>CM077033.1:62922390-63658668 GCA_039090855.1 Macrothele yani | reverse complement strand
TTATAAACTACCCTAAGTGGTGCAGTACGGTTTTTCCTATTGCTATTAGTTTCGGAGATAATTGAGACTATATCGTTTTGAAGCCATTTGGCATGGTGAAAAACGCTGAAAATTTGCCAAAAAGACACCATCGACATTAACTCCAAAACTAAAACAGCGATTCCGGATTTAACTGCATAGGCTTGTTTGCCTTTATAAACTACCCTAAGTGGTGCAGTACGGTTTTTCTATTCCTATTAGTTTCGGAGATATTTGAGACTATAGGATTTTGTAGCCATTTGGCACGGTGAAAAACGCTAAAACGATGCCAAAATGACACCATCGACATTAACTCCAAAACTAAAACAGCGATTCCGGATTTAACTGCATAGCATTGTTTGCGTTTATAAACTACCCTAAGTGGTGCAGTACGGTTTTTCTATTCCTATTAGTTTCGGAGATATTTGAGACTATAGGATTTTGTAGCCATTTGGCACGGTGAAAAACGCTAAAAAGTTGCCAAAATGACACCATCGACAATAACTCCAAAACTAAAACAGCGATTCCGGATTTAACTGCATAGTCTTGTTTGCCTTTATAAACTACCCTAAGTGGTGCAGTACGGTTTTCCTATTGCTATTAGTTTCGGAGATAATTGAGACTATATCGTTTTGAAGTCATTTCGCATGGTCAAAAACGCTGAAAATTTGCCAAAAAGACACCATCGACATTAACTCCAAAACTAAAACAGCGATTCCGGATTTAACTGCATAGGCTTGTTTGCCTTTATAAACTACCCTAAGTGGTGCAGTACGGTTTTTCTATTCCTATTAGTTTCGGAGATATTTGAGACTATAGGATTTTGTAGCCACGGTGAAAAACGCTAAAACGATGCCAAAATGACACCATCGACATTAACTCCAAAACTAAAACAGCGATTCCGGATTTAACTGCATAGCATTGTTTGCGTTTATAAACTACCCTAAGTGGTGCAGTACGGTTTTTCTATTGCTATTAGTTTCGGAGATAATTGAGACTATATCGTTTTGAAGTCATTTCGCATGGTCAAAAACGCTGAAAATTTGCCAAAAAGACACCATCGACATTAACTCCAAAACTAAAACAGCGATTCCGGATTTAACTGCATAGGCTTGTTTGCCTTTATAAACTACCCTAAGTGGTGCAGTACGGTTTTTCTATTCCTATTAGTTTCGGAGATATTTGAGACTATAGGATTTTGTAGCCACGGTGAAAAACGCTAAAACGATGCCAAAATGACACCATCGACATTAACTCCAAAACTAAAACAGCGATTCCGGATTTAACTGCATAGCATTGTTTGCGTTTATAAACTACCCTAAGTGGTGCAGTACGGTTTTTCTATTCCTATTAGTTTCGGAGATATTTGAGACTATAGGATTTTGTAGCCATTTGGCACGGTGAAAAACGCTAAAATGTTGCCAAAATGACACCATCGACAATAACTCCAAAACTAAAACAGCGATTCCGGATTTAACTGCATAGTCTTGTTTGCCTTTATAAACTACCCTAAGTGGTGCAGTACGGTTTTTCTATTGCTATTAGTTTCGGAGATAATTGAGACTATATCGTTTTGAAGTCATTTCGCATGGTCAAAAACGCTGAAAATTTGCCAAAAAGACACCATCGACATTAACTCCAAAACTAAAACAGCGATTCCGGATTTAACTGCATAGGCTTGTTTGCCTTTATAAACTACCCTAAGTGGTGCAGTACGGTTTTTCTATTCCTATTAGTTTCGGAGATATTTGAGACTATAGGATTTTGTAGCCATTTGGCACGGTGAAAAACGCTAAAACGATGCCAAAATGACACCATCGACATTAACTCCAAAACTAAAACAGCGATTCCGGATTTAACTGCATAGCATTGTTTGCGTTTATAAACTACCCTAAGTGGTGCAGTACGGTTTTTCTATTCCTATTAGTTTCGGAGATATTTGAGACTATAGGATTTTGTAGCCATTTGGCACGGTGAAAAACGCTAAAAAGTTGCCAAAATGACACCATCGACAATAACTCCAAAACTAAAACAGCGATTCCGGATTTAACTGCATAGTCTTGTTTGCCTTTATAAACTACCCTAAGTGGTGCAGTACGGTTTTTCTATTGCTATTAGTTTCGGAGATAATTGAGACTATATCGTTTTGAAGTCATTTCGCATGGTCAAAAACGCTGAAAATTTGCCAAAAAGACACCATCGACATTAACTCCAAAACTAAAACAGCGATTCCGGATTTAACTGCATAGGCTTGTTTGCCTTTATAAACTACCCTAAGTGGTGCAGTACGGTTTTTCTATTCCTATTAGTTTCGGAGATATTTGAGACTATAGGATTTTGTAGCCACGGTGAAAAACGCTAAAACGATGCCAAAATGACACCATCGACATTAACTCCAAAACTAAAACAGCGATTCCGGATTTAACTGCATAGCATTGTTTGCGTTTATAAACTACCCTAAGTGGTGCAGTACGGTTTTTCTATTCCTATTAGTTTCGGAGATATTTGAGACTATAGGATTTTGTAGCCATTTGGCACGGTGAAAAACGCTAAAAAGTTGCCAAAATGACACCATCGACAATAACTCCAAAACTAAAACAGCGATTCCGGATTTAACTGCATAGTCTTGTTTGCCTTTATAAACTACCCTAAGTGGTGCAGTACGGTTTTCCTATTGCTATTAGTTTCGGAGATAATTGAGACTATATCGTTTTGAAGTCATTTCGCATGGTCAAAAACGCTGAAAATTTGCCAAAAAGACACCATCGACATTAACTCCAAAACTAAAACAGCGATTCCGGATTTAACTGCATAGGCTTGTTTGCCTTTATAAACTACCCTAAGTGGTGCAGTACGGTTTTTCTATTCCTATTAGTTTCGGAGATATTTGAGACTATAGGATTTTGTAGCCATTTGGCACGGTGAAAAACGCTAAAACGATGCCAAAATGACACCATCGACATTAACTCCAAAACTAAAACAGCGATTCCGGATTTAACTGCATAGCATTGTTTGCGTTTATAAACTACCCTAAGTGGTGCAGTACGGTTTTTCTATTGCTATTAGTTTCGGAGATAATTGAGACTATATCGTTTTGAAGTCATTTCGCATGGTCAAAAACGCTGAAAATTTGCCAAAAAGACACCATCGACATTAACTCCAAAACTAAAACAGCGATTCCGGATTTAACTGCATAGGCTTGTTTGCCTTTATAAACTACCCTAAGTGGTGCAGTACGGTTTTTCTATTCCTATTAGTTTCGGAGATATTTGAGACTATAGGATTTTGAAGTCATTTCGCACGGTGAAAAACGCTAAAACGATGCCAAAATGACACCATCGACATTAACTCCAAAACTAAAACAGCGATTCCGGATTTAACTGCATAGCATTGTTTGCGTTTATAAACTACCCTAAGTGGTGCAGTACGGTTTTTCTATTCCTATTAGTTTCGGAGATATTGGAGACTATAGGATTTTGTAGCCATTTGGCACGGTGAAAAACGCTAAAATGTTGCCAAAATGACACCATCGACAATAACTCCAAAACTAAAACAGCGATTCCGGATTTAACTGCATAGTCTTGTTTGCCTTTATAAACTACCCTAAGTGGTGCAGTACGGTTTTTCTATTGCTATTAGTTTCGGAGATAATTGAGACTATATCGTTTTGAAGTCATTTCGCATGGTCAAAAACGCTGAAAATTTGCCAAAAAGACACCATCGACATTAACTCCAAAACTAAAACAGCGATTCCGGATTTAACTGCATAGGCTTGTTTGCCTTTATAAACTACCCTAAGTGGTGCAGTACGGTTTTTCTATTCCTATTAGTTTCGGAGATATTTGAGACTATAGGATTTTGTAGCCACGGTGAAAAACGCTAAAACGATGCCAAAATGACACCATCGACATTAACTCCAAAACTAAAACAGCGATTCCGGATTTAACTGCATAGCATTGTTTGCGTTTATAAACTACCCTAAGTGGTGCAGTACGGTTTTTCTATTCCTATTAGTTTCGGAGATATTTGAGACTATAGGATTTTGTAGCCATTTGGCACGGTGAAAAACGCTAAAAAGTTGCCAAAATGACACCATCGACAATAACTCCAAAACTAAAACAGCGATTCCGGATTTAACTGCATAGGCTTGTTTGCCTTTATAAACTACCCTAAGTGGTGCAGTACGGTTTTTCTATTGCTATTAGTTTCGGAGATAATTGAGACTATATCGTTTTGAAGTCATTTCGCATGGTCAAAAACGCTGAAAATTTGCCAAAAAGACACCATCGACATTAACTCCAAAACTAAAACAGCGATTCCGGATTTAACTGCATAGGCTTGTTTGCCTTTATAAACTACCCTAAGTGGTGCAGTACGGTTTTTCTATTCCTATTAGTTTCGGAGATATTTGAGACTATAGGGTTTTGAAGTCATTTCGCATGGTGAAAAACGCTAAAACGATGCCAAAATGACACCATCGACATTAACTCCAAAACTAAAACAGCGATTCCGGATTTAACTGCATAGCATTGTTTGCGTTTATAAACTACCCTAAGTGGTGCAGTACGGTTTTTCTATTCCTATTAGTTTCGGAGATATTTGAGACTATAGGATTTTGTAGCCATTTGGCACGGTGAAAAACGCTAAAATGTTGCCAAAATGACACCATCGACAATAACTCCAAAACTAAAACAGCGATTCCGGATTTAACTGCATAGTCTTGTTTGCGTTTATAAACTACCCTAAGTGGTGCAGTACGGTTTTTCTATTGCTATTAGTTTCGGAGATAATTGAGACTATATCGTTTTGAAGTCATTTCGCATGGTCAAAAACGCTGAAAATTTGCCAAAAAGACACCATCGACATTAACTCCAAAACTAAAACAGCGATTCCGGATTTAACTGCATAGGCTTGTTTGCCTTTATAAACTACCCTAAGTGGTGCAGTACGGTTTTTCTATTCCTATTAGTTTCGGAGATATTTGAGACTATAGGATTTTGAAGTCATTTCGCATGGTGAAAAACGCTAAAACGATGCCAAAATGACACCATCGACATTAACTCCAAAACTAAAACAGCGATTCCGGATTTAACTGCATAGCATTGTTTGCGTTTATAAACTACCCTAAGTGGTGCAGTACGGTTTTTCTATTCCTATTAGTTTCGGAGATATTGGAGACTATAGGATTTTGTAGCCATTTGGCACGGTGAAAAACGCTAAAAAGTTGCCAAAATGACACCATCGACAATAACTCCAAAACTAAAACAGCGATTCCGGATTTAACTGCATAGTCTTGTTTGCCTTTATAAACTACCCTAAGTGGTGCAGTACGGTTTTCCTATTGCTATTAGTTTCGGAGATAATTGAGACTATATCGTTTTGAAGTCATTTCGCATGGTCAAAAACGCTGAAAATTTGCCAAAAAGACACCATCGACATTAACTCCAAAACTAAAACAGCGATTCCGGATTTAACTGCATAGGCTTGTTTGCCTTTATAAACTACCCTAAGTGGTGCAGTACGGTTTTTCTATTCCTATTAGTTTCGGAGATATTTGAGACTATAGGATTTTGTAGCCACGGTGAAAAACGCTAAAACGATGCCAAAATGACACCATCGACATTAACTCCAAAACTAAAACAGCGATTCCGGATTTAACTGCATAGCATTGTTTGCGTTTATAAACTACCCTAAGTGGTGCAGTACGGTTTTTCTATTGCTATTAGTTTCGGAGATAATTGAGACTATATCGTTTTGAAGTCATTTCGCATGGTCAAAAACGCTGAAAATTTGCCAAAAAGACACCATCGACATTAACTCCAAAACTAAAACAGCGATTCCGGATTTAACTGCATAGTCTTGTTTGCCTTTATAAACTACCCTAAGTGGTGCAGTACGGTTTTCCTATTGCTATTAGTTTCGGAGATAATTGAGACTATATCGTTTTGAAGTCATTTCGCATGGTCAAAAACGCTGAAAATTTGCCAAAAAGACACCATCGACATTAACTCCAAAACTAAAACAGCGATTCCGGATTTAACTGCATAGGCTTGTTTGCCTTTATAAACTACCCTAAGTGGTGCAGTACGGTTTTTCTATTCCTATTAGTTTCGGAGATATTTGAGACTATAGGATTTTGTAGCCATTTGGCACGGTGAAAAACGCTAAAACGATGCCAAAATGACACCATCGACATTAACTCCAAAACTAAAACAGCGATTCCGGATTTAACTGCATAGCATTGTTTGCGTTTATAAACTACCCTAAGTGGTGCAGTACGGTTTTTCTATTGCTATTAGTTTCGGAGATAATTGAGACTATATCGTTTTGAAGTCATTTCGCATGGTCAAAAACGCTGAAAATTTGCCAAAAAGACACCATCGACATTAACTCCAAAACTAAAACAGCGATTCCGGATTTAACTGCATAGGCTTGTTTGCCTTTATAAACTACCCTAAGTGGTGCAGTACGGTTTTTCTATTCCTATTAGTTTCGGAGATATTTGAGACTATAGGATTTTGTAGCCATTTGGCACGGTGAAAAACGCTAAAACGATGCCAAAATGACACCATCGACATTAACTCCAAAACTAAAACAGCGATTCCGGATTTAACTGCATAGCATTGTTTGCGTTTATAAACTACCCTAAGTGGTGCAGTACGGTTTTTCTATTCCTATTAGTTTCGGAGATATTTGAGACTATAGGATTTTGTAGCCATTTGGCACGGTGAAAAACGCTAAAAAGTTGCCAAAATGACACCATCGACAATAACTCCAAAACTAAAACAGCGATTCCGGATTTAACTGCATAGTCTTGTTTGCCTTTATAAACTACCCTAAGTGGTGCAGTACGGTTTTCCTATTGCTATTAGTTTCGGAGATAATTGAGACTATATCGTTTTGAAGTCATTTCGCATGGTCAAAAACGCTGAAAATTTGCCAAAAAGACACCATCGACATTAACTCCAAAACTAAAACAGCGATTCCGGATTTAACTGCATAGGCTTGTTTGCCTTTATAAACTACCCTAAGTGGTGCAGTACGGTTTTTCTATTCCTATTAGTTTCGGAGATATTTGAGACTATAGGATTTTGTAGCCATTTGGCACGGTGAAAAACGCTAAAACGATGCCAAAATGACACCATCGACATTAACTCCAAAACTAAAACAGCGATTCCGGATTTAACTGCATAGCATTGTTTGCGTTTATAAACTACCCTAAGTGGTGCAGTACGGTTTTTCTATTGCTATTAGTTTCGGAGATAATTGAGACTATATCGTTTTGAAGTCATTTCGCATGGTCAAAAACGCTGAAAATTTGCCAAAAAGACACCATCGACATTAACTCCAAAACTAAAACAGCGATTCCGGATTTAACTGCATAGGCTTGTTTGCCTTTATAAACTACCCTAAGTGGTGCAGTACGGTTTTTCTATTCCTATTAGTTTCGGAGATATTTGAGACTATAGGATTTTGTAGTCCATTTCGCACGGTCAAAAACGCTAAAACGATGCCAAAATGACACCATCGACATTAACTCCAAAACTAAAACAGCGATTCCGGATTTAACTGCATAGCATTGTTTGCGTTTATAAACTACCCTAAGTGGTGCAGTACGGTTTTTCTATTCCTATTAGTTTCGGAGATATTGGAGACTATAGGATTTTGTAGCCATTTGGCACGGTGAAAAACGCTAAAATGTTGCCAAAATGACACCATCAACAATAACTCCAAAACTAAAACAGCGATTCCGGATTTAACTGCATAGTCTTGTTTGCCTTTATAAACTACCCTAAGTGGTGCAGTACGGTTTTCCTATTGCTATTAGTTTCGGAGATAATTGAGACTATATCGTTTTGAAGTCATTTCGCATGGTCAAAAACGCTGAAAATTTGCCAAAAAGACACCATCGACATTAACTCCAAAACTAAAACAGCGATTCCGGATTTAACTGCATAGGCTTGTTTGCCTTTATAAACTACCCTAAGTGGTGCAGTACGGTTTTTCTATTCCTATTAGTTTCGGAGATATTTGAGACTATAGGGTTTTGAAGTCATTTCGCACGGTGAAAAACGCTAAAACGATGCCAAAATGACACCATCGACATTAACTCCAAAACTAAAACAGCGATTCCGGATTTAACTGCATAGGCTTGTTTGCCTTTATAAACTACCCTAAGTGGTGCAGTACGGTTTTTCTATTCCTATTAGTTTCGGAGATATTTGAGACTATAGGATTTTGTAGCCATTTGGCACGGTGAAAAACGCTAAAACGATGCCAAAATGACACCATCGACATTAACTCCAAAACTAAAACAGCGATTCCGGATTTAACTGCATAGCATTGTTTGCCTTTATAAACTACCCTAAGTGGTGCAGTACGGTTTTCCTATTGCTATTAGTTTCGGAGATAATTGAGACTATATCGTTTTGAAGTCATTTCGCATGGTCAAAAACGCTGAAAATTTGCCAAAATGACACCATCGACAATAACTCCAAAACTAAAACAGCGATTCCGGATTTAACTGCATAGGCTTGTTTGCCTTTATAAACTACCCTAAGTGGTGCAGTACGGTTTTTCTATTCCTATTAGTTTCGGAGATATTTGAGACTATAGGGTTTTGAAGTCATTTCGCATGGTCAAAAACGCTAAAACGATGCCAAAATGACACCATCGACATTAACTCCAAAACTAAAACAGCGATTCCGGATTTAACTGCATAGCATTGTTTGCCTTTATAAACTACCCTAAGTGGTGCAGTACGGTTTTTCTATTCCTATTAGTTTCGGAGATATTTGAGACTATATCGTTTTGAAGTCATTTCGCATGGTCAAAAACGCTGAAAATTTGCCAAAAAGACACCATCGACATTAACTCCAAAACTAAAACAGCGATTCCGGATTTAACTGCATAGCATTGTTTGCGTTTATAAACTACCCTAAGTGGTGCAGTACGGTTTTTCTATTCCTATTAGTTTCGGAGATATTGGAGACTATAGGATTTTGTAGCCATTTGGCACGGTGAAAAACGCTAAAAAGTTGCCAAAATGACACCATCAACAATAACTCCAAAACTAAAACAGCGATTCCGGATTTAACTGCATAGTCTTGTTTGCCTTTATAAACTACCCTAAGTGGTGCAGTACGGTTTTCCTATTGCTATTAGTTTCGGAGATAATTGAGACTATATCGTTTTGAAGTCATTTCGCATGGTCAAAAACGCTGAAAATTTGCCAAAAAGACACCATCGACATTAACTCCAAAACTAAAACAGCGATTCCGGATTTAACTGCATAGGCTTGTTTGCCTTTATAAACTACCCTAAGTGGTGCAGTACGGTTTTTCTATTCCTATTAGTTTCGGAGATATTTGAGACTATAGGATTTTGTAGCCATTTGGCACGGTGAAAAACGCTAAAACGATGCCAAAATGACACCATCGACATTAACTCCAAAACTAAAACAGCGATTCCGGATTTAACTGCATAGCATTGTTTGCGTTTATAAACTACCCTAAGTGGTGCAGTACGGTTTTTCTATTGCTATTAGTTTCGGAGATAATTGAGACTATAGGATTTTGTAGCCATTTGGCACGGTGAAAAACGCTGAAAATGTTGCCAAAATGACACCATCGACAATAACTCCAAAACTAAAACAGCGATTCCGGATTTAACTGCATAGGCTTGTTTGCCTTTATAAACTACCCTAAGTGGTGCAGTACGGTTTTTCTATTCCTATTAGTTTCGGAGATATTTGAGACTATAGGATTTTGTAGCCACGGTGAAAAACGCTAAAACGATGCCAAAATGACACCATCGACATTAACTCCAAAACTAAAACAGCGATTCCGGATTTAACTGCATAGCATTGTTTGCGTTTATAAACTACCCTAAGTGGTGCAGTACGGTTTTTCTATTGCTATTAGTTTCGGAGATAATTGAGACTATATCGTTTTGAAGTCATTTCGCATGGTCAAAAACGCTGAAAATTTGCCAAAAAGACACCATCGACATTAACTCCAAAACTAAAACAGCGATTCCGGATTTAACTGCATAGGCTTGTTTGCCTTTATAAACTACCCTAAGTGGTGCAGTACGGTTTTTCTATTCCTATTAGTTTCGGAGATATTTGAGACTATAGGATTTTGTAGCCATTTGGCGGTGAAAAACGCTAAAACGATGCCAAAATGACACCATCGACATTAACTCCAAAACTAAAACAGCGATTCCGGATTTAACTGCATAGTCTTGTTTGCCTTTATAAACTACCCTAAGTGGTGCAGTACGGTTTTTCTATTGCTATTAGTTTCGGAGATAATTGAGACTATATCGTTTTGTAGCCATTTCGCATGGTCAAAAACGCTGAAAATTTGCCAAAATGACACCATCGACATTAACTCCAAAACTAAAACAGCGATTCCGGATTTAACTGCATAGTCTTGTTTGCCTTTATAAACTACCCTAAGTGGTGCAGTACGGTTTTCCTATTGCTATTAGTTTCGGAGATAATTGAGACTATATCGTTTTGAAGTCATTTCGCATGGTCAAAAACGCTGAAAATTTGCCAAAAAGACACCATCGACATTAACTCCAAAACTAAAACAGCGATTCCGGATTTAACTGCATAGGCTTGTTTGCCTTTATAAACTACCCTAAGTGGTGCAGTACGGTTTTTCTATTCCTATTAGTTTCGGAGATATTTGAGACTATAGGATTTTGTAGCCACGGTGAAAAACGCTAAAACGATGCCAAAATGACACCATCGACATTAACTCCAAAACTAAAACAGCGATTCCGGATTTAACTGCATAGCATTGTTTGCGTTTATAAACTACCCTAAGTGGTGCAGTACGGTTTTTCTATTGCTATTAGTTTCGGAGATAATTGAGACTATATCGTTTTGAAGTCATTTCGCATGGTCAAAAACGCTGAAAATTTGCCAAAAAGACACCATCGACATTAACTCCAAAACTAAAACAGCGATTCCGGATTTAACTGCATAGGCTTGTTTGCCTTTATAAACTACCCTAAGTGGTGCAGTACGGTTTTTCTATTCCTATTAGTTTCGGAGATATTTGAGACTATAGGATTTTGAAGTCATTTGGCACGGTGAAAAACGCTAAAACGATGCCAAAATGACACCATCGACATTAACTCCAAAACTAAAACAGCGATTCCGGATTTAACTGCATAGCATTGTTTGCGTTTATAAACTACCCTAAGTGGTGCAGTACGGTTTTTCTATTCCTATTAGTTTCGGAGATATTGGAGACTATAGGATTTTGTAGCCATTTGGCACGGTGAAAAACGCTAAAAAGTTGCCAAAATGACACCATCGACAATAACTCCAAAACTAAAACAGCGATTCCGGATTTAACTGCATAGTCTTGTTTGCCTTTATAAACTACCCTAAGTGGTGCAGTACGGTTTTCCTATTGCTATTAGTTTCGGAGATAATTGAGACTATATCGTTTTGAAGTCATTTCGCATGGTCAAAAACGCTGAAAATTTGCCAAAAAGACACCATCGACATTAACTCCAAAACTAAAACAGCGATTCCGGATTTAACTGCATAGGCTTGTTTGCCTTTATAAACTACCCTAAGTGGTGCAGTACGGTTTTTCTATTCCTATTAGTTTCGGAGATATTTGAGACTATAGGATTTTGTAGCCATTTGGCACGGTGAAAAACGCTAAAACGATGCCAAAATGACACCATCGACATTAACTCCAAAACTAAAACAGCGATTCCGGATTTAACTGCATAGCATTGTTTGCGTTTATAAACTACCCTAAGTGGTGCAGTACGGTTTTTCTATTGCTATTAGTTTCGGAGATAATTGAGACTATATCGTTTTGAAGTCATTTCGCATGGTCAAAAACGCTGAAAATTTGCCAAAAAGACACCATCGACATTAACTCCAAAACTAAAACAGCGATTCCGGATTTAACTGCATAGGCTTGTTTGCCTTTATAAACTACCCTAAGTGGTGCAGTACGGTTTTTCTATTCCTATTAGTTTCGGAGATATTTGAGACTATAGGATTTTGTAGCCACGGTGAAAAACGCTAAAACGATGCCAAAATGACACCATCGACATTAACTCCAAAACTAAAACAGCGATTCCGGATTTAACTGCATAGCATTGTTTGCGTTTATAAACTACCCTAAGTGGTGCAGTACGGTTTTTCTATTCCTATTAGTTTCGGAGATAATTGAGACTATAGGATTTTGTAGCCATTTGGCACGGTGAAAAACGCTAAAATGTTGCCAAAATGACACCATCAACAATAACTCCAAAACTAAAACAGCGATTCCGGATTTAACTGCATAGTCTTGTTTGCCTTTATAAACTACCCTAAGTGGTGCAGTACGGTTTTCCTATTGCTATTAGTTTCGGAGATAATTGAGACTATATCGTTTTGAAGTCATTTCGCATGGTCAAAAACGCTGAAAATTTGCCAAAATGACACCATCGACATTAACTCCAAAACTAAAACAGCGATTCCGGATTTAACTGCATAGGCTTGTTTGCCTTTATAAACTACCCTAAGTGGTGCAGTACGGTTTTTCTATTCCTATTAGTTTCGGAGATATTTGAGACTATAGGGTTTTGAAGTCATTTCGCATGGTCAAAAACGCTAAAACGATTTGCCAAAATGACACCATCGACATTAACTCCAAAACTAAAACAGCGATTCCGGATTTAACTGCATAGGCTTGTTTGCCTTTATAAACTACCCTAAGTGGTGCAGTACGGTTTTTCTATTCCTATTAGTTTCGGAGATATTTGAGACTATAGGATTTTGTAGCCATTTGGCACGGTGAAAAACGCTAAAACGATGCCAAAATGACACCATCGACATTAACTCCAAAACTAAAACAGCGATTCCGGATTTAACTGCATAGCATTGTTTGCGTTTATAAACTACCCTAAGTGGTGCAGTACGGTTTTTCTATTGCTATTAGTTTCGGAGATAATTGAGACTATATCGTTTTGAAGTCATTTCGCATGGTCAAAAACGCTGAAAATTTGCCAAAAAGACACCATCGACATTAACTCCAAAACTAAAACAGCGATTCCGGATTTAACTGCATAGGCTTGTTTGCCTTTATAAACTACCCTAAGTGGTGCAGTACGGTTTTTCTATTCCTATTAGTTTCGGAGATATTTGAGACTATAGGATTTTGTAGCCATTTGGCACGGTGAAAAACGCTAAAACGATGCCAAAATGACACCATCGACATTAACTCCAAAACTAAAACAGCGATTCCGGATTTAACTGCATAGCATTGTTTGCGTTTATAAACTACCCTAAGTGGTGCAGTACGGTTTTTCTATTCCTATTAGTTTCGGAGATATTTGAGACTATAGGATTTTGTAGCCATTTGGCACGGTGAAAAACGCTGAAAATTTGCCAAAATGACACCATCGACAATAACTCCAAAACTAAAACAGCGATTCCGGATTTAACTGCATAGTCTTGTTTGCCTTTATAAACTACCCTAAGTGGTGCAGTACGGTTTTTCTATTGCTATTAGTTTCGGAGATAATTGAGACTATATCGTTTTGAAGTCATTTCGCATGGTCAAAAACGCTGAAAATTTGCCAAAAAGACACCATCGACATTAACTCCAAAACTAAAACAGCGATTCCGGATTTAACTGCATAGGCTTGTTTGCCTTTATAAACTACCCTAAGTGGTGCAGTACGGTTTTTCTATTCCTATTAGTTTCGGAGATATTTGAGACTATAGGGTTTTGAAGTCATTTCGCATGGTGAAAAACGCTAAAACGATGCCAAAATGACACCATCGACATTAACTCCAAAACTAAAACAGCGATTCCGGATTTAACTGCATAGCATTGTTTGCGTTTATAAACTACCCTAAGTGGTGCAGTACGGTTTTTCTATTCCTATTAGTTTCGGAGATATTTGAGACTATAGGATTTTGTAGCCATTTGGCACGGTGAAAAACGCTAAAAAGTTGCCAAAATGACACCATCGACAATAACTCCAAAACTAAAACAGCGATTCCGGATTTAACTGCATAGTCTTGTTTGCCTTTATAAACTACCCTAAGTGGTGCAGTACGGTTTTTCTATTGCTATTAGTTTCGGAGATAATTGAGACTATATCGTTTTGAAGTCATTTCGCATGGTCAAAAACGCTGAAAATTTGCCAAAAAGACACCATCGACATTAACTCCAAAACTAAAACAGCGATTCCGGATTTAACTGCATAGGCTTGTTTGCCTTTATAAACTACCCTAAGTGGTGCAGTACGGTTTTTCTATTCCTATTAGTTTCGGAGATATTTGAGACTATAGGATTTTGTAGTCATTTCGCACGGTGAAAAACGCTAAAACGATGCCAAAATGACACCATCGACATTAACTCCAAAACTAAAACAGCGATTCCGGATTTAACTGCATAGCATTGTTTGCGTTTATAAACTACCCTAAGTGGTGCAGTACGGTTTTTCTATTCCTATTAGTTTCGGAGATATTTGAGACTATAGGATTTTGTAGCCATTTGGCACGGTGAAAAACGCTAAAATGTTGCCAAAATGACACCATCAACAATAACTCCAAAACTAAAACAGCGATTCCGGATTTAACTGCATAGTCTTGTTTGCCTTTATAAACTACCCTAAGTGGTGCAGTACGGTTTTTCTATTGCTATTAGTTTCGGAGATAATTGAGACTATATCGTTTTGAAGTCATTTCGCATGGTCAAAAACGCTGAAAATTTGCCAAAAAGACACCATCGACATTAACTCCAAAACTAAAACAGCGATTCCGGATTTAACTGCATAGGCTTGTTTGCCTTTATAAACTACCCTAAGTGGTGCAGTACGGTTTTTCTATTCCTATTAGTTTCGGAGATATTTGAGACTATAGGATTTTGAAGTCCATTTGGCACGGTCAAAAACGCTAAAACGATGCCAAAATGACACCATCGACATTAACTCCAAAACTAAAACAGCGATTCCGGATTTAACTGCATAGCATTGTTTGCGTTTATAAACTACCCTAAGTGGTGCAGTACGGTTTTTCTATTCCTATTAGTTTCGGAGATATTTGAGACTATAGGATTTTGTAGCCATTTGGCACGGTGAAAAACGCTAAAAAGTTGCCAAAATGACACCATCGACAATAACTCCAAAACTAAAACAGCGATTCCGGATTTAACTGCATAGTCTTGTTTGCCTTTATAAACTACCCTAAGTGGTGCAGTACGGTTTTCCTATTGCTATTAGTTTCGGAGATAATTGAGACTATATCGTTTTGAAGTCATTTCGCATGGTCAAAAACGCTGAAAATTTGCCAAAAAGACACCATCGACATTAACTCCAAAACTAAAACAGCGATTCCGGATTTAACTGCATAGGCTTGTTTGCCTTTATAAACTACCCTAAGTGGTGCAGTACGGTTTTTCTATTCCTATTAGTTTCGGAGATATTTGAGACTATAGGATTTTGTAGCCATTTGGCACGGTGAAAAACGCTAAAACGATGCCAAAATGACACCATCGACATTAACTCCAAAACTAAAACAGCGATTCCGGATTTAACTGCATAGCATTGTTTGCGTTTATAAACTACCCTAAGTGGTGCAGTACGGTTTTTCTATTGCTATTAGTTTCGGAGATAATTGAGACTATATCGTTTTGAAGTCATTTCGCATGGTCAAAAACGCTGAAAATTTGCCAAAATGACACCATCGACATTAACTCCAAAACTAAAACAGCGATTCCGGATTTAACTGCATAGTCTTGTTTGCCTTTATAAACTACCCTAAGTGGTGCAGTACGGTTTTCCTATTGCTATTAGTTTCGGAGATAATTGAGACTATATCGTTTTGAAGTCATTTCGCATGGTCAAAAACGCTGAAAATTTGCCAAAAAGACACCATCGACATTAACTCCAAAACTAAAACAGCGATTCCGGATTTAACTGCATAGGCTTGTTTGCCTTTATAAACTACCCTAAGTGGTGCAGTACGGTTTTTCTATTCCTATTAGTTTCGGAGATATTTGAGACTATAGGATTTTGTAGCCACGGTGAAAAACGCTAAAACGATGCCAAAATGACACCATCGACATTAACTCCAAAACTAAAACAGCGATTCCGGATTTAACTGCATAGCATTGTTTGCGTTTATAAACTACCCTAAGTGGTGCAGTACGGTTTTTCTATTGCTATTAGTTTCGGAGATAATTGAGACTATATCGTTTTGAAGTCATTTCGCATGGTCAAAAACGCTGAAAATTTGCCAAAAAGACACCATCGACATTAACTCCAAAACTAAAACAGCGATTCCGGATTTAACTGCATAGGCTTGTTTGCCTTTATAAACTACCCTAAGTGGTGCAGTACGGTTTTTCTATTCCTATTAGTTTCGGAGATATTTGAGACTATAGGGTTTTGAAGTCATTTCGCATGGTCAAAAACGCTAAAACGATGCCAAAATGACACCATCGACATTAACTCCAAAACTAAAACAGCGATTCCGGATTTAACTGCATAGCATTGTTTGCGTTTATAAACTACCCTAAGTGGTGCAGTACGGTTTTTCTATTCCTATTAGTTTCGGAGATATTGGAGACTATAGGATTTTGTAGCCATTTGGCACGGTGAAAAACGCTAAAAAGTTGCCAAAATGACACCATCGACAATAACTCCAAAACTAAAACAGCGATTCCGGATTTAACTGCATAGTCTTGTTTGCCTTTATAAACTACCCTAAGTGGTGCAGTACGGTTTTCCTATTGCTATTAGTTTCGGAGATAATTGAGACTATATCGTTTTGAAGTCATTTCGCATGGTCAAAAACGCTGAAAATTTGCCAAAAAGACACCATCGACATTAACTCCAAAACTAAAACAGCGATTCCGGATTTAACTGCATAGGCTTGTTTGCCTTTATAAACTACCCTAAGTGGTGCAGTACGGTTTTTCTATTCCTATTAGTTTCGGAGATATTTGAGACTATAGGATTTTGTAGCCATTTGGCACGGTGAAAAACGCTAAAACGATGCCAAAATGACACCATCGACATTAACTCCAAAACTAAAACAGCGATTCCGGATTTAACTGCATAGCATTGTTTGCGTTTATAAACTACCCTAAGTGGTGCAGTACGGTTTTTCTATTGCTATTAGTTTCGGAGATAATTGAGACTATATCGTTTTGAAGTCATTTCGCATGGTCAAAAACGCTGAAAATTTGCCAAAAAGACACCATCGACATTAACTCCAAAACTAAAACAGCGATTCCGGATTTAACTGCATAGGCTTGTTTGCCTTTATAAACTACCCTAAGTGGTGCAGTACGGTTTTTCTATTCCTATTAGTTTCGGAGATATTTGAGACTATAGGATTTTGTAGCCACGGTGAAAAACGCTAAAACGATGCCAAAATGACACCATCGACATTAACTCCAAAACTAAAACAGCGATTCCGGATTTAACTGCATAGCATTGTTTGCGTTTATAAACTACCCTAAGTGGTGCAGTACGGTTTTTCTATTCCTATTAGTTTCGGAGATATTGGAGACTATAGGATTTTGTAGCCATTTGGCACGGTGAAAAACGCTAAAATGTTGCCAAAATGACACCATCGACAATAACTCCAAAACTAAAACAGCGATTCCGGATTTAACTGCATAGTCTTGTTTGCCTTTATAAACTACCCTAAGTGGTGCAGTACGGTTTTCCTATTGCTATTAGTTTCGGAGATAATTGAGACTATATCGTTTTGAAGTCATTTCGCATGGTCAAAAACGCTGAAAATTTGCCAAAAAGACACCATCGACATTAACTCCAAAACTAAAACAGCGATTCCGGATTTAACTGCATAGGCTTGTTTGCCTTTATAAACTACCCTAAGTGGTGCAGTACGGTTTTTCTATTCCTATTAGTTTCGGAGATATTTGAGACTATAGGATTTTGAAGTCCATTTGGCACGGTGAAAAACGCTAAAACGATGCCAAAATGACACCATCGACATTAACTCCAAAACTAAAACAGCGATTCCGGATTTAACTGCATAGGCTTGTTTGCCTTTATAAACTACCCTAAGTGGTGCAGTACGGTTTTTCTATTCCTATTAGTTTCGGAGATATTTGAGACTATAGGATTTTGTAGCCATTTGGCACGGTGAAAAACGCTAAAACGATGCCAAAATGACACCATCGACATTAACTCCAAAACTAAAACAGCGATTCCGGATTTAACTGCATAGTCTTGTTTGCCTTTATAAACTACCCTAAGTGGTGCAGTACGGTTTTCCTATTGCTATTAGTTTCGGAGATAATTGAGACTATATCGTTTTGAAGTCATTCCGCATGGTCAAAAACGCTGAAAATTTGCCAAAATGACACCATCGACATTAACTCCAAAACTAAAACAGCGATTCCGGATTTAACTGCATAGGCTTGTTTGCCTTTATAAACTACCCTAAGTGGTGCAGTACGGTTTTTCTATTCCTATTAGTTTCGGAGATATTTGAGACTATAGGATTTTGAAGTCATTTCGGCACGGTGAAAAACGCTAAAACGATGCCAAAATGACACCATCGACATTAACTCCAAAACTAAAACAGCGATTCCGGATTTAACTGCATAGCATTGTTTGCCTTTATAAACTACCCTAAGTGGTGCAGTACGGTTTTTCTATTCCTATTAGTTTCGGAGATATTTGAGACTATAGGATTTTGTAGCCATTTGGCACGGTGAAAAACGCTAAAACGATGCCAAAATGACACCATCGACATTAACTCCAAAACTAAAACAGCGATTCCGGATTTAACTGCATAGCATTGTTTGCGTTTATAAACTACCCTAAGTGGTGCAGTACGGTTTTTCTATTGCTATTAGTTTCGGAGATAATTGAGACTATATCGTTTTGAAGTCATTTCGCATGGTCAAAAACGCTGAAAATTTGCCAAAAAGACACCATCGACATTAACTCCAAAACTAAAACAGCGATTCCGGATTTAACTGCATAGGCTTGTTTGCCTTTATAAACTACCCTAAGTGGTGCAGTACGGTTTTTCTATTCCTATTAGTTTCGGAGATATTTGAGACTATAGGATTTTGTAGCCATTTGGCACGGTGAAAAACGCTAAAACGATGCCAAAATGACACCATCGACATTAACTCCAAAACTAAAACAGCGATTCCGGATTTAACTGCATAGCATTGTTTGCGTTTATAAACTACCCTAAGTGGTGCAGTACGGTTTTTCTATTGCTATTAGTTTCGGAGATAATTGAGACTATATCGTTTTGAAGTCATTTCGCATGGTCAAAAACGCTGAAAATTTGCCAAAAAGACACCATCGACATTAACTCCAAAACTAAAACAGCGATTCCGGATTTAACTGCATAGGCTTGTTTGCCTTTATAAACTACCCTAAGTGGTGCAGTACGGTTTTTCTATTCCTATTAGTTTCGGAGATATTTGAGACTATAGGATTTTGTAGCCACGGTGAAAAACGCTAAAACGATGCCAAAATGACACCATCGACATTAACTCCAAAACTAAAACAGCGATTCCGGATTTAACTGCATAGCATTGTTTGCGTTTATAAACTACCCTAAGTGGTGCAGTACGGTTTTTCTATTCCTATTAGTTTCGGAGATATTGGAGACTATAGGATTTTGTAGCCATTTGGCACGGTGAAAAACGCTAAAAAGTTGCCAAAATGACACCATCGACAATAACTCCAAAACTAAAACAGCGATTCCGGATTTAACTGCATAGTCTTGTTTGCCTTTATAAACTACCCTAAGTGGTGCAGTACGGTTTTCCTATTGCTATTAGTTTCGGAGATAATTGAGACTATATCGTTTTGAAGTCATTTCGCATGGTCAAAAACGCTGAAAATTTGCCAAAAAGACACCATCGACATTAACTCCAAAACTAAAACAGCGATTCCGGATTTAACTGCATAGGCTTGTTTGCCTTTATAAACTACCCTAAGTGGTGCAGTACGGTTTTTCTATTCCTATTAGTTTCGGAGATATTTGAGACTATAGGATTTTGTAGCCATTTGGCACGGTGAAAAACGCTAAAACGATGCCAAAATGACACCATCGACATTAACTCCAAAACTAAAACAGCGATTCCGGATTTAACTGCATAGCATTGTTTGCGTTTATAAACTACCCTAAGTGGTGCAGTACGGTTTTTCTATTGCTATTAGTTTCGGAGATAATTGAGACTATATCGTTTTGAAGTCATTTCGCATGGTCAAAAACGCTGAAAATTTGCCAAAAAGACACCATCGACATTAACTCCAAAACTAAAACAGCGATTCCGGATTTAACTGCATAGGCTTGTTTGCCTTTATAAACTACCCTAAGTGGTGCAGTACGGTTTTTCTATTCCTATTAGTTTCGGAGATATTTGAGACTATAGGGTTTTGAAGTCATTTCGCATGGTCAAAAACGCTAAAACGATGCCAAAATGACACCATCGACATTAACTCCAAAACTAAAACAGCGATTCCGGATTTAACTGCATAGCATTGTTTGCGTTTATAAACTACCCTAAGTGGTGCAGTACGGTTTTTCTATTCCTATTAGTTTCGGAGATATTGAGACTATAGGATTTTGTAGCCATTTGGCACGGTGAAAAACGCTAAAATGTTGCCAAAATGACACCATCGACAATAACTCCAAAACTAAAACAGCGATTCCGGATTTAACTGCATAGGCTTGTTTGCCTTTATAAACTACCCTAAGTGGTGCAGTACGGTTTTTCTATTCCTATTAGTTTCGGAGATATTTGAGACTATAGGATTTTGTAGCCATTTGGCACGGTGAAAAACGCTAAAACGATGCCAAAATGACACCATCGACATTAACTCCAAAACTAAAACAGCGATTCCGGATTTAACTGCATAGCATTGTTTGCGTTTATAAACTACCCTAAGTGGTGCAGTACGGTTTTTCTATTGCTATTAGTTTCGGAGATAATTGAGACTATATCGTTTTGAAGTCATTTCGCATGGTCAAAAACGCTGAAAATTTGCCAAAAAGACACCATCGACATTAACTCCAAAACTAAAACAGCGATTCCGGATTTAACTGCATAGGCTTGTTTGCCTTTATAAACTACCCTAAGTGGTGCAGTACGGTTTTTCTATTCCTATTAGTTTCGGAGATATTTGAGACTATAGGATTTTGTAGCCACGGTGAAAAACGCTAAAACGATGCCAAAATGACACCATCGACATTAACTCCAAAACTAAAACAGCGATTCCGGATTTAACTGCATAGCATTGTTTGCGTTTATAAACTACCCTAAGTGGTGCAGTACGGTTTTTCTATTCCTATTAGTTTCGGAGATATTGGAGACTATAGGATTTTGTAGCCATTTGGCACGGTGAAAAACGCTAAAAAGTTGCCAAAATGACACCATCGACAATAACTCCAAAACTAAAACAGCGATTCCGGATTTAACTGCATAGTCTTGTTTGCCTTTATAAACTACCCTAAGTGGTGCAGTACGGTTTTCCTATTGCTATTAGTTTCGGAGATAATTGAGACTATATCGTTTTGAAGTCATTTCGCATGGTCAAAAACGCTGAAAATTTGCCAAAAAGACACCATCGACATTAACTCCAAAACTAAAACAGCGATTCCGGATTTAACTGCATAGGCTTGTTTGCCTTTATAAACTACCCTAAGTGGTGCAGTACGGTTTTTCTATTCCTATTAGTTTCGGAGATATTTGAGACTATAGGATTTTGTAGCCACGGTGAAAAACGCTAAAACGATGCCAAAATGACACCATCGACATTAACTCCAAAACTAAAACAGCGATTCCGGATTTAACTGCATAGCATTGTTTGCGTTTATAAACTACCCTAAGTGGTGCAGTACGGTTTTTCTATTGCTATTAGTTTCGGAGATAATTGAGACTATATCGTTTTGAAGTCATTTCGCATGGTCAAAAACGCTGAAAATTTGCCAAAAAGACACCATCGACATTAACTCCAAAACTAAAACAGCGATTCCGGATTTAACTGCATAGGCTTGTTTGCCTTTATAAACTACCCTAAGTGGTGCAGTACGGTTTTTCTATTCCTATTAGTTTCGGAGATATTTGAGACTATAGGATTTTGTAGCCACGGTGAAAAACGCTAAAACGATGCCAAAATGACACCATCGACATTAACTCCAAAACTAAAACAGCGATTCCGGATTTAACTGCATAGCATTGTTTGCGTTTATAAACTACCCTAAGTGGTGCAGTACGGTTTTTCTATTCCTATTAGTTTCGGAGATATTTGAGACTATAGGATTTTGTAGCCATTTGGCACGGTGAAAAACGCTAAAAAGTTGCCAAAATGACACCATCGACAATAACTCCAAAACTAAAACAGCGATTCCGGATTTAACTGCATAGGCTTGTTTGCCTTTATAAACTACCCTAAGTGGTGCAGTACGGTTTTTCTATTCCTATTAGTTTCGGAGATATTTGAGACTATAGGATTTTGTAGCCACGGTGAAAAACGCTAAAACGATGCCAAAATGACACCATCGACATTAACTCCAAAACTAAAACAGCGATTCCGGATTTAACTGCATAGCATTGTTTGCGTTTATAAACTACCCTAAGTGGTGCAGTACGGTTTTTCTATTCCTATTAGTTTCGGAGATATTTGAGACTATAGGATTTTGTAGCCATTTGGCACGGTGAAAAACGCTAAAAAGTTGCCAAAATGACACCATCGACATTAACTCCAAAACTAAAACAGCGATTCCGGATTTAACTGCATAGCATTGTTTGCCTTTATAAACTACCCTAAGTGGTGCAGTACGGTTTTTCTATTGCTATTAGTTTCGGAGATAATTGAGACTATATCGTTTTGAAGTCATTTCGCATGGTCAAAAACGCTGAAAATTTGCCAAAAAGACACCATCGACATTAACTCCAAAACTAAAACAGCGATTCCGGATTTAACTGCATAGGCTTGTTTGCCTTTATAAACTACCCTAAGTGGTGCAGTACGGTTTTTCTATTCCTATTAGTTTCGGAGATATTTGAGACTATAGGATTTTGTAGCCATTTGGCACGGTGAAAAACGCTAAAACGATGCCAAAATGACACCATCGACATTAACTCCAAAACTAAAACAGCGATTCCGGATTTAACTGCATAGCATTGTTTGCGTTTATAAACTACCCTAAGTGGTGCAGTACGGTTTTTCTATTGCTATTAGTTTCGGAGATAATTGAGACTATATCGTTTTGAAGTCATTTCGCATGGTCAAAAACGCTGAAAATTTGCCAAAAAGACACCATCGACATTAACTCCAAAACTAAAACAGCGATTCCGGATTTAACTGCATAGGCTTGTTTGCCTTTATAAACTACCCTAAGTGGTGCAGTACGGTTTTTCTATTCCTATTAGTTTCGGAGATATTTGAGACTATAGGATTTTGTAGCGCACGGTGAAAAACGCTAAAACGATGCCAAAATGACACCATCGACATTAACTCCAAAACTAAAACAGCGATTCCGGATTTAACTGCATAGCATTGTTTGCGTTTATAAACTACCCTAAGTGGTGCAGTACGGTTTTTCTATTCCTATTAGTTTCGGAGATATTGAGACTATAGGATTTTGTAGCCATTTGGCACGGTGAAAAACGCTAAAAAGTTGCCAAAATGACACCATCGACAATAACTCCAAAACTAAAACAGCGATTCCGGATTTAACTGCATAGTCTTGTTTGCCTTTATAAACTACCCTAAGTGGTGCAGTACGGTTTTCCTATTGCTATTAGTTTCGGAGATAATTGAGACTATATCGTTTTGAAGTCATTTCGCATGGTCAAAAACGCTGAAAATTTGCCAAAAAGACACCATCGACATTAACTCCAAAACTAAAACAGCGATTCCGGATTTAACTGCATAGGCTTGTTTGCCTTTATAAACTACCCTAAGTGGTGCAGTACGGTTTTTCTATTCCTATTAGTTTCGGAGATATTTGAGACTATAGGATTTTGTAGCCATTTGGCATGGTCAAAAACGCTAAAACGATGCCAAAATGACACCATCGACATTAACTCCAAAACTAAAACAGCGATTCCGGATTTAACTGCATAGCATTGTTTGCGTTTATAAACTACCCTAAGTGGTGCAGTACGGTTTTTCTATTCCTATTAGTTTCGGAGATATTTGAGACTATAGGATTTTGTAGCCATTTGGCACGGTGAAAAACGCTAAAAAGTTGCCAAAATGACACCATCGACAATAACTCCAAAACTAAAACAGCGATTCCGGATTTAACTGCATAGTCTTGTTTGCCTTTATAAACTACCCTAAGTGGTGCAGTACGGTTTTCCTATTGCTATTAGTTTCGGAGATAATTGAGACTATATCGTTTTGAAGTCATTTCGCATGGTCAAAAACGCTGAAAATTTGCCAAAAAGACACCATCGACATTAACTCCAAAACTAAAACAGCGATTCCGGATTTAACTGCATAGGCTTGTTTGCCTTTATAAACTACCCTAAGTGGTGCAGTACGGTTTTTCTATTCCTATTAGTTTCGGAGATATTTGAGACTATAGGATTTTGTAGCCATTTGGCACGGTGAAAAACGCTAAAACGATGCCAAAATGACACCATCGACATTAACTCCAAAACTAAAACAGCGATTCCGGATTTAACTGCATAGCATTGTTTGCGTTTATAAACTACCCTAAGTGGTGCAGTACGGTTTTTCTATTGCTATTAGTTTCGGAGATAATTGAGACTATATCGTTTTGAAGTCATTTCGCATGGTCAAAAACGCTGAAAATTTGCCAAAAAGACACCATCGACATTAACTCCAAAACTAAAACAGCGATTCCGGATTTAACTGCATAGGCTTGTTTGCCTTTATAAACTACCCTAAGTGGTGCAGTACGGTTTTTCTATTCCTATTAGTTTCGGAGATATTTGAGACTATAGGATTTTGTAGCCACGGTGAAAAACGCTAAAACGATGCCAAAATGACACCATCGACATTAACTCCAAAACTAAAACAGCGATTCCGGATTTAACTGCATAGCATTGTTTGCGTTTATAAACTACCCTAAGTGGTGCAGTACGGTTTTTCTATTGCTATTAGTTTCGGAGATAATTGAGACTATATCGTTTTGAAGTCATTTCGCATGGTCAAAAACGCTGAAAATTTGCCAAAAAGACACCATCGACATTAACTCCAAAACTAAAACAGCGATTCCGGATTTAACTGCATAGCATTGTTTGCCTTTATAAACTACCCTAAGTGGTGCAGTACGGTTTTTCTATTCCTATTAGTTTCGGAGATATTTGAGACTATAGGATTTTGTAGCCATTTGGCACGGTGAAAAACGCTAAAAAGTTGCCAAAATGACACCATCGACATTAACTCCAAAACTAAAACAGCGATTCCGGATTTAACTGCATAGTCTTGTTTGCCTTTATAAACTACCCTAAGTGGTGCAGTACGGTTTTCCTATTGCTATTAGTTTCGGAGATAATTGAGACTATATCGTTTTGAAGTCATTTCGCATGGTCAAAAACGCTGAAAATTTGCCAAAAAGACACCATCGACATTAACTCCAAAACTAAAACAGCGATTCCGGATTTAACTGCATAGGCTTGTTTGCCTTTATAAACTACCCTAAGTGGTGCAGTACGGTTTTTCTATTCCTATTAGTTTCGGAGATATTTGAGACTATAGGATTTTGTAGCCATTTGGCACGGTGAAAAACGCTAAAACGATGCCAAAATGACACCATCGACATTAACTCCAAAACTAAAACAGCGATTCCGGATTTAACTGCATAGCATTGTTTGCGTTTATAAACTACCCTAAGTGGTGCAGTACGGTTTTTCTATTCCTATTAGTTTCGGAGATATTTGAGACTATAGGATTTTGTAGCCATTTGGCACGGTGAAAAACGCTAAAAAGTTGCCAAAATGACACCATCGACAATAACTCCAAAACTAAAACAGCGATTCCGGATTTAACTGCATAGTCTTGTTTGCCTTTATAAACTACCCTAAGTGGTGCAGTACGGTTTTCCTATTGCTATTAGTTTCGGAGATAATTGAGACTATATCGTTTTGAAGTCATTTCGCATGGTCAAAAACGCTGAAAATTTGCCAAAAAGACACCATCGACATTAACTCCAAAACTAAAACAGCGATTCCGGATTTAACTGCATAGGCTTGTTTGCCTTTATAAACTACCCTAAGTGGTGCAGTACGGTTTTTCTATTCCTATTAGTTTCGGAGATATTTGAGACTATAGGATTTTGTAGCCACGGTGAAAAACGCTAAAACGATGCCAAAATGACACCATCGACATTAACTCCAAAACTAAAACAGCGATTCCGGATTTAACTGCATAGCATTGTTTGCGTTTATAAACTACCCTAAGTGGTGCAGTATGGTTTTTCTATTCCTATTAGTTTCGGAGATATTGGAGACTATAGGATTTTGTAGCCATTTGGCACGGTGAAAAACGCTAAAAAGTTGCCAAAATGACACCATCGACAATAACTCCAAAACTAAAACAGCGATTCCGGATTTAACTGCATAGTCTTGTTTGCCTTTATAAACTACCCTAAGTGGTGCAGTACGGTTTTCCTATTGCTATTAGTTTCGGAGATAATTGAGACTATATCGTTTTGAAGTCATTTCGCATGGTCAAAAACGCTGAAAATTTGCCAAAAAGACACCATCGACATTAACTCCAAAACTAAAACAGCGATTCCGGATTTAACTGCATAGGCTTGTTTGCCTTTATAAACTACCCTAAGTGGTGCAGTACGGTTTTTCTATTCCTATTAGTTTCGGAGATATTTGAGACTATAGGATTTTGTAGCCATTTGGCACGGTGAAAAACGCTAAAACGATGCCAAAATGACACCATCGACATTAACTCCAAAACTAAAACAGCGATTCCGGATTTAACTGCATAGCATTGTTTGCGTTTATAAACTACCCTAAGTGGTGCAGTACGGTTTTTCTATTGCTATTAGTTTCGGAGATAATTGAGACTATATCGTTTTGAAGTCATTTCGCATGGTCAAAAACGCTGAAAATTTGCCAAAAAGACACCATCGACATTAACTCCAAAACTAAAACAGCGATTCCGGATTTAACTGCATAGGCTTGTTTGCCTTTATAAACTACCCTAAGTGGTGCAGTACGGTTTTTCTATTCCTATTAGTTTCGGAGATATTTGAGACTATAGGATTTTGAAGTCATTTCGCACGGTCAAAAACGCTAAAACGATGCCAAAATGACACCATCGACATTAACTCCAAAACTAAAACAGCGATTCCGGATTTAACTGCATAGCATTGTTTGCGTTTATAAACTACCCTAAGTGGTGCAGTACGGTTTTTCTATTGCTATTAGTTTCGGAGATAATTGAGACTATATCGTTTTGAAGTCATTTCGCATGGTCAAAAACGCTGAAAATTTGCCAAAATGACACCATCGACATTAACTCCAAAACTAAAACAGCGATTCCGGATTTAACTGCATAGGCTTGTTTGCCTTTATAAACTACCCTAAGTGGTGCAGTACGGTTTTTCTATTCCTATTAGTTTCGGAGATATTTGAGACTATAGGATTTTGTAGCCACGGTGAAAAACGCTAAAACGATGCCAAAATGACACCATCGACATTAACTCCAAAACTAAAACAGCGATTCCGGATTTAACTGCATAGCATTGTTTGCGTTTATAAACTACCCTAAGTGGTGCAGTACGGTTTTTCTATTCCTATTAGTTTCGGAGATATTTGAGACTATAGGATTTTGTAGCCATTTGGCACGGTGAAAAACGCTAAAACGATGCCAAAATGACACCATCGACATTAACTCCAAAACTAAAACAGCGATTCCGGATTTAACTGCATAGCATTGTTTGCGTTTATAAACTACCCTAAGTGGTGCAGTACGGTTTTCCTATTGCTATTAGTTTCGGAGATAATTGAGACTATAGGATTTTGTAGCCATTTGGCACGGTGAAAAACGCTAAAATGTTGCCAAAATGACACCATCGACAATAACTCCAAAACTAAAACAGCGATTCCGGATTTAACTGCATAGGCTTGTTTGCCTTTATAAACTACCCTAAGTGGTGCAGTACGGTTTTTCTATTCCTATTAGTTTCGGAGATATTTGAGACTATAGGATTTTGTAGCCATTTGGCACGGTGAAAAACGCTAAAACGATGCCAAAATGACACCATCGACATTAACTCCAAAACTAAAACAGCGATTCCGGATTTAACTGCATAGCATTGTTTGCGTTTATAAACTACCCTAAGTGGTGCAGTACGGTTTTTCTATTGCTATTAGTTTCGGAGATAATTGAGACTATATCGTTTTGAAGTCATTTCGCATGGTCAAAAACGCTGAAAATTTGCCAAAAAGACACCATCGACATTAACTCCAAAACTAAAACAGCGATTCCGGATTTAACTGCATAGGCTTGTTTGCCTTTATAAACTACCCTAAGTGGTGCAGTACGGTTTTTCTATTCCTATTAGTTTCGGAGATATTTGAGACTATAGGATTTTGTAGCCATTTCGCACGGTGAAAAACGCTAAAACGATGCCAAAATGACACCATCGACATTAACTCCAAAACTAAAACAGCGATTCCGGATTTAACTGCATAGCATTGTTTGCGTTTATAAACTACCCTAAGTGGTGCAGTACGGTTTTTCTATTCCTATTAGTTTCGGAGATATTGGAGACTATAGGATTTTGTAGCCATTTGGCACGGTGAAAAACGCTAAAATGTTGCCAAAATGACACCATCGACAATAACTCCAAAACTAAAACAGCGATTCCGGATTTAACTGCATAGTCTTGTTTGCCTTTATAAACTACCCTAAGTGGTGCAGTACGGTTTTCCTATTGCTATTAGTTTCGGAGATAATTGAGACTATATCGTTTTGAAGTCATTTCGCATGGTCAAAAACGCTGAAAATTTGCCAAAAGGACACCATCGACATTAACTCCAAAACTAAAACAGCGATTCCGGATTTAACTGCATAGGCTTGTTTGCCTTTATAAACTACCCTAAGTGGTGCAGTACGGTTTTTCTATTCCTATTAGTTTCGGAGATATTTGAGACTATAGGATTTTGTAGCCACGGTGAAAAACGCTAAAACGATGCCAAAATGACACCATCGACATTAACTCCAAAACTAAAACAGCGATTCCGGATTTAACTGCATAGTCTTGTTTGCCTTTATAAACTACCCTAAGTGGTGCAGTACGGTTTTCCTATTGCTATTAGTTTCGGAGATAATTGAGACTATATCGTTTTGAAGTCATTTCGCATGGTCAAAAACGCTGAAAATTTGCCAAAAAGACACCATCGACATTAACTCCAAAACTAAAACAGCGATTCCGGATTTAACTGCATAGGCTTGTTTGCCTTTATAAACTACCCTAAGTGGTGCAGTACGGTTTTTCTATTCCTATTAGTTTCGGAGATATTTGAGACTATAGGATTTTGTAGCCACGGTGAAAAACGCAAAAACGATGCCAAAATGACACCATCGACATTAACTCCAAAACTAAAACAGCGATTCCGGATTTAACTGCATAGCATTGTTTGCGTTTATAAACTACCCTAAGTGGTGCAGTACGGTTTTTCTATTCCTATTAGTTTCGGAGATATTGGAGACTATAGGATTTTGTAGCCATTTGGCACGGTGAAAAACGCTAAAAAGTTGCCAAAATGACACCATCGACAATAACTCCAAAACTAAAACAGCGATTCCGGATTTAACTGCATAGTCTTGTTTGCCTTTATCATCATCATCATCATTGTCAAATATTATCAATCCACTGCTGGACGAAGGTCTCCCCAAGTTTGCTCCACAACGGTCTGTCTTGTGCCAGTCTCCTCCATGTCACTCCCGCATATTTACGAATTTCATCCACCCATCTCCCATGTGGTCTTTTTCTGGGTCTTTTCCTGTCCCTTGGAATCCAATCTAAAATTTCGGCTGTCCATCTATGGTCTGTCCTTCTGGCAGTATGTCCAGCCCATTGCCATTTCAGGGATTTAACTCTGATCATTATGTCTTCCACTCTCGTCATTTTTCGGATCCACGAGTTCCTCTTCTTATCTCTCCTGGTTATACCAAGCATGCACCTCTCCATGCTTCTTTGAGTTGTCTGCAGCCTTTGTATGTCTCTTTTAGTTAAGGTCCACGTCTCTGCACCATACGTAAGCACTGGAAGGATGCATTGATCAAACACTTTTCTTTTAAGACATAACGGCATATTGCTTTTGAAAATTATGCTGTTTCTTCCAAAAGCTCTCCAGGAAAGTTTTGTACGCCGATTAATTTCTTCATCAATGTGACCCTCACTTGATATCTGCTGTCCAAGATAAACATATGTATCTGTTATCTCCAGTTTTTCTCCATCAATCGATAAATCTTCATTTCTTGTAATAGCATTGAACATCACTTTTGTCTTCTGAAAGTTCATTTTTAATCCCACTTCTTTACTCTTGTCAGCAAGTTCCTGGATCATACTCTGCAGCTCTGATGGGGTAGTTGCAAAAATGACTACGTCATCAGCAAAACGAAGGTGGGTTAGATAATCTCCATTAATCTTTATCCCTTTATTTTCCCAGTTCAGTGATTGAAAGACATTTTCCAATGTGGCATTAAAGAGCTTCGGAGATATGGTGTCACCTTGTCTCACTCCCTTTCCAATTTTTATGTGTGTTGTATTTTCAAACAGCCGAATCTTTGCACTTGCATTTTCATAGATGTTATTAATAATATTAATGTATGCATCTTCAATACCGCAGGATTTCAGAGCCGTGGTAACTGCTGATGGTTTCACCGAATCAAAGGCTTTTTCATAATCGATAAAAGCCATGCACAATGGAAGTTCATATTCCCTCGCTCTTTCAATTAGTTCTCTCAGTACGTGGATATGATCTATTGTGCTGTAGCCACTCCTGAATCCAGCTTGTTCTCTCGGTTGAGCCATGTCCAGTGTTACCTTCAAGCGGTGTGAAAGAACTTTAGTGAAGATTTTATAAACCACTGATAGGAGGCTGATAGGTCTGTAGTTCCTGAGATCCTCAATGTCACCTTTTTTATGTAGCAGGATCATTGTAGCGTTGTTCCAATCCTCAGGAATCTTCCCTTCATTAAGGCATCGAGTGAAAATTTGGGCGAGTACTGTTTCAATTTCTCCACTTGCTTCTTGTATGATGTCTATAGTAATTCCATCTTCTCCTGGAGCTTTCCCCCGCTTCATGTTCTTGATTGCATGAGCAACTTCTGCTGGGAGGACTGGAAGAACTCTGGTACCTTTCATGATGTCTGGAGTACATGTATCATCCCTTTCATATAATTTGGAGTAGAAATCTTTCACTCTTGTCAAAATTTCGCCTCTATTTCTTGTTATAGAACCATCTTCTTTTCTCAGAGCCATAATCTGTTTTCTTCCCTTACTGAGATGTCCCTTTGCTATCTTAAGGCTTTGGTTGTTTTCAATTGCTTTCCTCACTAGCTCACAGTTGAATTTCCTTACGTCTTCAGTGATACTTTTTCGTGTTGTCTTGCATAGCTCTATATATTCCACTTTGGAAGTCACATCTTCTTTAGTTGTCCTCATCTCTCTTCTTTTTTGCATCAACATTTTGGTTTTTCCTGATAATTTGTTCACATGCAACTTGTTCTTAGACCCAGCTAATTTTGTTGCTGTTTCCATTAGAGCTTTGGTTACTTTTCTGTTAACTTCCGAATTATCCACTTCTTCCGATGTTAGGCCTTCTAAAGCAGATAATCTGTTCTTCAGTTCCAACTTGAAAGTATTATGGTGTTTTTTAAGGTTGGTTATGTCAATACATTTTGTTTGTCTTATGAGCTTGCCACGTTCCAGTTTAGTGTTGAGGTGCATCTTACATCTCACCAATCTATGGTCACTACCTGTGTTGAACTTGTTCAGCACACTGCAGTCTTCGATGACGAATTTTTTGTTACACATAATAAAATCAATTTCACTTGTCGTCCCAATTGGATGTCTCCATGTCCATTTCCTGTGTGGCTTTTTTTGAAAAAGGAGTTCAAGATGAAAAATCCTTCTGCCTCTGCAAACTCAACGAGAGTATTTCCACGCTGGTTTCTGTTGCCGTGACCGAATTTACCTACTGAAGTTTCATTCTGTTGCCGTTGCCCTATTTTTGCATTGAAATCTCCCATAATTATCTTCAAGTGCTGCTTACCTTTATTATTTAGATGACGAATTTCCTCATAAAATTCTTCAATTTCTTCTTCAGGATGACTTGTGGTGGGTGCATAAGTTTGAATAATCTGAGCCTGGTATCTTCTCGATAGTTGGATAACGAGTCGTGCAGCTCTGTCAGAGGAACTTTCAACTTCTACCACTTTATCCTTCAGTTTCTTGTTTATTATAAATCCAACACCACTAGTTCTGCCAGTATCTGTCCCACGATAATAGAAGAGATGTCCACTTTTCAGTTCAATGAGATCTTCTCCTTTTCTCCTTACCTCACTTAGCCCGACGATGTCCCACTTGATCCTTTGTAGTTCCTCTTCCAATTCAAGAAGCCTTGAATCAGAAGATAGGGAGCGTCCGTTATAGGTAGCCAAGGTCAGCATCAAATGGCAGCCTAGTCCGGTCCTCCGGGGATTCTTAGCACCCTCTGCCTTCATGTCGCACTGGCCGCTGCCTTGGCCAGGTACATTCCAGCTGCCGGAGACTGAGGGCCAAGATTTAAGTTGTAGAGTCATTTTGGAGGTGTTTGGCCATAACTCACCACGCTGGCCAAGCGGGTTGGTGAGTGTGGGATAGCATTTCCTCTGATCCCGATGGTATAGTTATACCGCTATTGGCGGTCGTCAGAGCCCCTTTAGTGGGAACAGGATGCACCACGAGAAGGCGGGGTTGACATTTGTCAAGGAGAGGCTGTGATGTTACGCATCACCTGACCTTACATCCCTTTTGCCTTTATAAACTACCCTAAGTGGTGCAGTACGGTTTTCCTATTGCTATTAGTTTCGGAGATAATTGAGACTATATCGTTTTGAAGTCATTTCGCATGGTCAAAAATGTTTAAAGTAATTTTTTTTTTCTATTTCCAGAGCCTAAATTTAAGTGTAAGTATTTTATTCATTCTAAGATATAAATTTTGTGAAATTATTTTTTTATTAACCTAAATTTAAGTGAAATTATGTTTTTTTATTGAAATGAATCAAAATAATAAGCTTTCAAGAATTTTAAAAGTAAAAGAAATTTCTTTTTTAAAATAGTAACAGAATGAATTGATTTAATGAGGAACTAGTATTTTTTTGCTAAAGACTTTTCTTAAGGATATTTGGGTATTTATTAAGGGAAATGGGGCTGATATTTTCCATCAGGCGGCCAATCGGGGGATTTCCGACTGGTCTGAGAGCAATGCTTTACAGTATTGAGCCGAAACCAGAGTACACGGCTTATTTTCGGGGAGTTTGAAATGTTTCAAACTGACTCGCTTCATTCTTTGTGTTGAAAAAGAAGAAGCGCTCTCACTGAAGACCCCTCTAGCCTGGGAAAACTAAAGCAGTTGTGTTTTATAAAAAATTCTTTCCTTAGACATTTTTAGTACATCCAATTTTCAACTTTCAGGAACTTGCTGTGACTGTTTTTACTATATTCTATTTCCAACTTTTTCGAAAACGAACTTCAACAGATTTTTACTCGTTTCGAAACAGTCTTTTTATGTATACTAGTTTTCCCATGTTATTCTATGAGAATTTCCCTGCTTTTAATGAAATGTGTTTTCTCAAAGCTGTCCACTAAGAAAAAATGAAGTGTTCCATTTTTAACCCTAAGAAAGAATGAACTGTTCCGAAAGTGCATACATTTAAAAAAGAAAAAAAGAATGACACTTTTGTTCAACTAAAGTTTTTTAATATGGAATCCAATGAACATTTTTACATATTTTCTTAGAATTTGTCTTTTTTCGTTTAGAAGTTACAACAGAATTTCCTTCTTGTACAGGAACTTTCAACACTTGTTTATTTTTAATGTACTTTTTGGGCAAATTTATGCTTTCCTATGAAAGTTTTTCTCAAAGGACTCCATTAAGTTGATCTCAAGTCTTTGAAGTGAATGGGAAGAAAAATAACATGCTATGTGTTATGAGAAAATGAACGAATTTCCTTAAGACAATGTGAAGTGAATTGAACATCAAGCAGTAGTAAGATATTTTACTATTGTAATATGTACATACATTTTAAGACAATATCTTCTAAAGTTAGAGGGAAAAGTATATGAATATTAAAAAAAAACTTCCTTAGATTTACAAATAGAGTATTTGAAGTAGAAAGAGGGATGGAATGCTTTGAATAGGAATTTCTTGTTTCAGTGAAGGGATTCTTATTCTGGAATTTTTTTTAAAAGAGAAACTATCATTTTCAGAAAATTTCTGGGGGAGTCGAACTTGGACATTTAACAAAATTCTTGGATATATAGGAATTTGAAGAAAGTTTATGGAATGAAACATGAAGAGAAAGAAATGGTTAACATTCAAGCTTCATCAATTTTTTTGGTTCCTCATACAATCTGAGGAAATTTTACATTTTTGTGGGAACTCGTTTTTTTTTTTTATTTTTTTTTCTTATTTTTTTTTCAAAATCAACCCTTTAGAAGTTTTTAAGATAGAAAAAATATTGACTAAGGGAAATCTTAAGTAGTACAAATTCTGAATTGAAGCACTTTAAGTAAGAAAATATTTGTCTGAAGTAATTTTTCAATGTCTAAGCATTGACATCTGAGTATTCGTTCGTCCGAAATTGAATCCTGGGGAGGCTTGAGTTATGAGCTTTTGAATTACGACACTAGCTTTCTACCTTCCTTGGAAACAGTGGACTAAATCAGGGTCTGCTTACTTCCCTTCTAGTGGTTCACGACGGATCTCGTAAATGGAGAATGAAGGGCAAAGTTCAAACGCTCTGTCCCATTGAGTCAGCAGTTTTAGATTTTTGTCATCTTAGACAGTTTAAGTTCACTCAGAAAACTATGCTTTTGCGAGCTTGAGTTTGCATTCAAAGTTCAAAACCAGAATTTAGTTTAATCTGACAAGCAAAGTGATTTCATGCCATATGAGGTTTTCCTGTAAGCAAGAGACGCGTGAAAACAGTCGCAGGAGATTTTCAGTTTCCGACAGAAACATGGGGAAATTCAAAGTTGATTTCTTGGGGAAAGCTCACACACTGGAGAGAGCGTAAAAACACTCTTCTTTCATGTTTTAATTTAAACCTCGAGGAATTAGTATCTAACTATGAAAAGTAAGTTCTAAAGATTTGGGGGCATTTACACTAAAATCCTACATGACTTTATTTGCAACAGGGAAGAATCAGCCTTATAGACTAAAATACTCCTGAACATTTTAGATACATTTCTGTTCAAAAGTAAAGTTGAATGGGAAAATAAGAGTAATTAAATCGATAGGAAAAGATTGATAGTCTGGATCAGAAAAAAAAAACTAAGAAAAAAAAAGAAGTTTCATAAAAATAAACCAAAGTTTGAAGAATCATATAACACTGAATAGAAGGAAAAATATAATAAGTAAAATAAGGAGAATACAATATTTTCACTATGGGAGTTTGGAAACACCTGCTTTTCTGACGAATTAGTAAAACGTGAAATAAAAATGTTTAGAGGAAGTACGGACTTAGTCGCTATGTCTCCAGAATGAAAGCTTTTTCTGCTGAGACAATGAATAAAAAAATATGATAATGAAAACCTAATTAAAACGAGAAAAAGGTCAATGAAACTAAACGTCTAAAGAAAAAATGCAGCATGCACAGAAGTTGAAAATGAAGGGACAGACACTTGAGAACCGGACATTGAGTGAATGAAATATACGCGAAGTTTTGAAACATCTAAATTTAAAGCGAACTAAATGAAGAAAAGGAATGAGATTGACTTTGATGAGGTGAGTAAACAATAAAAATTTAGTTATACATGAAAAAAAAAGCGCGTTTAAAAATATGATTTTTGGTGAAAGTATGAAATTTTGTTATAGCAAACAGGATGCCTTTTTGACCCCCCGACATTGGAAGAAACGTCATTGGTTCGAAGTTGAAACAGTTTCTGAAATTCTTCTGGGATCTGTTCACAAAGATGACATCACGAAAAACCCGTCACCGTGCGTCATCGCTTCAAGCAGTATGATGACATTCCAAGTTCACAAGGATGACATCACGACGTACCCGTCACCCATGCGTCATCGCTTCAGGCAGTAACTGCACGGAGACGTTATCTGGTCACAAACATGCTATTGATGAATCACCTCTAACCAGACGAAGCGAACTATAGCTCAGGACTTATTTTAAGGAAAATTCTTAGCGATAGGAAAGTGAAAGGATTTCGTTATAATTAATTTTCATATCTTGAGAGAATAAACTAAAAAATTCTTCATAGACAGAAAAAATAAAGCCTCGATAAAAGTAGTTGTTAGTTTGAAAATAAAATAATGTTGGTACATCGAGAAGTTTAACGAGTATGCAAGCATTTAGAACGAAAAGATTAAGATAAAGCATTAAAGGGTACATTTCACTGAATAATCATGAAGAAATAAAAAAAACATTTTAACTATCCGTAAAAAAATGTGGCTTTGTACGTTGGAAAAAGGTGCAACGTTAAAAAATGTATCAGAAAATGCCATGAACACGTAAATACGTTAATAAACAACCGTGTTTTAAGATTATGTCTGCAGCACAAAACTTTGGAAAACGTTTTTATGTTGGAACGTCCGTTGAAAATGCGTGAAGTCTCCTCAAAGAAAATAAAAAAATCGTTACGTTGAAAAATTATGAATATAAAATGAGAAATTATGAGGAAAAAATAAGGAATAAATTCGTTGCAAAATGATCAAGTTATTGAAAAAGAAATCAGTCTTGGAACTTAATGTGGCTACAGAATCTCAAATGACGTCAACCGCCGACCCCGCGGAGGATATGGCGTTGGGTGATGTCATGTCTGCTATCACGACATGCGTCATCCGGCATAGTCACTCTTCCCAAAACACGTGTCATACAAAGTTTTCTGAGTCAAAGAGAAAATTGTGAGTCATCCCAAAACACATGGCTCACAAAAGATAGCGGAACATGAATCAACGGGAACGAAATCTTTTCAAACAAAGCCTTTTCTCGTCTAAATTAAAATTGTAGAGAAGAAAAATATAAGAATTAAAAAAATAATGCAACGTCTATAAAAATTATAACACCTCACGGAGTTCTAAAAATATAAATTTAATAAAACAAATTTGAGGAAATGCTTCGATTGAAAAAACTTCCTTCAAAAATTTGGCAAAGTCCAGTAAATCTCCCGAGAAAATTAAAAAAATAATGCAACGTTTATAAAAATTATAATACCTCAGGGAATTCCTGAAAATATAAATTTAATAAAATAAATTAGAGAGAAAAAAATAGGACAAAAAAAATATGAGTAAAAAAAATTGGAAACGACAAAAAAAAACTTCCTTCAAAAATTTGACAAAGTCCAGTAAATCTCCCGAGAAAATAAAAAAAAAATATTGGAAAGACTTCCCCAAAATTTGTCAACGTCCAATAAATCTCCCGAGAAAAGTTCGAAAAAGCACCGCTAGGGGGCAACGTACACATCCCCTTTCCCCCACTCGGTCGTTGCCATCTCTCAAAGATCCATTAAAAGTTCCAAGAAGTACCGCTAGGGGGCAGCACATCTTTCCCCCACTCGGTCGTTGCCATCTCTCAAAGGTCCATTAAAAGTTCCAAAAAGCACCGCTAGGGGGCAGCACATCTCCTTTCCCGACTCGGTCGTTGCCATCTCTCAAAGGTCCATCGAAAGTTCCAAGAAGCACCGCTAGGGGGCAGCACATCTCCTTTCCCCCACTCGGTCGTTGCCATCTCTCAAAGATACATTGAAAGTTCCAAGAAGCACCGCTAGGGGGCAGCACATCTTTCCCCCACTCGGTCGTTGCCATCTCTCAAAGGTCCATTAAAAGTTCCAAAAAGCACCGCTAGGGGGCAGCACATCTCCTTTCCCGACTCGGTCGTTGCCATCTCTCAAAGGTCCATCGAAAGTTCCAAGAAGCACCGCTAGGGGGCAGCACATCTCCTTTCCCCCCACTCGGTCGTTGCCATCTCTCAAAGATACATTGAAAGTTCCAAGAAGCACCGCTAGGGGGCAGCACATCTCCTTTCCCCCACTCGGTCGTTGCCATCTCTCAAAAACAAAGATCTAACATAATGATAAAGTTCCAAGAAGCACCGCTAGGGGGCAGCACATCGACCCTACGCACTAGCGTCATCTGCCACGCCCCCATCCTTCTGCCACAAGCCACGCCCACATCCTTCTGCAGAAACCACGCCCCCATTTTTCTGCCGCAACCACGCAGACCATCCTTCTCCTAGAAGGATGCATCCTCCGGCAGTCCCCGTCATTTTATACTACTAACGATGGCTTTGTACCATGGTATGAACTGCTTTACGGTCATTTCTTAGTAGAATCCCAGTGTACACTTTTGTATTCATTTTTGCACATGTGTTTGTTCCTTTCCCCATTTGGTACATACTGAGGTCTCTGGGGTGTGACATTCATCTATCCAGGCTGCTTCATTGCGAAGCTACGGCGAAAAATGTGTCTTGCACGCCAGTGTTGAAAACGGAATTGTTTGGCCATTATTTCTAATCACTGTGGTTCTTGTAGTTAGTTCTCTTGTGGGTGTCCAAACGAAAGAAACAAAGGGACAAAAACACGACAAGAAGTGTTTATGTTATAGAGCTTTATTTCATTTTGTTTTGAAAAAAAAAAGAAGACTACTCTTCTGCACAGTGGCGTAAGAACGCTTTTGATTTAGGGGGTACAAGCTCATGAACCTTACATCTCAAGGATTAAGCCATCTATGGATGACCCCTCCGAATTTTTTTTTGGGGGGGTAGTATATTAGAGTTTTTATAAAATACGTATACTGATCAGGAATTCATCCGAATGAACATTGTTATCATCATATTATAATTAATTATTATCATTACTATTTTTATTGCTGACAAAAAAATCACATTATTAATTTCTTATCAGAAAATGAATGGAGAAGTTTTTTTTTTTTTTTTTTTTGTGTTCTCTCTTGTTAATTTTTGTACATTTTTTTTCCATTAAAATATTGAGCAGGGACAAGTCAACATTAGGATGAATTTCTGTCAGCAGGGTTTGGAAAAGAGCGATTTCTCAGGAAATGTTATATAACTCTTTACAAGAACGAATTAAATTGCTTATCATTTTTTTTACGTTTATAAAGTAAAACCGCAGTAAGATAAAAACTGCTCTACCCGCAAAGATAGTACCATTGAAGCATTATGAAGTCTATATTAAAAACATTGAACGATACATAGGCTGACAATTGATGCAAAAAGCACATTGGTCTGGTGCAAAGCTAAATGATGGTGGAGAAAACGAGGAATTGGAGTTCTTTGAGTGGTATGTGAAATCCGTAATGCACTTGTTGTATTGCTACAGATCTTAAGACAGAAAACAATTTTAGTGTCGGGGCTGCGGGCACTGAAATGTCCACTTGTGCATTAATTTTTTTTTTTAAAGTGCAGAAAGGACGACCTGATCAAGATGCATGGAATTTTAAGAGAAAAGAAACACTGATCACAAGTATGTTATCAAGCCCTAGCCCTACCATATGCTGTTTGAAGTTATTAACAAAAACCTCGCACTCGTCGTTTCTCTGCAGAACTAATTTCCTGGAGTTTCCCAGATGGTTGGCCAGTTGTTGGTGGATGAAAAGCCTTGCACTACAAGCTTCGGGTATAAAAAAAAAAAAAAAAAAAAAAAACAGATGACCCGTGATATTTCTTTGAAAAAAAAAGAGAATAAAAAAAAATATGTAGCATATAAATTTTACAGTTCACTCTTTATGAATGATTGGTTTGTGTTTGCTCATATCTGGAGGGGGAGGAGAGTAGATATTAATGTACCCCTCTCCAAAATTTGGGGGTACCCCTGTACCGCCCCCGCTCCTACGCCACTGCTTCTGTACCGTTTCCCTTGGCGGAAGTAATAAAGGCTATGTGATATTCTTAAGTAAACAACTAGGCTTTCGTAAAAAGTGCTGATTGTCAATAAAAGCTACAACACAATACGTGGCATTTTCATTTTCTCTCCTGCATCTGAAATTACGGCGCTAAATTACACGATTTCGCAAAATAACAAATCAAAAGAAGTTTTGTAAAATCATTTGAAACTTCGTCCATAGTAAACCGAGGGAAAATATTAGGAGCGGGGGTAGATTTCTGTGTCCTGTGTTGTAGAATGTGTCAGGAATAAAAAATCGCAAAACCGACAATGCTCACGAGCATTGCCTTACACTTCACGAGCTACCACAATGAAATATTGTGGTACATTATGTTTAATATTAGGTGTACAAATAAACTTTAAAGCTTTTTTGTGTGTGACGTATACCGTTAATTTACATACGCGACATTCTCCCGCCTTGTTTTCATGTGGCCGTAACTGGTTCAGAGTATAAAATGTGACACAGAAGTTTGCCCAATAGTCAAACGCACTTGCACATCCTTAGGTGAAAGATAGCAACTGATACTGCATTTATTAGACTCTACATTTGTTACGAATTTCATCAAGCAAAAAGTTTTGCAAAAGCATGTGCATCGATCTGTTCTGTTCTGGGGGAGAATATTGTATCGAAAAGTACGTGTGAGTTTTCGTTTAAGCGGTTTAAAGCAGGTGATTTGGATGTTAGCAATCGAGAACGTAGCAGAAGGTTGCACATGAGGGACTGCAAGCATTTCTGGATGAAGATTCGTCTCAAACGCAAAAAGAACTAGCTGAACAACTGTGGGTAACTCAACAAACCATTTCCAATAGTTTACGCGCAATGGGAAAGATTCAGAAGGAAGGAAAATGGGTGTCACATGAGCTGAGCCAGAGGAACAAGGATGAGCGTGTCATGAAGTGTTTGAATCTGTTGAATAAAGAACACAGAAAGTCTTTCCTGTGAAAAATAGTTACGGGTGATGAAAAGTGGATATGGTACGACAATCCCAAACGTAAAAAACACTGGTTAGACCCCGGTGAAGGAACGACTTCAACACCGAAACGCAATATTCACTCGAAGAAAGTTCTGCTGTGCGTCTGGTGGGTTATGACGGGTGTGATAAATTATGAACTATTGGAACAGGGTCAAACTGTTACTGCTGATCGCTACAAGCAACAATTGCTGTGATTGAACCAGGAAATCTGTAGGAAACGTCCATTTACGGGCAAGGGATTGCGTCCTGTGAAATTACTGCATGACAACGATAGACCGCATGTCGCGATATCGGTCAAGGAAGCGTTACTGACGCTTGGCTGGGAAGTTTTGGAGTACCCAGCTTATAGTTCCGAGATAGCCCTTTAGACTATCATTTGTTCCGATCGATGCAACATGGTTTGTCTGCTGTACGGTACCGGACATGTGGCGAACTGCAAAAATGGGTTGACGAATTCATCGCGTCACACGACGAAGTATTATTCTTCTTGGCTGGAATCCGTCAGCTTCCCGACCGATGGCGTAAGGTGATAGATAACAACGGCGCATATTTTGATTCGTAAAGGTATTGTTGTTTTCTCGAAAATTACATGTGGCGTTGTCCTAAAACTCTTTAAAGCTTATCTGTACACCTAATAGTTTCATAAAAAGCTCTGGAGCACAAAGTATTACGATTAATGTAATTATTTATTCCCTGCCGAATTCAGTTGCGGTGCAGTGCTCTAAGCGCTGGCTTCTGAACATTCGTCTGCGATGGGCCCGGGTTCGAATCCCGGTACGACATGAAGAGTGTTCTTGTTTTGCAGCACACACACTCTCTCTCTCCCTTCCTAGTGATCCTAAAATAGGGACGGGCGATTGCATTCTCATCGCGGTCGCTTTACCACTAAAACAAAAAGTAGATAATTCAGTTAGTTCGCACATTTTTAGCCAGGTGGAGTAAATGCATTTGTTATTCTTATTAAATGCATTTCCATTTCTTATTCATTTCTTATGCATTTCTTATTCTAAAACTGGGTTTCGATTTTTTCCCACTTTTAATTCAATAGCTGAAAGCCAGAAATTCTGTTTATTCATACGAGAGGGGTCCGGGTTCGAATCCCGGTGAGGCATGGATGTTGTTTGTCTTACGGCACTGGATCTCTCTCTTCCAGCACCCTAAATTAAGGACGGGCGACTGCTTATTGCCCATTGAGTTGCACGCGGTGGTCGCTAAACCTACAATAAAAAATAAATAAAAAAATAAAAGAAATAAATGCTTCGTGAACCTTTGAGAATATCAACTGTACAGTATTTCCATTAGGTGTGAATACCTCTTGTTTGACCCTATGTAAGTGGCATTCTAAACTTTCATTTCTTTTAAAATTTCAACACGCTAGTGAATCATTGTTCATGTGCTTTCGAATTTCTCTAGTGCCCAGTATTTTTCTGCTAAGTTGCGTTGTTTTTTTGTTTTTGTTTTTTTTCACAATGGGTAACTTTTGAAAGTCGGATTTGAAAATATCTTTATAATAAGATTGTACTAACCATGGGCTTATTAATAGTTCCGTTACTTTCGAATGTTTGCAGCTCGCAACATTATCACTACGTAGTTAACATATTGACGTTTGTTACTGCAGCTTGAGTTTTAAATCGACTCCGCTGCTCACCCAGAGACAATAATAATGTGCCCCATCTCCCTGAGTGTTAAGGAGAAGTCAGACACCTACGTGCTCTATAGTATACTTCAGACCGTGATGCTTGGTAAAAACTGCAACTTCCGCTAATTCGATTGCGGGCAGGTAGTAGGAGCGAGGAACATGGAGTGCTCCATCTCTGCGATTGCACAAGCCTGGAATTTCACAGTGAGATCGTCGCACGTATGTACAAGGACATCATCACAACCTCAATTGACTGTGTTGTTGTTTCTTAAGGAAATTAATTATATAACGCACTGGGGCAAGATATACACTCAGAGATAAGAGTGATGAGCAGTTGACATGTGCATCCCTACGCTGAGCGGAACACACCCAAACCGAACCGAACCGAACCGAACGCAGGAGATAATTAGGCCATCAGTCGAGCTTTCTTCCCGACATTGTATCGCAATCGACAAACATGGATAAACGTTGTGATCTGAGCCACTTTGATTGTGGACGCATTGTCGGCGCAAGACAGATGAGTCATTCTATCGCCAAAGCGCTGAGAACTAAAGATGAGTTCGGGCTCAATTTTAGGAGCTCGGGCCCGGATTCTTGGAAAGTTTTTTTTTTTTTTTAGGTTTTAACGACCACCGTGAGCAACTCAATGGGCTATAAGCAGTCGCCCGTCCCTAATTTAGGGCCACTGGTTCCAGGGAAGCGAGAGAGCCAGTACCGTAAGACAAACACAACATCCATGCCTCACCGGGATTGGAACCCGGATCCGTTCCCGACGAATGATCTGAAGCCTTCGCTTAGACCACAGCGCCACCGGGGCGGCTGAAAAAATTTGTTTATCAAGGCTTGCATTTATGCATTATACATTAGCCAAAGATATGGCCCAAGCAAGCATTAGTTTAAAAATAATTAGTTTAGTACAGTTAATCCACTTCACAATATTAATATGTTTTTAGAAATACTACGCATAAAGCCAAATGTTCTAAAATGTGGATTTGAAAGTAAATAAATAATCAACGTGCCCTTCGACCGTATCAGGGGAATTAGTAATTTTATTAAAAGCTGAAGAAAAGAAAATCGTTTAGAAACAAAATTTTCCATTTGTTATTTCTTTTTGATTTCTAACTTTACTTTTAGTTTGAATAAATTGCATTATAAAACGTACAACGACGTACAGACAGTTGCAAGTGTTTGAAATTTTGACTCTAGAAAACTAATCTTTGCAATATAATTTACATATATGCTAATTGGTAAAGGTAGTTTAGAGTGATGTAGTAGAATATAAAAAAAAGCATGTAGGGAAATTTCCAAAATTAAAACAAAACAAAACGTAAAAGCATTCCAGACCAAATTATTCTGCATTTTGTAATATTAACAAAGCTTTGCGCTTAATAGTAAAATAATCACAATATTATCATATGAGTGTGCAGTTTCCAGATCAAGTTCATCATGAAAAAAGAAAGAGAGAGAATTGCATCTAATGCCTTAGCACTTCAAATTGATCTTCTTTTCTCTAAAACTCGACCTGCTTCAGTAAAAACCAACGTCACCCCGAAAATCGCGGGACTGAGAAAATTAAAAAATATAAATACTTCTAACTGCACAGTTTTGGAAATTAATACATAATTTTAAAGATAAGATTCTTGATTTTTAATAAAATACAAAAAATGGGAATGTGATTTTTCTTTTCCCCCAGTTTTTCGATACAAGACCTCCTTAAAGTAATCCTTGCTTGGGCCATAGCTTTGGACAATGCATAATGCAAGTCTTGCTAAGCAAAATTTGTCTTGCAATGGCAGCTAGCTTAGGAAATTGAAAATCCTTCCACCATGGTAACAAATCCACAATGAAATTCAACACGTGTAATTCAACAGGGCTCGGAATTACACGTGTTGAATTAATTACAGTGATGAAATTCAAGACAGCCCGGGTCGGGGTTTTTCGGTAGTTAATGAATTCTGAGCCCGTCCGAGCCCGGGCCTGAGCTCATCTCTCGTGAGAACCCTAGGGTTCCTGAGGGCAACTATTAATTATTTATTTATTTATTTATTTATTGTCATTAATGCGAGGGATTTGGTCATTTTATTATTTGTTGGAGTTTATTATTTTTCTGAATAGGTTCGAAATATTTTTTTTTCTGTGGATAAACTTTTCACAAATTAAGCAGTTTTCACGGTGATTTATCGAAGCAACACAATCATTTGCAACTTGTTTTTTTTTTTAAACTGACAATGGCTTTAAGTTAGCTTTGAAAAAGATAAAATGTACTTTTTGATAGAATTATTTCAGAAAAAAAAAAAAAAAAAAAAAAAAAAAAAACTAAATATAAAATTTACTCTTGATAGATTAGCTTTTGGCTATCAAGAGTAAATTAAATAATAGATTTTGGCTTAAGTTTTCTAAGATATAATAGCTTTTGGCTTACGTTATTCAAGCTATAATAGCAATACAGTATACAGAGTGATTCATAAAGAAGTATACAGTTTCAATGCACTATAAAACAAGAACAATGTAAGATATTTTATGTTACCTGTAACAGAATTGTAGGGAAATGTTTAAAGTTTTTTTTAGTCGCAGTCAGAGACGTTTCATGTGTGCAGCCTTAGTCACACGACACACATCGAACCGGTAATCCATTTCCGCCCAAACGCGAGGTAAGATATCTGAATCAAGTGCAGTGATAGTGGCTGTGATACGCTGTTTCAGCTCCGCTAGATCAACAGGAAGGAGAGGGGCGAATACCTTGTCCTTTACGTACCCCCACAGGAAAAAGTCACAAGATGTTAAATCAGGACCTGGGTTCCATTGGGTCAGTGGCATGTTGTAGTCTGCGGCTCTTTGAATGGCGGTGCAAACACTATCGACGACTTGTTCTGACACACGCGGTTGTCCAGGACTTTTAAGTTTGCACAAACAGCCCGTAGTTTCAAATTTTTTATGCCAATCGTAGATAGATTTTCTGGTTGGAGGTTCTTTTCCGAATCGTGATCGAAAATGCAGTCACAGATTCCGTTTTGCTCAATTCAAGAACACAAAACGCCTTCTCCGCTGCAGATGCTGCCATTTTGACTGACTAGTCACGTGACACGCGCGCTATCGGCTACGTCACTTCCCTCAGTAGCGGGACACAAACTTTATGAGTACATCTACGTAACGGTTCACAGTTGTGGTCCGTGTCTTTGACTGTTACTGTTTTACAGCATCTGGAAACTGTATATTTCTTTATGAATCAGGGTGTATAATAAGTAGCTGGTGCAGAAAATATGGCAGAGGAGAAGAAATATCCTGTGCCACAATAAACAAAATCCATACGATATGCTATCCACAATATTCGTTCTCGCTACGGAACTTCAAAATTAGACAGACGATTGAAATTTAAAAGTTAATCAAACCTCAAATATTCTCACCAATCGCTCCTATTACCGGTAATTTCTTGTCATGCAGATATAGAAAAAGTGAGAACTGAGTTTTCCCGTCAATATACGAAAACACATCTCTAAAACTAATTTACCGTCAATGTAAGAAAGAAACTGCGGAAAGATTTCTGAAAATTCAGAATTTTTTGTTAACACATCTCCAAAACTGTAATTTACCGTCAATGTCAGAAAGAAACTGCAGAAAAATTTCTGAAAATTCAGAATTTTTTGTTAACACATCTCCAAAACTGTAATTTACCGTCAATGTCAGAAGGAAACTGCAGAAAAATTTCTGAAAATTCAGAATTTTTTGTTAACACATCTCCAAAACTGTAATTTACCGTCAATGTCAGAAGGAAACTGCAGAAAAATTTCTGAAAATTCAGAATTTTTTGTTAACACATCTCCAAAACTGTAATTTACCGTCAATGTCAGAAAGAAACTGCAGAAAAATTTCTGAAAATTCAGAATTTTTTGTTAACACATCTCCAAAACTGTAATTTACCGTCAATGTCAGAAAGAAACTGCAGAAAAATTTCTGAAAATTCAGAACTTTTTGTTAACACATCTCTAAAACTGTAATTTACCGTCAATGTCCGAAAGAAACTGGGGAAAGATTTCTGAAAATTCATAATTTTCCCGTTGTACGAAAAATCCGTGCAATTCAGGTTTCTTTCTGTCATTTCACTGAAAAGGTTGTATGAGAAATATGTTTCTTTAATTCACGAAAGAAATAACGGAAAGTGGTTCGTGAATTTCAGAAATTTTTTTACAGTGTGTCTGATGTTTTGTTCGACGAGTGTATAACTAACTTCCCTTAGAAAACAACAACACAGACAATTGAGAACGTGGTTTCGGGAAGTGCGTTCGTTGTAAGCACCTACCCGAGAAAAGTTTGTTCTATTTATACCTATTGCTTACAGTTTAATAGTTTATTGAAAGGAATTTTAATTTCATGTCATAACACGCTTAGAAAGTTAATTTTAACGGATATTTAATAGAGAAAGAGTTCAAACATTACTTTATTAACCAAGAAACAATACATGCACAAAACAAATGAAGAAATAACAAAACACAATATAACAACAATAAACAAAATACAACTAACGCCTATTAACGTGCAGAAATCGAAAAGTTCCAAATTTGAAAATTATGCGAGAATTCAGTTTTTAAATGAAATTTTAGTTAATAAATGAACAAATACATCGCTCTTTCCACGTTCCAGAAACACATAGCAACCGAAAAATTGTTATTCGTTCACCGCCGGCGAATTGAATCCACGGATCTCTCGATATCTAGCCGAGCGCGTTACTTTACACCACAGCTGCCAACAATTCACGGTGCTACTATATGTGTTCTTAAGTCAGCTTCTGACTTCATAAATCCGTAAGATGGGCTCAGCTACTGAGACGGCTCCATCTGGTGGGCATTAACGGCACTGGCTATATGTTAATTATAGCAGTTAAATCCAAAGTGAAAATCCTGCAAATACGTGGCGTCAGTAAATAAACAAATGCATCGCTCTTTCCTCGTTCCAGAAACACATAGCAACCGAAAAATTGTTATCCGGTTACCGTCGGGGAATTGAATCCACGGATCTCTCCGTGGTGTAAGGCTAACACACTCGGCTAGATAACGAGAGATCCGTGGATTCAATTCCCCGGCGGTGACCGAATAACAATTTTTCGGTTGCTATGTGTTTCTGGAACGTGGAAAGAGCGTTGTATTTGTTTATTTACTGACGCCACGTATTTGCAGGATTTTCAAATATGAGTTCATGAAATTCTAAATATTCGGGAGTTCATCGAATAAAAAAAATACAGCGGTAAAGCGAAAGATGATTTTTACAAACATTGTTCTGATGAGAAAAAAAAGTTAAAAAGCAATCCTGTTTAGAAGACCTGAAACCAATGTTCATAAGGAGTCCATTTCTTGTAGAAATCAGAGCTTTTTCCTGATGTAAGTGCTGGATTGAGTTCTGTTTGAAGCACCGAACATGTGGGTAGTTCATATATTTTAAAGAGTTTGTTGCGTGCTTTAATGTAGGATGCTGGAGGGTTAGCGGTGATATTATTTAAATGAAATAGATAAATTGAAAACTTTGTTTGAATGAAGAAAAAAGCATACACTTTATGGTGGCTGGCTGTAGTTGAAGGCTGGCTATGGAGAAAGAAGTAGTCGTGCATAGTGTGAGACGAACGGCAGACTTTGTTGGAGAGGCTGAACATGAGAGAGAAGAGAGGTTGCAGTATCAGGAAAGTTGAATAGATGTGACGGATGTCGGCTGGCGTTGTGCAGTAGAAACAGTCTGGGCTTGCAAGGTTCCCAAAACGATGTAATGTGATGGGCGTCGGAAAACGACCCTGCAACTGTACCCAGTGAACATCTATTGCTTTAGGGGAGGCGATAGAATTGTGAGCTTTCATACAGGTGATACCAAGATCTGAGGTTGGGATCTGGAAAATTGGCAACGGAGAATTAAAATTCGTGACGAGGTGACGATACAATAATTTCGAGATTATGGCATGCGGCACCATTTGACGATCATTTAAGGAGATAACAAATGGAAGGAGAAGCTGAGCTGAAGGCCGATATACACTGAGAGCAATTGGATTAGAGATACCTGTCTAGTAACGTGTAGAACTACCTTTCGTCCTGATATCGGCGGTGATTCGTCTCGGCATGGACTCGACAAGACACCGGAAGTGTTGGGAAGCATACGGATCCACGACCCCTGAACTAGCTCCCACAGTTCACGAAGATTTGATGGAGGAGGGTCAGAGCCTCGAACATCTTTCTTGATGGTATCCCAGATGTGCTCGATGGGATTGAGGTCAGGTGACCTAGCTGGCCAAGGAAGCGAGGTCACGTCGGTGGAGTGCACTGTAAAAAATTGCCGTGAATTGTCGGTGTTTCAACCGTATTAAAACGGTTTACGGATCGTAAGCACGCCAACAGGCGATGAACCGTAAATTTTCGGTAGATAAACCACATGTTTACGGCATTTAAACTGTTTTAACCATTACGGTATAATACCTGTTTTTTTTACGTGCTGTCGAATGGCAACATCACACTGGCCGCCATATTAGCATGAAGCGATGGAAGCATGGAAGTCTCTACGTAAAGTAAAGGTAACTCGTGGCGCGTGGCTATGTTGCCGATTTATAGATAAGCACCGCAGCATTTATTTTCGGTAAGTATTTTTTTGTTTTGTGTAAGTTACAGTGCATTATGATGAGAATGTTAAGTGGTTTTGGTAACATCTGGCAGGCATCAGAATTGAAACAAGTCTGATTTTTATTTCATGTATTTCGTTCAAATTATTTGTTAGGCCGCACAAGTTAAGTAAACGAATGCAGTAGATAACTAGTTTTCCTCGCTTTTCCTGTGACTAGGGTGACAACTAATTTTGGCGAACGAGGTACAAATCGTATAATGGTCAATTTCACCCAGACCACGTTGGGGCCAGGAAATTTTTATTTAGCACACAATCGTAGGTGCTAAAAATTCTATATCTTTTACATATATATATGTTAAGGCCTTGTAAAATACTTCTTATGTGTTTGCAGACATAAAGAGATGAATTATTTTTAACATTTGTTCCTAAAGATATGCAAACATTGAATCAAGTATAGATAACAAAAATTTGAAATGAATGCACAAAAACAGAAGTTCACACCTAGTTCAGGAGTATGTCTTTAAAATGTCTGTTTGAAGATGTTGAAACATTTTTTTTCTGCAAACCAACACACTGAAGAAATCTCGTGTGAGCATTGTGTGTACCTCATCCGTGGTAAGATAGAAATTTATCAGAACCATTCAATTTCTTAAAAATTAGGTGAAATATATCAATTCAATACACAGGTATTTGTGTAGTAATAACTGCCAGTGTTTTCTGTAAAATTACAAAAAAATGACAAATATCACTCACTCATAACTCGAGACATTTCTGTGTGTATGCTCCATCTGTGGTAAGACTGAAATTTATCGGAGCCATTCAATTTCTTAAAAATTAGGTGAAATGTTTCGGCACACCGGTCTTTGTGCAGTAATACTTGCTTAACTGTCAATGTTTTTGTAAAATTACAAAAAAATGACAGAAATATCACCCAACACATTACTCGACAAATGTCAGGTAAACTACCAATGCTCTTAATAGCAGCAGCAATATGTTTACTTTATTTATGAAATGAGTACCCAAAAAGGTTTCTTTCAGGGTAAACCCAGTTGTGTAGAAAGTTTACAAACGTGTCACGCAAGGCAGTAATTACATTAGAACTGCTAAGTGAGCTAAGAAAATCTCTTCAACTGTACTCTGTGTAGAATATAAACATTGCTAGTATACCCCAAAAGTGCCCCAAAATCTTTTCAAATGTAAACATATTTTACAAAAATTTTATACTAAAAGAACACGAACATTGAATCAAGTATAGACAGCAAAAATTAGAAATGAATGCACAAAAACAAAAGTTTACACATAGTTCAGGAGTTTAAGTTCATCTTTAAAATGTCTTTTTCCTTGCTTTGAGGTTTGCGAAGGAGTGCACAACATTGTCGAACGATAACTGCTTGGCAATATCGTGTACTAATGACATGATAGCCAGACCATTAAGTCTTTGTTGAAGCACTGTCTATCGCAAGTTATTTTTTACCAATGCCATTTTTGAAAAAGAATGCACTACTTGACAGTTGGTTATTGGTACTGTAAAACCTTCTTAACGGACACTCCCGAATAGCAGACACCTCCATTTAACGGACAGTTTTGTAGTCCCCAAAGTATAGGCGGTTCTGTGTTTTTACCTCTGAAAAGCGGACAGCGATTTTAGTCAAAAAAGCTAAAAAAGGCGTTCACTGAAGGGAAAAAGATATGCGAAATTTTATAGCAATGCCAAGCACACTGTATTGAAATCATTCCTAGCTATTGTTTACCCTCTATTTCACGTTAATGCTCTCCATGCCGTCACTTGAGTAACCTCCGCAATCAAAGACTAACCGCAGTCCGTTAATCGTTTCCAAACAGCAGGGTTTGTCTCGGTAGACAAAGAGTATGTACTTTAAATGCAGATGATCTGCGCTCGATTTGTGAACTCGTGACTTGTTTAAACTGTGAGGGAAATGAAATGATTTTATTACAGTTGATGATGAACTGTGTTTTGAACAGACGATAGATGCAAGATTTCATTTCTTCACACACACCCAACAAGAACGACAAGGTCGAAGAGACAGCGAAGTTCCTCAAGAAGAGACAGTGGACGGAGCTGCAGAAAAGGTGTACGACATTAAGAACTTCACAGTAGCGGAAAAATTTACTGAAAAACTTCAAATTTTTTTATTAACAAAAGTGATTGTTAGGGACTAACACTTTTGATGAATTTGAAAATTCATATTGAAAAAGGGGCTGTAAACGAAAAAATCAAACACTGTTGTCAGTTTTTTTTTTGAAGGAAGGATGCTAACAGATTAATTAGCTGTGAGTACTTTAAGTTTTAAAACATTTGTTAATCAGAAACATGCATTGAATTACGTATATACATACGTACGCAAATTGCATTTTCTCACATGTTTGAAAAACTCAAATATTTAAGTTACTATCAATACGTACGTATATTCAATTTCATGTCCAGTATTACTAATGTGGTTTCGGAATTTATTACTTCATAAATATGTACATATAAAGTATGTGTATTTATCGATGTAACTTTATTTTTAACAGCAAAAGAATACTGGCCACAAAGTTCGTATTGCGCGATGGCTTTAGTAGACGGGCGTGTATCTCCCAATAGCGGACAGATTATCTGGTCCAGAGGTGTCTGCTATTCAGAGGTTTTACTGTATTACCAAATATAGTTTCAATATAGTGAATAAATTTAGGAAAACAATCAAATTATTATATATATCAATAACTCATCAATAATCACATTAAATGTTTCTACTTCAAATTGTTTCATTACGGCTATTGTCATCTGCATACTTTTATTTGATCGTGATTTGACAAAACTTCCAGGAGACTTTTCACTTAATGTTTTAGCTATTTCTTCATATTTTTCAAAATTATTTCTTTCATTGCCAGTGAAATGGGATAGTGACCGAAGAAGGTTACATCCAATTAACAAATCTAGTGACTGCTTTTGTAATTTAGTACTAATCTTTCCAAAATATCATGCCAAAGAGCACACATGAAAACAGATTCGAATTTCATAAACTTTTTTTGTAAGGAGTTTGCTTTCTGCCGAGGTTCTAGTTTTTTTTATTAAATTCTCAAATACACTATCTGGGGCACTAAAAATATTGTCATAGTCGGTGAACACTGAACAGTGCTCTTACTCATTAATAATGACCATACCATCTAGTCTTACTCAAGCTTTTAAAGTGAAATTATTTATTATTCATAGTTTGGTTCAAATTGCTGGAAAATATGGCCCATTTATGAGGGGAACTTGAAAGAAAAAAACATAGCAATGTCTGTAGGTAGGAAAAAAAAGATTTGGGGTCTCCAGACAATGGAAGCTGTAAATTTAATATGAATAACTGAAATTATTTCTTCGATTTACGCTTTTTGGAACTTTTTTACCCTCATGAAGTTTTCAGCCCTCAATAAAATAGGTGTTGGCACACTCATATTGTTGGGGACCCAAAACTTCCGAAATATTCAGGCCCCTGTCAGACTAGGAAGTGGGCCCCTGAACTGACCGTGGCCCTTAGGACCCTCCCCCTTTAATATGTCTCTGATCTTTTCTGTCCCAGCTGCTATCATTTATCAATGTAATCCATTAAAAATTTCATTTGCTGGTTTTTGTGTTAAAATTTGTGCTTTCAACCTAATTTTTTTTATAGTCAGTGACGGGCTTAAATTTTATTACATGCTGGGATGGTAAATAATATAAACTGCTGGGATGCCATCTCGCCCAACTTCGAACACTGATTTTTATAAGTGGTCAAATTTTAATTTTATTTCTGTAAAAACATAGCAATTGTTACTCAGGGTTGGAGTCTTCATTGTTCTCCACCCAATAGCTATCAAATAATTGCCTGGCAAAATTCCCTTTTTCAGGATGAGTTACCATTGTGTTCCAAGCTTAAATTTAAGAAATTCCTTAGTCAAACTCCGCATTAGCACCAATGCTAAACATAATTGTGACTCCCCTTAACCCTGTTTGCTTAATATATACACTGAGTGGCCACTTTATTATGACCACCCCTCAGTACTTCATTGGGCCACCGTTTGCCTTTAATACTGTGTAGATTCTTCTTGGCATGGACTCCACCAGATGTTGATAGGTGGTTTGTGGAAATCTGAGACTATGCTTGATGAATAGCACTTTCCAGGAGTGTGAGATTGCAGGGTTGTGGATCCAGCTGTCTGATGGCTTGTTCAACTTCATCCCACAAATTCTCAATGGGGTTGAGATCTGGAGATTGTGGGGGCCAGCTAAGCAAAGTAAACTCACCGGCATGTTCCTTTAACCAATTCTGTACAATACGAGCACTATGGCAAGACGCATTATTTTGTTGAAAATAGCCATCGCCATTGGGATAACCCATCCACATGACAGGATGCACTTGGTCCACAACGAGGTTTAGATATGACGTGCCAGTCAGACGTTGATCAACACGAATTAAAGGGCACAGAGCATACCAGGAAAACATTCCCGAAACCATAACGTTGCCTCCACCAGCTTGAAGGGTTGTAGCAATGAATTTGGGGTCCATGCTTTCGTTCTGTTTCCACCAAACTCTCAATCGGCCATCGGCATGGTGCAACTGAAAACGTGATTCATCGGACCTCATAATTTGTTTCCAATTATCGACTGTCCAATCCTTGTGCGAACTGGAGATGTTTTCTCTTGTTAACTGTAGACAGCAAAGGTGTTCGAACAGGCCTTCGGCTGCCATATCTCATCCGATACAGTGTACGGCGAACAGTGCTTGCAGAGATCATTTGAGGGGATCCTTCATTAAATGGTCTGTAATTTGCTGCACTGTTGCCCTTCTGTTGTCTGTTACCAGTCTGGACACTCCGTTTCGCCCGAGCAGTCACAAGTCCATAATGACCACACGTTGCACGTAGAGACGTTTTTTGGCTGACAGTCCAGTCTTTAAACACTTTAACAACAGTTGCTCTGGAACATTTCACGAATGCGGCGGTTTCGGTGATACTCGCTCCATGGTTCCGAGCTCCTGCAATCATTTCCACGTTGAAAGTCCGTCAAATCGCATTTTTTACCCATCTCGTCACCTAAAAATCACTTCTTCTACTGTCGCAAGCACTATGCCTTACCTTTTTATACTAGCCTCGCTCTCTGGCTGCAACAGCATGCAGCCATAGCTTATTTGCTTAAAACTGTCAGGTGGTCATAATAAAGTGGCCACTCAGTGTATACATATAAAAATACTCAACCTTTCCGTGCAGGGAGAGAAATAACTGATTTTTTTTTGGGTGGGGGAGCAATTTTTCTCCTCAGATTTAGCGTTGCAGAGCAATTGAGTAATTACATGGAGCACTTTTCCAACTTACTTTTATTTAAATCATTAATTTATTATAAAAAAATTACTAGCTCGCCTTTCAATATCTATCAATAATACTGTAATCAGTAACGCAAAGAAAAATCTAAAAATATTTTAGTAGATATGGAAAATCATAGACTGCTGTCTGACTTAGACCACATCATCACTGCGAAGTGGGGCTACATGAGGAAGCTTTTTCTAGCTGAAAGCAAACACGATTAAGTTATGAATAGAATTTTATTTTTAATGCGTAAGCAAAATCGTATACAATGACTCATTAGTGGAGAAAATACACGTAATAATTGTGTGATCTGGGTATGATTCCCTTCCACAACTTCTTAACAGGGTCAATAAAGTGTATGCTACGTGAAAAAATCCCAGTAAAGAAAAGGAAGGTCCCTTGCAATCAGGAGGAAAAGATCACAGGTTGAACATTTTTATATACGCCTCTTTAGGCCTAATTTTTTTTTAAATACTAGGGGGCTGCACTGTGAACCATCCCTGTGAAAAACTGAACTTAAATGAGTACCACAATGCTAAACTTGATACAAGGCACACTGTTCAAACCCAGAAGATGGAATTGTAAAATATAGATAAAAAATGGCAGCGATCGGTATGAAAACATCACCAGCGTGTAGAAAATGATGCACTGAATAAGATATGACAAAAAAGAGCGTTGGAGATAGGCCCAGAAATATGCATAGGCTGCAGTTTATCATTACAGACAATAGCGTTTTGCCATACCCTACTTTTTTTAAAAATAGAGATATCAATAGAAATTTCCATATTAAACTTTAAATAAAGTTTTGTAATTCAAATATGAGTTTGATATATGTGAAGATGGAATTGTAAAATATACATAAAAAATTACATATAACCTTTCATCGCTAACTGCTATTTTTGCATCGCAAAGCTTGAAGCGATACTGCATATTTTTTCCCCTGTTCCAGTGTCAATTGTGCAAGTTTCAGGAATTCTGTTGTTACTTTAATTTGTCATCATTCTCTTGCTGCCAAGAACAAACATCTTGCTTTAATGATTGATGATTGGGTGTTTTGTAATCCTTGGCAGGCACTACTTATGCTACACAAAGAGCTAAATATGCCAGATTTAAGCCTCAAGCAATGGGTGTTACACGTGTTTATAACCAGTGCCGTATTTGGATGGGGGGAGCAACCGGGCTACAGCCAGAGGTGAATTTTCCCACTAATCTGGGCAATTATACACGACTGCACAATTTGGTAAAAATTAAACATTATTATTTTGCAGTACTATATTTATAACCAAACAATAGATATAAGTCCTGTGGTATGCAGTTTGATATTTCTTGATCTTTATTTGAGAAATGCTGTAGCTTGTCACCTCAGCCGAACACCTACGGTTCGTTTCCTTTCCACTGCTAACAAAATTCCAATACTGTGAGTGGAGTGGGGTGGGGGAGGGTCAAAGATACAAGCTCAGGTTTGAACATAGATGCCACCTCTGTCATGATTACGTTCGTTTTAAAATTTCATAAATAATAAACAATAATAAAAATAAAGGCACTTTTTAAAGATTTTATCAAAATAAAATACCAAAATTTGATTTTTGAATCTAAAAATTTCTAACAAAACATCAATATACACTGGCGGAAAGTGAAAAAAGAACACCAAGAAGGAGACGTCTGATACCAACGAAATTTATACAGCATAATAACGCAATACAGAGGATAACGTGATCGAAACATTATAGCAAAATACAGCTGTATTTGTTGGTAAACTGAAAAATAACATTTCCATGTAACGTGGTTAGTACGAGGTTGAACCGCCAAGAACTGCGTCACACTTTGCAATTCTGGCATGGAGCCTGTCGTACAGATGTTGGATGTAAGTTTGGGGTATTGAGTTCCAAGCATCCTCAACCTGCACGTGTAAATCGGGGATGGTCGTGGCTAGCCGTGGAGACTGGATAAGTCGTCCCATAAAATCCCACACGTGCTCAATGGGGGACAAATCCGGTGAACATGCAGGCCATGGAAGTTGTCTCGCACCCCGAAACACATGTTGCGTTGCACGTAGCGTGTGTGGGCGTGTGTGGGCGTGTGTTATTTTCCTGGAAAACACCAAGATGGACCGACCTTACAAATGGCACAACAACGGGCTGAATGATGTTGATGTAGGAGGTGCTGTTTAACGTACCCGGTACAAACACTAGTTGTGTACGGGAGTGATAGCTGATCGCTCCCCACACCAGGAGACCAGGTGTAGGCCCTGTGTGTTGCTGGCGGAGGCAAGAAGGGTGGAGACGCTCCCCTGTGCGTCTGCGAACACGCATACGGCCATCGGAGGCTCTCAAGCAGAATCTGCTTTCATCGCGAAACACGCCAGATCACCATTGCGTTCTCCAGTGCAGACTTTGGCGATACCACTGCAGCCGTTCCTGACGGTGGGCTGGAGTCAGAGGCATACGTGCACGTAGTCCTGCATCCAGTAGACGGTTGCGGATTGTTCGCACAGTCACCTCAGGTGCAATAGCAGCTCGAATTTGCGTCGCAGTGGATGTTCTGCTTGACAAGGCCGCTCTTCTTATGCGTCGATCGGTCCGCTCCTCAGTCCGTCTGTGACTCCTGGTTCCACGTCTTCTCGTGTGGGAATGTTCCTCGGACTATCTACGCCACCATCGTTCCACCACCGATACTTCCCGTAAAATTCGCTCCGCAAAACTACGATACGACCACCCGGCCTCGCGGAGTCCGAATAGACGACCTCGCTCAAAGTCCGATAACTGCTGAAATCGTACACGTCTTCCATGTCCAGGCATTGAAGCTTCTTCAGGGTCCTCGCACGTGTCCGTACGCCGACGACTGATTACATTCACTTTGCCGTACTTCTTAAATACCACCGATGATAATTTGCATATTATGCCGTGCTGTGGCGTAAGCGCTCACCGGTTGGTCCCGAAATTAACATCACACCTATGCAAACTCGACCACATTAGCATATGTAAATTTCATGATCGTCCGCCAATTCCTTCTTGGTGTTCTTTTTTCACTTTCCGCCAGTGTATATTAAAAGAAAAATGTAGCGAGGGGGTGGGGGGGGGAATTTTATCTAAATCTGGCCCTGTTTATAACAAGGAGGTCCATCTGTTTGGGATGACTTCTGAGCCACGACTGATCTTTAGTAGTCAGCTGGACTTAAACCAGCATTTGTGCCAAGTCTCAATCAAGTTGAGCACACTAACATTAGGCCACCATGACCCTTTGCCTTTAAGAGATGGTGAGTGGTTAACTGGTTTTGGCAAGTGAAATGCAAGGAATGAAATGGATGGAGGAATTTATGAAGCAGCAGACTAGTGAAAATTGGAATCGGGTGCAATAAGGCCCTAACATAACATTGAGTTGTGCTGCACCTGGTTCCCCCCCTTTCTTTTTCCAGCATTAAAAAAAAGGCAAAATCAAATTACTTTTGCAGCGTGTTAATAAAATCACCAAATATGTATACATAAGCATCAGGTAATTTCAAAACGTTATTTCACCTTGGACTTCAATGTCAAATCAAGATGGCTGATGCCATATTTGGTATATCTCAACTGTCCCATGTTGTCAGTTTGTAACAATAAATGAATTGAAATAATTCCCATAGAACATGCATCATGAAAGGGTGAATCAGTGAACATTTTAACCTGAATGTACCATTCAGGCCTCTACCATGTTGCCATTCTGATTGAATATCAGCAGTGAAGTCACATCATCAGTGAAGCATTATGCTGTACCCACCCTCCATCAGTGCTAAATAAATGAGGCAGAAGGCAAAAGTTCCTAGAAATGAAAATCTTATTTATTTTTTGATTTTTTTTAAAGAGAAAAATAGGTGATACATCTATCAGACTTATTTAAAAACAGAAAGTAGTCATGACTAGATTTTTTTGTGCAAAGTTCATCACAACTTGTATTTCCTTTGACATCTCAGAGTCGAATTTTTTATTATTATAATACAGTATTTTCTCATATTAATGTACAGGGACGGGTTTCCAACTAGGCGCGCGCCTGGGTCTCCAGAGCTTGAGGAGCCCCAAAAGCGTGTAGTTGGATTTCCAGTTTCAATGTGGTGGTCACGGACAAACAAATCAATCCTTAAAGCCACCACTTTGTATTGTTAATTGATATTTTGCTTTCTGATATTAGTAACACGTATTTTTTCTTGCTGTTGCTGCTACCCTGAATTTTCGAGTTCTTATTGATGTACTTATTTTGAAAAGAATGTTTAAAATAATTTAGCTTTGGTTTTAGTGGTAGGTGACAAAAGTATTTGCACTTCGCATGCTTTTCATATTTTAAGGCAAATTCTTAACTGGCCTGATGTGCTATAAATTGCTTTCATGCTACTTCCCGCCAAGCCCCCCCCCCGCCACTCCCTGCATTGCGATGAGGAATGTTTGTATTGGATTGGTGCGAATGAAATGTCTGGCAAAGGACCAGCACACTTGGACGGTGAGAACGGAAAAGTAGGACAATGTAGTGTACGTTTATGCTGCAACCTCGCTCATGGCACATAGATGCTCGCTCAGGCACCCGCTGCTTGCATGTAGCTGCGATGCTCACCATGGCGCATTTACCCTGCAACTGTTCATATCGCTTTTATTATTATAGGAATCACGACTGTATCTGTTATTGTCAAACAGACTTTACCAGTGTTACGACAAGTTTCACAACCACTGCATATAAAGCCACCAACTAAAGAAGAATTTTTTATCTATAATTAAGCTTCTCAGCAAATATGACCTGATTCTTAATCAGTTGATAGAAAAGAAAATGAAATATTTCTGTTCAACGATACAAAACGATATGTTTAAGCTTTTGGCTACCGAAATTAAAATGGAAATTAAAGAGGCACAGTTCTACTCTACCATTCTAGATACAACGCAAGACGTAAGAAAAGATTAACAAATGAGCCAAATATTTAGATACGTCACAGTCATATACAACGAAAATGGAACTCCAGTGGAAATTAAAATTAACGAAAGATTTTTAGGTTTTGAAATGTCGAAGACTAAAGTGCAGTAGGAGTGACAGAGGTAAAATGAAAGATGATAAACAAAAACGAACTGTTCCTTGAAAATTGTAAAGGACAAGCTTATGATGGAGCCAACAATGTGGTTGGACACTATTCTGTTGTTAAAAAGAATTAGAAAAAGATGGGAATTATTAGGAAAATCGTAGTGTAACCTAGCTGAAAAAGTTGTGCTTGATACGATGCCCTACGTGCCATTAGTTTCAGGTATAATGACATTTTAGAAGTTTTGACCTAAATCGTACTAAAATTTCATAGCTGCGAAGAGAGGGCTTTAGCCCTCTCTTCGCAGCTATATAATGGAGACCTTTTGATTTTGTTTTTGTTTTCATGGAACACAAAATGATTGTTCTCATGGAACACAAATCGCAGCTATGTTTGGAGACCTTTTGATTTTGTTTTTGTTTTCATGGAACACAAAATGATTGTTCTCATGGAACACAAATCGCAGCTATGTTTGGAGACCTTTTGATTTTGTTGTGATTTTTCTCATGGAACACAAAATATTGGAAATAGTTAGCAATGTGTCAAAACTTCTGCAGTCAAAGGACGCTGAATTATTAAAAGCAGCAGACATGCTACAATTAGCGAGTGAAAAACTCTGATTTAAGAGGAGAATTCAAAGATATTAGAAGCACTTCATCTATTCTTGCCAACACATGGAGTGTTGAAGATAAATTTACCGAAACATGGTCACATCACTCAAAAAAGTTCTTTGATTAAATAAATCAAGACAGTAGGTTACACAACCCCGAAGAGAAATTCAAAATTAATTAATGTCTTTTTTGCAACTATAGACATCACCATTTCTCAAATAAAATTCCATTTTGAAGGACTAAGTTCGGTAGCAAATAAATTTCCTCTCTTGCAGTCATCTGATTTCTTAAATGCAAATGAAAGTGAATTATTCCAGTCAGTTAAGTCTTGAAGGTTGCAGTACAGAGATTATTTATCTTGTGATTTTTTGTCACATGTACTTTCATTCAGAAATGCTATGAGCAACCAGTTAAAAAATATATCTGATGGTTTTGTAAAAGACCTTATGGAGCACATATATTTCAAAAACAGTACAATATTACCCAGTGTTCTGGACCTTGCGACAGCGTTGAAATTTTTTTGACAATCCCAGTGACTGTGGGTACAGCAGAAAGGTCGTTCTCTAAGTTGAAGTTAATCAAAAACTACCTTCGGTCATCGCACACTTAAAATAAGCTTGATCGACTTGCGATGATAAAAGCATTTAGAATGACAGAGCCAGTAAACTAGACGTAAAGAAACTGATTGAAATATTCGCTAAGAACGTTAGAAGGAAATCCAGATTTTAGTAATGTAAGTTTTTTTTCATTTTGTGAAGTATGCTTGCTTCTTGAATGTAAAAGATATGACACTAAAAAGAAACAATATTGCTGAAGTATTTAAAACTAAAAAAAATGCAAACACTTGTTTTTCCTCTTTCTCAAAAGTTATTGTATTAAAGAATTAAACAGCTTTTAAGGAAGTTCGAAACCATGCACTTGAAGATCAGTATTTGTTTTTATTTGATTTGATATCGTGAGCATTTGCCATTTAAAGATTTTGCACTTTTTTCCCTGAGTACTAAGTTTGTCAAAAATACTTACCGGAATAAGTGATCACATAATTAAAAGCATCATGGAATCAATATTTATGCCGCCCCGGTGGCGCAGTGGTCTAAGCGATGGCCACTGATTATTCGTCCAAATGGGGTCATTGTTCGAATCCCGGTGAGGCATGGATGTTGTGTTTGTCTTATGGCACTGGCTCTCTCTCCCCTCCCTAGAACCAATGAGTTGCTCATTGTGGTCGTTAAAACTCCAATAAAATAAAATCAATATTTTTATTTAAAATAAAATCAATATTCATTTTGGCATAAATTAGCCTAGTGCAAATTTTGCTATGCTCTCAAGTCTCAACCTTTGTTATGGTCTTTTCTTCCTAATCTGTCAATAACTGTACACAATTCAGAAAAACAAAATTCTACTTGTCATGTGTGACTGTATTAGTATCGAGGCTTCGAACTTAAAGCTTTGAATTTCACATGTGAGTTTGTACATATTTAAATCTTGGCCTTCCTTAACAGTGAGATCTGCAGCCATTATTAAAACTCAAACAGAGTTGCTGTTCCAACCAGAGTATGAGCAATTTTAGTAAATAAAACTTATACTCTGCGGCTACAACTCCTTGATGATTGTGGATACAAGGCTAATCCATCGACGTAATCCTTGTGCTTTCCCTGCTTAGTGAAGTCACAAGTACAGATGCTAAGCCATAAAGCAGCTGACAAAGCCAACAGGTGCGAGTGCGCCCTCGAAGGAGACTTCTTCACTAAACTTGACAAGAGCTCTGGTGACATCAGGAAGGGAAAAGCTTGATCTTTGGACAAGCTCAATAATGTCACAGATATGGATGCTGAACCATAAAACCACATAAAACAGCCAAGAGGTGATGCACATCCAAAGACCACTTATTTACTAACCTTGACAGGAGCATTGATCACGTGAGGAAGGGAGAAGCTTGATCTTTGGACAAGCTCAATAATGTCACAGATATGGATGCTGAACCATAAAACCACATAAAACAGCCAAGAGGTGATGCACATCCAAAGACCACTTATTTACTAACCTTGACAGGAGCATTGATCACGTGAGGAAGGGAGAAGCTTGATCTTTGGACAAGCTCAATAATGTCACAGATATGGATGCTGAACCATAAAACCACATAAAACAGCCAAGAGGTGATGCACATCCAAAGACCACTTATTTACTAACCTTGACAGGAGCATTGATCACGTGAGGAAGGGAGAAGCTTGATCTTTGGACAAGCTCAATAATGTCACAGATATGGATGCTGAACCATAAAACCACATAAAACAGCCAAGAGGTGATGCACATCCAAAGACCACTTATTTACTAACCTTGACAGGAGCATTGATCACGTGAGGAAGGGAGAAGCTTGATCTTTGGACAAGCTCAATAATGTCACAGATATGGATGCTGAACCATAAAACCACATAAAACAGCCAAGAGGTGATGCACATCCAAAGACCACTTATTTACTAACCTTGACAGGAGCATTGATCACGTGAGGAAGGGAGAAGCTTGATCTTTGGACAAGCTCAATAATGTCACAGATATGGATGCTGAACCATAAAACCACATAAAACAGCCAAGAGGTGATGCACATCCAAAGACCACTTATTTACTAACCTTGACAGGAGCATTGATCACGTGAGGAAGGGAGAAGCTTGATCTTTGGACAAGCTCAATAATGTCACAGATATGGATGCTGAACCATAAAACCACATAAAACAGCCAAGAGGTGATGCACATCCAAAGACCACTTATTTACTAACCTTGACAGGAGCATTGATCACGTGAGGAAGGGAGAAGCTTGATCTTTGGACAAGCTCAATAATGTCACAGATATGGATGCTGAACCATAAAACCACATAAAACAGCCAAGAGGTGATGCACATCCAAAGACCACTTATTTACTAACCTTGACAGGAGCATTGATCACGTGAGGAAGGGAGAAGCTTGATCTTTGGACAAGCTCAATAATGTCACAGATATGGATGCTGAACCATAAAACCACATAAAACAGCCAAGAGGTGATGCACATCCAAAGACCACTTATTTACTAACCTTGACAGGAGCATTGATCACGTGAGGAAGGGAGAAGCTTGATCTTTGGACAAGCTCAATAATGTCACAGATATGGATGCTGAACCATAAAACCACATAAAACAGCCAAGAGGTGATGCACATCCAAAGACCACTTATTTACTAACCTTGACAGGAGCATTGATCACGTGAGGAAGGGAGAAGCTTGATCTTTGGACAAGCTCAATAATGTCACAGATATGGATGCTGAACCATAAAACCACATAAAACAGCCAAGAGGTGATGCACATCCAAAGACCACTTATTTACTAACCTTGACAGGAGCATTGATCACGTGAGGAAGGGAGAAGCTTGATCTTTGGACAAGCTCAATAATGTCACAGATATGGATGCTGAACCATAAAACCACATAAAACAGCCAAGAGGTGATGCACATCCAAAGACCACTTATTTACTAACCTTGACAGGAGCATTGATCACGTGAGGAAGGGAGAAGCTTGATCTTTGGACAAGCTCAATAATGTCACAGATATGGATGCTGAACCATAAAACCACATAAAACAGCCAAGAGGTGATGCACATCCAAAGACCACTTATTTACTAACCTTGACAGGAGCATTGATCACGTGAGGAAGGGAGAAGCTTGATCTTTGGACAAGCTCAATAATGTCACAGATATGGATGCTGAACCATAAAACCACATAAAACAGCCAAGAGGTGATGCACATCCAAAGACCACTTATTTACTAACCTTGACAGGAGCATTGATCACGTGAGGAAGGGAGAAGCTTGATCTTTGGACAAGCTCAATAATGTCACAGATATGGATGCTGAACCATAAAACCACATAAAACAGCCAAGAGGTGATGCACATCCAAAGACCACTTATTTACTAACCTTGACAGGAGCATTGATCACGTGAGGAAGGGAGAAGCTTGATCTTTGGACAAGCTCAATAATGTCACAGATATGGATGCTGAACCATAAAACCACATAAAACAGCCAAGAGGTGATGCACATCCAAAGACCACTTATTTACTAACCTTGACAGGAGCATTGATCACGTGAGGAAGGGAGAAGCTTGATCTTTGGACAAGCTCAATAATGTCACAGATATGGATGCTGAACCATAAAACCACATAAAACAGCCAAGAGGTGATGCACATCCAAAGACCACTTATTTACTAACCTTGACAGGAGCATTGATCACGTGAGGAAGGGAGAAGCTTGATCTTTGGACAAGCTCAATAATGTCACAGATATGGATGCTGAACCATAAAACCACATAAAACAGCCAAGAGGTGATGCACATCCAAAGACCACTTATTTACTAACCTTGACAGGAGCATTGATCACGTGAGGAAGGGAGAAGCTTGATCTTTGGACAAGCTCAATAATGTCACAGATATGGATGCTGAACCATAAAACCACATAAAACAGCCAAGAGGTGATGCACATCCAAAGACCACTTATTTACTAACCTTGACAGGAGCATTGATCACGTGAGGAAGGGAGAAGCTTGATCTTTGGACAAGCTCAATAATGTCACAGATATGGATGCTGAACCATAAAACCACATAAAACAGCCAAGAGGTGATGCACATCCAAAGACCACTTATTTACTAACCTTGACAGGAGCATTGATCACGTGAGGAAGGGAGAAGCTTGATCTTTGGACAAGCTCAATAATGTCACAGATATGGATGCTGAACCATAAAACCACATAAAACAGCCAAGAGGTGATGCACATCCAAAGACCACTTATTTACTAACCTTGACAGGAGCATTGATCACGTGAGGAAGGGAGAAGCTTGATCTTTGGACAAGCTCAATAATGTCACAGATATGGATGCTGAACCATAAAACCACATAAAACAGCCAAGAGGTGATGCACATCCAAAGACCACTTATTTACTAACCTTGACAGGAGCATTGATCACGTGAGGAAGGGAGAAGCTTGATCTTTGGACAAGCTCAATAATGTCACAGATATGGATGCTGAACCATAAAACCACATAAAACAGCCAAGAGGTGATGCACATCCAAAGACCACTTATTTACTAACCTTGACAGGAGCATTGATCACGTGAGGAAGGGAGAAGCTTGATCTTTGGACAAGCTCAATAATGTCACAGATATGGATGCTGAACCATAAAACCACATAAAACAGCCAAGAGGTGATGCACATCCAAAGACCACTTATTTACTAACCTTGACAGGAGCATTGATCACGTGAGGAAGGGAGAAGCTTGATCTTTGGACAAGCTCAATAATGTCACAGATATGGATGCTGAACCATAAAACCACATAAAACAGCCAAGAGGTGATGCACATCCAAAGACCACTTATTTACTAACCTTGACAGGAGCATTGATCACGTGAGGAAGGGAGAAGCTTGATCTTTGGACAAGCTCAATAATGTCACAGATATGGATGCTGAACCATAAAACCACATAAAACAGCCAAGAGGTGATGCACATCCAAAGACCACTTATTTACTAACCTTGACAGGAGCATTGATCACGTGAGGAAGGGAGAAGCTTGATCTTTGGACAAGCTCAATAATGTCACAGATATGGATGCTGAACCATAAAACCACATAAAACAGCCAAGAGGTGATGCACATCCAAAGACCACTTATTTACTAACCTTGACAGGAGCATTGATCACGTGAGGAAGGGAGAAGCTTGATCTTTGGACAAGCTCAATAATGTCACAGATATGGATGCTGAACCATAAAACCACATAAAACAGCCAAGAGGTGATGCACATCCAAAGACCACTTATTTACTAACCTTGACAGGAGCATTGATCACGTGAGGAAGGGAGAAGCTTGATCTTTGGACAAGCTCAATAATGTCACAGATATGGATGCTGAACCATAAAACCACATAAAACAGCCAAGAGGTGATGCACATCCAAAGACCACTTATTTACTAACCTTGACAGGAGCATTGATCACGTGAGGAAGGGAGAAGCTTGATCTTTGGACAAGCTCAATAATGTCACAGATATGGATGCTGAACCATAAAACCACATAAAACAGCCAAGAGGTGATGCACATCCAAAGACCACTTATTTACTAACCTTGACAGGAGCATTGATCACGTGAGGAAGGGAGAAGCTTGATCTTTGGACAAGCTCAATAATGTCACAGATATGGATGCTGAACCATAAAACCACATAAAACAGCCAAGAGGTGATGCACATCCAAAGACCACTTATTTACTAACCTTGACAGGAGCATTGATCACGTGAGGAAGGGAGAAGCTTGATCTTTGGACAAGCTCAATAATGTCACAGATATGGATGCTGAACCATAAAACCACATAAAACAGCCAAGAGGTGATGCACATCCAAAGACCACTTATTTACTAACCTTGACAGGAGCATTGATCACGTGAGGAAGGGAGAAGCTTGATCTTTGGACAAGCTCAATAATGTCACAGATATGGATGCTGAACCATAAAACCACATAAAACAGCCAAGAGGTGATGCACATCCAAAGACCACTTATTTACTAACCTTGACAGGAGCATTGATCACGTGAGGAAGGGAGAAGCTTGATCTTTGGACAAGCTCAATAATGTCACAGATATGGATGCTGAACCATAAAACCACATAAAACAGCCAAGAGGTGATGCACATCCAAAGACCACTTATTTACTAACCTTGACAGGAGCATTGATCACGTGAGGAAGGGAGAAGCTTGATCTTTGGACAAGCTCAATAATGTCACAGATATGGATGCTGAACCATAAAACCACATAAAACAGCCAAGAGGTGATGCACATCCAAAGACCACTTATTTACTAACCTTGACAGGAGCATTGATCACGTGAGGAAGGGAGAAGCTTGATCTTTGGACAAGCTCAATAATGTCACAGATATGGATGCTGAACCATAAAACCACATAAAACAGCCAAGAGGTGATGCACATCCAAAGACCACTTATTTACTAACCTTGACAGGAGCATTGATCACGTGAGGAAGGGAGAAGCTTGATCTTTGGACAAGCTCAATAATGTCACAGATATGGATGCTGAACCATAAAACCACATAAAACAGCCAAGAGGTGATGCACATCCAAAGACCACTTATTTACTAACCTTGACAGGAGCATTGATCACGTGAGGAAGGGAGAAGCTTGATCTTTGGACAAGCTCAATAATGTCACAGATATGGATGCTGAACCATAAAACCACATAAAACAGCCAAGAGGTGATGCACATCCAAAGACCACTTATTTACTAACCTTGACAGGAGCATTGATCACGTGAGGAAGGGAGAAGCTTGATCTTTGGACAAGCTCAATAATGTCACAGATATGGATGCTGAACCATAAAACCACATAAAACAGCCAAGAGGTGATGCACATCCAAAGACCACTTATTTACTAACCTTGACAGGAGCATTGATCACGTGAGGAAGGGAGAAGCTTGATCTTTGGACAAGCTCAATAATGTCACAGATATGGATGCTGAACCATAAAACCACATAAAACAGCCAAGAGGTGATGCACATCCAAAGACCACTTATTTACTAACCTTGACAGGAGCATTGATCACGTGAGGAAGGGAGAAGCTTGATCTTTGGACAAGCTCAATAATGTCACAGATATGGATGCTGAACCATAAAACCACATAAAACAGCCAAGAGGTGATGCACATCCAAAGACCACTTATTTACTAACCTTGACAGGAGCATTGATCACGTGAGGAAGGGAGAAGCTTGATCTTTGGACAAGCTCAATAATGTCACAGATATGGATGCTGAACCATAAAACCACATAAAACAGCCAAGAGGTGATGCACATCCAAAGACCACTTATTTACTAACCTTGACAGGAGCATTGATCACGTGAGGAAGGGAGAAGCTTGATCTTTGGACAAGCTCAATAATGTCACAGATATGGATGCTGAACCATAAAACCACATAAAACAGCCAAGAGGTGATGCACATCCAAAGACCACTTATTTACTAACCTTGACAGGAGCATTGATCACGTGAGGAAGGGAGAAGCTTGATCTTTGGACAAGCTCAATAATGTCACAGATATGGATGCTGAACCATAAAACCACATAAAACAGCCAAGAGGTGATGCACATCCAAAGACCACTTATTTACTAACCTTGACAGGAGCATTGATCACGTGAGGAAGGGAGAAGCTTGATCTTTGGACAAGCTCAATAATGTCACAGATATGGATGCTGAACCATAAAACCACATAAAACAGCCAAGAGGTGATGCACATCCAAAGACCACTTATTTACTAACCTTGACAGGAGCATTGATCACGTGAGGAAGGGAGAAGCTTGATCTTTGGACAAGCTCAATAATGTCACAGATATGGATGCTGAACCATAAAACCACATAAAACAGCCAAGAGGTGATGCACATCCAAAGACCACTTATTTACTAACCTTGACAGGAGCATTGATCACGTGAGGAAGGGAGAAGCTTGATCTTTGGACAAGCTCAATAATGTCACAGATATGGATGCTGAACCATAAAACCACATAAAACAGCCAAGAGGTGATGCACATCCAAAGACCACTTATTTACTAACCTTGACAGGAGCATTGATCACGTGAGGAAGGGAGAAGCTTGATCTTTGGACAAGCTCAATAATGTCACAGATATGGATGCTGAACCATAAAACCACATAAAACAGCCAAGAGGTGATGCACATCCAAAGACCACTTATTTACTAACCTTGACAGGAGCATTGATCACGTGAGGAAGGGAGAAGCTTGATCTTTGGACAAGCTCAATAATGTCACAGATATGGATGCTGAACCATAAAACCACATAAAACAGCCAAGAGGTGATGCACATCCAAAGACCACTTATTTACTAACCTTGACAGGAGCATTGATCACGTGAGGAAGGGAGAAGCTTGATCTTTGGACAAGCTCAATAATGTCACAGATATGGATGCTGAACCATAAAACCACATAAAACAGCCAAGAGGTGATGCACATCCAAAGACCACTTATTTACTAACCTTGACAGGAGCATTGATCACGTGAGGAAGGGAGAAGCTTGATCTTTGGACAAGCTCAATAATGTCACAGATATGGATGCTGAACCATAAAACCACATAAAACAGCCAAGAGGTGATGCACATCCAAAGACCACTTATTTACTAACCTTGACAGGAGCATTGATCACGTGAGGAAGGGAGAAGCTTGATCTTTGGACAAGCTCAATAATGTCACAGATATGGATGCTGAACCATAAAACCACATAAAACAGCCAAGAGGTGATGCACATCCAAAGACCACTTATTTACTAACCTTGACAGGAGCATTGATCACGTGAGGAAGGGAGAAGCTTGATCTTTGGACAAGCTCAATAATGTCACAGATATGGATGCTGAACCATAAAACCACATAAAACAGCCAAGAGGTGATGCACATCCAAAGACCACTTATTTACTAACCTTGACAGGAGCATTGATCACGTGAGGAAGGGAGAAGCTTGATCTTTGGACAAGCTCAATAATGTCACAGATATGGATGCTGAACCATAAAACCACATAAAACAGCCAAGAGGTGATGCACATCCAAAGACCACTTATTTACTAACCTTGACAGGAGCATTGATCACGTGAGGAAGGGAGAAGCTTGATCTTTGGACAAGCTCAATAATGTCACAGATATGGATGCTGAACCATAAAACCACATAAAACAGCCAAGAGGTGATGCACATCCAAAGACCACTTATTTACTAACCTTGACAGGAGCATTGATCACGTGAGGAAGGGAGAAGCTTGATCTTTGGACAAGCTCAATAATGTCACAGATATGGATGCTGAACCATAAAACCACATAAAACAGCCAAGAGGTGATGCACATCCAAAGACCACTTATTTACTAACCTTGACAGGAGCATTGATCACGTGAGGAAGGGAGAAGCTTGATCTTTGGACAAGCTCAATAATGTCACAGATATGGATGCTGAACCATAAAACCACATAAAACAGCCAAGAGGTGATGCACATCCAAAGACCACTTATTTACTAACCTTGACAGGAGCATTGATCACGTGAGGAAGGGAGAAGCTTGATCTTTGGACAAGCTCAATAATGTCACAGATATGGATGCTGAACCATAAAACCACATAAAACAGCCAAGAGGTGATGCACATCCAAAGACCACTTATTTACTAACCTTGACAGGAGCATTGATCACGTGAGGAAGGGAGAAGCTTGATCTTTGGACAAGCTCAATAATGTCACAGATATGGATGCTGAACCATAAAACCACATAAAACAGCCAAGAGGTGATGCACATCCAAAGACCACTTATTTACTAACCTTGACAGGAGCATTGATCACGTGAGGAAGGGAGAAGCTTGATCTTTGGACAAGCTCAATAATGTCACAGATATGGATGCTGAACCATAAAACCACATAAAACAGCCAAGAGGTGATGCACATCCAAAGACCACTTATTTACTAACCTTGACAGGAGCATTGATCACGTGAGGAAGGGAGAAGCTTGATCTTTGGACAAGCTCAATAATGTCACAGATATGGATGCTGAACCATAAAACCACATAAAACAGCCAAGAGGTGATGCACATCCAAAGACCACTTATTTACTAACCTTGACAGGAGCATTGATCACGTGAGGAAGGGAGAAGCTTGATCTTTGGACAAGCTCAATAATGTCACAGATATGGATGCTGAACCATAAAACCACATAAAACAGCCAAGAGGTGATGCACATCCAAAGACCACTTATTTACTAACCTTGACAGGAGCATTGATCACGTGAGGAAGGGAGAAGCTTGATCTTTGGACAAGCTCAATAATGTCACAGATATGGATGCTGAACCATAAAACCACATAAAACAGCCAAGAGGTGATGCACATCCAAAGACCACTTATTTACTAACCTTGACAGGAGCATTGATCACGTGAGGAAGGGAGAAGCTTGATCTTTGGACAAGCTCAATAATGTCACAGATATGGATGCTGAACCATAAAACCACATAAAACAGCCAAGAGGTGATGCACATCCAAAGACCACTTATTTACTAACCTTGACAGGAGCATTGATCACGTGAGGAAGGGAGAAGCTTGATCTTTGGACAAGCTCAATAATGTCACAGATATGGATGCTGAACCATAAAACCACATAAAACAGCCAAGAGGTGATGCACATCCAAAGACCACTTATTTACTAACCTTGACAGGAGCATTGATCACGTGAGGAAGGGAGAAGCTTGATCTTTGGACAAGCTCAATAATGTCACAGATATGGATGCTGAACCATAAAACCACATAAAACAGCCAAGAGGTGATGCACATCCAAAGACCACTTATTTACTAACCTTGACAGGAGCATTGATCACGTGAGGAAGGGAGAAGCTTGATCTTTGGACAAGCTCAATAATGTCACAGATATGGATGCTGAACCATAAAACCACATAAAACAGCCAAGAGGTGATGCACATCCAAAGACCACTTATTTACTAACCTTGACAGGAGCATTGATCACGTGAGGAAGGGAGAAGCTTGATCTTTGGACAAGCTCAATAATGTCACAGATATGGATGCTGAACCATAAAACCACATAAAACAGCCAAGAGGTGATGCACATCCAAAGACCACTTATTTACTAACCTTGACAGGAGCATTGATCACGTGAGGAAGGGAGAAGCTTGATCTTTGGACAAGCTCAATAATGTCACAGATATGGATGCTGAACCATAAAACCACATAAAACAGCCAAGAGGTGATGCACATCCAAAGACCACTTATTTACTAACCTTGACAGGAGCATTGATCACGTGAGGAAGGAGAAGCTTGATCTTTGGACAAGCTCAATAATGTCACAGATATGGATGCTGAACCATAAAACCACATAAAACAGCCAAGAGGTGATGCACATCCAAAGACCACTTATTTACTAACCTTGACAGGAGCATTGATCACGTGAGGAAGGGAGAAGCTTGATCTTTGGACAAGCTCAATAATGTCACAGATATGGATGCTGAACCATAAAACCACATAAAACAGCCAAGAGGTGATGCACATCCAAAGACCACTTATTTACTAACCTTGACAGGAGCATTGATCACGTGAGGAAGGGAGAAGCTTGATCTTTGGACAAGCTCAATAATGTCACAGATATGGATGCTGAACCATAAAACCACATAAAACAGCCAAGAGGTGATGCACATCCAAAGACCACTTATTTACTAACCTTGACAGGAGCATTGATCACGTGAGGAAGGGAGAAGCTTGATCTTTGGACAAGCTCAATAATGTCACAGATATGGATGCTGAACCATAAAACCATATAAAATATTTTTACCCTCAATTTCTGCATTAATTATTACCATGTTGTGGGGTGCCTGTTAGGAAAATTTTGTGCGCAGATGGGGGTGCAGATATTTTGCGTTACTCCACTGGTGATCAGATAATTTCTTTTTGCCTACAAACTTGTTCTCTTCATAAGTTATTGGAAGTGTTTATTTTGGCATTAATTAGCCTAGTGCAAATTTTGCTATGCTCTCAAGTCTCAACCTTTGTTATGGTCTTTTCTTCCTAATCTGTCAATAACTGTACACAATTCAGAAAAAAAAAATTCTACTTGTCATGTGTGACTGCATTACAAAAATGAACAGGCCACATCTGGTCACCACTTGCAGTGTGGTGACTCATACTTGTTACCAGGACAGATCAATATTTCCTGGTGAATTTCAATTATTTGTCATCTTTAATTGGGCTTCTTTCTAAGCTGCAAAACAAGAATGCCATGACAGACAGCGATAAATTTCCATAAAGGGGTTGGAGCTAAAATTTCTTAGGTTTCCCTATTTTTTACCTGCTGACTATTTTTACAGTTCGCATGTTAAGGCGGAAAGACAGTGGCCTGAGAAAATGTCTCCTGTTTCCCAAGGGTTGTTACCTAGTTTCTTATATCATGGTTGCCTTGCCCTGTGACTACAGTGCAGATTATTTTGCAGCACTGTAATATCAGTTTCTCAGTCTTTATGAACTTCGCCACACCTGAGTCTTCCGTACAGTGTTCATGAAGATACGTATTATTATTATTATTATTGTGTGTGTGTATACGTATTATTATTATTATTATTGTGTGTGTGTGTGTGTGTGTGTGTGTATTGTTTCATTTTTTAGAAGCCAGAATTTTTATGCAGTATTTCATTGTGGCAATGTCTCACTTTTAACACTTTAATCACAGGTACTTTGTGGGAATAAATCCTTTATGTCAATCTAACGAAGAAAGGGAAGAAACTATGCTGAAGTGAACCCAAAAATTACGAAGCTATGTAACAGTGAAAGAGCACAACAGTCGCTTGAAGGATGCAAGGCTATACGTGACACATATTTAAAGAAGAAAAAAACATTGTCACTATGTGTATATTTATAAATAACATTGGCTATGAAATAAGTTGATCCATATAATAGTTGAAAAAATGTACTTCACCCAATCAATTGTTTTTTTTTTTTTGAAAAGATAAAGAATGAAATCCAGTTGATTCAGTACTTTTTCCTTCATATTTAAGTTGATACATATTTATGTATCAGTTATTTTGGGAATGGTAGTCCTAAATCTTAAGAAGCAGAAATGTTTTTTTTTTTTTTTTTTTTTTTTTTTTTTTTGTCCGAGCACATGGAAAAATATGTGTAGGTAAATTTTTTCTAGTTCTTAGTATATCTATGACTTATTTTAAAAAATACTAATGATTCACCATTGTCTTCAAACAAACTGCTATGCACCATTATCTCTGTAGTTCTGACATCCGTTTGTTATACTTGCGAACAACCTGCGCTTTGGTTTTGCAACTTACCCAAAATAAACTGCGATTCTCACACCAGAAGTTGTGTTTTTTGTAGGGACAAAAAATATTTAAAATGTGGTTCACATTGTGTTGTAATGCAGAAATTAACTGTTTTAGTTGTCCTTTGGAAAACTCCAAGGAAGCTAAATCATTATACACTGCCTGACAATTGCTAAGGACGGATGACAATAGCAACGATAGCAACCATAAAATGGAAGGCAAGAAAATGTGGAAATTAGCATAAGTGCGGGATACAGTAAGACGTGTTGTGCGTATGCAAATTTTGGATTGTCGAACTTGTTCGTGACGTCATAGCGCTGATAAGAGATATAAAGGATTTGACGCGTATTGACCGTTGTTGTTCAAACGCAAAGTTGAAAGGGAAGGAATCAATTGACGAACTTGCAATTTTCAGTATGTCTTCCCGACATCACCTAGATGATTTTACGCGTGGCCGTATTATTAGCATGATTGAAGAAGGGCGAAAAATAACAGATGTTGCCAGGGAGTTCGACGTCAGCCACAGTGTTGTTTCAAGGCTTTGGAAATCATTTCAAACAAATGGAGAGTGTAGCAAACGTCACGCGGGAGGTCGTGTTCGCAGTACGACACCTGCAGAAGATTAGTACATAGTGCTATCAACAAAAATACACCGGCGCAGCACAGCTAGTGAGGTAGCAAATCAGTTTATGGCTGCTACTGGCAAGCGGATCTCCAGAAAAACTGTCGCCAGACGTTTGCATGAAGGAGGACTATACGCCCGCCGTCCTGTTGTGTGTATCCCATTGTCCAGACGTCACCGTACCACCCGTTTGCAATGGTGCCGTCAACATCGCAATTGGACTGATAACGACTGGTCTGCTGTCCTCTTCTCAGATGAGAGTAGATACAGTCTATCGTCTGATTGTCGACGACAACTGATCTGGCGTGATAGTGGTACTGCATATTGTCCAGCAAACATACAGGAAAGGGACCGATATCAGATATGTAGTGTCATGGTATGGGCTGGCATCACGATGAATGGCCGTACATCCCTCTATGTGCTTCCAACTGGGACTATGACTGGCCAAATATACATTTATGATGTTCTGCTAACTCATGTTCCGTGGTGCTGTCGGTGATAGATTCATTTTCATAGACGACAAAGGAACATGTCATCGAACAGCCGCTGTCCAGGAGTGCCTTGAGAGCGAGGATATTCAACGCCTCGTATGGCCAGCACGTTCTCCAGATCTGAATCCCATTGAAAATGTGTGATATGCTTTGGGGAGGAGTCTTGCTGGTCGCCAATGCCCTCCAATAAACAAGGACACCCTCATCCATGCATTGACAGAAGAATGGGATAAATTACCCCAACAGCTGCTTGATAATGTTGTGCAAAGCATGACACGACGTGTGGAATCTTGCATCGCCCTCCATGGTGGCCATATCCCGTATTGACATCTTACGCCGGAACGCCTGCGGACGGTAATTGCATTTTTTCACGTTTACGTATTCTGCACAAAATGGCCTGTTTGTCCCTTGAACACGTTCCAGAGCCTTCTGGATTTCAGAGCACAATAAATTGTCTTTCTTGTAATGTCCTGGCATTCTGACATTATTTTATTTCACTTGGCATCCAACCATACTTACTTTTTTATGCGCTATATAGCCGTTTATGATCCGTCCTTAGCAATTGTCCAGCACTGTAATTTGTTCTTGATTTTCAGTGACGCGAATGGTTTTAATATTTTGCACAGGACTTAATGCTCACTCACTCTGTGGCAGCAGATGGACCAACATTACTAATGCTTCCAGAGGATGGCCATGGAGATGGCAGAAAGCGCTTGAGGCAATCTGTTGGGGAAAAGCCGAGGTGTGGTAAAGGGATTAGCCAGCACGTGTTGTGAGCATTGAGTTGAGGCGAGATGTACGAATGAGATAGAATGGCATAAATAACAATAATAGCAGGTTTGATGTACATAATGTAAATAGGTTTTTAGAGTTTAGTTACAATTGTTTGTCTTTTAGTACTTGGTTTGGATGTGTGTGTGAATTTGGTGGTATGTCCATAGGTTTGTGAAGTGCATGTATGTTTAATAGGTTTCCTGAGTTGCCTAAGTTTGGATTTAAGTGTTAGTAAAATAATTCAAGTTCAATGTAAAATATTTTTCAAGTTATGGTGAACTTCGGGCTATCACAACAATGCTTTGTGTCGCTTAATTTGCTTGTTTCACACGTGTGAAGAACAACAATGGTGAAATGAGGGGGGGGGAGGACCACACCCAGCTGGAACACAGGAAACCCAGAATTCTGACGTGCAAGAAAATGTTCAACAGAAGCTAACCTAAAAGGGTAAGCTGATATCTATTACTATAGGATTTAACAATTTCATTTCCTTCAAGTTGTTATTCACCCCAGTGATCTTTAGAGCTGCCTTGTTATCAATCTGGGTCCTGCGAACCCATAGGTTTTTAAAAAGTGGCTATTTGTGAGATATTCTGGGTCCTTTGAAAAATCAAAAGAATCAAGCGAAATGAATATTTACACTTACATAAACAAATGAAAGATAAATGTAATGTACATTGTTTGACACTTTAATTTATGCTCTTTGAAAACAATTTAAAAAAAAATGAAGTGCTGACAATTAAATTTCATCATTTTCAACTACATTACTAAATTTTATCATAATGTAACAACTACCCAAAGATTCATTTTAAGCCAGCTCAGAACACCAGAGCAACTTTTATTTTTCAAAACACAGGAACTGTGTGGTGACTACTCTTGAACAGTTCTGACTTTTAACGAACAACCATTGAACTAGACGTACAACTTTTAGTAAAGTATAATCGTTCAGTGTTCTCATTAAATGTAAATTTGTTTGTTTTTCATATTTTAAATTTTAGCTATTCCAATATTGAATAAGTGAGCTGAAAGATTTAATAAATTAATCAGGACATTTGTATATTTACATTTAACCTTATATACTTACATAATCTTGAGCAGTGTTCGAATTACCCAGTGCATAAAAATTACTGGCCCAGAAGGCCAGTAAGTTTTTTTTTTTTTTTTCCCTCACAAGTTCAAAAATTATTTTTTCTTTTACCTTGCTGTATGGTTTTCCTTTTTAGGCTGCAAACTAATGATAGGTTTAAAAACAAATATTGGATAATTCCATTGAAATGATACGCTATTTTCTACATATATTGTAAATGTCTTAATTTTTATTTTTTTACGGACCAGTAGGTGGTTTGCAAATTCTAGTGGTCTGCTGGGCCAGTAGAAGATCTAGTTCTAATTCTCACTGATCTTGAGGGATGGTGCCTTTCTGGCTGTTTTCGTTCTTTCCCTAATCCTCATGAATTGGACTTTTGCCAAATGGCATGTTCAAAAAATACAAATTAAATGTGGGGTCCCAAAAGATGCGTAGAATTTGTAATTATGGGTCTTTTTTTCTGTTTTTTGGGTAATTTACGTGTTGCAGCACTGCCAATGTCAGTAAAACTACATAGCATAGGCGTAACCACTTGGGGGTCAGGCCCCCCCCCCCAGATTTTCAGAGTCGGGGATCCTCATGTATATATATATATAATGTGTGTATGTGTGATCGTACTCCCCCAGATTTTAAAATGTGGTTACGCCACTGGTACATAGTAAATAATGCATAATTGTTTCTCAGGTGAAAATGAATTGACAGTATGGGATAATATACTTCTTACTCATTTATAAGCAAGTTCAGTGGTATTTGTATTTTGACCATTTTGTTAGACTGAGTTGCCTCCTAGTGATGACCGCATTCGAAATCTTTATATAAATGTACATCGATCAGCCACAACATTAAAACTACCTTATGGCAACTGTATTCCCTGGCGGAGATGGTGCCTTTCAACAAGACTGCTCCATGCCACACTGCGTAGAAAGTCCTGGAATGGTTCCAAGAACATAACGAGGAATTCCTTTAAATACCACGGCCCCCAAATTTGCAAGACATGAATCAACGAAGAATTCGCTATAATTGCCATGGCCCCCAATCCTATTGAACAGTTATGGTTTCAGGTGGAGGAAGGAGTACGAGCAGCATCACCTGAACCACAATTTACTGGAACTGGGATCTTCTGTTGCAGTCGTGTACCAAGAGAGACCTATCAACATCTCGTTGAGTCTGTCTCATCAGGTGGGAAGAGGATATACATTATATTAGGTAGGGGATTTTAATGTTTTGGCTGATTGGTGTATATAATTACACTGTATTTTATAGAGTTTGTACAAATTATGAACACAAAAATCTCAAATAACAAATGCACATTATAGATAAGGGAAAACATTAACACGTGCAATTTTGCAAAAATTAGAGGGGGAAAATGTAACTGAACAGCTTTGAGTGAGTAGTTGAAAGAGTGAACTGTTTCTATACGCATAATATGCAGGTTAGCAGGCAAATTGGGCATGTGAACCCCTAATAAGACAAAAAAATTAATTATTAAACAATGATTAAAAAACAGTCATTAAACCAAATCTAAAAAACAGTGGTTTAACATTTTTGTAAAAAATAGTCTTTGCACCGTATTTATTTAACAGGCTTTGCCATGTTTTTTCTTAAAAAATATGATTTATCTACCGTAATAAATTTTTGGTTGATCTACCATGTTAAGCCACATTTTCTGGTAGTTTGACCGTTTTTTATTTCCCGGTCATTAGACCGTTAATGAACATTACGGTATGGTACTGTAAAATTACGGTTTATTGACTGGCCACTCAGCTGCCGGTGTATCTAACGTAATTTGACCATGCAATTTTTTACAGTGTGTTCATCCAACCATTCGGATACAATTCGGGAGCTGCATTGTCTTGTTGCAGGATGAGGTCCCGCAGTGGGATGTTGAAGACGCACAAACGGGAGCAAATGATCGTCCAGGATATCCCGGTAACGTTGACCTGTGAGGAACGATGTCACACGTACCAGAGGTCCCATTTCAGTCCACGTAAACAGTCCCCAGACGATAATGCCACCCCAACCAGCTTGAAGAGTACGCAGCTGGCAAAAAGGATCCATCGCTTCATGTGGTTTGCGCCGTACTCGTATCCTGCCATCCGCGTGTAACAACGTGAATCTCGACTCATCAGTCTAGGCAACATTTTCCCACATGTCTAGGAACCAGTGGCGATGTTCCTAATCTTTGCACCTTGTGATGTGCGGTCAGCAGCGGTACCCTCGTGGGACTATGGCTTCAGTACCCCATAGCGAGGAGATGGTTCTGGATGGTGTGGCTGCTTACACGTTTTTGTGCACCAGCGTTAAATTGCCGAGTGATTTCTTGCACTGTGGCCCGTCTATCCGCTGTTACAATGTGAGCTAGCCTACGATGATCCCGCTCATCCACACGCTGTTGTCCACGGTACCTGGCCCTTGCAGGGATGGTTTTACCGGATTCGATGTACTCGCGGTGGACCCGTGACACAGTGGCACGTGAAAATCCCAGTGCCTGCACGACTTCCGAGATGGAGGGACCTATTCGTCTGGCCCCGACAATTTGCCTACGATCAAATGCGCGTAGATCCTTCGTCTTACCCATACTGCGTCCGACTCTTACTGATTCCCGTCGCATCACTCCTTATATTGTCGGATCGCTGCATACGTCATGTCGTTTCCGTTTACAGGGCCGCTCACAGCGCCACATTTGCATAACGCCAGCTGTCTCTAATTCAATTGCTCTTCAGTGTATAAGTCCTGTTCTGTTCTGTTCTGTTCACCAGGGTCGGAAAGAGTCTGCACATGGATCATTGCAGGAGCATAAGGTTGGCTCTATTTTCGGGTGTTGGTTGAAGTGGAGGGGAAATTTCTGGAAGGATTTTCATGTTAGATTGGGATGAAGGAGTTGAGACACTTTCACCACTCCGTTGGCAAGCCAAGAAGGGTGGTAGTAAAAGTGGGTATGAGAAAGGGGATGAAGAACCGATGAGAAAAAAGAGGCTCGTCGAGAAGATCATTTACTTAAGCGGGCGGGAGCCGAATTGCGACAAGATCTTCCCAGAGGGTCACGGTATAAATCGGGAAGATTGAGAGGAATGAGTGGGTACTGGTCTATTTCATTGAAGAGATCGAAGGTGAGAAATAGTTTCCAGGGTGAGATGAGAGAGTTGCTAATGTCGCCACCAGGAGTGGGAAGTCTGGAAAGCTCTTGAAGAAAGAGAGTCGATGAGCGCGATATTTCAGAAGAACGTTGGGAAGATTGAGGCCGCCGAAGGCTTGAGGTAGAGACAGAGATTGAAGGCATTTATCCTATGCACCTTATACCAAATAAAGTTGACAAACACTTTGGTGACTTGATCGAAGAAATACTTTGGTGGAATAGTGGCGATCCAGAAGTGAGGTAAAATCGGTAGAAGTAGAGTATTGATGAGCTGTGAACTGCTAAGAAAGGAGGTATGCGGTTTTAGGTAGAGCAGAGGAGATATGGAGTTCTGAATACGCTGAAGAAGAGGCCGCCAAGCTGAATATGCCACTGAGATTGGTTTGCCGATGTTGACTTCAAGCATCTTCTGGTGCGTTTCGACCAGCGAGCTGACCAAGGTTGATACGTGCGAGATGCCCAAGTTCCGGCCCAAAGGCCAGACAGAGAAGGAGACAGTATATGTTATGAATCACTTTCGGGTCGAACCAAGGAGCACTGTAACGTCACAGGCTTGCCAATCATAAAACAAAATAATTTATTTACATCTGTCTCATACAAAACTATTAATTACATTCTACTTCATTGTACAATCTTAGAATACTTTAACTTGGCCAGCTTCTTCACGTCTCTTCCTTCCAAAATCTAACAACACACAACTGACCCACGAACTCTGCAACACACGTCGGACACCACACTCCAATAGTCAATATGTCATTCCGCTCTCTCGTGCATGGAAGGTCAAGTCTCGAGTCAACAGTTCTCTGCATGAGTCCGCATTCTGCGTATGAAGGTTCAGGATGTTACAGCACCAACAATGCATAGCACCTAACAAAATGACAAGTTAAAATAGAACATTTATACCCACCCCGGTGGGTGAGGCGATGGATTATAACCATTCATCCGAGAGAGCCTGGGATCAAGTCGCAAGTCACAAATGGCTGTTTCCCCTTCCTGGAACGAGTTGTTATAAATAAATTAAGGGCGCTTTTTTACACTTTCCAACCATAGGTTGAAGAAGCGTATATGCTCCAGATTTGTCCGTCTGTCCGTCCGTCCGCGCGATAACTCGCGTAAAAATGGTTGGATTTCCATGAAATTTTAGTATGCGGTAGGGGACCACCTGGGGACGAACCCTATTGAAAATGGGTGAAGTGGGGTCAAAGGTCAGGACATAGGAGTGGCATCTATTCAAATGCCCTTATGCGTCATAACTTGCGTAAGAATGGTTCAATTTCGATAAAATTTCATTATGCGGTAGGGGACCACCTATTGAAAATGGGTGAAATAGGGTCCAAGGGTCAGGACATAGAATCGGGATCTATTCCATCGCCCTCATGCGTTATAACTTACGTAAAAATGCTTCGATTGAGACAAAACTCTTTACCATGTTATTCCGGAAGTATACTTTACCGGTTCTGGTGAATATCATCGAAATGGGGTCAAAGGTCAGGTCATAGGAGCGAACAGCCATTATCCTCATAACTTGAGTAATGATTTCTGGTATGTTGGAAAGCGTATCATAATTAATGCATTGCATGATTTTACTAACTTGTTATTTTTGTACTTTTATTTCTGGTTTTGAGGATGAATGAGAGCAACTCAAAGGGCTATTATCAGTCGTTCGTGCCTGATCTGAAGCCGCTGGTTGCGGGGGCGGGGGGGGGCGCTCATTCTTTATAGGCTACTCGACCCGGGGCAGATCTTGTACAAATTATCAGGGGAAGGCGCCTCTGACCACTCGTCCGGCAAGGCTGCTTTAGATATTTGAAACACAAAAACAATTCATTTTCTTCAACAGACAGATGTCAAATAAATAAATATATATATATATATATATATATATATATATATATATATATATATATATTTATATGCCATAACTGAGGCGTTACTAAGGAGGAGAGGGCGGGGCCCCTTCTCACAGTTCAGCTCAAGAGAGGGCGCAAAAACCACCGCTTACCATCTGATTAAAATTGAAATTAAAACTTTTGCACTATCATGAATGGAATACTAAATTACACCATACAATACAAATTTTGAAGATGACAATCCAAGTGGAACAAAGTATGACCGGTGCCCACTATGGTGAATTACTTGCCGACTCTGTACGTCCAACAATGTTGCACTTTTTCCCGAGTGGCGACGGAGTCTTCCAGGACGACAATTCGCAGAGCCACGGGTCCAATGTTGTGCAATGGATTGTTTGAGGAACACAGTTCAGACTTCCAGTATATCGAATGGCCTCCGAACTTCTCCGATATCTATCACATAGAGTACTTGTGGGACACTATGGAACGGCCTATCAGGCCTATTACCTCCATACCTACATTGAAGTTCGCATTACACAGAGCTTGGTTAACCATACCTCCAAAGTGCTTCCAGCATCTTATTGAATCGATGCAACATTGGATAGCTGCTGTACTGAGGGCGAAAGGAGGACCTACGAAGTATTAGGTATTACGAAGTATTTGTAGCTATTCGTTTATTACTCAGCGTATAAGTACAATGTAAGATCAAAGAGAGAGTTCGGGATGGAATATTTTGTTTCGCCCCCGAGGGCAGAAAGGCTTAGATACGCCTGAGTGCTGTAGATGAGCATCACTTATTTTCGTACAAGAGAACTGAGCCGTATTTAGCGTCTCTCTCTCACTTTATCAACGACATTTTCCGCTCCAGATATTGTGATGGCATGGCTTCCTTCCATGCCATAACATCACAATTTGTCCTTCATCAAACTACGATAAATCGGTAGATTTTCTCATTCTGACTCCGAACACTTGTAACGTGCCTGCCCCTCAGGACGCACACGACATAAAGGCAGATAGCAGCAAGAACGAACGTCTGCGTAGCTCAGTTGGTAAAGTGACTTGTTCCGGAATAAGAGGACTCTGGTTCAATCCCCGGCGTGGACCAAAAATGATAGAGAAATTTACTTTATACACTCTACTAACCAAAAGCCGGCCCTCGGGTTGTATATATGCTGCTATGTGAACTTCACCTGCGCCACCGTTCGGTCTCTAGGCTGGGGGTTGTCATAGTGGAATGGTTCATCGGTGTTTGTGAGATATACATACATACACTGTTGAAAATTTTGTGGTAGGTTGCACCAAACAGTGGTGCTAAACCAGCTACACAACTTTCTGCGAAAATACGTCCCACTGTGTGATGCAAACAAAACCCAACAACATGGTACAACTTTGCACCACGATATGGTACAAGGTTGCACCATGTTATCGGGTTTTGTTTGCATCACAGAGTGGTACATCTTTTCTCAGAAAGATGTGCAGCTGGGGTAGCACCACTTTTTGGTGCAACCTATCACAAAATTTTTAACAGTGTATATATACACTATATTGACCAAAGTCACCGGACACCCCTTCAAAAGCAAATGAACGGATCCGCCGCATTGTTAAGATGCGCGGTACAGCTGCAAACGGTATAAAAACAAGCCTGCAGCAGACAGCGATCATATCGCACTGTGAGGTTGAGTGAAAATTTTGCTGAACTGACTTTGAGAAAGGAAAGATTGTTGGGTGTTATATTAGTGGGTTGTCCATAAGAGAAACCGAGAGGCGTTTAAACATACCCAAGTCAACTGTTTTGTATATACTGAATAAGTGGACGACACATTGAAGCAACAAAACGTACCGGCAGACCAAAGAAAATTAGTGATAGAGGACGTCGAAGCCTCAGTAGAGTCGTTACAGCTAATCGACGGAGTACTGCACAAGACCTCAGTGTACAGGTGAGTAAAAATGCTGGAACCTCGGTATGTGCACTTACCGTTCGTAGAAAACTTCATTCCATGTGTTACCGTGGTTGTGCGGTTGCTGATAAGCCTTTGACCTCCACTCGTCGTTTTGCATGGTGTAAAGTACATTTATTGTGGACCGTAGATCAATGAAAACGGGTCCTATGGACTGATGAATCCAAATACACGATCAATCAGTCTGATGGCCGTGTGTGGGTATGGCGGCAGCCGGGGAACGCTCTTTAGCACAGTGTACTGTTCCTATTGTAAAATTTGGAGTTGGCAGTGTACTCGTGTCGGGCTGTTTTTCGTGGTATGGTCCGTGCCCAGTGGTTAGCGTGGACAAACCTGTTAACCAGTACATCTATCTCGATATTCTGGACAATTATGCCCTACCAACTCTGTGGCAATACTATGAAAGCAAGCCTTCTTAGTACCAGCAGGATAATGCACCGAGCCATAAAGTAAGGACTGTTACTGCGTGGTTTGACGATAATTCCGTATCGTGTGTGGACTGGCCAGCACAGAGCCATGATCTTAAAATCCCATGGAGCACCTATTGGAGTAATTAGAGCACCGCATTGGAACCAAGGCTTACTACTAAGCAACAGTTAGCGGTAGCATTATATACTGAATGGAAGCGCATACATATTGGTATGTTCCAAAACCTTGTCGAAAGCATGTCTCAAAGGGTCAGTTTTCACACAGTATTTATTAGAAGAAAGATACAGGAGATGTGCTTGAATAAATCATCTCAAATGATGTATGACAAAAAAAATATTTACAGATGCTTGTAGCTTACGCTACTGCTTATTTACACTGTTTTGTACATTGATGATAGTAAAAAAACAGTTAATTACACTCGAGTGTCTGGTGAGGCAACAAAAGTCTCTGACAAAGCAAAGAATAGGAACAATTCAGCTTGAAGAGCGTTATACAATATTAATTTTGCACAGTATTGATGCAAGGAATAATACAGAAGTCGAGCTTGCAGACATAGATTTAAAAGACAGGTGATGAGAAATTAACAGAATGTGCAGCTTGCGCTACGTTAATTACAGGATTCGGTGCAACGTTTGCATGACAACAGTTAAGTGCAGTAGAAATCTGGCGAGGCAATATGAATCTCTGGTAATACAGAGAGTAAAATCAATCCAGAATGATGAGCACTATAGAGTATAAATTTTACACAATATTGATGAAAAAAAAAAAGTTCTGACCGAAAGGTGATACATTGTGGGTGACCTGGAAAACCAGGAGGTTGCAGGTGATCAAGGGACAAACATGAAATCGAAAGTTCGAAACACAGATGATGAAAAATTTACAGATGAATGTGGCTCGCGGTACTACATGTTACATACAACGGTGATATGAAAAATAGTTATATACAATAATTTTCCTGAGAATACAAAAGAAAAAATAATCTCTGAAAATACAGAGAGAAGACACAATTCATCACAGTGAGTATTGGAGAACACAAATTTACACAGTTGAAAAGTAAAATTACACTGTTGAATCAGGAATTGAAGATAAGAATATACTGTAAAAACGACAAAGTTTACAGATGTCTGTGGTTCGTGAAACGACCTATATACATGATTCTGTACAATGAGAAGTTACAATTTATATATATTGGTTTATCAGAGGTGGTAAAAAGAAATAGTCTCTGACATCGCAGAGAGAATACATAATTCAGCAAGATGAGTAATGAAAAACAAAAAATTTTACACATGAGTTATACACGAAATGATACATGTGAAGAGGATGAGAGCAGAGTCTTAAAAAAAGCGTGAAAAGAAATTGACAATTATAAGTAGCTCATGCTTCGAACAATTCATAGGATTCTATACAATAATTGATCTACTAAAAGTGATGTACAATAGTGAGACAAACAAAAAAATTCTGATAAAATAGAGAGTACAAATAATATAGTACAGTGAATGTTGAGGAACAAGATTGCACTCAGTTGCGAAGCAAGAAAAAAAAAACAGGAAATGTGTATAGAAAAATCGTCTCAAAATGACATATGAAAAGAAGATTTACAGGTGCTTGTAGCTGACGCAACGACCTATTCACAAAGCTCAATATAGTGGTGAGAGAATACAGTTTATGTATGATAATTTGTCGGAAAAGACAAAAAATGGTCTCTGATGAAGCAGAGATTGAAGACAAATCAGCATGGCAAAAATTGTATCTATCAGGAGGTAGGTGAAACAAAAGTTCCGACTGTAAGGTGAAGCGTTGTGGGCGACCCTGCAAACCAAGTGGTTGCTGGTGACCAAGTTGATAGGAACTGTGGTTCACTGCAGCGTGCAACTGCAGTGGTAAGTTCTAGTCGAAGGCGGGAGAGTAGGCGATTACGAAAATGACAAAGTAACGCAGTACTGACTTTATTTATGTCAGTAGAAGCTGCGGGGGACGCTGAAGATGATACACGTGAATTATATGTTTTACAAGCACGAAGATGTAGGAGCAGACTGCCGGAAGGTGAATAGGGCGAGAAGAGTTCAGAAGTAGTGTTCGGCAGGCGCTGAAGGTGAGGACGGTCTCACAGGATCGTTGCGCTAGCGTGAAAGCGAGATGGAGTATTGGCAATAATACTGTGCAATACATGAAGACATGCTGGACGTCAGCCTCCTCGCCACAATACGGACAGGAGGGTGAAGATAAAATGGTCATGCGATGTAAAATCGACGGCACAGGGAGGCGGTTGTGTAAGAAAAGCCAATGTGAATTGACTTCAAGGGGTGCTGAAAGTGGGGAAAGCGCAGCGGACCACACAGCGGAGGTAGAACAGAGTGGAATACCAGAAATGGGAAGAGGTGCGGAAGAGCGAGAGAGAAAACGGTAGAGATCAGCTGTTGAGAAAGAGACAAGAGGAAGAGGTGGACCAATGGACGACAGAAAAAATGGGAGAAGGAGAGAGGCAGAGTGAACAGAAATGAGACCTGAGGGAGTAGCAAGCTCAGGGAACAGAGAGATTATAGTAGAAATAAGAGAGTTGTGAACAAAGTGAGCGTTGGCATTGAAACGGAGAGCAGAGGGTAGAGAAGAGAAGGGGAGCCAGGAAAGATCGGTGTTAACAAGATCGCTGACAGTAACGACTCCAGCTCTGAGCCATGAAGGAAAAGCAAAACATGGGAGATGGGGAGGGTGTAGCAGAAAAGAAAAAAAGAGGTTCGGAAAGTAGGTCATTTGTGGAGGCAGGGAGAGAGCAAGAAAGAGGGAGGGAACGAAGAAAGGAGATAGCCTCTTTGTAGACAGGAGGGAAAAGTGTGAGAAGGGGACAGTGGTCCATGAGTAAGAACGAAAGGAGAGTAAAGCGTGGGTTATGCGGAGAGACTATGACATCACGAGCAGCAACTGCAGAGGGAGCAGGTGCTGCAAGTGATCGTAAAAACGTAGACACACGATAAGCCTTGTAATAGGATCTGACGTCGGGTAGACTAATGCCTCCGTTGGAAGGAGACAGGCTGAGTTGAGGTGCTCCGACCCAGTGATGGCCGGGCCAGATAACCTGAGTTTGACAGCGGGTGAGTTCAAGAAGACGTAGTGCTGGTTGCTTCGAAGCCAAACAGGAATACGTGCACATTGAAAGCAGGTAAGTGTGCGTTAGACGTGCTCTTTGAAAGACGGAGGTGCAGAATTGTGCGCGCCGCCAGATTGCGACCGAGCGATGTAGGCGTGGCCGGAGAGTCATCCAGGTGACGAGTGAAGCAGTTGCTGGTTTTCCAAGGTGGACTCCTAGGAATCGTTGAGAGGTGTTGGACCACTCTGCTCCCCAAGGAGAGTCAGTGCGGTTAGTCCACGAACCGGTCCATAGGCCTGTGCTTTTCGTTGTGTTTAGCGCTGCTCCGGAACATGAGGCGTAGGTATTGTAGAGATTGTGGAGATCGTGAAATTGTGAGTCTTGCCGAATGCAGAATGTAATATCGTCGGCGTAGGCAACATAGGTAGCAACATGATGACGTGTGCTGGCTACCACCGGTGGTAGTGAAGCAAAGAAGGATCGATGGACTGCGCGTAAAAAAGGTTCTATTGCGAGGGCGAAGAGCTGCCCGGATAAGGGGCAACCCTGACGCACGCCGCGACGAAAGGGTATGGGAGCTGTGAGAAGGTTGAGCAGCTTGACGTGGAAAACTGCGTCCCGGTAGAGGGAGATGAGAAGAGAAGCAAAGGAAGGAGGAAAGCCGAAATTTAGTAATGTAGCAAGAAGGTAATCATGAGAAATATTATCGAACGCTGAGCGTTGATCGAGGGAAAGAAGAGCAAGGGGTTCTGAGCGAGAGCGGGCGAGGTGAATTAGATCATTAAGAAGCTGAATATTATGGGAGATGGAGCGCCCGGGTACAGTATAGGTTTGATTAGTGGAGAGAATATGAGGGAGTATGGGGTTAAGCCGGCGGGACAGAAATTTAGTATAGAGTTTATAATCAGTATTTAAGAGTGAGATGGGACGCCAATTCCCCAAGTCAAGCGGATCACCCTTCTTGGGGAAAAGTATCACATGTGCGAGCGTGAAACTCCTTGGAAGAGATGTAAGATGCGTGGCAGTAGAAAAGGCACAGAGGAGAAATGGAAGGAGGGCAGGAAGAAAAGCCTTATAGAAAGAAACAGGGAGACCGTCCGGGCCAGGTGAAGCCCGTGGGTTGAGGGACGAGAAAGTGTCAGAGAGCTCAGTTAAAGTGGGAGAATGGAGGAGGCTGGCTGAAAGATGAGAAGGGGACTGAGGCAAAGAAGAGAACAGAAGAGCAGAAGCCGTAGGGGAGGGAGGAGGAGTTTCACAAAATTTTGAAATGTAGTAATTACGTACCATAGAACAAATTGGAACTGGTTCGGATGAAACTACTCCAGTTGGAAGACGAAGGTGCTGTAGAACAGAAGAGGATCGGCGAGTTGACTCAAGTGACGTAAGGAATTCGTACGAACAAGCATCAGGTTTCAGGTGTTGTAGTTTAAGGCGTTGAAGGGCTTGTTTTGCAAGTGGCACCAAAAGTGAATGTAATTCTGCCTGGTAGACTTGAAATAGGGGATCAGCAAGATTGAGCAAGGAAAGCATTTGCCTAGTATGATCAAGTCGCATCCTCCGTTGTGTCATGATCGAGTATGACAGGTTTCGTACCAGTAGTATGAGGTGGCGTTTTACTTCCAACCAAACGTTGAGGGGGCACGGTGCAGAATGAAGCCTTGTACGCCAATCCGCAAGAAAATCTCGCACCGATGAGCAGAAGGCTGAGTCATCTAAAAGAGTGTCGTCAAAAGTCCAAGGCCGGATTGTACGTGGCTGTGTTGAAGTAGCAAAAACTGTTATGGCAATGGCGCAATGATCCGAGGACGCTGTGGGTGTACAGCATGAATCTGATATTACTGGTAGAAGAAGAGAAGTTGCATAAAAGCGATCCAATCTTGCTGTAGGAGGATCAATGGCTCTTGGTGCACGCCATGTATGTGTAGTCTGGGTTGGTGACAAATGGCGTTGAACATCTACGAGTGAGAAGTCTGAAGTGATAGACTGTAAGAGATGTACTACTTCCGTACGGTGTTCTCTGGAAGAAGAAGAGCGATCAGTTAGGGGATGTAGAGTGCAATTGTATTCACCTCCGATAAGTACCCGGTCGGTGATGGGAATACGTGACAGAGCCCGTCGAAGTTTTGCAAACAGCTCTGGCACGTGAGTAGGAGTGCAAGGAACATAAATGTTGAATACATGAAATTTTTCAGCTGCGACGGTGAAAGAGACTCGTTGTAATAAGTCTCGACTTAAGTTTTTCACTGAGAAGGAGGAAAGAGTTGAACGAAAACGTGAGTGAACACCAACTGCCATGCCACCACGCGACAGTTGGCTGTAGGCGTGATGGAAAGTATGATCCCACTGACGCCATTGATGAAATTGAGTGGTGGAAGTACAGTTTGTTTCCTGCAGAAGTAATATATCAGCATTCAGCGGAGCAAGATCCTCTCGTACCAGCGCATTCGCAAGAGGTGTCGCAAAACCGCGACAATTAAGTGACACCACCTTGAATGTCTAGGTTAGTTGTGGGATGCAGTAGGAATTGACTAGCTGTAGTGATGGAGTGGAGTCGACGGAGAAAACAAGCACTCCACGGGACCTCGTCCGCAGTGCGCCGAAGAGTGTTTTCAAGTGAGTGTAATTGAACCAGCACTTGTGGAAGAGCTGCTTCATACTGCTGAATGGAAGTGCGTGCTGAGGAAGGGCTAGAGGACCCTAAAATCAATCCAGCACGTCCTCGTATGGCAGAGGCTCAGCAGGGAAAGCATTTTCAGCAAGAAAAGTTGTGAATTCTTCTAGTGAGGGAAAGGCACCCTCACATGCTGTCTCAGAGGAAGTGTGTAGAGGCGACCTGGAGAACGGTCGTCGAGAGCTGACGGAACGAGTGGATGAGCGGGTAGAAGAGCGAGATGATCTTCGGGACGCCAGAGTCTTTGACTTCTTCGTCTTGGAGCGAGTAGCACCACTGCGTTTTCCAGCAACCACTGAAGCTTCATGATCGTCTGGAGAGTCTGAACCCGAAGCGTTACCTGTGACTCGTGTCATGGAGCCAACGGTAAAAGCTGAGGAGTGGTCAACATGTACATCAGCAGTGGTTGTAAAAGTACAAGGGAGAGTCGATTTTGGAAGCCTGGGAAAATTCTTAGGATCAGCAGGAGGTGGAGGCATCAAAGTCGTTTGTTGACCAATGGCAGTAAGCTGACTTTTGGAAGATCTTGATTCCGCGACTTTCCTCGAATAGGAAGAAGTCTGTGAAGCGTTGGTGGACAAAGTAGAAGATGTAGTGTGTGGAGCTGTTTGCAGGGAGGCACGTGGGCACTGAGCCCTTATGTGACTTTCGCTCTGACATATAGTGCAATACTGTGAAGTGATTATCTCAACTCTTCGGCGTTGCTGTCCACAGCGGATGTGCAAAACATTCAGAACCGCTTTCAGCTGAGCATCAGATGAAAAGAGGACTCGAGCAGTGCGGCGAAAACCTCGAATCGATTTGTCTTCAGGGTCTCTGGGAGCCGCAGAGAGAGTTGTTATGGAGCCAACAACTCTGCCGTACCTGCTGAGCAAGGTGCAAAGTGCAGCGTCGGATACTTCTGGTGGTACGGGGTAGAAGGTCACCTGCACCGGGCGGTGTGCAACCGGTTGTGCTAACAGATGCACGTCATTGATGGTTAGACCTTCCGTAAGGACCTGGTCAGCATGCGCTTTATCCTTAAAATAGACCAAGACAGATCTGGGTTTTCGAGCTATAAAGTCTATTGCATCCTTTGGTAAAATAGTTTTGAGGGCTCGGCTATATTGCCACAGCTTAGTGTCGGGAAGCGCATCAAAATAGACGCCCCGTTCCATAGTGGAGGGAAAAAGGTGACCAGCTCGAGAATCCTCTGGTATGTCAATTGTAGCAGTAGAACCGACGACAGTGACATAGGATTCAGGAAAAGGCATAGCAGATGAAACTGGGGGTGTGAGGACCCCAGAAGTTGCAGAAGCATAGGACGCTTGGGCAGACATGGGTCGAGAATTCGATGAAGTGGCTCCTAGCAGTGAGGGCGGATCAGAAAGTTGATGAAAAGTAGAAGCTATGAGCTCAGTATTGCTGATAACGGATACGTCATCATCTGCTGAGATGTAGATAGGAGACTTGGCACCACCGCACTTGGTGGGAGTAATAGCTGGAGAAGAAGAGGTGTCCATGACGTCGCAATGACGCTCGTGAGCCACCTCATTAAGCTGAGTGGTAGAAGAAGAAGAGGAAGCTGGCTGATCTGCCAAGATAAGGATGTGGGCGTCACCCTTGTCTGCCTCCGCCATCGAAGCAATGGCGAGACTTTAACGAAAAAGACCAGCTTGGTTGAAAAATAAAACAGTGAATAATGAAAAAATATGGCACTCACCAACCTGGGAGATACACGAACGTAAAGCGTAGAACTTCAACTTGAAGATACACGCAACCACAGAAATTAAAGCACTCAATAAACACCTTACAGCAACGAAAATCACTGAGCTCAAAACCCAACCACTTCGAGCTTCGAAGGGTCAGTGTATGCATTAAGGCCAAAGGTGGACCGACATCGTATGTTACTAAATGCTATGTTGTGTTTCTCTTTTAGGTATCCTGTGACTGTTATCAATAGTGTGTGTGTGTGTGTGTGTGTGTGTGTGTGCGTGTGTATAGTAAGGTCATGTGATCGCAACATCACAGCCTCTCCTTTACAAGTGTTAATTAACCCCGCCTTCTCGTGGTGCATCCTGTTCCCACTAAAGGGGCTCTGACGACCGCCAATAGCGGTATAACTATACCATCGGGATTAGAGGAAATTCTATCCCACACTCAACAACCCGCTTGGCCAGCGTGGTGAGTTATGGCCAAACCCCTCCAAAATGACTCCACAACTTAAATCTTGGCCCTCAGTCTCCGGCAGCTGGAATGTACCTGGCCAACGCAGCGGCCAGTGCGACATGAAGGCAGAGGGTACTAAGAATCACCGGAGGACAGGACTAGACTGCCATTTGATGCTGACCTTGGCTACTTACAATGGATGCTCTCTTATATTCTGATTCCAGGCTCCTTGAATTGGAAGGGGATCTGCAACGGATCAAGTGGGACATCGTCGGGCTAAGTGAGGTAAGGAGAAATGGAGATCTCATTGAACTGAAAAGTGGACATCTCTTCTTCTATCGTGGGACTGATACTGGCAAAACTAGTGGTGTTGGATTTATAATAAACAAGAAACTGAAGGATAAAATTGTAGAAGTTGAAAGTTCCTCTGATAGAGCTGCACGACTCGTTATCCAACTCTCGAGAAGATACCAGGCTCAGATTATTCAAACTTATGCACCCACCACAAGTCATCCTGAAGAAGAAATTGAAGAATTTTATGAGGAAATTTGTCAACTAAATAATAAAGGTAAGCAGCACTTGAAGATAATTATGGGAGATTTCAATGCTAAAAATAGGGCAACGGCAACAGAATGAAACTGCAGTAGGCAAATTCGGTCACAGCAATAGATTCCAGGTGGAAATACTCTCGTAGAGTTTGTAGAGGCAGAAGGGGTTTTCATCATGAACCCCTATTTCAAGAAAAAGCCGCAAAGAAAATGGACGTGGAGGCATCCCAACGGATGGAGAAGTGAAATTGATTTTATTATGTGTAACAAGAAATTTGTCATGGAAAACTGCAGTGTGCTAAGCAACACAGGTGGTGACCATAGAATAGTAAGATGTAAAATGCACCTCAATGCTAAACTCGAGCGTGGCAAGATCATAAACCAAACAAAGTGTATTGACGTGACCAACCTTAAAAAGCATCAGAATACCTTCAAATTGGAACTGAGGAACATATTCTCTTCTCTAGAAGGTCTAACATCAGAAGAAGTGGACATCTCTGAAGTTAACATAAAAGTAACCAAAGCTCTTATGGAAACAGCAACAAGATTAGCTGTGTCTAAGAACAAGTTGAGCTGGGTCTAAGAACAAGTTGCATGTTAACAAATTATCAGGAAAAACCAAAATGTTGATGCAAAAAAGAAGAGAGATGAGGACAACTAAAGAAGTAGTGACTTCCAAAGTGGAATATATAGGATTTTGCAAGACAGTACGAAAAATTATCACTGAACACGTAAGGACATTCAACTGTGAACTAGTGAGGAAAGCAATTGAAAACAACCAAAGCCTAAAGATAGCAAAGGGACATCTCAGTAAGGGAAAAAAACATATTATGGCACTGAGAAAAGAAGATGGTTCTGTAACAAGAAATACAGACGAAATTTTGACAAGAGTGAAATATTTCTATTCCAAATTATATGAAAGGGATGATACATGTACCCCAGACATCATGAAAGGTAAAAGTACCAGAGTTCTTCCAGTCCTTCCCGCAGAAGTTGTACATGCAATCAAGAACATGAAGCGGGGAAAAGCTCCAGGAGAAGATGGAATTACTGTAGACATCATACAAGAAGCAAGTGAAGAAATCGAAACAGTACTCGCCCAAATTTTCACTCGATGCCTTAATGAAGGGAAGATTCCTCAGGATTGGAACAATGCTACAATGATCCTGCTACATAAAAAAGGTGACATTGAGGATCTCGGGAACTACAGACCTATCAGCCTCCTATAAGTGGTTTATAAAATCTTCACTAAAGTTCTTTCACACCGTTTGAAGGTAACACTGGACATGGCTCAACCGAGAGAACAAGCTGGATTCAGGAGTGGCTACAGCACAGTAGATCATATACACGTACTGAGAGAACTAATTGAAAGAGCGAGGGAATATGAACTTCCATTGTGCATGGCTTTTATCGATTATGAAAAAGCCTTTGGTTCAGTGAAACCATCAGCAGTTACAATGGCTTTGAAATCCTGCGGTGTTGAAGATGCATTAATATTATTAATAACACCTATGAAAATTCAAGTGCAAAAATTCGGCTGTTTGAGAATACAGTACACATAAAAATTGGAAAGGGAGTGAGACAAGGTGACACCATATCTCCCAAACTCTTTAATGCCACATTGGAAAATGTCTTTCAATCACTGAACTGGGAAAAAAAAGGGATAAAAGTTAATGCAGATTATCTAACTTACCATCGTTTTGCTGATGACGTAGTCATTTTTGCAACTACCCTATCAGAGCTACAGAGTATGATCCACGAACTTGCTGATAAGAGTAAAGAAGTGGGATCAAAAATGAACTTTCAGAAGACAAAAGTGATGTACAATGCTTTTACAAGGAATGAAAGTTTATCGATTGATGGAGAAAAACTAGAGATAATAGATACGTACATTTATCTTGGACAGCAGATATCAAGTGAGGGTCACATTGATGAAGAAATTAATCGGCGAATAAAACTTGCCTGGAGAGCTTTTGGAAGAAACAGCATAATTTTCAAGAGCAATTTGTCATTATGTCTTAAAAGAAAAGTGTTTGATCAATGCATCCTTCCAGTTCTTACGTATGGTGCAGAGACGTGGACCTTAACAAAAAGAGACATACAAAGGCTGCAGACATCTCAAAGGAGCATGGAGAGGTGCATGCTTGGTGTAACCAGGAGAGATAAGAAGAGGAACTCGTGGATCAGAAAAATCACAAGAGTGGATGTCCTCATGATCAGAGTAAAATCCCTGAAATGGCAATGGGCTGGACATACTGCCAGAATAACAGACCATTGTTGGACAGTCGAAATTTTAGATTGGATTCGAAGGGACAGGAAAAGACCCAGAAGAAGACCACATGGAAGATGAAATTCGAAAGTATGCGGGAATAACATGGAGGAGACTGCCACAAGACAGACCGTTGTGGAAGAGGCTTGGAGAGACTTTCGTCCAGCAGTGGATTGATAATGGTTGATGACGATGATGATATGCATGGTGTATAAATAATGAACATGAATAAGAAAATCAAGAGTCAGTGCGCCTTCACCAATTGTATAATAAAACATAAAAAGAACATCGTTTAGTACTTTAGTTGTTATCTATTGCTCTCTTCCTTCTTCGTCACTGGAATAATTCATTCAAATGCATAAATTTATTTGTTACCATCCGAACACCAGAAGGAGAGAAATGTTCAAATCATTCACAGTCATTTTTTAGAAATGTTTCTAAGAAAAGCATTTTGTGCTACTCAGTCATCAACTGGGCAAACATACTCTTTTAAAACCGAGAATTCGTCTTGTGCCTAAATCGCCATTTTTTTCTGATCATGTTTTGGTTTAATTTTTTCTTTGCGACTTCAAGAACGACAGCGTGGTCACTAAAGAAGCTGATGTTTTTCTTTTTTCTTTGAGAAAGTTGGTGTTAGAAGCGCGCGCGCACACACACACATACGCAGGCCAAAGTGTTTTTTCCAGCAGATGCCACCTGTGTTCGAACTTCCCTGGGAAAGTAGGTCACGTGACCTCCGCGAGACACCTGTGCTGAGAACGTATGTCACTCAAACGCAACACATTTTCACTGAAAGAAATTTTTTGATGGAAGAAGGTGCCATCTTGTTTTTGAGAAACGGAGACGTTAGTTCTGTGATGTGAACTTCAACATATTGGAATCCTGCGTTTGAGTACAATATGAACTGCTATTTCAATGTTGCGAACTAATTTTAGATCGACACTCTAATTTATCGCTTTGTTGTTTTCAAATACATCAATAAATTCAATAAATTCACAAACTTATTTTTCAAACTCTCAGGAAATGTAGTCACCATCCAGGGTCAGCATTTTGTAACAGCTGAATTTTTATAGCTTACCGTTATGTAATTAACTCTGCGCTAAAGTGATCCCACATTAAAGGAGCGATACATATCTAAAAATATTTTAGCCAAATTTTAAGGCCACGCATTTCTGCTCTTGTTAACAGCTGTGAAATAAACAAGTTAGTAGAATCATGCAAAGCATTGATTATGATACGCTTTCTAACATACCAGAAATCATTACTCAAGTTATGAGGATAGCGGTTGTGGAATAAATCCCGCTCCTGTGCTTTGACTGTTAACCCCTTTTTAATGATATTAAACAGAATTGATTCAGTATACCTCCGGAACAACATATACTAAAGTTTTGTCGCACTCGAAGCATTTTTTGTCGTTAAGAGATAATGGCTGTGGAATAAATCTCGCTCCTGTTCCCTGATCTTTAACCCCATTTCGATTATATTAAACACAACAGGTTTAGTATACCTCTGGAACAATATATAAAGCATTTTTACATAAGTTATGACGCATAAAGGCGATGGAATGTATCCCGCTCCTATGTCCTGACCTTTGATCCCATTTCGTCCATTTTCAATAGGGTTCGTCCCCAGGTTGTCCCCTACCCCATACTAGAATTTCATCGAAATCGAACCATTTTTACATTAATTATCGTGCATACAGATAGACAGACGGACAAAGCTGGAGCATATACCCTTCTTCAACCTACGGTTGGAAAGCGTAATAAAAAAAAAGTGGAATGAACAACGTTAAGAGAGATCTGTGGGGTAACTAAAATGCATCGTCATGGACAGTACGCGGAGAACCTTCTTTTTTTTTTTTTTTTTTTTTTGCTTGATTTATTGGTTTGGGATGAAAGTAATGTTTGCAGACATGCGGAAGACACTTCCGTAAAAAAAAAAAAGACTAGTACCAAAACTCATCACTGTGGCACTTGTGGCGCTGCAAGCAAAGAAATTTGCATAAGCACACGGGTTGCAGTCAAGTTGTGGGTATAAAAATGGCCACAATAGCTGAATGCCATTCTAAGGGCCACGGACGGCCTAGTGGTCAACGTTCTTGACTGCTACGGAGAAGACCTCGGGTTCGATCCCAGCAGATACGAACGCTCGAACCACTAAGTATCAGCCTGGCGTCGGATGGGCACGTCAAGCCGTCGGACCCCGCGTACTGCCCCCACCCCAGTTACAAATAGGGGAGTCTTCTTCCCCCTTTCTACCACGTTTCCGTGTCACTTTTCTATCGGGCACTTTAGTCCAAATCTCCTAGCTTCCTATTTCTAAGGGTTGTTAAAGACCTGGGGTCAGACACTCCCTTCTTAAAATCCTCTACATATGAACTCATCTGAATGGCAGCTACGGTGACCATCTCCATACCGGAACACGCATTTCTTGTGAAGCTCTTTTATGAAAGCAACGGCAATGCTCCTCCTCGGACCCTTTTTGAAGGTACTAACCAGGCCTGACCCTCAGCATCCCACAAACTTTGGAAATGCCCTGACCCAATCGTCTATCCATCACAGTTTGGCTTTTCTCAAACTTGCCGCCTTTCCCACCTGAAGACATGGGCGCCTGCAGGAAATTTTTCAACGGAGGGTCAAGTGTAATTAATTAAGGTTTGGAAAATATGCAGAAAACAATAATTGGTGAAAATGAAATATTAATACCATTACTCTTACTACTACTTACTTACTACACTAGAACACTGATATTACTACACTGCTGGCCACCCAAAATGCAACACCAAGAAGGACACGAGATAGCAAAGCCAGATTTACTGGACACATAACAACAGATACAAAGATGAAACGATTGAGTTTACAGGCCGTGCGACTTGCGGAACACGCAGACATCATTAGTTCGTGTGGCCCACATAAATGGCAATAACGGCCGCTACACGCCGCAGCATCGAACGAAAGAGGCTTTGAATGTGGGCTTCGGGTATGTCGGTCCAGGCAGCTTCCACACGTTGCCACAGTTCATCACGGGTGGTGCTTGCCGGGCCACTCGGTTGCCGATCAGCGAGCAGACGCGTCCGATGGGCGACATATCGGGAGAACAGGCAAGCCACGGCAGCAATGACAACTGGTGGACCGTGAAGAATTGTTTCACGATGCGTGCCACGTGCGGGCGCGCATTGTCCTGTTGAAACGTGGCCGCTGGCAGGTCCTGCAGGTATGGGAGGACTACAGGCTCCAAAACGTCGGAGATGGTGCGGTGGCTGTTGAGTTTACCGACGATGCGTACCAGAGGGATGCGGGTGTCATATCCAATTGCGCCCCAAATGGAAATGCCAGGCGACGGACCTGTATGGCGATGCATAATACAGGCGTCATAAAGTCTGTCGCCGCGGTGCCTCCACACGCGGATCCGACCATCGTGGTGTTGCAGGCAGAGGCGGGATTCGTCGGAGAAGACAATGTCGTGCCATTCCATAGTCCAGGTGCGGCACTCGCCGGTGGTGTAACGTCAAGGGTAATCGGAGCAATGGGCACCGTGCTACAAGTCCCCGTTCCTGCAGACGACGTCGAACGATACGTGCTGACACAGGTTGCTGCGCAACACACCCTAATTCCTGCGCTAACGTTCGTGATGTGGCGGTGCGAGCCGTCAATGTCCGCCGCACAACATGCCGGTCCTCTCGTTCGGTGGTGTGCCGCCGCTGCGTCAATCGCTCACGTCGGTCCGTCCGTCCCTCATGCACCCAACGAATCCATACTCGCCTCACTGTGGCTGGATGTCGTCCCACACGGGTGCCGATGTCTCGGTACGAAAAACGGCTGTTGCGATAAGCCACTATTCGTCCTCTGTCGTACTCCGAAACGTGCCGGAATGACTGCCGTATTCTGCGACGAGGCATCAGGAAGCTTCCCACGCACAGGTCCGGCAGCGCAACACACTTCAACTACTTACAGCCCGCATTCTGTGCACCCTTCTTATAGTGCTTCTCGATGTAGTGCTGGGCGCACATGATTTGCATATGCCCTGCAATGCTAATCGTTTGCATGTCCCCTCGCGGGCGACGCATGCTGCGAATTTCAGGCCAATCGGATGCTTCCTTCTTGGTGTTGCATTTTGGGTGGTCAGCAGTGTATTATAATTAATTGATGCTGCTCTTAAAGAAAGTGTATGTTAGTAATAGTCATGTATTATCATGTACATTGGTAAATGTTTTCAAAATAATGAAGTGTGGAGCAGGGCCACGCCAAGCCTTTTAAGTTCAGCACACACCACCCTGCGCGGAACTTGTTTGGAGTGTACTACCTTTCGGTTTGCTAAGTTTCCCGCTTTCACGTTATTGTTTCCAATTCCAAATTTCCAATAAAGTTATGATACAAATGCCCCGAACTCCATCCTTTCTTGTGGTTCAGTTCTGTGAGTGTAAAAAAAAAAAGATTAATAAATGAAATAAAATAAAGGGTAAAATAATTCTACAGGGAGGTCAAGTGACCCGTGTGAACGCCCTGTCGGCGCCCATACCTGAAGAAGAAGAACAGGACTATAGAAAGCTTTTCTTATCTGGGAGAGCGAGACTTGAAATTATGCCCTTTCGAGTTCAAAATTACGCCCCTTCGAGTTCCACTCAAATAATACATGGTTAAAGAAGTGGCAATTCTCGTACAGAACTTAACCAACTAATACGTGCAGACGTATACTAATCAAGTGCTGTCTTTGCACGATAACATAAAACCATGATGCCGCAATTGCGTATGAAGAATGAGGCAGGCGAGATCTTTCTAGATTGCCACAATCTCATCCATCATCAGGCCTAGTGTTACAGAAAACCAATAGCGCAATCATTAAATACATTATGATGTCTTAGAATGCAATGGTCAAAGTGATGCCATAACGTTAAACTGAAAATGAATGGAAGCAACTGAAAAAGAATGAATAATACGTGGTTTTTACTTTCTTACACAACGCCGTTATAGGAAACTGTTAAGATCGTTCGAAAATCGCATTTCAGGTTTTTGACATAATTTTATTCTAAATTTAAAAACTAACTAAATACCCAAGAACCACAACTAATAATTCCCAAGAACCATAACGTTTAACGCTTTACTTGCAAATTCCAAGTAAAGCGTTAAACGTTATGTGAATGCAGACACAGAAATGCAGAATGAAAAACAAACCAGCGCAGAACGAATGAGTATCAGATCGTGAAAGTAACAATAGGAAGAAACTTTAGGGCTTGGAAAATTTTTATGGTTAAACGCTCAGAGAACTTCCTGTGACAGAACACAAATGCTTAATTAACTCTTCATCCCAACGACGGTAAACGGTAAAAATACCCCCGGAGAAAATACCCTGAAAACTGAAAAGTGGTAAAAATACCCCCGGAGGAAATACCCCCAGAACAAACGGTTCATTGTAAACTGCCATACAGGAACACTGGTGTGTGGCAGTGTTCCCGTGTTGCAATTTACCGGCAACCCTGCCACACATCTTTTAGCAACTTGGCCACAAAAGTTCAGGGGGGGGGTTGCTATAAAGATTGCCGTTTCTAGGCCTATATTGAGAACTGAATTGGGAACTCCGAACGAATTTCGAGAAAACGTTCCATGTAAGCCAAGCGAGAATTGTACTTTCATTTGAAGAAATAAATTGCCGAGGATCAGAGGTACACTTGGTTGGGGGGGGGCCTACCCCCAACTTCCGTATTATTATATTCTGGGCCACTGGAGTCTTTCAATGTATCTAGTGTTACAGTGGACACCCCCCTCCCCATCGTAAAACCTGAAGAAAACTCTAAAATTTGTCCGCCATGTTGCGTATGGTATGAGGCAGCTAGGAATCACAGTTCGGCAGGCTCACATGTTCTTTTACAGTTCAGTTTTTTTATTTATTTCTCATTTACGTTGTTTTTTCTCTCGGCTGTTCTCTAAAATTAATTAACAAAATTGCGGGATAATTAGGAAGTCGCTCCAATGCTCTTGAAGGCAAGAAACGCAATATTTTTGCCATTTTGAATTGTTTCTACCTGTGGGAAAAGGTAGCACTCAATGGTTGCTCTGGAAATTGATAAGAGCAAAGCGATAGGCCCAGAAGAGGACTTCTGGATTTCTTGAGGAGGGGCCGATGTTACGACCCACCCCGCCATTAATTTAGTAATTAATGGGCGTGGTTGATGTGTGAAATTAATTAAGTATTAATTATGTTCGAGGCTTGATTGGAGTTTAAAAGTGTAAACAGCAGATAAAGTTTTATCTGGGGGTTTGAAAAGAAAAGAGGCGAAGAATTCTCTCTCTGGCTGGGTGGTCTCAGAATAGCTCTGTTAGGTCATAAATATCAGGGCGCAGCTGACAGGAAGCCTAAGCAACACGGAAAGGGAAAGAGGTACATTTCGAAGAGGGGTCCACTTGAGTAAATGAATGAAGATGGGGACAAAAGGTTTAGCGAATAATCGTAAATTCGTCGATTGTTTGGGGCATTTTCGAGAACAATTGCTCTCTGTGTGGTCCGTGCAGAAAAATAAGATTTCGCACTTAGCGTGAAAATAAGGAAGAAAGTCAGTTGTCTGTACGCTCTCCGATGTGAAAGGCTGGATGCCTTGGATCTGCAAAATGAATTGGGAAAAATGAAGCAGCGAACCTCCCCGCATTTGGTAAAAAAAAACGGAGACGACAACTCGAGGCAGCTGGAGATGCCAGTTTGCCATAAAGACAGCAGAATGCCTAAATCCGCGTGATAACGCAGAAATTTCTAGGCTGGAGCGTAATGGAAATCAGCGACTGTTTGGCCTAATGAAAGCCAAGTTACAGGGGAATTAAGAAGTCTGCGAGTGGACAGTGGTCATTCCAATGAGAAGCGAAGCCAAGCAAAGTCGGGTTCGGATGCCAACCACTGCAGTGTGGAATCGTCACCCCCATTCATCCCCTACTGTGGAGGAAGTGAAGAGACGCGCTTGTCTTACGGGGCGAAGCGAGGCCCCATGTGTGCGTGTGTGTGGTCACGTAAGCAGCGAAGCCACTACGTGTAAGTGCGACGGGATAAAAACATCGCGAAAGAAAAATATGAGCGTAAGAGCTGTGGCTTCGATACCTAACAAATATACAGGTGAAATGTTGAGTTGCTGATATACGCTTAAGGTAAAAGCACGTCTGATTTCGCTCGGCCGAGAAAATTAATCTCAGGGCTGGCGGTCGCAACTCGATAAAAAAATGGAAACAAAACCTGCGAGGGACATATTTGAACTGCGTGCTCAGGCAGGGTAGATGTTATGATGCTAACGGAAAGGAACTGACCGAATTGGGAATGAACGGTCAAAAAGGACGGAAGGTAGCGACGGACGGAATCTACTATAGCAGCAGCGGAAGTGAGGGGGTTCCACTCTCCAAGCAGTTGATGTTCAGAATTATTTCTTCACGACAACAAAAATCATTTCCCAGGAACACAGAAAATCAGTCTCGGAAACTGCAACAGCAGATGTGAGAGGGGCTATTTTGTTTAACGGCCACCTTTAAATCTTCACAATAGTGGATCCGTGTATACTCGCATCAGCGCAACAAAGTGCGGCGTGATATTACCATTTTAATTGTGTGCTTCATTTACATCAAGCGTCAAAGTGAAGTGTTGAATCATCGGTGCTGCCACATGGTGCAAGTGTGTGTGTGTGTGTGTGCGTGTTTTTTTGTCGTGTGATATTATGTCATGCACAACGGATTTGCACAGCAAAGTCACGAAACTGTAAGTAGATGAATATTTCCTTTTTCTTTCTTCGCACATCTGCGAACTTGTGCCATCCCGACACCCAAAGCTGCAGGGACATAGATGCAGTAATGCTGAGTGACTGAACCTCAGAGGAAATACCTGCACATACAGATTTCAATTTCTTACAGGGCCCATTTCCTGATTATTTTTTTTACATGAATAAGGGAGAGGGTGTGGCCACAAAATCCGCTGGGCGGGACAGTTTCTTTTAACTTTGGTTCAGGGCCAAAGCGAGTGGGGAAGGGATCTGCATGTGCATGCTTATTAGATTTAGTTAATTAACTTTGGCAGTATTTCGCACCTATAATCTTATACCGCAAATTAACGTGCTTGTGTATTTTGTGTCGCGAGTATTTTGAATGTGATCGTTTGCATATAATTTGTTTTTCATTCTCTAAGCAATTGTATATGAATATCACCTGCAGCTCTATTTAGTGTGTAAACGAGTAGTATCTCTTGTTCAGATAGTTAGGTGGAGACTCAGTCGGCTTGTGTCTTCCGACAGTAATGTGTGACACCGTATGCTGCCCACATAAGAGGGGCAATTGTCTATACGCCCAGAGAGCGCCGTATCTGTTTAAATCTCGCAGAACGTTATTAATTGTTGTGTTGTGTATTTGAGAATCATGTGTTATTTGCGAAAGTGAGTGTTGTACTGGCTATTTGGGGATTGAATGTACCGGAGTAAGATCCGGACCACTACACTCAGTCACGAATTGGTGATTGCGGGTGAACCTCATCACAACTCTGATCCCAAAGTATCGTTTTTTTTTAGTTTATTTTATTTTTTATTTGTTGTTGTTATTTTGTTCACACGGTGGATTCACCCAAGCCTTATGCTTCGGGTCATTCTTCAACTTTTCATTTTTTATGTTCTGGTGTGAATCTTTGAGTGTAGCAGTGCACCTGAGATTCTCACCTGGTGCCGCGGCCAACTAAATTGTACTTCAGGTCCCAAGCACCGTTACCGGCCGACTCGGCAGGAACACTGCTAGTGCCGTGTAACACTAGGATGTTCCCCTTGAAACGTCCGCGAGATTTTAGAGGGCTTCCCCCAAAATGTTAAAATGGGCGTATAGCTGTTAAATTAGTATCATGCTTTGTATAATGATTCTGTACACGACCACGAATTTTCAGGAGGGCGCGGTGAACCCTCCCCGCTAGTTTCTAAGAGCTCTTTAGGGATACACTGACCGACTCTAGAGGTCCAGAATATAAAATTAAGGAAGTTGGGGGTAGAGCCCTCCAAACCAAGCACCTCGCAATCCCTTTTACAGACCGCCAAATTTCTGGGGATGGGGAGAAGGGCATACACAGTCTACCCTTCCCCTCTCCCCCGAATCAATATATAAAGCATGGTTTTAATGTTTACAGCTCTACGTCCATTTTAACATTTTGGGGGAAAGCCCCCCAAAGCTCACGGACTTCGCGGATGCTTCAAGGGAAACATCCTGGATACACTGACAGACTCCAGCGGCCCAGAATTATAATATTGCGGAAGTTTGGGTTAGAGCCCCCTTCCTCCAAACCATGTGTACCTCGGATCCTCGGCAATTTATTTCTTCTAATTAAAGTACAATTCTCTCTTGCCTTACATGGAACGTTTCCTCGAAATTCCTTTGGAGTTCCCAATTCAGTTCTCAATATAGGCCCAGAAACGGCAATATTTATCCCCTCCTTATGATTCCCCTCCTTAAGAACTTTTGTGGTCAAGTTGCTGAAAGATGGCAGGGTTTCCGGTAAATTGCCACACATCAGTGTTCCTGTAAGGCAGTTTTGGGGTATTTTTTTTACCGCTTTTCAGTTTTCAGGGGTATTTTCTCCGGGGGTATTTTTACCTACATCCCCCAACGACAAGTTCGGAAAGGTCATGGAGGTTAAACATATATGCATATCGTTTTCTATGCCTCCAATCACTGTTTTGGAAAATTCCCTTCGAGGATATGAGATGTTCACACCTCATAGTGTATGTTACTCTGTTTCCTGGTTAACTGCATTTAATACTGTATGAGACTAACAAAGGCTTTAAAAGGAAAATACTGAAGGGTGTAACTTCCTTTTTTAGTTACAATTTCTATTTTTTACATCCCCCCAGAGTATGAATTTACGCCCGCAAAATGGTCATTCTGGGAGGAAAGTCGCCCATTTCCGCAAGAATACCGATTTTTACTCCCTCCACCATTTCTGATAGCCCAATTCCGCACCTCCTCTATCTAGCAAGGAAATAAAATTTATTTTGTCTAGTAGGGATTATTTATCCGTTACGCACTTTCTCATTTACTGAATTATTACCGCTCCCTGTCGGGTATCAGCGAACCACTACTACGTCTTATTCGCCGTAGTGGGTAAAAGTTAAAAAAGGTCAAAGTTCCATACCAATAAATTCACTTTCTAAATTTCGCCTAGTGGTGTCAACAATGAATTTGGATTCCCTAACTAAGGGTCTCCAAGCTCAGGGTCGACAAATGCATCGCGTTGTGTTTCATATGAATCAGCATGGGGTTTCCATGCTCATTCATATGCCGCAAAGAAGTTAAAATAAAAAGTCGCATGAATAAAAATAATGAAATCACAAATTTAACTCTAATGAGATTTGTAGAAATGATCTGAGTGACACGTGAATAAAAAATTTAACTGTTTATTTCTTTTTAAAATATGGTGTTAAAGCTAGGTACATTGTACCGGTGAGGTTGCTTGCTTTAGCTAAACAATTTAGTTTTAATTTCGAACGGATATAATGCACTTAATATTACATAACTGACTTTAAATCCTAGTTACTGGTTTAAACTCGGCGCGGTACGCCAGAGGAAAACATCGTTAATGCACTTTGTGAGAGACTTTCGGGTAACTGGTCCTGCATAGCACATGCAAAGCTATGAGGCATGAATCAGAAATGCGTAAGACAAATGTCATCATACCCTCTTTTCCTTGAGAAGCCCCGATTGCAAATCTGGGTTGCCGGCTGGTCGTAGAGTCCGTTCTCTTCTTAGTTGGCGGTGAACCAACCTCGACTATGCTCTAAAATATTTGCTACTTCATTTCTCTATCTTGGAAACATCTCTCCTCCGAAACCGCTGAGACCTCTCTTCAGCTCAGACTGCAATTCTCTAGTGTTCCCTCTGTTAAGTTATTTTTGAATCTCTGCGTAGTCGACTCTCCTCTCAGTCTTCATTCCGTTTTTTTTTCTCTTTTTTCCCGTGTCCGGTGTCCATCTTGGGGCGTGACGGCCCGGCCGTCCGAATCGCGTCGGGTTATGTCATTGGCCCTCACAGATAGCCCTGCTATGCGATTCGCTGGCTATCCGTTCAGTTCGGGTCACTTTCCCAAAAATTATGTCTTCTTTCAGCTGTCAACTTGTCTTCGCACCTTTTTGGTTAATTGACCTCGCCTAGCTACTTAGAAGCGAAGATTGTCACGTAGGTATTTCCGGCTACGTGACTTATCTCAGATTTTGTCGCTACTTTGGACAATGCAGAGACCCTTGCAATAGTAGCTGGAGAAAAGGGGTGACGCCCCCAAGAGGATTTATTGCACTCCTGCTATTCTCTTCGTTTCTTTGAGTTTCGTGAGAAAAAGAAGTGTGAATGTCTTCCTTTCTCTTCCTTCCCATCTGGGATTTTCATCAGGTTTCCGTGAGAAAAAAAAAATATAATTTTCCCCTTTTCGCTTGGCTTGAGTGCAATTAGGACTGACCTAATTATCAACCTAAACTTTCGGGTAACCTGGCTCAGCTTCACCGGAAAGTAATTTTTATCATTGATATTCTATTTTGGCAATTTAAATATTTATTTCCTACCGCCTTAGAGTAAAAATGAAAAAAAAAATACTAAATGATCAAAATTATACGGATGAAATTTAAATGTTACGGGGATATAGAAAATTCCGCGGTAACAGAATGAACACTTCCACAGAAACTTCTCACTGACATAACATATACAATATACATACAAGATATACAGTACACAACAAATACTTTCTCGTTGATACAATATATACAGTACGCATAGTACGCACTTCCACAGAAACGAATGTACATAAAAATTCATTGATTCCAACTTCGGCAACAACGATCCGAGAAATTTTGTAAAATTATATTTTCAAGATTTGCGCAGGATTAAATCCTTTCCTTTTCCAAATCCTTGCTCATTGATTGAACACATAGGCATTGGATCCCTCCCCCCCCCCAAAAAAAAAGAGGGTCGGGACATGTGTCACTGTAGGCAGTCATCCAATGAAGAACGTTCATTTGTGAATTCCCAGACAATTTGGTGTGTAGAACGCAGCATCACACTGATTTATTTTTTCGAAATACTGAAGAAGGGATTCTCATTTTTCCTATCTCGCGGTGTGGAAAGAACATCACACCATTGCGAGAAACTTAACGGCCAGGTCATCCTTGAGATTCGGGCGCCAATATGACGAAGTAAATTTCTCCATCATTTTTATGACAGGAGCGAGATTCGAACCCACAATTCTAGGCTCCGGAGCTCCGAGTGCTATTCACTATACTACACTGGCATGTGCTCTCACTGCTATCTGCCTTTATCTCAAGTGCATCCCGCGGGACAGGTACGTCACACATCATTAAATGACTGCATGTTATTGTGTACGGAATGACTGTCACAGCAATAATGCTCGTTATCGCATAGCGTTGTGCCTTTGGCTATATGTCACACTTTATAACATTTAAAAGGCAAACGACTAATTATTTTTTTCCAATCTTTAAGTTGAGGGAGCAGCCGCCCGTCCCCCCCCCCCCCCCCCCCCCCAAAGCTACGCCTATAACTGAACATATACAGTACGCACTTCCACAGAAACTTCTGGCAATAAAACTCATTCGGAATTGGGCTATAAAAACTATAGGGAATTGCTCCGTAAAACTCATGCGAAATTGGGCCATCAGTTTGGGGGGCTAAAAATCGGTATTCTTGCGGAAATGGGAAACCTCGTCTGGGACAGCACGGAGGATACCTACAGCCCTGAAGAAGAATATTACTGATTAAGAGAGCTCAGTATCAGATGTTATGTATACCGTCGAATGACCTTCACACTGCAGTTGCTTTGATTTGAAGTAAAACACGCTGGTTATAATGTATTGTCTCTTCGGTGGATATTAGCAATGAACTTGGTATGTCTCAACATAATGTTGGCGCGCAGAGGTCTAAGCGATGGCCTCTGATCATTCGTACGAAAGGGGTCCGGGTTCGAATCCGGTGAGGCACGAACGTTCTGTTTGTCTTACGGCACTGGCTGTCTCTCTTCCCTCGGACCAGTGACCCTAAATTAGGGACGGGCGACTGCTTACAGCCCATTGAGTTGCTCACGGTGGTCCTTAAACCTCCAATACAAAAAGAATGTAACGTTAATTTCGTTAACCCCATATTTCAAGCAGCACATTTTTTCCCCATTGTGTGTGTGTGAAAAAGCCGAATCGATTAAATAAAAATTGTAATCGATTTCTTTACAAGTTCGCAAACTGATATTATATCTGTACTCTCTCTCTCTCTTTACCATTTTCCACAGTGATAGGTTTCCCCCATTTCAAATATGTTTCTATCACGCGCAGAATTATATTAGCACCAGTGCTCGAAATGTAAATTTTCAAGTGCCGGTATGCTCATATTTACCTAAAAATCATCCGGAAAAAAATATCTCCGCCAAAAAATATTCAAAACTGAAAAAGTAAAGTAAATAAATTCCTGGAAGAAGAACTCCTTTGTGTGAAAATGTAATTGACAATTCCGTGGAATACTATTGCACCATAAGTCAGAAACGATGGTGGTCGATTTCAGTTGGTTGGTTTGTGGATTCAACGGGTACTAAAGACTGGGGTTAGACTTTTTTTTTTTTTTTTTTTTTTATTGGAGGTTTAACGACCACTGTGAGTAACTCAATGGGCTATAAGCAGTCGCCCGTCCCTAATTTAGGGCCACTGGTTCCAGGAAAGGGAGAGAGCCAGTGCCGTAAGACAAACACACAACATCCATGCCTGACCGGGATTCGAACCGGCACTCATCTCGGACGAATGGTCACATGCCAACCCTTAGACCACTGCGTCACGGCTTTTTATTGTTTAATTAATTTATTACATGATTGTCATATAAATGAAATTCAGCATTGAAGCATTCAGATTAGTGTATACAACTCTTTGGGAAAAAGATCGTCCCTAATTTAAAGTCACTGGTTCCAGGGAAGAGAGAGAGAGAGAGAGAGAGAGTCAGTGCCGTAAGATAAACACAACATACATGCCTCACCAGGATTCGAACTTGGACCCATCTCAGACCGTAGCCTCCGTAAAGCTACGCTCGGACGAATAGTCAGAAGCCAAAGTTTTTACCACAGCGTCACCGAGGATGGCTGAATATTACGTTATCTACTAGAGATTTTTAAATAATCTACAGAGAAAAATACTTAAAACGGGAAGGAAAATAGCAGACCAAAAAAAAAAAAAAAAAAAAAAACAGTAGCAGATTGCCTTTCAAAGTCGCCCAATCATCTACAAGTAGCCCAATATGGCAACACTGGGCAAATCATTAGTGATTCTGCTGGACTTGAACCCAGAGCTTTAAGGTCCAGACCCGAGATGATAGCCTCTTTCCAATAGGGACTTTCATTAAGTAGGAAGTCGGGCAATTGGAAGATATGCAAACAGAATGAATATTATTCATTCTTAAATTAATAGCAGTCTCACCAACCTCAAAAAAAAAAAAAAAAGTCTGAGGAAGAAAAAGTTTATACTCATTGCAGCAAAACTAAAATTTTTGTTTAATCTATTGGGTTGCCGGAAAAGTCATGACGTATTTTGGCACCCGATGGCGGTTGGGCGGTTTTGGAAGTACTAGAGGCATGCGCAGCTCTGTTAATCGCTATGGCATTCGACAGGTGCCATTTTCAGCTGCAGTCTAAAAGGAATAGTGAGCGATTTAGTTGATTTGCTGAGATTTGACATCAAGTTGAAGATGGAAGACCAAACTGGGCATTTTCGCCATATTTTAACTGCTTTTACTTCCGTAAAGGGAAGAACGCGCGTCAAGCTTGTGAAAAGTTGCGTAAAGTGTACGGTGATAATGCTCAGCTCTACAAGAACGTCAGTGCTAGCGGTGATTCGCAAAATTCCGTGCTGGTGATTTTGACTTAAACGATGCTCCTCGGACTGGGAGAGGCCCACCGAGGTTGATGACGACCAAATCGAGGCATTGATCGAGTCAAACCCACGTTACACGACACGAGAGATTGCAGACATATTGCACATTCATCATTCAAGCGTTCACGACCAGCTGAAGAAGCTGGGATACGTAAGCAAGCTCGATGTGTGGGTTCCTCATGAACTCAAAGAAGCTCAGTTGACGGCGCGTATAAACATCTGCGATATGCTCATTAAACGTGAGGAAAACGATCCTTTTTAGAAGCGACTGATAACTGGTGACGAAAAGTGAATTGTGTACAACAATGTCCTGTGCAAACGGTCTTGGTCCCGACGTTCTGCTTCGCCTCAAACGACATCCAAAGCAGACATTCATCAGCGGAAGGTTCTGGTCTCAGTGTGGTGGGATTTTAAAGGTGTCGTGTTTCTCGAGCTCCTACAACGGTAACAAATAATCAATTCGAATGTGTACTGTCGGAAATTGGACAGTTTGAACGAATCGATCATCCAGAAACGTCCAGAGCTCGTTCACCATAAAGGTGTTGTGTTCCATTACGACAACGCGAGACCACACACAAGTTTGATCACCCTGCCAAAAATTATAGGAGCTTGGGCATACTCGCCTGACCTTTGCGCCGTCAGACTTCCACTTGTTTCGCTCTCTTCAACAGTCCTTGCGTAGTATTACGTTCAATTCAGATGAGGCTGCACCTTGTACAGTTTTTTGCCACGAAAGACAGGTCCTTTTATGAACGAGGCATTCTGCAGCTCACTGACAGGTGGCAAAAGGTCATCGAACAAAACGGGCATTATATATCATTGATTGATCTTTGGTCTTTCTATCAATAAATGACTTTTGCAAAACATGGCTAAAATACGTCATGACTTTTCTGACAACCCAATATTACTCCCAATTGTTCATTCTATGAAGAAGCTCTTCAAATTGAATGTATTAAATTAATGATATAATAAAAATTGCTGTCATCTTTAGTGGGATAATCTGGGGCTTGGGCAAGATGTGATCAAGCACTAATTGTAGCTTCATTCCCAGAGGCGTCTTTAGATCTTTTGAGGCCCTGGGCGATAAAAGATTCAGGGCCCTCCCTCCTCCTCCTTCCTTCTTATCGCCTCAAAAATTTTCATCCATCAGATTAAAAAAACAAAAAAAAAAACAAGAAAATAATTTTTTTCACTTTTTAAATTTCCATTCTCTCTTCTTCTTTGTAGAACATTTTGTAAGAAACAGTACTAATGTAATCACCGTGTCTGTCCGGGAGTATCGATCTTTTTTGTTTTTAGACATTTGAAAAATTATTTTTGCGGTTAATAGGAAATCAAAGGATATTAAGTTTGACACTCTAAATATTCCATATACTCGTACTTCATGAATTCACCGTTAAGGGCTATTAAAGTCAAAAATTCAAAAAATGAAGCTCTGTTGAGAAGAAACTATTCAACTTAGAGAAAAAAAAATTCCTGCCTCTCAGATTAAGCTTAACTGTTCCTTCTCCAATATTTAAATTTTCCAATTAGTTTGTTGCTCGTTGAAGGCCAAAAGATTTGGTTTCCATAAATTTTTTGGGAATGACAGAACATAAAAATTCATTAAATTTTGCCCAAAATTAAAAAAAAATTCACTACTAGCTCATACGTTTCCTGATTAAAGGGTATTACAACTGAGGAAGATCTTGATTACCCTACCCCAAAGGAAAAGGCAATAAACAGCAAAATTTCCCATCACCAGGGCAGGTTTCGCTAGCACTCCTCATTGCAATTCAGGGAGAAAGGTTGCAATAAAGATGTTTTCCCATGGCTGGAAGTAGCATAAAAGTTATTTATAGCGCAGCAGAACAGTTAAGTATTCGTTTTAAACAATGAAAAGTGTGGGAAGCATGAATCCTTCCTTCAGCTACCCTAAAGAGAGGCTAAATTATTTTATAACCGTTCCTTTCAAAAGAAGTACATCGATAAGAACTCAAAAATGTGGAGTATCAGCAACAGGAAGAAAAACCATATGTTACTAATATGAGAAAGTGAAATATCAATTGACAATACAAATAAAGTGGTCGCTTTAAGGATTCATTTATTTCGGACCGTAAAAACTAAAACAAAACTGACAATTATAAGTTTTCGGTGCTCCTTAAGCTCTGGGGCCCTAGACGAGACGCCCAGTGCGCCCTATTTGGAAATCCGCCCCTGTTCATTCCCATCCTTTCATTCTATGAAGAAGCTATTCATTCCCATCCTTTCAAGGATTGAACTCGTGTATACCATTACTCTACACTTTATGGTTCTCACACAACTATTCCTCAACATCACGAGGCACATAAAGTTTCTATGTTTAAGAATGCAAGCTCGTAAGTCGGGTTGGGGGTAGGGTGGAGAAATTCATTTCTGCAGTTCTCACTACTAAAATTAGTGCTGGTATGTAAATTCCAGGTACAAAAAGTACCGGTATGCCATACCGGCTCATTTTGAGCCCTGATTCGCACTCGAAGTGACTTAAAACTTCGTCAAAAGGCTATTTTTAATTTTCGTGGCAATGAAATATTTGTTACTGTTTAACTCGATTTTCATTGAATTAGATGTTTCCATGGACAAAAAAAGCAGATGTTTCCATGGACAAAAAAAGCTACCGAACTCAAAATAATTTTGCCGATGATACTGTGGGGCAGCTTCACTTTTAACCTACGTAGTCATCGAACGACAGTGTGTTCTGATTTTCATCTGTCATCATTGGCTTAATAAGAAATTATTTTTGGCGATGCTATTGTTGTCTTGGCTGGATGGTTTGCTGTTAATCCGTTCTCTGCTTCAAGTGAATGTCCGTGTTAAACGACCCACTGTACTCTACCTCTGATAAAAGGCGATTAAGAGCGCGATTCCCGTCGCCAGTGTGAATTTGAAGCCTTGCGAAGGGAAGATAGTTTGCATGGGAAAAGAGGTTTGGTTTTGGAGGGATTTCTGCTGTTCCTGGAATGGAAACCGATAGGTGCGTTCATCTGTGCGTGTGTGTGTACATTGTACAAAAGAACATGTTGATCCTGACTGGCGCCGAAACTTGCTAGGTGGCTCTGTTTAATCATGTCGTAGCAACGGAGTAACAGTCGACGAACGCATAGTTTTATTTTCTCAGGCGCGACCTGTAAGTACCTTTTTGTATTCCCAACATTTGTTTTCTGTATGTACATAATTCCATGTTATTAACAAGACGCACGAACCAGAAAATATCATTCAGTAATCTGAATTAAAAGCCAAGATAAAGAACTGCTGATCTTAACTGAAAAGAAAACACATTGTATTTAAAAATACCTTTTCTTATGCAAGCACGAACAATATGACGAACAACTTTCGTACAGGTGACTAAACTACTTTCATTTTGCTTCAAAATGTTTTGCAAATTTTAACTAAAATAAAATCTGACTTTGTGCAAATCTTGCACTCTTTGTCAGTAAAGCGCAAATGGCAAAAAATATACCGAGTTTTTATTGAAATCCGCTAACGTGCACTTGAGTTGCAAAAACTACGTTTTTCTTCCGCGATTATTCATTGAAGTAATTGAAGTAATATCTCACCAAAATAAAACGACTATTGTTTCCAAAAAACTACACATTTTTATGTTCCATGAAACTTCCTTCAAGTTAAAAATTAAAAAAACAATGTTATTCTTTACTGATAGTACTCTTTTTTAGTATTCCAGAAAATAAAGGAATATGATTAAAAAATAAAAAACAAATATTCTTAATCACAAGGACGGGATTTTTCCTTTTAGTCATTCAACAATTTTTTATTTGATAATTGAATATCGTTTCAAATGCGTTCAAAAAATGCTGCTTTTTTCCTACTAATATTCGGGTGACTGAGATACTAAGATCTAAGCTTCCTTTATGAGATGAATTCAAATGGATAAGGCTGAAATGGTGTGTAGCTTGCTCTCGTATACCATCCATGTTGCAATCTCTACTTAATCGGGATCTCCTCAGCCTTGGTCATATGGGTCGTTTAACACGGACATTCAGTGGGTCGTTTAACACCGACATTCACTTGGAGTTAGTGGTTGACCACCACTTACGTTCCAGCTATTCAGAAAAGAAGTACTGTACACTAAAGTACGGTACTGTATATTTCAGTGAGTCAGTATGAAAGACAAACAATAAATATTTCAACATTTGTTATTTAATTAGGTAAAAGATTATCAATTATGACGGAGGAAAATGATACATGTAAAGTATTTTTTGACTAACCAGGAAATTCATTTTGTTTGTGATGTCCAAATGTGACCGTATATTTCATGAACATTACAATACAGCAATAAAAAATTTATATACAGTTAAACCCCTATTTAACGGACTGCGATTTAACGAATTCCGCGATTTTACGTACATTTTTTGTGGTCCGGACGGAACCACATTGAAATTAATACTTGGCAATTTTCGATTTAACGAACACATTTCCTCAATATACCAAACATTTTTTTTTAACCACCAAACTATGATAACCAGCATTTTCTCCTAAAAAGTCAACTACTAGAAAGAGAGCTTGGCGTAACAAGAAAATTTTACACATGCCGTCAACCAGCGTTTCAAAGAACACCATCTGCGACACAGCTTGACGGAATCATAAATCAGCTCGCCTTTCCTCCAACTATCAAGCGTAAGCTTCTTACAGGAGGAAGCAAATGACCAATAAGTTTCAAGTTTCAAAGGAGCGTAACGTTTTTTTGCATGATGGGTGAGAAAGAAATGCGGTGAAAAGAAACGCAAGGAAAATAAGGCGGTGTCGGGAAGGAAACCTAGAATACCCTGGGATTCTTATTTTCAGCTACAGACAGAATAATAGCGCTCCGTGAAGTCAGGGACACACATGGTACGTACCCATTTCTGAACCTCTGGAATTCTTCTCCAAATAGCGCTTTTTTAGCACGTCTTTTGTAAAAAAAAGATCGTGCTTATGTTATCGGTTTGTCCGTCTGTACCCACGATATCTCTTCAACTATAAGTCCGATTTGAAAAGTTCTTTTTGCATTGGGAAGCCTGAAATTTGCGAATGTTGATCCTTTATTTTATTTTATTTTATTTTATTTTTCACGATGTACAATTTCGCCGCTAGAGAGCGTAAATGCAGATGATGTAGAATTCAAAAATACGTTTTATTTCACATATTTGCTTCTAAACATCCAATTGAAAAAAATATTTTATCTCTCGATTCCATTTATGTCGAAGAGTATTTTAGATATAGTTCCTTTTTCAAATCACGCATTAATTTTCCGCTAGGGGGCGTTAAAGTAAATTGCATTTTTCCCGATAACTCTTCTTCTAAAACTCCGATTTGAAAATTGTTTTCTTCAGCGGATACACCTCCTGATGGAAAATCTTCCGCATGTAATTTCAAATTTTTGGTAAAGAATACTTTGGCCACCAGGTGGCGTAAGTGTTAATTTTTGCTTCTGATGTATTTGCCGTAAAATCTGAGCTTGTAAAATATCGATCGAAAAAATTATTTCGTGAACTGATGCCATTCACATCGATAAACCTTTTCGGAATATTTTCTTCTTAAAATATTACACAGTTTCTCCGCCAGGAGGCGTAGATGTATATCTTATTTTTGTCAATATCTCTGCTTCTAGGAGTAGAGATATTGACAAAAATAAGTAGGAGAAGCAGAGATATAGGGGGAAAGCAATTTACCTTAACGCTCCCTAGCGGAAAGTCTATGAATTACTTGAAAATTTTGAAATTATACGAAAAACATGTCACAGTTTTTCCAGTGTGACATGTTTTTCATATAATTTCAAAATTTTCAAGTAATTCATAGATTTCCGCTAGGGGGCGTAAAGGTAATATCTCTGCTTCTAAATCTCCGATTTGAAAAATTCTTTCTACACCGAATACAGCTCCTAATGGAAAATCCTTTGCACATATTCCTAATTTTTGTAAAAAATGGTTTGACCACCAGGTGGCGTAAGCCTTAATTTCCGCTTCTGATGTATTTGCAACAAAATATGAGCTTCTAAATTCTCGATTGAAAAAACGTTGTTTGTAGACAGATACTACTCATGCCGACAAACCTTTCAGAAACATTTTCTTCTTGAAATAATGCATGGTTTCTACGCCAGGGGCATAGATGTATATCATATTTTTGTCAATATCTCTACTTCTAGGAGTCCGATTTGAAAAATTCGTTCTTTGTTGGATAGTGTTTCCGATGCGAAATGTTTTTCCTATAAATTTAAAAAATTTCAAGTAAATCATAGACTTTCCGCTAGGGGCACAAAGGTAAATTGCGTTTTCTGCGTGATTTCTGCTCGTAAAACTCCGATTTGAAAAATTCTTCCTGTATCGCATACAAGACCTGATGGAAAATAATTTTCACATAATTTCTAATGTTTTGTAAAGAATATTTTGGCCACCAGGGGTCTTAGGTGTTAATTTCTGCTTCTGGTGTATTTGTAGCAAAATCTGGGCTCCTGAAAACTCGACTAAAATTTTTTTTTTTTTTTTTTTTTTTTGACCCATACCGCTCATATTGAAAAACCTTTCGAGAATAGTTTCTTCTTAAAATAATGCATGCTTTTCCCACCAGGGAGCGTAAAGTCACATCTTATTTTTTTCGATATCTCTGTTTCTAAGAGTCCGATTTGAAATATTCTTTCTGAGTTGGAGAGCGTTTTCGGTGCAAATGTTTCTCATATAAATTCATATTTCCTTAATGCACAAGTCTGCAACCAGAGGGCGTAAGCTCACGATTCCGTTGGCAACACTATCTGCGGGATTAAAAACCCGAATGAAAAACTTCTTTCTTCCGTTATATACTATTGTTTTCCATACCGGTTCCATTGACTTTGAATAGCTTTGATAAATTTAAATTTCCGTCAAAACGGATTCAAAAGACGTGCTTACTACACCCGAAAATTCGGTGTCATCTTTCTTGTTTTCGTTTCTTCTCAGTGTTAAATCTACAGTTCAGTTAAACAACACAGCTCGTATACGGACAAAGTTTTGATGAACACAGGTAGCACTAGAAGAATTAGTCACTGAAAGAAAGAGAACATAGCTGCTTACGTATTCTATTTTGAACATTAGCTTAATTTGAATGTTTCGTTCGAAAGGTTTCCACGATTTAGAGAATTCTGCGATTTTACGTAGAAGACCGTTGGTTCCTTGAAGTTCGTTAAATCGAGGTTCGACTGTATATTATAGGTAGAGGCACGGATTCGACAACTAAAACAGGCTGCGCCACCAACGTGGAAGAAACGTTCAAACAAAAGAAATTATATACATTGTGTTAGATTGATATTTCGAAGACATAATAAATATTTCAGCATTTTATTGAAATACAATAAATATTTCAACATAACTGGTTACACAAGGTGATTCATAAAAACTATTCAGTTTCCAGATGCTGTAAAACAGTAACAGTTGAAGACACGGACCGCAACTGCGAACCTTTAGGTAGATAGCCTCTGATCATTCGTCAGAAAGGGGTCCGGGTTCGAATTCCGGTGAGGCATGGATGTTGTGTTTGTCTTACGGCACTGGCTCTCTCCCTTCCCTGGAATCAGTAACCTTAAATTGGGGACGGGAGACTGCTTATAGCCCATTGAGTTGCTCACAGTGGTCGTTAAACCTTCAATAAAAAGAAATAAAAAAAAATTAAACGACTGATTCACTCGGAGTAATGACAAAAAAAATTCACCATCGAGCAATTAGAGTTCTACCTTGAATGTGACTGTGATTTCTGAGTCTTTCTGGCTCAGCCGAAAGACGCGCAGTTTCTTTTGAGCCAACTCAAACGATCTCGGAATAAATCCCGCGAGGGATTTATTTCGGATTTGCTAGCATACGGGCTGAAAAGTTTGGAGTTTTTGATTTTGCAAAATTTCTGTAAAAATACGAAATAAACCCGAAACGGAGTTTTCTGAAATAAACATTTTAGACTAAGGAAAATCCCTGAAAATACGAAAGCATAAAAAAGGAAAAGAAACAACAAGAAAGCTGACACTGAATTTTCGGGTGCAATGAGCATGTTTTTTGAATCCGTTCTAACGCAAATTAAATTTATCAAAGAAATTCAATGTCAATGGAACCGGTACGGAAAACAGCGGTATCTCACCAAGGAAAGAATTCAAAAGGACTATATAAGGTATGCATCTACGCCCCCTGGCGGGAAAAGTATCCATTACTTTAAGATGAAAATATTCTCAAAACGTGTTTCGATGTGAACGATATCGGTCCACCGAAGATTTATTTCAGTCGAGTTTTCAGGACCACAGATTTTGCTCCAAAACCATCAGAAGCAGAAAGTACTGCGCGTACGCCCCTGATGTCCAAACCATTCTTTATCAAATATTATAAATTATATGTAAGGCATTTCCCATCAAGAGCTGTATGCGATACGGAAAGAATTTTTCAAATCGGAGTTTTAGAAGCAGAGATATCGGAGAAAACGCAATTTACCTTTACATCCCCTGGTGGAAAGTCTATGAATTACTTGAAAATTTTAACATTATATGAAAACCGTGTCGCACCGGAGACTATCCAACAAAGAAGGAATTTTGCAAATCGGACCATTAGAAGCAGACAAACTAAGATATACATCTATCCCCTCTGGCGGAGAAGCCGTGTATTATTTTAAGAAGAAAATAATCCGAAAATGGTTATCAACATGAGTGATATCGGTCCAGGAACGAATTTTTTCACTCGAGATTTTAAAAGCTCAGAATTTGCTGCAAATACACCAGAAGCAGAAATTAACGCCCACGCTCCCTGATGGCCAAACCATTCTTTACCAAATATCGAAATTATATGTAAAACATTTCCCATCAAGAGCTGTATGCGATACACGAAGAATTTTTCAAATCGGAGTATTAGAAGCAGCGATATCGAGGAAAACGCATTTATTTTTACACCCCCTAGAGGAAAATCCATGCGTAACTTGAAAAAAGTGTCTATACCTGAGATAGTCTTCGACACAAATGTAATCGAATCGTGGAATTTTTTTTTTCAATCAGATGTTTAAAAGCAAATATATGGGATAAAATGTATTTTGAATTCGACATCATCTGCATTTACGCCCTCTAGCGGCGAAATTGTGCATCGTAAAAAAAACAAACGAAATAAAGGATCATTATTCGCATATTTCAAGCTTTCCAATGCAAAAAGAATTTTTCAAATCGGACTAATAGTTGCAGAGATATCGTGTCTACAGACGGACGGACGGACAAACCGATAACATAAGCAGGATCTTTTTTTTTACAAAAGACGTGCTAAACACAAAGATCCGATCAACAAAACCGTTTTTTCCTAGAAAAAGCACGGTAACATCATTTCTACTGTCCCCAAAATGTTAAGCACGTTTCTCTCTCTAGAAAGAGATTTCCATCCAGCCCTATTTTCAGATCCCTGCATTTAATTAAAAGGTACCCAACACTTTTTTGTAGGCAATAATAACATGGATTTTTTTTTAACAGCAGCTTAACCTCTCATAGTCAACAAGTGATCAAGGTCCTCAGCGCAACTATGCTTCCATTTCGGTAATGTTCGTCCAAATTTAACGTTTTCCCGAAACGAGAAACAACAATATATCTGTGGAATCTGATTATACTGCACTTTGATCTGCTGTCATGCACTGGCGAACCCACTGGGGAGGGGGAGGTTAAGCCCCTCCCAGGTGATTAAAAGCGATGTGCCTCACAAATTAAACGTTCAAAAAGTAAAAATTTTATTTTTACATGCTGAAAAAGTTACATAGTGTTTATTAGTTATAATTACATAGTGTCTGCTATATTATATAAACTAAAATGCAAGTGCAAAGATTCGGCTGTTTGAAAATACAACACACATAAAAATTGGAAAGGGAGTGAGACAAGGTGACACCATATCTCCGAAGCTCTTTAATGCAACATTGGAACATGTGATGACGTAGTCATTTTAGCAACTACCCCATCAGAGCTACAGAGTATGATCCAGGAACTTGCTGACAAGAGTAAAGAAGTGAGATTAAAAATGAACTTTCAGAAGACAAAAGTGATGTTCAATGCTTTAACAAGGAATGAAGATTTATCGATTGATGGAGAAAAGCTGGAGATAACAGACACGTATGTTTATCTTGGACAGCAGATATCAAGTGAGGGTCACAGTGATGAAGAAATTAATCGGCGTACAAAATTTGCCTGGAGAGCTTTTGGAAGAAACAGCATAATTTTCAAGATTAATATGCCATTATGTCTTAAAAGAAAAGTGTCTGATCAATGCATCCTTCCAGTGCTTACGTATGGTGCAGAGACGTGGACCTTAACTAAAAGAGACATACAAAGGCTGCAGACAACTCAAAAAAGCATGGAGAGGTGCATGCTTGGTGTAACCAGGAGATATAAGAAGAGGAGCTCGTGGATCCGAAAAATGACAAAAGTGGAGAACATCATGATCAGAGTTAAATCCCTGAAATGGCAATGGGTTGGACATACTGCCAGAAGAACAGACCATCGATGGACAGCCGAAATTTTAGATTGGATTCCAAGGGACAGGAAAAGACCCAGAAGAAGACCACATGGGAGATGGGTGGATGAAATTCGAAAGTATGCGGGAGTGACATGGAGTAGACTGGCACAAGACAGACCGTTGTGGAGGAACCTTGGGGAGACCTTCGTCCAGCAGTGGATTGATAATGGTTCACAATGATGATGATGATGATGATATTGACGAAAGTCACGGGACACCTAGAAGAGGAACACAGCATAGCATTTATTGACTTACTTTTGTACGGTGTCGGTCTACCTTTGGTCTTAATGCATGCTCTGACCCTTTGAGACATGCTTTCGACAAGGTTTTGGAACACAGCGATAGGTATGCGCTTCCATTTAGTACATAATGCTGCCGCTAACTGTTGCTTAGTAGTAGGCCTTGATTCCAAACTTCTTATGCCGCGCTCTAATTCATCCAATAGGTGCTCTATGGGATGAAGATCACGGCTCTGTGCTGGCCAGTCCACATATGATACGGAATTATTGTCAAACCACGCCATAACAGTGAATGCACCTATGATTTTCTAACATCAATGGAATCTGCACGTAAGTCTTCTACCTCGCTTCGTCATCTTCGCCTCCCCCTCTGGCGAAATCACATCCGATTCGGCAGCGATTTGCTCTCACGTTCGTCAGTTCTATACCACCAAGTTCAGTGAAACTCCTCCCTCTTCTCCCTCTGCTCTCCCCCATCTTCTCAATAACCTACCTCAAGTTCCGTCTCATCTTGCTCACACCCTGTCTCTTGCACCCACATCCACGGAGGTGTCCGACACCTTCTCTTCCCTTAACCCCCATGCCGCTCCGGGTCCGGACGGCCTCTCTTTTCCTTTTTACCGTGCCTTCTTGCCTCTTTTGTTGCCTTTTCTCCTCTCCGCTTTTTCTGCTGCATTTAACTGCTCCCCCCTCCCGAGGAGTTTCACGGACGCACATGTGGTCCTATTTCCCAAGAAGGGTGACCCTCTTGACTTGGGAAATTGGCGCCCCATTTCTCTTCTCAATCAAGATTATAAACTCTATACTAAGCTTCTTTCCCGTCGACTAAACTCTATCCTCCCTCACATCCTTGCTGACTCTCAAACCTATACTGTTCCTGGCCGTTCTCTTTCCTCCAATGTTCAACTTCTTCGCGATCTCATTCATCTTGCCAAGACTCATTCTGAACCTCTTGCTCTCCTTTCCTTAGACCTCCGTTCCGCTTTCGATAATATCTCACACGCCTATTTAACACAAACCCTGCTACACTTTGGCCTTCCTCCACAATTTGTCTCCGTTCTTCTCTCCCTCTACCGGGACGCCGTTTTCCATGTTAAGACGGCATCTTTTCTCACAGCACATGTTCCCTTCAAGCGGGGAGTTCGTCAGGGCTGCCCGCTTTCTGGTCAACTGTTTGCGATTGCCGTCGAGCCTTTTCTACGCTCTCTGCAAACATCTCTTCTAGCACAACTTCCACCACCAGTTGCCAGCTCACGGCATCACTCAGTCATTTACTCTGCTTATGCAGATGACATCACCGTCTGCATTCGTAGTGACTCACAGTTCCAACTGCTTCGTCGTTTGTTCTCCGCATATGCTTCATGTTCTGCAGCTGAACTGAATACGTCTAAGAGCACTGGATTGTGGTGCGGGTCGTGGTCCAATCGCTTGGATGCTCCATGGGGGCCACATGGTCATCCACTACCCAACGCTTCCTGGGTGTGCACTTAGGTGCACCACAAGCTACATCCAGTGCAACTCGCTCGGAACTCCATCCTCGCCTCCTCCGCACAGCTGCATTCTGGTGTCGTGCGCAGTTCTGTACGTCCTACTACCAGCGTGCAAATCTCACCAGGACATACCTTCTGTCCATCTGCAAGCATTCTTGGATTGCATCTACGACCCCGCTTTTCTGTCTCCAGGAGGTTACACGCTGCCTTACTCGAGTAATGTGGGCGGGTCATCACTGGATTAACGTCCACAAGCTCTGTGCTCCTCCCTCCTATGGTGGTGCTGGCCTACCTGATGTCCCGCTGTGCTACAAAGCAAGCCGAGTGATCAACTTCATTCACCTTTTCACGGCTCCAGTGGCTTCCGCAGTTCAGGTACGTGACGTTCTTGCCTCCTTGCGTAACCCACATTTCTCCTTTCTTTCTTTAGTTCTCATGGATTGCTGTCCTTTCCCCCTCCAAACTCCCACCTGCATATTCTGAAGCCCTCATTCACCTTCGCTCTCTCCCCCTCATTCGCTCCCCTCCCTCTTCAACTCTAGAGCTTCTTTCTGAACCCCTCTTCTTCAACTCCCTTGTTCATCCCCCCATCTCCCCTGTTTTTCATTCCCCTCTTGGCTCCGAGCAGGTGTAGTAACTGTACAAGATCTCACTAACTCGGATCTATCCTGGCGCCCTTTCTCTGGCCTCCCCCTGCTATTCTCTCATCCCCATCCGCCCATTTGGTCTATGACTCTCTGCTAACTGCACTTCTTTCGCTTTTCCCTGATCTTGTCTCCCCACCGGTCTCGTCTCTGTCTTTTCTGCCCCGCTTCCGCTGCCGTTTTTCCTCCGACTCACAAACTCGGTTCTTCCTCTCTCCTCTCTCTCCTCTAAATCTCTTTATCGTTTTCTAGTGCACCTTGCCACCCCCTTCACCGCTTTCTATTCTGGAGGTTCCCCCTGCTTCTCTTCCTCTTGTCTGGGCCGCTGCCCGCTCACCCTTATCTGCCCCTCTTGAAATTAATACCCACTGGCTCTTTTTGCATAATCGCCTCCCTGTTCCGTATTTTCTCTTTCGCATGTCTCTTCTCTCCTCCCCTCTCTGCTCCTTCTGCGCACAGGAGGCAGACGTTTCTCACGTCTACCTTTACTGTCCCATCCTGATGCCTCTCCTCCACCAGGCTTTCCGGATTGCCAGTCGCTCTTGTTCTCAAGATCTTCCGTTCACTGCCTACAGACATCTTCTTCTGCGGGCTCATCCACCTACAACTCTTCCTTCAGTATGTGCCTATCTTTTCGTGCTGGTTAAACACGTTATTTACGTATACCTTCAACAACTCCGCAGCATTTCCTCGCCGGTCTCTTTACACCAGGCCAGCGCAGCACTTTTGTGCCATTTTCAAGATCGATTGCTTTCTCGACTCCGCCTGGAGTACCAGTCGGCTTCTTCCAGTCGTCGAGAAGCCACCTTCTATGCTACCTGGGCGCCGGCCGCTCCATGGTTTGCGATTGATTCTGGACTGCTACACCTATCAGTACCCTAGGACTTTCTACACCTCCTTTGCTGAGTTCCGTGGCACCCTGGTGGCCCTCCTCCACTCTACGACTCGTGCAATCCACGCTACCGTTGAATTGTGAATGCTAATGCCATCTCAGTGTATTTTCATGCTTACTCGTGTACATTACTTACTTTCACCCCGCCTGTATTATGTTGCTTTGGTGCCCTCGTTAAATAACTTGCACAATTGTGCACGCTGTGTTTTTATCTCATGTATGTAATGTTTTACCTTCACGGCGGTGTTTGTGCTGTTCTTTTTCTAATTGTGTACTATTGTTTCGCCTGTGTTATCCTGTAAATCATGCCCAGCCAATGTCATGTGACACGATGTGTTTCTCTTTGTCACTTCTGCAATTTTTATTCAATAAGCTTTGCTTGCAGCATTTGTTATTCATCCCCATTGTCATTGCAGTGTATATACCATCATGTTTTTAACAGTTTTGTATTATTTCCGAGTGAGACGCCCAATACTGTACGTCTCCCTCTTATGTTTTCTTATGATAAATTAGAATAAAGCGATTTTGAAACCTTGCTTTATGGCTCGGTGCATTATCCTGCTGGTACCAACAAGGCTCGGTTCCACAGTATTGCCACAGAGTTGGTAGGGCATAATTGTCCAGAATATCGAGATAGATGTACTGGTTAATGGGTTTGTTCAAGATAACCAATGGGCCGGGACCATACCACGAAAAACACCCCCACACGAGTACACTGCCAGCTCCAAACCTGACCGTAAGAACAGTACACTGTGATAAATATCGTTCCTCCGGGTGCCACCATACCCACTCACGGCCATCAAACTGATGGATCGTGTATCTGGATTCATCATTCCATAGGACCCGTTTCCATTGATCTACGGTCCACGCTAAATGTTCTTTACACCATGCTAAACGACCAGTATAGTAGTCCGAGTGGAGATAAAAGGCTTATGAGAAGCCGCACGACCACGGTAACCCATGGAATGGAGTTCTCTGCGAATGGTACGTGTACATACTGAGGTTCCAGCATTGTTTCTCACATGCACACTGAGGTCTCCATCGATTAGCTGTAACGACCGACTCTCCTGAGGTTTCGACGTCCTGTATCACCGATTATCTTTGGTATGCCGGTACGTTTTGCTGCTTCAGGCACGCCATGTGTCTTCCACTTATTCAGTATATACAAAACAGTTGACTTGAGTATGTTTAAACGCCTCTCGGTTTCTTTTATGGACAACCCACTAATATAACACCCAACAATCTTTCCTTTCTCAAAGTCAGTTCTCTCCCGCTGCGACATTTTCACTCAATTTCACAGTGCTATATGATCGCGGTCAGCTGCAGGTTTTTTTTTTCCGTTTGTACCGCGCAACTTAAGGACGCAGCGGATCTGTTCATTTGCTTTTGAAGAGGTGTCCGGTGACTTTTGTCAATATAGTGTATATGTATATACGTATATGCGCAACTAGGGCGGGGCGGCTATACCGGGTTCAGCTCCAGAGAGGGCGCAGAAATCAGTGCGTACAATCTAATTGAAATCGGAAATTGAAGCTTTTGAACTAGTTTTTGGTACAGAATTTGCCTATAATTTCTTTCGCCAGTTGCGGCTTAAAATTCGCATTATTTTCTCAAAGTGTGCAGGGGATGCAACTTGCTCACAACTAGAAATGACGGCAAAGGTTGTTCGTACACAACAAGGTAAGGATGTCGTTCATGTTTTCGAAGGTTCTCTGTGGGAAATTCGGTCTTTACCACCACTACTGCAAGCTGCATTCGGTCCATTTAATGCGGACCAAAATTCGGGTTTCCAGAACAATTGGGAATCTCACCGCTCTTTTCACATTTTGTATAAATGGTAGCAGAAATGCATTAAACCCTTTTGAAGAGTCTGTCGTATTGACGAGTCTCTCGTAGCGTCTGTCGTATTTTCAAACTTTTTCCGACCCAGTTGATTCCTGTTTGGGATAAGAAAAGACACTTAGTTCCTATATTGCAATATCATACCCCAATAAAAATATTTAACAGTTAGGTTGCTAAACTTCAATTAAACGTAAAAGTCTTCCTCTTATCCACCGTGAAACTAGCTCGCTCTTAAAATCCATTGCACAGACGTTAGTGAGTATTAGTTATCAATTAACTACGAGAGATACTCTGGCGTGCAAAAATTAAGGACGAGGCGGTTTTTCGAATGTTACGTCGTGAAGAAGTGCTCCACATCGACTCAGATCATACCATAAGATTCCCAAGATGTAGGAATATGGGACAAGTGAGCAAAATCGTCCAAACAAGGAATCCAAAGGATACAAAAGCACTTTATTGAAAAGGTAGCTTCGAGCACAACTGGACAGAAGACAAACGTCCATGTGACAGGCGGCTGCCAAGAAAAATCGAGTCTTTAGTAGGTGATATGATCACCCCTGACTGCGTTGCAGGATTTACAACGTCTGTCCATGCTGAGGACGAGGTTGTCAATGAGCTGTTGAACCATCGCGGCCCATTCCTCTTGTAGCACCAATCGCAGTTGCGGAATCGTTGCTGGCGGCTGGTGACGTCCTGCCAAGCGTCTCCCGAGAAGGTCCCACACGTGTTCGATTGGGTTTTGATCCGGGGACTTTGCCGGCCAATCCATGCGTTGAATATCTTCACTCTCCAACAGCTCTGCGACAGACACTGTACGATGAAGTGCAGCGTTGTCGTCCATGAAGAGGAACTAAAGACACACATCATTTCTAAACAGACGCACGTGAGGCAGGAAAATGTGGAGGTCAGTACGGCTACCAAGCATGATACCGCCCCAAACGAGAACTCCGCCACCTCCAAACTGGTCCCTTTTGATGATGTGGGAGATGTGATTACGTGTTCCCTGCTCTCTCCAGATGTGTCGTCCAGAATCACTCGTCAGACTAAATCGGCTCTCATCCGTAAAGAGAACTCTACCCCATTGCTGGTGTGTCCAGTTCTTGTGCTCCTGGTAACACAGAAACCGCCGTCTCCGATGAGCAGGCGTTAATGGCACACACCGTACTGGTCGTCGTGCAAATAGACCACCTTCGTGCAGCCTCCTGGCGACGGTAAAATGTGATAACGGACGTCCAGTTGTCTGTTGCACGTGCCTTGCGATTTCTCCCGCTGTCTGCCGTCTGTCTCTTCTCGCCTGTAGGACAATATACCGGTGGTCCGCCGCCGTGGTTGCGCGTGGACGACTACTGCTAAATTCTCGGACAGCTTTTCCTGTCGTTTGAAATGCTCTCCAAGCTCGTGAAAGGATGCTGTGAGCGATCCCGAACTCCTCGGCCACACTAGTCACACTTCGACCTTCTTCCAACTTCCCAATGACGCGACTTCGGGTAAAGTCATCCAGATGTCGTCTACTGGATTGCTTGTTGGCCATATCACACGGTGGCAGCAACTCGACGTCGTTCAAACCGATGTACACCGTGCAATAAGCTTTCACCGAATTGCTGAGCGTACACCGCCCATGTGCTTTATACCCTTCCGACATCCGACACCCCACCCCCCTATGTCATGCTGTATATATGCGCATGCCCTACCGTACCGGACCCTAGTCTATCTCCTGAGTGGTCTTTCGGTCCGTTCTGCCTGCTCGTTCCGCTGTTATGCTAATTTCTCCTCTTCGTCCTTAATTTTTGCACACCAGTGTACAAGAAGAGAGTATACAATTTAGAGTGAAGCGAAATGTCAGAAGCAGTTCCCAGTCTTAGTTTTTTTTAAACTCTGCCCCGAAAACAGAAATGCCTAGTTACGTCTCTGTATATAATATAATACACTATGTGCGTATTAAATTATATATATACACTATGTGCGTATTAAATTCATACATACACTATGTACGTATACAATATATACATAGTCCCTCTCTCACTCCAAAAGGAATTCCCTGGGTGCTCCACTGCTGTCCAGTGATGCCAATTTCATCTTCATCGAAAGAAATTGGTGAGAAAATATTAAAAAATACTAAACGAGATGAAGTCAAATTTACATAACAATACAGAAACTCAAAAGGAAGGTACGTTGTGAAACTACAGGTATACGTTGCAACTGTATATATACTGTATAAGACATCTTTAACAAAGAAAAAATTTCAATGCATTTCAAATAGTATGTACTATTTCAAATACTTTATTTTTTGTAACAATTTAAATATATTATTTTTCGGCATGAGATTTGAAACCTCATAAAAACGATATAAAAGGAAGTAAATTTTAACCGTCTAACCCAATTAGGTAAGGAGATGTAACTACCCAAAGATTGTCCGGATTTCACGATTTTCTTATTTTCAAGGTCATGGAATCTGAAACACTGCGAGTGGACAGAGCTACAATTAGGGATTTATGCATAAAGGGATCAGGTTGAAAATGACCATTTTATTGGTTGATTAGGCACGGAATGACCATTGTAGTAATGCGCATTTATTGGCGTAGAGTAGAGGCCAAAGTTTCCAAGCTTTTGCACACCAACCAGATGGGGTTTTCAAGTAATTAAGGTAGACAGCAAACTGCATTGCTGTCTAACTTCATTGAAAAAGCTATCTTTTTCATGTGCGAAGGCTTGGGAACTTTGACTTCTACGCCACAAAATTGGGATTACTTTAGTTATAATATTTTAAATACACAGTAAAACTTCCGAATAGCGGACATCAAAGGGGAAAGAAAAACTGTCCGTTATTTAGAAGTGTCCGCTATTGGGGAAATCTGAGAAACTGCAGATATTCCTTGTGATATGGTGCACAGCTATACTTTACCGTATTATTCAATATGATCATTTGTCACATTTGTTAAGTAACCTCACATTGAATTTCTTAGCAAGCAGAACTTCCCCTGATAAAAGACAGTGTTCCTGTCACATGACTCTCCTCATAATACTCGCAATCTCCAAAGTAGCTCTGAACCAATCGCGTTGCGGAAAGGGACTTAATCGCAATTCCGTATATTCACTTGTGAAATACGCTACCCGGGATATACAGCACTTAGCACCTTAAAATTCACTAGGCCTCGGGAACAAAATGGTTAAGATACAGAATGAGGAAGGGTAAAATAACAAAAATGAGAAAGTTTGCGAGTTTGTGCGAATCACGCACCGAGGAATTCTTAGAATTGAAAGCAAATTGTCCGTTATACTGTACTTTAAGTGTGTCCGCGTCCATTATTTTGAATGTCTGCTATTAAGAAGTGAATGCCCCATAAAAAGCCATGTCTGGGGAATTAAAAATTGCCCGTTATAGACAGATGTCTGCTATTAAGAAGTGGCCGTTAATGGAAGTTTCACTATTATAACGATGTAAAATTCTCCGTCATTTTTGGTCCACCCCGGGGATCGAACCCGAGTCCACTTATTCCGGAACAAGTCGCTCTACCAACTGAGCTACGCAAACGTTCGTTCTTGCTGCAATCTGCCTTTATGTTGTCGTGTGCGTCCTGCGGGGCAGGCACGTCACACTGTAGTTGGTGTACAGTTCTTTGTTATTAATTCAATGTATTTATTTTATATTGTTTTCTATGATCTTTTCATATACCGATCTGTACGCGAACATTGCTGCAATTTATGTTGTAATGATTTAAAAGCAGTTCATTTGCTAAAGGGATTTAAAGGTACTTTACTTTTTTTGTCATTTTTTTCCTACTATGCACACAGCATTCATCATGGAAGGCGCAAAACCCGGTGATTCTTTGAAGGATTATGCTGCGAAAGTGTTTCACGATTCTTTAGTAACAGGTGTGCCTAACATTGTCAAAGTGAGCGGCTGGAAATGGAAGATTCTCAAGATGTTAATCCTAGGTCTTTGCCTCGGCGGATTTTTTTACCAGACGACAACGTTTTTATTGTATGTATTCACATATCCGTCGGTTGTTGATATCCACGTCAAAACCCCAGACGAATTCATTTATCCCGCTATCACGATGTGCAACAACAACGGGTAAGTACTCATTCTTCCGAATTCATGTGTTCTCTCGCTAATCCGGCCATTCCTTGCACTGAGGGGTGCAGGATTACTGAGAGTGTAAAAAATTCAGTTTAATTCTCCATTAAATTTAATGTTACAATTACAAGTTTACTATGTGTAGTAAATATGTATTTCAAAAAACATCAATAAGAGACAAGCATATGATAATAGTAAAAGAACACGATCAGTACGTACTGTACTGTCTCATTTACAACAATGAAAGGATCTTTTCATATTATCAGTACAGTAAAGCACAACATGTATGTGTACGTATTATACAAGGTCTGTCCGAAAAGTAATGAGACTAATTCAATAACACAAGTTTAATTAAAGTTATACTTCCATAACATTAAAATCCCTCGATACAACATCCTTGAACATCAATACACCGCTGCCAGCGGTTCTGCCACGCCGCGTACCTTGCCTGGAAGTTGGGAACAGGGATCGCTTTCAAAGTACTCGTCGCTGAAGTTTGCATATTTGTAACAGTCCCAAAATGGTGTCCTTTCAGGTTGGATTTGAGCCGGGGAAACAAAATGAAGTCAGCTGGGGCAAAGTCCGGGCTGTATGGAGGTTGGAACACCGTTGTCACGTTGTGTTTCGCCAGAAACTCTCTCACTCTTATGGCTAGGCGCATTATCGTGGTGAAGAACCCAAGTGTTGGTGATCTCCGGGCGGACGCGCTCAACTCTGTTCTTCAGCCGTTGAAGCACTTCCACGTAAAATGCAGCGTTGACCGTTTGTCCGGGTGGTACGAACTTCTTATGGACAACACCTTTACAGTTAAAGAAGACAATGAGCATCGATTTCATCTTCGATTTGCACGTTCGAGCCTTCTTTGGTCGAGAAGACTCGGGAGTGTGCCACTCTGAGCTCTGTCTTTTCGTCTCCGGATCGTACTCAAAGACCCACGTTTCATCACCTGTTATCACTTTCTCCAAAAAACCAGGTTCACTCATCACATGGGTCACAAGCTCACGAGAAATCAACACACGGTTGTTCTTCTGTTCATCGGTCAAAACCTTAAGAACCAATGTGGCGCAAACTTTCCGCATCTGCAATTCTTGCGTGACTTCATGCACAATGGATTCCGCGAGTCCCACGTACTCTGCTACCAATCTAACACTCAGATCTCGGTCAGAGTCCAAAACTGCTTTCACCTTTTCCACATTGTAAGAAGTGTGAGAAGTTGAAGGGAGCCATGGGCGTGGCTCATAATCGACGCTCTCTCTTCGCCTCTGCGAATGTTTTGTGCCACCAAAACACTTGTGCTTTCGATACAGCATCCTTCCCGTAGGCTTTCTGTATCATAGCAAGCGTCTCGATCGTGGAGTTTTCAAGTTTGACACAAAACTTTACCGCGTATCGCTGTTCGACACTTTTCTGCGTTTTGACCGTTACGCGACGCTCACACAGCTGTCCACTTCGCAAGCGATCTTCACTCTGTAAAAGATCAGAGCCAACTCACGAGACATCGATCGTTTACCTAACCTACCCCGCCACCCGTCATGCCCGAAGACTCCGCTTTCCTGGTTGGCCCAGGAAAAGGGGTCTCATTACTTTCCGGACAAACCTTGTACACAGTAAAAGAAACGTACAATTACAATACAGCGCAGATGAAATCTTGCATTTTCTACCCAGTGTGGTCACTTCGAAACATGTCACAGATTTTTGTCTGCTTTAATGAAGATGCTTTCTGTGATGTTCTTAATTATTTTGAGGACCCTTCCTACTTTTATTTTAAACGGAAATACATGAGAACGCTAGTGCCAATTCAAAACAAAACATAACGCTAAAACTTAAAACTGCACTCATGCGTGAAGTATAATTCATTTCGGTCTGATAATAACACGATTTCTGTAAAAGAAAACCACGCAAGGAAAAGGAAGCCGGATTATGGAGAGGCCGGATTAGCGAGTCTACTGTATATTTTAAACGTATATTGATGTGCTGAAACGTATCTTCTGCGTATATGAAAACTGAAAGTATTTACAGCGAAGGTCTAAAGGCTGGATAAGAAGGATAACATAGACAGAATACATAGAACTCTAAGAAATAGTATAATGTCTGCGATAACAAAACCAACTAGTAACACAATGAGATACACGGAATCCATAGCGTATGTTCCAGACTTTATATGTTGGTTAAAGAATTCATTACACAAATACAACATATTAATAGCAGTAAAGTCCCCGACCCCGTTATCACATACACTGATGTCCAAAATTAAGGTCACAAACACATTTTTTTACAATAATTCAAAATGGCAACCAGTAAAATGTATAAAATTGCTGTCATACATATTTTGGGGAACGGGTAGCCTAGTGGTCAGCGTTCGTTACTGCCATGGAGAAAACCTAACGTTCGATCCTGAGATGGTACGAACGTTCGAACCACTAAAAACCCGCCGTGCGTCTGATGGACACGTTAAGCCGTCGGAACCCGGGTACTGGTCCACCGGTGATAAATAAGGCCGTCTTCCTCCCCCTTTCTACCACGCTTCCGTGTCACTTTCCTATCAGGCACTCTAGCCCAAATCTCATAGCTTCCTATTTCTAAAGGTTGTTTAAGACCTGAGGTTAGACACTCCTTTCCTAAAATCCTCTACATATGAAAAGATAAAAAAAAAAAAAGAATTTAATGTAGGGGCTGTGGGTGGCCTAGTGGGCAACGTTCGTGACTGCCACGGAAAGGACGTCAGGTACGAACGCTCGATCCACTAAATATCCACCGTGCGTCTGATGGGCACGTTAAGCCGTCGGACCCCGAATACTGGCACCCCGGTAATAAATAAGGGCGTCTTCCTCCCCCTTTCTACCTCGCTTTTCTGTCGCTTTCCTGTCGGGCACTCTTGCCCAAATCTCATAGCTTCCTATTTCTAAGGGTTGTTTAAGACCTGGGGTCAGACACTCCCTAAAATCCTCTACATGTGATCATTTGAATCTAATGTAGGGACGCGGGTGGCCTAGTGGGCAACGCTCCTGACTGCCACGGAAAGGACCTCAGGTTCGATCCTAGCAGGTACGAACGCTCGATCCACTAAATATCAGCCGTGCGTCGGATGGGTACGTTAAACCGTCGGACTACGTACGGGTACCGGCACCCCGGTAATAAATAAGTGCCTCTTCCTTCCCCTTTTCTACTTCGCTTCCGTGTCACTTTCCTATCGGGCATTCTAGCCAAAATCTCATAGCTTCCTATTTATAAGGGTTAAGACCTGGGGTCATCAGGCACTCCCTTCCTAAAATCCTCTACATATGAAAAGAAAAAAAGAAGCCTAGTGGACAACGTTCGTGACTGCAACGGAAAGGACCCCAGGTTCGATCCCAGGCAGGTACGAACGCTCGATCCACTGAATATCCGCCGTGCTTCGGATGGGCACGTTAAGCCGTCGGACCCCGGGTACTGGCACCCCGGTAAATAAGGGCGTCTTCCTGCCCCTTTCTACTTCGCTTCCGTGTCACTTTCCTATCGGCCATTCTAGCCCAAATCTTCTAGCTTCCTATTTCTAAGCGTTGTTTAAGACCTGGCGTCAGACACTCCCTTACTGAAATCCTCTACATATGATCATTTGAATGTAATGTAGGGCCGCGGGTGGCCCAGTGAGCAACGATCGTGACTGTCACGGAAAGGACCTCAGGTTCGATCCCAGCAGGTACGAACGCTCGATCGACTAATATCCGCCGTCCGTCGGATGGGCACGTTAAGCCGTCTGACCCCGGGTACCGGTCCCCCGGTAATAAATAAGGGTGTCTTCCACCCACTTTCTACTTCGCTTCCGTGTCACTTTCCTATCGGGCAATCTTTTTTTTTTTTTTATTGAAGGTTTAACGACCACCGTGAGCAACTCAATGGGCTATAAGCAGTCGCCCGTCCCTAATTTAGGGTCACTGGTTCCAGGGAAGGGAGAGAGCTAGTGCCGTAAAACAAACACAACATCCATGCCTCACCGGGATTCGGACCCGGACCCCGTTCGGACGAATGATCAGAGGCCATCGCTTTGACCACTGCGCCACCGGGGCGGCACGGGCAATCTAGTCCAAATCTCCTAGCTTCCTATTTCTAAGGGTTGTTTAAGATCTGGGGTCAGACACTCCTTCCTAAAATCCTCTACATATGATCTGATCTGATCTGATCTGAATCTAATGTAGGCATCCATTGTTTGTTAAACGGTTAACAGGGTGAGTTTGGTAAGAGAACGTGAAAGTGACCGTTTTCAGCATCTGCGAATTTCGTCTTCAGAGTTGTGTTTCTCGCAAGAAACATCACAAGATTGACTGATTTCAGTTGGAATGAGTACTCGGAATTGTTTAGACGATGGACTGAGGTGGAGAGCCATCGGCAGTCTTGAAGACGGCCAGTCTCAAGCGGAATTCATTCGATGGTTAAAGGTTTCACGAAAGGTGGTATCCAGGTTACGGCACCCATTTCGAACAACGTGTATACCATCACCAGGAGGCCCGACCAAGGCCGGCCAAGAGCCACGACACCTGCGGAGGATCGTTACGTGTCATTAATTGCCAAACGCCATAGACGGATGAAGGTTAGAGACCTCTCTCAGGACCTCGCTGCTGCGACTGAAAGAACAATTTAGATGCAAACTGTATACAGACGCCGAGCAGAGAAGGCCCTTGATTCCCGGCAACCAGCAGTGTGTGACCTCACCAGATCGCAGAGGAGATCCCGTCTGTCGTGGAACCAAACACATCTTTCTTGGCCACAGCAAGATTGGTGACGTGTACTTTTCTATGATCAGTCGAGATTCAGTATACAGTGTTTCTCGACGAGTTTTCATCTGAAGGCAGCGTGGGGCTGGCTATCATCCCTCCAACATAAGGGAAATCGACCACTTTGGTGGAAGTGGAATCCTTGAGTAGGCAGGCATCATGTTGGCCGGCTGTACACCACTGCACGTCTTCGATGGGGGCACTGTGACAGCACATCGCTATAGTGATGAGATCCTTGAACCTCATGGGAGGCTTTTCTGGGGAGCTGTCAGACCGAACTTCATTTTTATGGACGATAACGCGAGGCCACACAGAGCTCAGCTTGTCGACGATTTTCTGAAGGGAGAGATTTTCGCCGTATGGTGTGGTCAGCGAAGTCATCGGATCTAAATCCTATATAGAGCATCTTTGGGATGCTGTAGGAAGAGCCATTGTACGACGTGAACCCCTCCCAGGACCCTCCAGGGTTTAAAATACGCACTTTTAGAAGGATGGGATTTGTTGCTACGAGCTGTTATTAGCAACCTCATTTACAGTATGAGGGCTCAACTGGAGGGCCACACTCCCTATTTAGCCGGACCGTTCTCGAGATATTATACAATGGGGCCGCAGGTGGCCTAGTGGTCAGCGTTAGTGACTGCCATGGAGATAACCTCAGGTTCGATCCTGGGCAGGTACGAACGTTCGAACCACTAAATACCCGCCGTGCGTCCGATGGGCACGTTAAGCCGTCGGACCCCGCGTACTGGCCCCCGGTAATAAATAAGGGCGTCTTCCTCCCCCTTTATACCTTGCTTCCGTGTCACTTTCCTATCGGGCACTCTAGCGCAAATCTCCTAGCTTCCTATTTCTAAGGATTGTTTAAGACCTGGGGTCAGACACTCCCTTCCTAAAATCCTCTACATATGATCTGATATGATGCATCATGTTTGGACCGTTTTTGGTCAAATTTGCATATCGCATGCAATTTACCTCCTGTTCCCTTTGTTATGTTGCGTTTGCATGTCTCATAGTATGAGGCATCTATATACCAAATTTTGTTGCAACAAACCATGTAGTTTTCAAGATATCACAGAATACGTAAGGAATGTTGAACTAAATAAAAATACGAAGCTGTAGTTCCTAATTAAGCTTTTGCGGCCAGGCGAAACATAAATGGAAGTCAGACTTACGATAACCTTTTATTGGGCCAGCACGAATTTCAGTAGAACTCAACAATATAAGACAGCAGATATCAGATTACAATTATCTAATTGAACGTCCACACCCACACACCGCGCAACTGTCGTATCTTCCTTTTTATCTATCGTTCTTATCACAGTCATACGTCTCTTCCTCTCTGACCTCAAATATAATGCCAACAGTATTCTCCTGAAAGACAAAATGTCACGTTAAGTTTGGAAGTATAACGGAGAACAACCTCAAATTAACATAGAAAAAGGAACTAAAAATGAAAGCTAATTTAATATACGTCACATTTGCCTCAGGAAAACTTAATTTTTTGTTTGCTCTTCTGACCTCCTTGCTAATCCCTTTTTCCGGCGTCAGAAGTCCGGCTTCAAGGGGTGTAACCACCGCCTTCCAAAATGGCATCAGATTACGTCATTGGTCACAGCAGGCCCATCATCTAGCCTTGCGATTCGCGTTTCTTTCCAATTACTTTGCAAGATTCGTGCATACTTCCTGTTTAGAAAACACGATCATTACTGAAAAATGTGTCTTTCAACTGTCATCGCATTCTTTCCTCCCTTTTCCTTAATGTCCGCACCTAGTTCCTTGCACGCGAATTGGTCACGTACGGAATTTTGGATACGTGCCTTTCGCGAGTTTTTTTCCATTTCAGGGAATCGAACAGGATCTCAACGCTGTGGGGTTTTTTGAAAGGGGTTGCCGGCTTTTTACGAATTATGTCTTCCTAGCTATAGAACTTAAGTTAGAAACTAGGAGAAGCTACTGCACCCTATCCTTTTGTATGCGTGAGAATTTTGGATGAAAGCATACCTCGTCCCTTCTCCCATCTGAGTTGCACAAAGCTTTCCATGTGAATTGCGGCAAAAAAAAAGAAGGAAAGAAGATCTACGGCCTAACTTAACTGAAAGCCACTCTAAATTAACGGGGTGATTTTTAATAAAATAATAAAATCGTTTCGGTTTTTCCACGTTGATAATTAAAGTTAAAAAATAAATAAATAAATTGAATGTTACTGGGATACAGAGAATTCCCGGTAACACTGCATACACTGAAGTGCCAGAAAAACTGGTACAGACGAGCTTATGCAAAATACATAGCAATGTCACCTATGCGCGTAGTCGGTTGCGTCCGCCAGTGCGTATATAAAGCGATAGACATCCTTGCCAGCTGTCAGAGCTGTTTTCGGCATGAGAATGACAAGTAATAACGATTTAAGCGATTTTCAACGCGGTGTCATAGTTGGCGCTCGTGAGATGGGCCATAGTATTTCGGAGGTAGAAACGAAGTTCGGATTTTCACGGACGACCATTGCAAGGGTGTACCGTGACTACAAGAATTCCGGCAAAACCTCCAACCTACGATACCAGTGTGGCCGTAAAAAGTCATTGGGTGAACGTGACCATCGTCGGCTGTCAAGAATCGTTTCACGCGATAGGCGTGCAACACTCTCGCAGGTATCATCGGAATTCAATGCTGGAGCCTCAACAAGCATCAGCGTCCGGACTGTGCAACGTACCCTGCACGATATCGGTTTTGGGAGCCGACGCCAAATCCGAGTCCCCTTGATGGGTGCACGACACAGAGCTATGCACCTCGCTTGGGTACGGCAACACCACCACTAGACTCCTGATGACTGGAAACAAGTAGCCTGGTCTGACGAGTCGCGTTTCCAACTGTATCGGGCAGATGGAAGGATTCGTGTTCAGCGCAAACCCCATGAAGCCATGGATCCCGCTTGTCAACAGGGAACTGTACCGGCTGGCGGGGGTCCGAAATTTTATGGGGTGTGTTTAGCTGGACTTCACTGAGACCCCTGGTTCGTCTACAAACGTGTGACCGGCTAACGCTATTACTGTTAAAAATTTCACCGTTAGATTACGGGCAACGGCCGGCAACTGGGGGCCCGGCCTTTGCCCGAAAAAATAAAAATTGACCGTATTCATTTAAGCCGTAATTTGAATTGCAATACCCGTAAAAATAAAGTTTGACCGTATTTACTTAAGCCGTAATTTGAAAGGCAATGGCTATAAAATTTAAATTTGACCGTTTTCAGTTAAGCCTTGTAATTTGACGACCAATTCTGTAAAAATATAGTTTGATTGTATTCAGTTAAGACTGAATTTCACAGGCTTAACTGAATAGTTTTCAGTTAAGCCGAAATCTGAAATTAAAAAGTCTGACCTTATTCATCTGAATTGCAGAGCAATCCCTGTAAATATAAAGTTTGACCATATTCAGTAAAGCCTCACGGCGAGTAGTCATCGACTTTTACAGCAAATGCACATTGTTTGTGGAAGAGTGTGCAAGTAAATGCATGTTTTTTGTGGAAGAGTGAGTGAGTGTGAAATTGTTGGATACTTGCATTATTACCAACCAATTCAGTTTTAAATGTGAGTAATGATATTTTCATATTTTAAAATCAGGTTTATTACAATATGATAAATAATGACATCAGTTACACACAGATTTGTCATTAGGCTTTACGAACTCTGTACACACAGTTGGTTGAACAATATTTAGTGCACATGTACTTATGTAGTACTTGCATCAATGAATACGAAGGACAGTTATGTAGTAAAGATATGTACATGCATATTCTTGTATTTATACGTTATATTAATGACAAACAGTCGTAGACAAACAGAACTAGGAACTGGTATCTGAGTACATTGCGTCTATAGGGCATTTAATCCACAATGGTGTCAAAGTTGGTTTTTCATGTAGGTTTTGGCTAGTAGTACATTTGATATAGGGTTGAGTCATGCTTTTCCTGTTCTCACATTCACTGCCTTGTGTGCTGGTTCATTTTACATTCTACTGAGCACTGTGTTGTCAGTGTTCCCACAACTTTTACTGTCTTGTTTCCTATCTCTAATTTTTGGATATTTACTTACTTTTCACATTTTTAGTAAAATTATGTCAAAAACTGGAAGTACTGCTTTTGAAAGATCACATTGTTTCCCCATAATTAAGGTATCAGAAAGCAAAAAATATATACTTGAATGGAAGTGGGAGCTTTTGAACTTGATGGGGCATAATTTCAAATTTCAGACTCCCACCCAGAGAAGAAACGCTTGCTTAGACCCTGATTCTAACTGAGTTGTTCTAGAACCTTAACGAATATCATCAATATTTCTAAAAGAGACGTAATAGTGTTGGTGACGTCGACACCAAAAGAGCGGGAGTGCACGGAGGGAGTAAGACGCCTCAGGGCAGAGCGCGCAAAGGACGGATGCGCAGCGCCAACCAAAGTCAGGGGAGGTAGGCCCATGAGAGGACAGAGTGCGTTAGTCTGTTTTCGGGAATTGCAGGAGCAAGTTTGCCGTTAAGCAGGGCTCGAAGGGTTTCGAGTTTTTTGACATTATGGGTCCAGGAGTTCAGTCGAGGTACTGAACGGCGTCGGAGGATCTTCGCGAAGATAAGCTTTATTTTGCAGTGACACAGGTCGCTATGATATGGAATCTCACTTGCTTTAGTTAATGATCCAGGAAAGGATAAATCTAACGCAATAACGCAGAATAAGTGCAGATCGGAGTTGGAATAAGATTAGGGATAGGAGTATTTACCTGGAGACACAGGACACTCCTCAGACGAGGAGAACTCTCTCCAAGCGTAGCAACGTATTATCGTAATAGAGACGTCAGGTTACTTTGACTGTTAACTATATCGGCATTAGTTGAGGGACGTCTGATCGACATCCGGAAAGCGGTATTCCTACGGACAGACAGACTTCCATCTTCAGTTTTTTTTTTTTATAATACACTTCTGCTAAGTTTGAAAACGAATCCTCCTGTGTTATCATCATATCATCATATGTAGAGGATTTTAGGAAGGGAGTGTCTGACCCCAGCTCTTAAACAACCCTTAGAAAGAAGAAACTAGGAGATTTGGGCTAGAGCGCCCGATAGGAAAGTGACACGGAAGCGAAGTAGAAAGGGGGAAGAAGACGCTCTTATTTATTACCGGAGGGCCAGTACCCGGGGTCTGACGGCTTAACATGCCCATCCGACGCACGGCGGATACATAGTGGATCGAGCGTTCGTACCTGCCTGGGATCGAACCTGAGGCCCTTTCGGTGGCAGTCACGAACGTTGCCCACTAGGCCACCCGCCTCCTCCTGTGTTATTTTATCGCCAGAGAAATTCATGCTTGAATTTTCAGCCGTCTCAAACCACCTCCCTGATAATCAAATCCCAATAAAGCGAGAAGGGGAAGGGGTTCGTCTGTTCACCCAATCAGAGTTTGGGTAAGTTCTGAGGAACGAACATTTGAGATATTCCCATTGACTGTGAGATGCGCCTACAGCATGGACGCCACAGAGGTATAATTGTTGTGGGCGGGTCCACATAGGGACCAAGCACGTTCGCTGTCACACCCACAAGCAACTCTTCCAGAAGGTATTAGTAAGTGGAATCGTGACAGACTTAGGACTGTCAAGAAAGGCTCAGGAAGGACCAAAATGGGCAAAAAAACTCTGAAACGTTTCATCCGTGGGTACCGTCTTTCCTGTGCACAAATCATCACTAAAGAATTTCAGGATTCAGCAGGAGTGAGTGTTTGCACTAAGACGATTCGCAAGAAAGTGCACAAGTTAAATTTCCATGGCCAAGCTTCTGCGTGCAAGCCGTTAATAACTCATACAAGTGCGAGTGAGCAACTTGCTTGGTGCAAAACATATCGTCCACGGACTCTAGAACAGTGGAAACGAGGGTTATGGAGTGAAGAAAAACGCTACACCGTTTTTAAATCCGATGTTCGTTGCTAGGTGTGGCGTATGCCAGGAGAACGCCATTCTGTCATAATGTGTCATCCCAACAGTTAAATTTGGTGATGGCAATGTAATGATGTAGGGATGTTTCTCGTGGAGTGTAGAATACCGTTGATGGTTTTTAAAGGAGACATGAACGCTACGAAATACTAGGACATTCTATACAACGGCACACTGCATGCATTTTACCAGTTTTACGAAGACGGGCCATTCTTGTTTCAGACAGACAACGCGCCTTGCCGTAAATGCCATCCATTTCCACATGGTTTGAGGACACCGGTATACAGAATTAGGAGTGGCCAGCTCAAAGCCCCGCACTCAATCCTGTAGAGGCCTTTTGCGATAAATTTGAACGTTGGATTCCTGCTACAACAACACGTCCAAATTCTGAGTCTGAACATAGCACTGCCTTGCGGGAGTAATGGAACAATATGCTTGCGACTACTTATTAGAATCCCATTGAAAGTGTGCTAAAAAGAGTGCAGAATGTAATTGTGGCCGAACATGTGCCAACTCTTTATTGAATTTGCCATAAATGCAGTATTGTATAAAAATTACTGGTGTCCAGAGATTATCTTCCACATAGTATACAAAATGTATCGTTTCAAATACGATGATTTTCTGCTTTTACGCATCTTCAAGGATTCTGGAATCAAGTCCAGCCATTACACAGTGCGTCAAAGAATTTTTAAGACTGGCGATAAATTTCAGTCTACGGTGGCGCCACCAGTGTAATCGCGAATGCGTTATAAACCGTGACCATCCTCTTGCTTTCTGCCAAAAGTACTGCGCAGTTGTTAAAGTAACTCAAACGAAACGGGCGTTCATTAGAGAAGTCAAATTTTTTTCATGTTGAATTATTAAGATGAAACAAAGGGCTGTTATTAAATTTAACGCAAAACTTGGTAAAAGTGCTTCGGAAACGTACTAAATGATGAAACAAGTTTACCGTGAGTTTTGTTTAAGTAGATCAAATGTTGTCCTCTGGCACAAACGTATTTTGGACAGAAGAGAGACGCTAGAAGAAGAGAGACACTTTTTTGGACGGAAGAGAGACGCTAGATAAACATACCGGAAGACCAAGTTCATCTAGGACACCGGAGATTATTGAAAAAGTGAGTGATTTCGTGGCAAGCAATCGATGTGCGTCACTAAGAATGATGGAAGAGTCTTTAAACATCAACAAAGAAACGATTCGAACCATCCTGCATGAAGATTTGGGCAAAACAAAAGCCTGTGCTAAATTTGTTCCACACACGTTAACCAATGAACAAAAATCAAGGAGAAGTGCACATTGCAGAGGCATCATTTCAGCCACTGAAAATGACCCAAACTTCTTAAAATCGATTGTTACTGGTGATAAAACATGGTGTTTTCAATATGATCCTAAAACAAAGCGACGAAGTGCAGAATGGAAGTCATAAAACTAACCGCAAGCCAAAAAAACAAGAAAAGTTCAATCGAAAATCAAAACAATACTCATTACATTCTTCGATAGTAATGGTATTGTCCACAAAGAATTTATTCCAAGTGGACAAACAATTACTGGTGAGTTTTATTTAAATGTTTTGAGGCGTTTGATGGGCAGAATTCGTCGGATACGTCCAGAATATCGGGATGAAAACAGTTGGTGTTTGTTGCACGATAATGCACCCAGTCACACCTCACTTCTTGTTCGTAGATTTTTGGTGAAAAATAACGTGTGTGTGTTGAATCATCCACCGTATTCGCCTGATTTAGCACCCTGCGACTTTTCTGTGTTCCCAAAACTTAAAATGACGTTAAAAGGGTGTTATTTTGATGACATTTCGATCATACAAAGAAGCTTCGACGCGTGCTTTGGAGGCAATTCCGCAAAGTGAACTAGTACAGGCATTCGAATCATTATCAAATCGCTGTAACAAGTGTATTGAAGTCGGAGGGACTCATTTTGAATAACAAACCAAAACAATATATAATTTCTTGTTTCTATTTATTTTACAGACCTAGTCTTAAAAATTCCTTGAGGCACTGTGTATTTTCCTCATCATCTGTTTTTAGTAAAACCCTTTGAAGGAGAGCATAATCATCAAATCGCACGACCGAAGTTTGATTTTACAGCTTGGAGGGAAAATTTGTATGGGCACATTTCGAAGTTTCAAAATCAACATGACCCGAACACTGATTAATAAACAAATTTATGTTTCGCTTTTGCACACAATCTCATTTTCTTATGTAGATTGTACAAAAAATCGTGAAATGTAGTTTGCTTCATAGCTCGTAGAGAAACTCCACATTTTTGAAACACCACGGTTTCTTGGAATTGCCTGTCACCAAAGATGGTAATTTTTCACTCCCGTCTGTATAATAAACCAGTCAATCGCATTTTTTGACATTGGCATGATTGTTCCTTCACTACGTATGTTTTATCAGACAGAAGATTAAAAGGCCAGTCTCATCGGTGTTGAAAATGTCCTACGGAGCATAATTTGCGAATAAAGCAGGTGAGGTCTTTGTCTTCCTTTCATCAATTGTAACCGGATCAACACTTTAAACTTTCATATTCACGACAATGTGAACGGTTCTTAAGATTGTGACGTTTCTTTAGTCGATCCATCTATCCATTTGAAGCTGTGATGTTGTTTAAATTTAGTCGAACAGCAATTTCTGAGGCGTTTCCCCTCAATATTGATCCATTTATTGGTACATTTGCGACTTGAGCTTGCTTGAACCACGTCGTTAAAATTGTTTCCTGTTCGCCATAAGGTAAACTTTTGAAAGTCCTTCTCTTATTAGGACAATGACCTAACCTTTCCAAAGTAATTTTGATTGACTCTTTTGGTTTTAAAATTGTTTTCAATATTGAAACGAGTAATCCAACAAAATTTGCCGAATTCAACTTTACTTCCATGAAATTTGCTAGGTTTTTAAGAGCTAAGGAAAGTTATTTGCGCTTCTTCCTCGCTACCTTTACTCTGACGTCTGAAAAGTCAAGATTTAAACAGCAAACTCACTGAATTGCTTTCAAAACATGACACCGTTCTTGCCACACTGAGATGTAGGAGGCCCTTTACATACGGGGATTAACGGCACTAGCTGAGGCGCCTTAGCAAAGCTTTTAGGACAACACACGTACAGTCTGACGAATGCGGAAATGCCCCGTCCTTTCGAAAAATTCTGGGGAGGAAAAACCGGATTAACCCTTTAACGACCGTAACGCCCAAAACGCCCGTACGTACAAACGGCCATAGCCGCGCGATACGCCTGTCTAGAGTAAGGTAGATTTCCTACCCTTATATGTTCTTCAAATTTTCTCGACCTATTAGGAATCAGCAGATGTCACCCTCAGTCACTATTGTTGTTATTAAACAAAGAAGTGAACCAAATGGCAGTTTCGAGCGTTATGGTATTTAGAGTAATACAAGATTTTTGAGTCATGATCTTTAAAGGGTTAAGGCAACCTGGTCATCCGATTCTATTGAGAAATGTGGCAGGAAGGGGATGAACCAGTTTAAAGCAATCCTATATGTACGGAAACCAAGAAAGACACGAAATTAAAAAAAAAAATCAGGTATGGCACCAAAAATCTTAAACGACGTTACGTTCGATGAGGGAATCGTGTCATTAAAAAACGTATGACACGGGGAAAATACAGAAGAATTATCGGGACTTGAGGAAAACGTCGCTTGAAATGGGAAAACGTAAAATGTGGGGACGTAAAATTGAGGTTTCTCCTTACAATATAATTATTATTCACACTGTCACATGCGCATATTTTTTTATGGTGATATTTTTCACCCCATAATGGATTATTTTTGATTGAAGGTTTAACGACGACCGTGGGCAACTCGATCGGCTATAAGCAGTCGCCCGTCCTTAATTTAGGGCCACTGGTTCCAGGGAAGGGAGAGAGCCAGTGTCGTAAGACAAACACAACATCCATGCCTCTATTATCGCGTGGGTTCCGATTTGGGTTCACCCGTCGTAATATTGGGAACCGAGTGGATTGTGATTCTGAGATTCCCTGATTTCCTTTGGGAGTCAAAGGGTCTGCTGTGTGTCGCAATGTTTTCGTGATTGTCTAGAATTAAAAAAAAAAGCATAAGAGAAAGAATTTCCGAGTCTCTGCGGTAAAATATATATTATCTCCAAAAATCCAGGGTTGAGCACACAATTTGTAACTAAGGAAACACTCATGATAGTACGTAGGCAAATTAACATAGAAAACAATTTATTAGTTATGTTTTGGCATAACAATAAAGATACACACACACAATAGTTTAGGACCCTGGGCTCATTACTTCAAGAATGTAAGTTGTTATATGTATGTGTTAAACTTGCAGTCACCTTATAGTCATTTATATGTACACTGCTGGCCACCCAAAATGCCACACCAAGAAGGAAGCATCAGATTGGCCTGAAATTCGCAGCATGCGTCGCCCGCGAGAGGACATGCAAACGATTAGCATTGCATGGCATATGCAAATCTTGTGCGCCCGGTACGCCACCAAGAAGCACTATAAGATAGGCGCACAGAAAGTGGGGTGTAAGTAGTGGAAGTGTGTTGTGCTGCAGGACCTGTGCGTGGGAAGCTTCCTGATTCCTCGTCGCAGAATACGGCAGTCATTCCAGCACGTTTCGGAGTTCGACAGAGGACGAATAGTGGTTTATCGCGACAGCGGTTTATCGTACCGAGACATCAGCGTCCGTGTGGGACAACATCCAGCTACAGTGAGGCGAGTATGGAATCTGTGTGTGCAGGAGGGACGGACGGACCAACGTGAGCGATTGCCGTAGCCGCGACACACCACCGAACGAGAGGACCGGCAAGTTGTGAGGCGGGCATTGACGGCTCGCACCGCCACATCACGAACGTTAGCGCAGGAATAAAGCTGTGTGGCGTAACAACATTTGTCAGCACGTACCGTTCGAGGTTGTCTGCAGGAGCAGGTACATGTTGCACGGCGCCCATTGCTCCGATTTCCATTGGCGTTACACCACCGGCGAGTGCTGCGGCAGTGAGTCGTTGAACGCCGCACCTGGACTACGGAAGGGCACGACATTGTCTTCTCCGACGAATCCCGCTTTGCCTGCAAAACACCACGATGGTCGGATTCGCGTGTGGCGGCGCCACGGCGAGAGACCGTATGATGGCTGCATTATGCATCGCCATATCGGTTCGTTACCTGGCGTTATGGTTTGGATCTCAATTGGATAAGACACCCCCCACTGGTACGCATTGCCGGTACACTCAACAGCCACCGCTGCATCTCTGACGTTTTGGAGCCTGTAGTCCTCCCTTATATACAGGACCTGCCAACGGCCACGTTTTAATAGGGCAATGCGCGCCCGCACGTGGCACGCATCGTGCAACAATTCTTCACGACCCACCAGGAGTCACTGCTGCCGTGGTCAGCCTGTTCTGCCGATATGTCGCCCATCAAACGCGTCTGGTCGCTGATCGGCAACCGAGTGGCCCGGAAAGCACAACCCGCGACTACGCCTGAACTGTGGCAACGTGTGGAAGCAGCCTGGACCGACATACACCGAGCCCACATCCAAAGCCTGATTCATTCGATCCCGCGGCGTGTAACGGCCGTTATTGCCAGCCATGGGGGCCACACGAACTATTGATGTCTGCGTGTTCCGCAAGCCGCACGGGCCTGTAAACTCAATCGTTTCCTCTTTGTATCTGTTGTTATGTGTCCAGTAAATCTGGCTTTGCTATCTCGTGTCCTTCTTGGTGTTGCGTTTTGGGGTGGCCAGCAGTGTATATAAACACTTCGATTAAATAACACACGATGCTAGCAAAATGATACCGACTTTCTGACTGGAACTCGAGCTCAATGACTATTTGCTTATAAAAAACACCCTATTAATTCTAGCGGAAGACCATAGATTACGCTGATCGATAAACACATACTATGAGGGGATACCAAAAGAAAGAATAGGATGGAATTCCTACCTCCAATTCCCAATCTTGCAAGGAGATCGTACTGCCTAACTGGCATCATCCAGGGTATGGACCCCTGGCGGTTACACACAAATGAAAGTTCAATCTTGGGTAGTTGCTTTGGCACATAGATATTCGCCTCTTAGGTAAAGTCTCTGGGTTCGCGCCGCTGGCCACTCCTGGCCCGGGAGATTTCTCGTCCAGTGGTTGTCTTCCATCTAAGTCTTGGGCCACCCACGGGTAACCGAAAGTGTCAGGTGTTACATGGAAGCTCCTAGGTGACAGTCATGAAGGAGAGTCACCAGCGTTCACGGCAAAATACCAAGTGAAAGTGATGTACGCCGTGAAAAAAGTAAACGTGCAGACGTCTCCTTTCCCTTGGAAAAGTTTCGACAACTTGGAAAGACCCCCCATTATCTCAAAATATCCCATCATCCAATCACTAGATGGGAAACGCAAGCCTCCCCGAATTAAATCCCTAAGTGTAAATTCTACTGGTCATAGAATTAACATTTAGTTCATCCATTCGTTAGGGGGGTTAGAAATGGCCACCTTGTCCCGTGTAGATTCTGAGAACAGCTCTTCAAGTTACGTTAGCCGCGTAGTATAACCACCGGGCCATGAATCCTAACCCAATAAAACTGTTAGTTTCGGTTCCAAAAAGTCTGCAGTCGAGCCAACGCATTGTGGAAGTCAGACAGGGAGGACAGTTTGATGGCCCCATAAAACATCTACTACAAATTCGGTCCGTCGATGAATGACGTCACCGCTGTCTAGTCACTCTATGCGACGCATCGTGCTGTTCCACTGGCATTACCTATGTACTCGTGGGAGAGGGGAGGAAGAAAAAAACAAAAATAATCACCCAAAAGTGGGACAAATGGCAAAATAGATTAAAAGTAAAAACGTACTCTTTCCTCAAAAATTACCCGAATTAATAAAAATGAATGAATAAATAAATGAATAAATAAATAAATAATTAAATAAATTCGGAAACTGATTTTCCACCTAAATGTGCAGCCTCGAGGGAGCGAGCGCTGTCAAACTTCACCGGGATTCGAACCTGAACCCTTCGCGGACGAGTGGTCATAAGCCGGTGCTTAGACCACTGCGTCATCGCGGTGGCATAATGGATTCAACGAGTGCTACAATTTAACGAAGATTTCCGTCAGCCTCAAGCTCCTCGTGATACATGTATAAGCGGGCTCTACTATAATAAAAAACCCTATACAAACTCCGTTTATTGGTGTGAAAGTATATTTAATAAAGAAATACAAGGAAAAATTGTATCTCCCGTGCTTTCGCTCTCCAACCGAGAGGCTTTCTCAATGGTTGCAGACGTTACTAACAAGTCTGGCTAGTATTGACGTCTGCAACCCTTGAGAACGCCTCCCGGTTGGAGAGCGAAAAGCTCGGGAGATACAACTTTTCTTTGTATTTCTTCATTATATATATACTTTCACACCAATAAACTGAGTTTGTATACATTTGTTTATTATATTTAGGAGTGAATCCCGTTCAACAAGGGATCTACTATATTCTTATGCATATCTCCGTCCTTCTCAGCCCTTGTGCGTTCAGGGCTTCTGCATTGTTCAAAAATGAGTGATTTTCCGTGCAAGAAAGATTTGCATAAGAATATCATTGTTTGAAGTAAGCGAACAATATACCTATTATGTAATTCGCCATTCTTGGAAGCAAATATAAAAGCATCAGCAAGGGGAGAAACCATCAGAAGGAAAAGTAAAACATGGTAGGAGGTCATGGTTTTAACTTAGTCTTCAAGTTCACAATGGAGTTCCAAGCTATGGAAGATATTACAGTTTCAGGTTTCTAATGGAGTGAAACGGACATTTTCCTTTCTTCATCTTTCGAAGGTAAGATGAGGTCACAAAACAGTCGGAAAATTCGGTAAGTAGTGCTTAGCTATATTAATAACAGTATTTTCCAAAACAGCGTTATTCATTCAAGAAACGACTTTAAGCTATTTTTTTCCATTAAGAAAGTGAGATAGTTTATGTAAATAGAAACAAATATGAAAAAAGCTTATTAAAACCTTGACACATTAATAGACTTTCAAGAAAAAGACTTAAAACTCAAAAAGCCTTTCGGCAAATACGAGCAGCTGCGACACTTGTGATATAAATTCATTTTTAAAGGGACTTGAAAGTAAAAGCTGCAAATTCGTTCTGAACACCTTTTGAAGTTTTGCCAATTTTATTCGTTCTAAACACCTTTCACACTCGAAAATACACTTTACCTTACTGGAAAAAAGGCGGCCGAAAATAACTTCTAAAACTTGGGTACACCACAAAGAGGAAAAGAAGTATTTATGCTTTCATTGCAAAACAAGAAATCTTTCTCTTATCTAAACAACGAACAGGAATCTTGGGTTTAGATAAAGGTCCGAGGCTGCTGCAACAAAAATATGCATGTTAAAGGATCTACTTGACACACATTTTACAATGATCTACATCCACGCTTTAAACTTAAATTTAACAAATGTTCGTAGAAAAACACGGAATTGGATTTACTGTGAACCTCAGGCAAGAGGATTATTAAGCCATTAAACACAAGTATGCATAATAAAACTGCCCACGAACGATTTCAGATATTGAATGTAAGGAGCCGAAATCTGACGTGGCGTACGATTCAAGTTAAACCTGTGTAAAACACAAATTTTGACGAGATTTTGATCACACAATAATACAACAGAATTATCCCCCATCTAAGGTACTTATCCCCAGATTAGGTCCCGCTACTTTGAAAGAAAGCAGGTGTCTCCACGTGATTTCCGTTTTAAAATATAATTCGAGCCGATGACACTTCCCTAAAGGAATCCCATCCTCAAGATTTTCGTGGTAAAATGTGTTTCGAGCCAATGACACGTTCCTGAAAAAATCCCAAACTGCTTTCCTCCTTTCTTTCCGTAGAGAGACCTTCAGGTTATTTTGCGGTGTGACCGATGGTTGTAATTTTAGGAACTCCCCCCCCTCTACGGGCTGCAGGCATTGACGAGGCCACCTGCCCTTCTCCTTTCATGAGTTATGTGTTTGTTCATATCTTAACAACTGATCTGACGGGGGCGATATAAAAACAGGAAAAAATATAGGAAACTGTAATAAAACTAACAAATAATTTTTTTAACGTACAAGTTCTTTCCGCGCTGGGCATCGAACTAGGGTCCCCTCACTCCGGAGTAAGTTGCTCTCCCAACTGAGCTACGCGGACATGTGCTCACACTGCTATCTGTCTTTATCCCATGTGCGTCCTGCGGGAAGAAGGTACGTCTCATCTCTCCAGCCCCCCCCCCCAAGGAAGAGGGCAGGAAGGATGGTCCACTGGTCAGTCGGTGCCATGAGTCGCTATAGGCAATCATCCGATCATCAAAATCCTTTTACAGCCCTCCTCGATAGGTTTTATGCCTCAAATACCCTTCTTCCAGCTGTGACTGAATCGTGCATTCATCCCACTGCCTCTTCTGATCACTGCGCTATTGCTCTCAGTCCTTGCTGTTCCGGCAGAACTCGGGACAATTCGTCCTTGGACTTTGGAGTTGTGGTCGTCTTTCTTCGGGGAATGATCGGACCGAACCGCAGAAATCAATCTGCCTCTTGTGGTCTAACATTATTGATTAAGATCAAACAACAACTTGTTCTTCATGTCCGCAACCTTTCATTCCAGGCAAAGACGCTTCACACCATGCGACTTAACCATGTTCGCTCAGTGCTTTCTCTTCTTAGCCTAAGTGATCCGCTTTTCTCCCCCTACCGAGAGGAACTACGATCCCTCCTCCTACCAATGGCTCAGCAAGCTGTAGGTCAACTCAGTCTTCAACACGTGACGCCAGACGCTCACAACTGCGAGTTCCTTACATTAGTGGAACTCACGCGACGAGCATCGACTACACTCCATCACCTCCGCCTTTCTTCTGGTGAAGTGACGGATGATCCGATCACTCTTGTTCTCACGTCCGGCAGCATTATGCTGAAAAGTTCTGTGACCCTCTTCCGCTATCCTATATGCATCACTCCTTTCGAATCTACCCCACGTTCTCTCCCATCTTGCTTCCACTCTTCTTCTTCCCCACACACTCTCTGAGCTATCCACCACATTCTTATCTCTGAATTCCAGTACCGCTCTGGGTCCGGACTCCCTTTCTGTTTTTATCAAACTTTCGTACATTCCTCCTCTTCAGTTTCTCCTCTCTGCTTTTTCAGCTGCCTTTACTTACCCCCCATCCCTCCCGCTCTCCCTCCCTCCCGAGGAGGTTCACAGCAGCATATGTAGTCCTATTCTCCAAAAAAGGTAATTCCCTTGACTTGGCGAACTGGTGCTTATTTCCCTACTAAATCTCGATTATAAACTTAATATCACGCTTCTTTCTCAATAACTAAACCACATCCTCTACCCCAACCAAACCTACACAGTCTCTGGTCGTTCTCTTTCACATAACATTCACCTGCTTAATGATCTTAATTATCTTATTCCATCTTGCTCGATTCCGCTCTGAACCCCTCGCCCAGGTCCTATCTCTTGGACAACAGTCCACTTTTGATATTTCCCACTTTTATCTTTCTCACACACTCCTCCACTTTGAATTTCCTCCTCCTCTCCCTCTACCAGGACGCCAGTTTTCAGGTTACGTTGCCCACCTTTCTCACAGCGCCGATCCCCTTCCACCGCGGAGTGAGGCAAGGTTGCCCACTCTTTGGGCAATTCTTTGCAATAGCCATCGAGCCATTTCTTCCATCAGTCCACCGTTCTTTTCAAGCTACTCTGCCACCACTCATCGCCCGCACGAGACATCACGCTACTACTTCCGTCGCATATGCAGACGATGTCACATTTTGCATTCGTCAAGACTCTCAGTTTACTTAACTACAACGTCTCTTCCCAGATTATGCCTCCTGTTCTGGTGCAGCGATCAATTCTTCCAAAAGCACGGGCCTGTGGTGCGGCTCTAGCGTCGATCGTATGGATTCCCCCATTGGGGTGAGAATTGGTCTTCCATCACCCAGCGCTTCCTTGATGTCCATTTTGGAATCCCGAGAGATGCTTCCTTCACCACGTGGAATGCCATCCATCCACGTTTACACCGGTCAACTGCTTTTTGGCGCAAAGCTCAGTTCTGCTCATCCTATTTCCAACGAGCTCATCTCACTCAAACTTACCTTCTCTGCATGGGTATTAATTCCTGGCTCACTGTCAAATCCCCACTCCTACGTCTTAATGATCTCACCCGAAATTTCACTTCAGTGATCTGGGCAGGTCACCATTGGGTCAGTTCCCCAAAGCTCAGCCTTCCTCCAGACAAAGGTGGCATTGGTCTAATTGACACGCGCTTGTATTACCAGACTCACGGGATCACTTCGTTCCTACGTCTCTTTACGTCACCTGTAGTTGATGTCGTTATCACCTCCTTCGAGAAACACCAACTTCACTTTCTCTTCCTTACTACTTATACCTTCGGCCCCTCACTCATTCTCGTTTTCCTCCTGCCTCTCACCTTTCTCCGCTCTCCACCGGATTCCACCACAGAGATCCTTGCCGAACCCCTGTTCTTCTCATCTCTTCTACACCCCTCTCATCTTCCGTGCTTTGCTTATCCCTCCTGGCTCCGCATTGGAGTCGTAACTTCCGACCTTTCCTGGCGACCCTACGCCAGCCTTTCCCCCACTCTACTTCTTTCCTCCTCCTCTCGCTCTGTCGATGACTCCTTACTCTATTATCATCTCTCAGTTCCCCCACATTGCCACCCCCTCTGGCCTTAAATTTGTTCCTTCTTCCTGCCTTTCTCTCCCTTTCTTTCTGTATGTTGGTAGCTCAATACTTCCAATTTCCTCTCTGTCCACATCAGTTCTCTATCGATCCTTTCCAAGTCCAATTGTTCTTCTGCCCTCCTCATACCTGATGTCCCAAATCCTACTCCACCACCACCGCCGCCTCTCTCTCTCTCTCTCTCTCTCCGCTCCACTAGAGATTAACAATCTGGCTTTTTTCACCGCCGTCTTCCCCATCCTACACCGTATATTTCTTGATTCACCTCTTTGCCCTTTCTGTGCTCAAGAGGCTGATGTTTCATGTATACCTCCATTGCGTCATTTTACTGCCGTTCCTGAATTTTGCATTTTTTTATTGGAGGTTTAACGACCACCGTGAGCAACTCAATGGGCTATAAGCAGTCGCCCGTCCCTAATTTAGGGTCACTGGTTCCAGGGAAGGGAGAGAGCCACTGCCGTAAGACAAACACAACATCCATGCCTGACCGGGATTCGAACCCGGACCCCTTACGTGCGAATGTTCAGAGGCCATCGCCTTAGACCACTGCGCCACCGGGGCGGCAATTTTGCATTTTCCATCGCTCAACGCTCAGTTACGGTTGATCTGACCTTCGACGTATTCTTCAAGTTTCTCTACTGATCAAGCTACCACCAGGTTGTTCATACATTTTTGTTTTAGTGAAGCACGTAATCGACGTGTTTCACCAACGCTGCCGAAATATTACCACTCCATATACAGTGCCTCAAGCTTGGGTGGAATTACTGTTTTCTGTGCCACTTCAGAGAATGTCTTCTTTCCCGGTTTCGCCTCAAGAACCAAATAGTTATTGCCCAGCGCTGCGAGAATCAGTTCCTGTCCACCTGGTGACCGGCTGGTCACCGGCTGCCTCCTGCTTCGCCGACGTCACTGCAACTGACAGTTGGCAGACTATGACTTTTTTTTTTTTTTATTGGAGGTTTAACGACCACCGTGAGCAACTCAATATGCTATAAGCAGTCGCCCGTCCCTAATTTAGGGTCACTGGTTCCAGGGAAGGGAGAGAGCCAGTGCCGTAAGACAAACACAACATCCATGCCTCACCGGGATTCGAACCCGGACCCCTTTCGGACGAATGATCAGAGGCCAACGTCTTAGACCACTGCGCCACCGGGGCGGCCGTTTAAATGTTCATGATCACTCTTGTACTAGACCTTTCGTGTCGTTTCTCATCAATTTCAATTTTATATAACTCTTGTAATACTGTTTCTGTGATAATCATTACTGTAGGCATTACAATTCACTTGAATTTTTCATATGTTGCGACGATCAAATCCTGTCTGTCTCATGTTTTTCACATCAACGCTTTTTTTTTGTTTTCATTGTGAATTACACAATTTTGTACATATACTGACATTACGTTCTGTTGTTTGTTATCACCATTTCGCATTTTTACCTTGAGACGACCTGTTCGTCCGTCTCCTTTATTCGTTCATCAATATGTGCGCCCTCTTCAATGTTATGTTTAGAATCTCGTAACCTCTTTACTGAATTTTAATTGTATCAAGCAACACTCGTCGGATTGTTTTTTAAATCAAACTCTAATACCCAGTTGATTTCTTATAACGAATGTATCTCAAACCTGCACAATGCTGTACGTGGGTAAATATTTATTGTCTTTACTATAATTGACATGCGATTCCTCAGAACGGAAGTATTTTAGTTCCGTTTGTCTCAGGTTATTTATTACACATCCATGTGAATTTCTCAAGTGTTCATACGTCGATCTCATTTTTCACTTTACCGCTATCTTTAATTCAGTTGTGAGGTGCACAAAGTTGTACATATCTTGTAAATACGTTTCTGTTGTTTAATATCACAATATTGCACCTTTATCATCAATTGTCATGATTAGTTTATCACTAAATGCCCTCTTCATTTTTTCTTATTTTGCCCAATTGTACCGTGCTATTCATAAATTGCACAAGGTGAAAATCCTCCAAATACGTGGCGTCAGTAAATAAATAAATACATCGCTCTTTCCACGTTCCAGAAAACATAGCAACCGAAAAATTGTTTCCAGCCACCGCCGTGGAATTGAACCTTGGATCTCTCGATATCTAGCCGAGCGTGTTACCTTTACACCACGGTGGCCAACAATCCACGGTGCTAAGTGTATTTTTAAGTCAGCTTCTGACTTCATGAATCCGTAAGATGGGCTCAGCTACTGATACGTCTCCATCTGGTGGGCATTAACGGCACTGGCTATATACACTGCTGGCCACCCAAAATGCAACACCAAGAAGGACACGAGATAGCAAAGCCAGATTTACTGGACACATAACAACAGATACAAATATGAAACGATTAGGCTTACAGACCCGTGCGACTTGCGGAACACCCAGACATCAATAGTTCGCGTGGCCCCTATGGCTGGCAATAACGGCCGCTACACGCCGCGGCATCGAACGAAAGAGGCTTTGGATGTGGGCTTGGTGTAAGTCGGTCCAGGCTGATTCCACACGTTGCCACAGTTCATCAGGCGTAGCCGCGGGTAATGCTTGCCGGGCCACTCGTTTTCCGATCAGCGACCAGACGTGTTCGATGGGCGACATATGGGGAGAACAGGCGGGCCACGGCAGCAGTGACACCTGGTGGGCCGTGAAGAATTGTTGCACGATGCGTGCCACGTGCGGGCGCGCATTGTCCTGTTGAAACGTGGCCGCTGGCAGGTCCTACAGGTAAGGCAGGACTACAGGCTTCAAAACGTCGGAGAGGTAGCGGTAGCTGTTGAGTGTACCGGCGATGCGTATCAGAGGGGTGCGGGTGTCATATCCAATTGCGCCACAAACCATAACGTCAGACGACGGACCGGTATGGCGCTGCATAATGCAGGCGTCATACAGTCTCTCGCCGCGGTGCCGGCACACGTGGATCCGATCATCGTGGTGTTGCAGGCAGAAGCGGGATTCGTCAGAGAAGACAACGTCGTGCCATTCCGTAGTCTAGGTGCGGCGTTCAACGGCCCACTGCCGCCGCACTCACCGGTGGTATAACGTCAATGGTAATCGGAGCAATGGGCGCCGTGCGACACGTCCCCGCTTCTTCAGACGACGTCGAACGGTTCATGCTGACACAGGTTGCGCAACAAACCATATATCCTGCGATAACGTTCGTGATGTAGGGGTGCGGGCCGTCAATGCCCGCCGCACAACATGCCGGTCCTCTCGTTCGGTGGTGTGCCGCGGCTGCGGCGATCGCTCACGTCGATCCGTCCGTCCCTCCTGCACTCACCGAATCCATACTCGCCTCACTATGGCTGAATGTCACGGTACGATAAACCGCTGTCGCGAGATGCCATTATTCGTCCTCTGTCGAGCTCCGAAGCGTGCTGGAATGAGTGCCATATTCTGCGACGAGGCATCAGGAAGCTTCCCACGCACAGATCCTGCAGCACAACACACTTCCACTACTTACACCCCGCCTTCTGTGTACCATTCTTATAGTGCTTCTCGGTGGCGTGCCGGGCACATGATTTGCATATGCCCTGCAATGCTAACCGTTTGCATGTCCTTTCGCGGGCGACACATGCTGCGAATTTCAGGCCAATCGGATGCTTCCTTCTTGGTGTTGCATTTTGGGTGCCGAGCAGTGTATATTATAGCAGTTAAATCCAAAGGGCGAGATCGAAGGTGAAAATCCTCCAAATCCGTGGCGTCAGTAAATAAATAAATGCATCGCTCTTTTCACCAGATAGAGACATCTCAGTAGCTGAGCCCATCTTACGGATTTATGATGTCAGAAGCTGACTTAAAAATACATATAACACCGTGGAATGTTGGTCACTGTGGTGTAAAGCTAACGCGCTCGGCTAGATATCGAGAGATCCGTAGTTCAATTCCACGGCGGCGGCTGAAAACAATTTTTCGGTTTCTATGTGTTTCTGGAACGTTTAAAGAGCGATGTATTTATTTATTTAAATTGTACAACATTTAGAATCTTGCTACATTTTTACTGTAATTCACTTGCATCCAGATATATTAGTCGGATTGTCTTCTAACACAAACTTTAATTCAAAGTTGATTTCTTATAACAAATGATTTTTTAAATTGCACAATGGTGTACATGTGTAATAGTTCTCGTGTTTACTATGATTAATGTCAAATCCTCCAGCACTGAGATATTCTAATTCCGTCAGTCTCAAGTTATTACATTTTTGTATTTTTGACCTCAGTTGTTTCTTTTCGCACAGTGCTCCATTATTGTACACACGTCCTGTTATCTGTCAGCACTGAATTTGTACTTTTACTCCGAGACGCGCTGCTACGTCAGTCTCTTATGTTCTCGTGCAAAATAAGACTGCACTCCTTACCACGATGCCTATTTGTCGATCATAGCACCGTGCTGTATATAACTGTACATAGGTTTTAGAAGTTTGCCTATTTTACTGTATTTTATTTTACTTGTAACATGACGTCCTAATTAGTTAGCCTCCTGAACCCAACCTTGATAATGATACCGATTTGAAACATCCCATGAATAACGTGCATTTGAGAAATCCCAGACAATTTGTTGTGTGGAATGTAACAACAATCACACTGATTTATTTTTTCGAAGTACTGAAAGAAGGGATTCTCATTTTTCCTGTCTCGCCGTGTGGAAAGAACATCTATCACATCATTGTGAGAAACTTAACAGCCGGGTTATTCTGGAAGTTCGTGTGCCAATATAACGTACAAGTTTGTTGTCCGCGCCAAGCATCGAACCCGGGTGCACCTCACTCCGGAGTAAGTTGCTCTCCCAAATGAGGTACGCGGACATGTGCTCTCACTGCTATCTGCAGGGCAGGCACGTCACAAACGTTTAATGTAACAAACGGTTTTCTCGAACATGGCAGCATATCATCCCCTGTATTTACATCCGGCCTGTATTTCCTGGATTCTATTACCCCATTAAAAGAACTGTTCACTGATATACACGTCAGTCTTGAAAAATTCCTTCCAGCTACACTCTGTGCATTTACATATGATTTCTCGCAGGTTATGATCTAGTGAAATACTCCTAAGTTACCGATTCCAGGAAGGGAAGAACACGGGACCGAATAAACACATCACCCACGCGCCATCTATGGTTGAATCGAGACAGCTACACAGCAAAGTTGAAAAGTTTTAGTTTCAAAACCTTTCAGTGGAAGAAGGCAAGTGGGACTTCTGTACATATGTTGTAAATTTTGAATGTAGCATCACTGTTACATTTCTGTTTCATGAGAAGCTGCCCTTCTGGGTATGTTTAGCGGCTTTCTTCCTTGTCACTGTATTGTTCTGTACATATGATATGAAACTTGTGCATTGCATTACTGTTTTTTGTAAAGTTGCTCTACTGGGTCCGTTTAGCGTATTCTCTCTTGTCACTGCATAATTCTGTACATATGATAAGTATTTGTGCTTATTTGTTTCTCCCATTACTGTCATATTTCTAAATACTATTGCACCTGTTAGTTCCTTCTCACCTTTGGTCTTTTATGTGAAATAGTACCTTGTGCATGTTTAATCTTTAGCATGGTAGAATGCTTGATTGGAATTTGTGCATAGTATAAAATCATGTCTTTTCCTGTCTACAATACTGTAGGTATATATTTTCATTTGTATCGCTCGTGCTTTATTGCCTGCCTCTCCTTCGCCCTACGTGGCGAAATAATTTTATGATTTTAACAATATTTTGTTTTACGTTTCACTGGAACTTTCCAGCTGATGTATATACCACTGTATTTATTGGCAGAATTCCATTGTCATGTACATAGAAATGTTATTTTACTGAAGAATAAAGGCAATTTTGAAATGTACCGCTAGAAAATAAAAAATGGCAATGCGGAGAAGAAAAAAAAAGCATCGACGACTTTTTTTCACCCAAAAGCAGTCACGTGGTACAACGTTACTCCTGTTACTAGTCTGGTGAATAGATTTCGTTCAGTCAAAAGAAAAAGCGTTATAAGCCACAGAAAGAAAAACAGACACACAAAAAGAAAATGCCATGAGTTATAGCTGTGCTTTATGATTGAGAGTAATTTTGTGGATGACTCAATGAAAATTCACCTCCCAAAACACAATAAATCTGAGGAAAACAAACGATCGTTTAAAGGAGATGCAAGTTCGTTGATTTTATTTAAAAATTTCCAGAAAACACGCTAAAGAGAAATCAATGCCTCTCTTTAAAGTTCAGGGGTACAAATAGGATATTCTTCAAGAACGTGTTTTTAAGAAGCTGCTAGAGACAAAAGTTATTGGGTTGTTATCTCTTAACTCGAATTTCTTTTTAAACCTAAATACCTTGACCTGTGGGTAGTAATTTATTTTATCCCTTAAAGTATTTAAAACGAATGATTATAATCATTCGATAATCTGATAATTATCAGATCTTGAAGAAAAACTTATGAACGGGAAAACTACTGCGCTAAAATTAATTAATTACATTCCAAAATACAGTAGATCGGGTACTAAAATGTTTGAGCTGGCTAAAAAATCCTGGTCATTTCAAAGTATTAAAATTTTCACACCGTGAAATAAATCTACAAAGTGAAATAAATCCACGGCGCAAATAAAATTTTTTTTTAAAAACTCCAGCTTTTATGTGCTTTTGAAATGCGATTTGAACAAAGATTCATATTCACACAGTTTCGAGTCACCTGAAAAAAAATTCTTTTGCTCAAATCAAAACAACCTCTACACCCTCAAGAATTTCGGCTTTCAGATATGACTATTAAAAATCGTAAATGCAGGAAATTTGCGAAGCCTTTAATCAAAAATACTCGCAGCCTGATGTCATATGCATGCCTGCCAACTTTCAAGAATTGAAATTCGTTAAAAAAAGTTCAGTAAACGTTTAATCGATATGGCAGATTGACTAACGTATCGAAATACTGAAAATGTATCGAGTATATCAATTAAAATCGATTCATTATGAGAATGATATATCGATTTCATATGCTTTGCAAGTAATAAGTAAGATGTTTGACATCATTTCTCGCTTATAACGATTAAAATGCAAGCGAAGCATAAACAAGTCATTAGTTTATATAATCATAAGGTTACATACACGGAAACAAATTCATTTTTAACCGCGAAATTACAGCCATAAGCGATATATTGCAGTGACTTTTTTATTTTAAATTTACAAGTAGCTTCGAACTTAAATTTCTGTGTCAGCATGTTAAAAAACATTTACAAAAAGCAATTTCTTGTTTGTAAGATTAAAGTTGGCGCTTACTACCAAAACAAAAGAAAAACAAATTTTATTTCCGTCTCTCTTCGAATTGGATGAGAGCAGAGATATGGACGAAATTATGATCAGGAATGTCGGAAACATGCAGATACCACAGCCCCTTGGAATAATCATTCTCTCTTCGAAAAATAGTTAAGGTAATTGTGTGCACGTATGGGTGTCACTGTTCTATTTGAAAAAAAAAACCGTTAAATAAGTACAATTTCCGTAAATTTTAGGGTAAACCGCAAAACTTGGCACGTATGCACTAGGGAGAAGAAGTCTGGAAAATCTCAAGGCAAAAAAGCGATCTGCCGCAAGAGAGAGACGAACAGACAAAACATTAGGCATCTTCACAAAACACAGTAATGACAAGTAGGGATGGCCCAACACACAAAGCTGAATTGCTCACTGCTTTGAAGACCAAGTTGCCAGATCGGAGTCCTAACCTGAACACTAAACAGAATTTCAGGGATGAATTAGATTGTCGAATGCGTGGACGAAGAGATGGCCCAACACACAAAGTTGAATTGGTCACTGCTTTGAAGACCAAGTTGCCAGATCGGAGTCCTAACCTGAACACTAAACAGAATTTCAGGGATGAATTAGATTGTCGAATGCGTGGACGAAGAGATGGCCCAACACACAAAGTTGAATTGGTCACTGCTTTGAAGACCAAGTTGCCAGATCGGAGTCCTAACCTGAACACTAAACAGAATTTCAGGGATGAATTAGATTGTCGGGTGCGTGGACGAAGAGATGGCCCAACACAGAAAGTTGAATTGGTCACTGATTTGAAGACCAAGTTGCCAGATCGGAGTCCTAAACTGAACACTAAACAGAATTTCAGGGATGAATTAGATTGTCGGCTGCGTGGACGAAGAGATGGCCCAACACACAAAGTTGAATTGGTCACTGCTTTGAAGACCAAGTTGCCAGATCGGAGTCCTAACCTGAACACTAAACAGAATTTCAGGGATGAATTAGATTGTCGAATGCGTGGACGAAGAGATGGCCCAACACACAAAGTTGAATTGGTCACTGCTTTGAAGACCAAGTTGCCAGATCGGAGTCCTAACCTGAACACTAAACAGAATTTCAGGGATGAATTAGATTGTCGAATGCGTGGACGAAGAGATGGCCCAACACACAAAGTTGAATTGGTCACTGCTTTGAAGACCAAGTTGCCAGATCGGAGTCCTAACCTGAACACTAAACAGAATTTCAGGGATGAATTAGATTGTCGGGTGCGTGGACGAAGAGATGGCCCAACACAGAAAGTTGAATTGGTCACTGATTTGAAGACCAAGTTGCCAGATCGGAGTCCTAAACTGAACACTAAACAGAATTTCAGGGATGAATTAGATTGTCGGCTGCGTGGACGAAGAGATGGCCCAACACACAAAGTTGAATTGGTCACTGCTTTGAAGACCAAGTTGCCAGATCGGAGTCCTAACCTGAACACTAAACAGAATTTCAGGGATGAATTAGATTGTCGAATGCGTGGACGAAGAGATGGCCCAACACACAAAGTTGAATTGGTCACTGCTTTGAAGACCAAGTTGCCAGATCGGAGTCCTAACCTGAACACTAAACAGAATTTCAGGGATGAATTAGATTGTCGAATGCGTGGACGAAGAGATGGCCCAACACACAAAGTTGAATTGGTCACTGCTTTGAAGACCAAGTTGCCAGATCGGAGTCCTAACCTGAACACGAAACAGAATTTCAGGGATGAATTAGATTGTCGGGTGCGTGGACGAAGAGATGGCCCAACACACAAAGTTGAATTGGTCACTGCTTTGAAGACCAAGTTGCCAGATCGGAGTCCTAACCTGAACACTAAACAGAATTTCCAGGATGAATTAGATTGTGGGGTGCGTGGACGAAAAGATGGCCCAACAAGCAAAGCTGAATACGTCATTGCTTTGAAGGCCGAACGGCAAGAATATGGGAGCACATTTAAAAAAACAATAACAAAAAGTATTATAAATATTTAACGGGAATTATCGAGGATAAATTTATTAAGGTACATTACCTCTGAAATTTTCGATCTAAACACTAGATCTTCGTTAGGAGTTCTTGCTTCCTTCTACCTCCACAGGTCTGGTGACCAAGCCTGATTAATTTTCCATCCAGCATGGTTATTGATGTTGCCATCTTGTGTCTTGTAAATTTCCAGGGATTCCTATAATTTCCGGATAATTGCATGGGATTGATGTTTCATCACTTTTAAGGAGTCCCAGTCCATTTTGTGGCCAAGTTTATTGTATGTGCCTGTCTAATCCTGTTTTATTTGAGATGTTCCTTATTGCTGCTTTGTGTTCTTTAATTCTGGTGGTTAACCTTCTTCCTGTTTCTCCTATATATGGTAATCCACAGAACAAACTACTTTATGAATGACTCCTTGCTGGAGTAAAGTATTTTCTTCTTTTTGTTTTAGTGATGGTAAGTATTTTTTAATTTTGTTATTCAAACCTGGAGCTAACTTAATTTTATATTTAGTGCTGATTTTTTTCAGTTTTTCAAACAGTCCCTTGTGGTAAGTGACTTTTCTTGTGAATAAGTACTCAATTTTCTCCTTATTTTCGTCTGTAGTGCCTGTTATGTTCCTAGTAGGATTTTCGTCCAGTAGTTCACGAATTTCTTTTGAAGGGTAATCATTTTCTAATAAGATTGATTTTAACTTATTTTTAGGTTTTTTCTTAGCTTCTGAAATTGAATTCAGCTTTTCAACTTTCTCTTTAAATTTTAATGCTACATTTTTCTTTATATAATTAGGGTGATCTGATTTATAATTTAAAATTTTTTCTGTATTTGTAGGCTTTTTGTATAATTCTGTGGTAATATACTTTTCTTCCCACTTCAAAGTAATATCTAGGTAATTTAGCTTATTTTCGTTTTGCTCTTCTAAAGTGAATTTTAGGGATTCATCTTGGGCATTAAAACCTTCTAAGATTTTTGATGGGTATCCACATTAACACCTCTCCTAGCAAATTATTACGTAAGTAAAGTAGAAGAGCCCTTCCTATTGAAACCTTCAAATTTCTGCATGTATATTAGATACATGGATGATATCCTTTTCATCATAGATCAAGATTCAAGTGGATACCCATCAAAAATCATCAATGACCATGCTGGATGGGCATTAAGCTATGCACCTCGCTTGGGCACGGCAACACCACCACTGGACTCCTGATGACTGGAAACAAGTAGCCTGGTCTGACGAATCGCGTTTCCAATTGTATCGGGCAGATGGAAGGATTCGTGTGCGGCGCAAACCCCATGAAGCCATGGATCCCGCCTGTCAACATGGAACTGTACCGGCTGGTGGGGGTCCGTAATGGTATGGGGTGTGTTTAGCTGGACTTCACTGGAACCCCTGGTTCGTCTACAAACGTCTGTGACCGGCCAACACTATTACTGTTTAAAATTTCACCGTTATATTAAGGGCAACGGCCGGCAACTGGGGGCCCGGCCTTTGCCCGAAAAAAATAATATTTGACCGTATTCATTTAAGCCGTAATTTGAAGGGCAATGCCCGTAAAAATAAAGTTTGACCGTATTTACTTAAGCCGTAATTTGAAAGGCAATGGCTATAAAATTTAAATTTGACCGTTTTCAGTAACGCCGTAATTTGAAGAGCAATCCCGTAAAAATATAGTTTGCCTGTTTTCAGTTAAGCCTTGTAATTTGACGACCAATTCTGTAAAAATATAGTTTGATTGTATTCAGTTAAGACTAAATTTCACAGGCTTAACTGAATAGTTTTCAGTTAAGCCGAAATCTGAAATTAAAAAGTCTGACCTTATTCATCTGAATTGCAGAGCAATCCCTGTAAATATAAAGTTTGACCATATTCAGTAAAGCCTCACGGCGAGTAGTCATCGACTTTTACAGCAAATGCACATTGTTTGTGGAAGAGTGTGCAAGTAAATGCATGTTTTTTGTGGAAGAGTGAGTGAGTGTGAAATTGTTGGATACTTGCATTATTACCAATCAATTCAGTTTTAAATGTGAGTAATGATATTTTCATATTTTAAAATCAGGTTTATTACAATATGATAAATAATGACATCAGTTACACACAGATTTGTCATTAGGCTTTACGAACTCTGTACACACAGTTGGTTGAACAATATTTAGTGCACATGTACTTATGTAGTACTTGCATCAATGAATACGAAGGACAGTTATGTAGTAAAGATATGTACATGCATATTCTTGTATTTATACGTTATATTAATGACAAACAGTCGTAGACAAACAGAACTAGGAACTGGTATCTGAGTACATTGCGTCTATAGGGCATTTAATCCACAATGGTGTCAAAGTTGGTTTTTCATGTAGGTTTTGGCTAGTAGTACATTTGATATAGGGTTGAGTCATGCTTTTCTTGTTCTCACATTCACTGCCTTGTGTGCTGGTTCATTTTACATTCTACTGAGCACTGTGTTGTCAGTGTTCCCACAACTTTTACTGTCTTGTTTCCTATCTCTAATTTTTGGATATTTACTTACTTTTCACATTTTTAGTAAAATTATGTCAAAAACTGGAAGTACTGCTTTTGAAAGATCACATTGTTTCCCCATAATTAAGGTATCAGAAAGCAAAAAATATATACTTGAATGGAAGTGGGAGCTTTTGAACTTGATGGGGCATAATTTCAAATTTCAGACTCCCACCCAGAGAAGAAACGCTTGCTTAGACCCTGATTCTAACTGAGTTGTTCTAGAACCTTAACGAATATCATCAATATTTCTAAAAGAGACGTAATAGTGTTGGTGACGTCGACACCAAAAGAGCGGGAGTGCACGGAGGGAGTAAGACGCCTCAGGGCAGAGCGCGCAAAGGACGGATGCGCAGCGCCAACCAAAGTCAGGGGAGGTAGGCGCATGAGAGGACAGAGTGCGTTAGTCTTTTTTCGGGAATTGCAGGAGCAAGTTTGCCGTTAAGCAGGGCTTGAAGGGTTTCGAGTTTTTTGACATTATGGGTCCAGGAGTTCAGTCGAGGTACTGAACGGCGTCGGAGGATCTTCGCGAAGATAAGCTTTATTTTGCAGTGACACAGGTCGCTATGATATGGAATCTCACTTGCTTTAGTTAATGATCCAGGAAAGGATAAATCTAACGCAATAACGCAGAATAAGTGCAGAGCGGAGTTGGAATAAGATTAGGGATAGGAGTATTTACCTGGAGACACAGGACACTCCTCAGACGAGGAGAACTCTCTCCAAGCGTAGCAACGTATTATCGTAATAGAGACGTCAGGTTACATTGACTGTTAACTATATCGGCATTAGTTGAGGGACGTCTGATCGACATCCGGAAAGCGGTATTCCTACGGACAGAGAGACTTCCATCTCCAGTTTTTTTTTTATAATACACTTCTGTTAAGTTTGAAAACGAATCCTCCTGTGTTATCATCATATCATCATATGTAGAGGATCTTAGGAAGGGAGTGTCTGACCCCAGGTCTTAAACAACCCTTAGAAAGAAGAAACTATGAGATTTGGGCTAGAGCGCCAGATAGGAAAGTGACACGGAAGCGAAGTAGAAAGGGGAGGAAGACGCTCTTATTTATTACCGGGGGGCCAGTACCCGGGGTCCGACGGCTTAACATGCCCACTCCGACGCACGGCGGATACATAGTGGATCGAGCGTTCGTACCTGCCTGGGATCGAACCTGAGGCCTTTTCGGTGGCAGTCACGAACGTTGCCCACTAGGCCACCCGCCTTCTTCTGTGTTATTTTATCGCCAGAGTAATTCATGCTTGAATTTTCAGCTGTCTCAAACCACCTCCCTGATAATCAAATCACAATAAAGCGAGAAGGGGAAGGGGTTTGTCTGTTCACCCAATCAGAGTTTGGGTAAGTTCTGAGGAACGAACATTTGAGATATTCCCATTGACTGTGAGATGCGCCTATAGCGTGGACGCCACAGAGGTATAATTGTTGTGGGCGGGTCCACATAGGAACCAAGCACGTTCGCTGTCACACCCACAAGCAACTCTTCCAGAAGGTATTAGTAAATGGAATCGTGACAGACTTACGACTGTCAAGAAAGGCTCAGGAAGGACCAAAAAGGGCAAAAAAACTCTGAAACGTTTCATCCGTGGGTACCGTCTTTCCTGTGCATAAATCATCACTAAAGAATTTCAGGATTCAGCAGGAGTGAGTGTTTGCACTAAGACGATTCGCAAAAAATTGCACAAATTAAATTTCCATGGCCAAGCTTCTGCGTGCAAGCCGTTAATAATTCGTACGAGTGCGAGTGAGCAACTTGCTTGGTACAAAACATATCGTCCACGGACTCTAGAACAGTGGAAACGATGGTTATGGAGTGGAGAAAAACGCTACACAGTTTTTAAATCCGATGTTCGTTGCTAGGTGTGGCGTATGCCAGGAGAACGCCATTCTGTCATAATGTGTCATCCCAACAGTTAAATTTGGTGATGGCAATGTAATGATCTGGGGATATTTCTCGTGGTGTGTAGAATACCGTTGATGGTTTTTAAAGGAAACATGAACGCTACGAAATACTAGGACATTCTATACAACGGCACACTGCATGCATTTTACCAGTTTTACGAAGACGGGCCATTCTTGTTTCAGACAGACAACGCGCCTTGCCATAAATGCCATCCATTTCGACATGGTTTGAGGACACCGGTGTACAGAATTAGGAGTGGCCAGCTCAAAGCCCCACACTCAATCCTGTAGAGGCCTTTTGCGATAAATTTGAACGTTGGATTCGTGCTACAACAACACGTCCAAATTCTGAGTCTGAACATAGCACTGCCTTGCCGGAGTAATGGAACAATATGCTTGCGACTACTTATTAGAATCCCATTGAAAGTGTGCTAAAAAGAGTGCAGAATGTAATTGTGGCCGAAGGTGTGCCAACTCTTTATTGAATTTGCCATAAATGCAGTATTGTATAAAAATTACTGGTGTCCAGAGATTATCTTCCTCATAGTATACAAAATGTATCGTTTCAAATACGATGATTTTCTGCTTTTACGCATCTTCAAGGATTCTGGAATCAAGTCCATCCATTACACAGTGCGTCAAAGAATTTTTAAGACTGGCGATAAATTTCAGCCTACGGTGGCGCCACCATTGTAATCGCGAATGCGTTATAAACCGTGACCATCCTCTTGCTTTCTGCCAAAAGTACTGCGCAGTTGTTAAAGTAACTCAAACGAAACAGGCGTTCATTAGAGAAGTCAAATTTTTTTCATGTTGAATTATTAAGATGAAACAAAGGGCTGTTATTAAATTTAACGCAAAACTTGGTAAAAGTGCTTCGGAAACGTACCAAATGATGAAACAAGTTTACCGTGAGTTTTGTTTAAGTAGATCAAATGTTGTCCTCTGGCACAAACGTTTTTTGGACGGAAGAGAGACGCTAGAAGATGATAAGCATACCGGAAGACCAAGTTCATCTAGGACACCGGAGATTATTGAAAAAGTGAGTGATTTCGTGGCAAGCAATCGATGTGCGTCACTAAGAATGATGGAAGAGTCTTTAAACATCAACAAAGAAACGATTCGAACCATCCTGCATGAAGATTTGGGCAAAACAAAAGCCTGTGCTAAATTTGTTCCACACACGTTAACCAATGAACAAAAATCAAGGAGAAGTGCACATTGCAGAGGCATCATTTCAGCCACTGAAAATGACCCTAACTTCTTAAAATCGATTGTTACTGGTGATGAAACATGGTGTTTTCAATATGATCCTAAAACAAAGCGACGAAGTGCAGAATAGAAGTCATAAAACTAACCACAAGCCAAAAAAACAAGAAAAGTTCAATCGAAAATCAAAACAATACTCATTACATTCTTCGATAGTAAGGGTATTGTCCACAAAGAATTTATTCCAAGTGGACAAACAATTACTGGTGAGTTTTATTTAAATGTTTTGAGGCGTTGGATGGGCAGAATTCGTCGGATTCGTCCAGAATATCGGGATGAAAACAGTTGGTGTTTGTTGCACGATAATGCACCCGTCACCCCTCACTTCTTGTTCGTAGATTTTTGGTAAAAAATAACGTGTGTGTGTTGAATCATCCACCGTATTCGCCTGATTTAGCACCCTGCGACTTTTCTGTGTTCCCAAAACTTAAAATGACGTTAAAAGGGTGTTATTTTGATGACATTTCGACCATACAAAGAAGCTTCGACGCGTGCTTTGGAGGCAATTCCGCAAAGTGAACTGGTACAGGCATTCGAATCATTATCAAATCGCTGTAACAAGTGTATTGAAGTCGGAGGGAGTTATTCTGAATAACAAACCAAAACAATATATAATTTCTTGTTTCTATTTCATTTTACAGACCTAGTCTTAAAAATTCCTTGACGCACTGTGTATTTTCCTCAGCATCTGTTTTTCGTAAAACCCTTTGAAGGAGAGGATAATCATCAAATCGCACGACCGAAGTTTGATTTTGCAGCTTGGAGGGAAAATTTGTATGGGCACAATTCGAAGTTTCAAATCAACATGACCCGAACACTGATCAATAAACAAATTTATGTTTCGGTTTTGCTCACAATCTCATTTTCTTATGAAGATTGTACAAAAAATCTTAAAATGTAGTTTGCTTCATAGGTCGTAGAGAGACTCCAGATTTTTGAAACACCATGGTTTCTTGAAATTGCCGGTCACCAAAGATGGTAATTTTTCACTCCCGTCTGTATTGCAGCATAATAAACCAGTCAACCGTATTTTTGACATTGGCATGATTCTTCCTTCACTACGTATGTTTTATCAGGCAGAAGATTAAAAGGCCAGTCTCATCGGCGTTGAAAATGTCCTACGGAGCATAATTTGCGAATAAAGCAGGTGAGGTCTTTGTCTTCCTTTCATCAATTGTAACAGGATCAACACTTTCAACTTTCATATTAACGACAATGTGAACGGTTCTTAAGATTGTGACGTTTCTTTAGTCGATCCATCCAACCATTTGAAGCTGTGATGTTGTTTAAATTTAGTCGAACAGCAATTTCTGAGGCGTTTTCCCTCAATATTGATCCATTTATTGGTACATTTGCGACTTGAGCTTGCTTGAACCACGTCGTCAAAATTGTTTCCTGTTCGCCATAAGGTAAACTTTTGAAAGTCCTTCTCTTATTAGGACAATGACCTAACCTTTCCAAAGTAATTTTGATTGACTCTTTTGGTTTTAAAATTGTTTTCAATATTGAAACGAGTAATCCAAAAAATTTGCCGAATTCAACTTTACTTCCATGAAATTTGCTAGGTTTTTGAGCTAAGGAAAGTTATTTGCGCTTCTTCCTCGCTACCTTTACTCTGACGTCTGAAAAGTCAAGATTTAAACAGCAAACTCACTGAATTGCTTTCAAAACATGACACCGTTCTTGCCACACTGAGATGTAGGAGGCCCTTTACATACGGGGATTAACGGCACTAGCTGAGGCGCCTTAGCAAAGCTTTTAGGACAACACACGTACAGTCTGACGAATGCGGAAATGCCCCGTCCTTTCGAAAAATTCTGGGGAGGAAAAACCGGATTAACCCTTTAACGACCGTAACGCCCAAAACGCCCGTACGTACAAACGGCCATAGCCGCGCGATACGCCTGTCTAGAGTAAGGTATATTTCCTACCCTTAATTGTTCTTCAAATTTTCTCGACCTATTAGGAATCAGCAGATGTCACCCTCAGTCACTATTGTTGTTATTAAACAAAGAAGTGAACCAAATGGCAGTTTCGAGCGTTATGGTATTTAGAGTGATACAAGATTTTTGAGTCATGATCTATAAAGGGTTAAGGCAACCTGGTCATCCGATTCTATTGAGAAATGTGGCAGAAAGGGGATGAAACAGCTTAAAGCAATCCTATACGTACGGAAACCAAGAAAGACACGAAATTAAAAAAAAATCAGGTGTGGCACCAAAAATCTTAAAACGACGTTACGTTCGATGAGGGAATCGTGTCATTAAAAAACGTATGACACGGGGAAAATACAGAAGAATTATCGGGACTTGAGGAAAACGTCGCTTGAAATGGGAAAACGTAAAATGTGGGGACGTAAAATTGGGGTTTCTCCTTACAATATAATTATTATTCACACTGTCACATGCGCATATTTTTTTATGGTGATATTTTTCACCCCATAATGGATTATTTTTGATTGAAGGTTTAACGACCACCGTGGGCAACTCGATCGGCTATAAGCAGTCGCCCGTCCTTAATTTAGGGCCACTGGTTCCAGGGAAGGGAGAGAGCCAGTGTCGTAAGACAAACACAACATCCATGCCTCTATTATCGCGTGGGTTCCGATTTGGGTTCACCCGTCGTAATATTGGGAACCGAGTGGATTGTGATTCTGAGATTCCCTGATTTCCTTTGGGAGTCAAAGGGTCTGCTGTGTGTCGCAATGTTTTCGTGATTGTCTAGAATTAAAAAAAGCATAAGAGAAAGAATTTCCGAGTCTGCGGTAAAATATATATTATCTCCAAAAAATCCAGGGTTGAGCACACAATTTGTAACTAAGGAAACACTCATGATAGTACGTAGGCAAATTAACATAGAAAACAATTTGTTAGTTATGTTTTGGCATAACAATAAAGATACACACACACAATAGTTTAGGACCCTGGGCTCATTACTTCAAAAATGTAAGTTGTTATATGTATGTGTTAAACTTGCAGTCACCTTATAGTCATTTATATGTACACTGCTGGCCACCCAAAATGCAACACCAAGAAGGAAGCATCAGATTGGCCTGAAATTCGCAGCATACGTCGCCCGCGAGAGGACATGCAAACGTTTAGCATTGCACGGCCTATGCAAATCTTGTGCGCCCGGTACGCCACCAAGAAGCACTATAAGATAGGTGCACAGAAAGCGCGGTGTAAGTACTGGAAGTGTGTTGTGCTGCCGGACCTGTGCGTGGGAAGCTTCCTGACTCCTCGTCGCAGAATACGGCAGTCATTCCAGCACGTTTCGGAGTTCGACAGAGGACGAATAGTGGTTTATCGCGACAACGGTTTATCGTACCGAGACATCAGCGTCCGTGTGGGACAACATCCAGCTACAGTGAGGCGAGTATGGAATCGGTGTGTGCAGGAGGGACGGACGGACCAACGTGAGCGATTGCCGTAGCCGCGGCACACCACCAAACGAGAGGACCGGCATGTTGTGCGGCGGGCATTGACGGCTCGCACCGCCACATCACGAACGTTAGCGCAGGAATAAAGGTGTGTGGCGTAACAACCTTTGTCAGCACGTACCGTTCGAGGTCGTCTGCAGGAGCAGGTACATGTTGCAGGGCGCCCATTGCTCCGATTTCCATTGGCGTTACACCACCGGCGAGTGCGGTGGCAGTGGGTCGTTGAACGCCGCACCTGGACTAAGGAAGGGCACGACATTGTCTTCTCCGACGAATCCCGCTTTGCCTGCAAAACACCACGATGGTCGGATTCGCGTGTGGCGGCACCACGGCGTGAGACTGTATGATGGCTGCATTATGCATCGCCATATCGGTTCGTTACCTGGCGTTATGGTTTGGGTCTCAATTGAATAAGACACCCCCCCCCCCACTGGTACGCATTGCCGGTACACTCAACAGCCACTGCTGCATCTCTGACGTTTTGGAGCCTGTAGTGCTCCCTTACCTACAGGACCTGCCAGCGGCCACGTTTCAATAGGACAATGCGCGCCCGCACGTGGCACGCATCGTGCAACAATTCTTCACGACCCACCAGGAGTCACTGCTGCCGTGGTCAGCCTGTTCTGCCGATATGTCGCCCATCAAACGCGTCTGGTCGCTGATCGGCAACCGAGTGGCCCGGAAAGCACCACCCGCGACTACGCCTGAACTGTGGCAACGTGTGGAAGCAGCCTGGACCGACATACACCGAGCCCACATCCAAAGCCTGATTCGTTCGATCCGCGGCGTGTAACGGCCGTTATTGCCAGCCATGGGGGCCACACGAACTATTGATGTCTGCGTGTTCCGCAAGCCGCACGGGCCTGTAAACTCAATCGTTTCATCTTTGTATCTGTTGTTATGTGTCCAGTAAATCTGGCTTTGCTATCTCGTGTCCTTCTTGGTGTTGCGTTTTGGGTGGCCAGCAGTGTATATAAACACTTCGATTAAATAACACACGATGCTAGCAAAATGATACCGACTTTCTGACTGGAACTCTAGCTCAATGACTATTTGCTTATAAAAAACCCTATTAATTCTAGCGGAAGACCATAGATTACGCTGATCGATGAACACATACTATGAGGGGATACCAAAAGAAAGAATAGGATGGAATTCCTACCTCCAATTCCCAATCTTGCAAGGAGATCGTACTGCCTAACTGGCATCATCCAGGGTATGGACCCCTGGCGGTTACACACAAATGAAAGTTCAATCTTGGGTAGTTGCTTTGGCACATAGATATTCGCCTCTTAGGTAAAGTCCCTGGGTTCGCGCCGCTGGCCACTCCTGGCCCGGGAGATTTCTCGTCCGCTGGTTGTCTGCCATCTAAGTCTTGGGCCACGCACGGGTAACCGAAAGTGTCAGGTGTTACATGGAAGCTCCTAGGTGACAGTCATGAAGGAGAGTCACCAGCGTTCACGGCAAAATACCAAGTGAAAGTGATGTACGCCGTGAAAAAAATTAAACGTGCAGACGTCTCCTTTCCCTTGGAAAAGTTTCGACAACTTGGAAAGACCCCCATTATCTCAAAATATCCCATCATCCAATCACTAGCTGGGAAACGCAAGCCTCCCCGAATTAAATCCCTAAGTGTAAATTCTACTGGTCATAGAATTAACATTTAGTTCATCCATTCGTTAGGGGTTAAAAATGGCCACCTTGTCCCGTGTAGATTCTGAGAACAGCTCTTCAAGTTACGTTAGCCGCGTAGTATAACCACCGGGCCATGAATCCTAACCCAATAAAACTGTTAGTTTCGGTTCCAAAAAGTCTGCAGTCGAGCCAACGCATTGTGGAAGCCAGACAAGGAGGACAGTTTGATGGCCCCATAAAACATCTACTACAAAGTCGGTCCGTCGATGAATGACGTCACCGCTGTCTAGTCACTCTATGCGACGCATCGTGCTGTTCCACTGGCATTACCTATGTACTCGTGGGAGAGGGGAGGAAGAAAAGAACAAAAAGAATCACCCAAAAGTGGGACAAATGGCAAAATAGATTAAAAGTAAAAACGTACTCTTTCCTCAAAAATTACCCGAATTAATAAAAATGAATGAATAAATAAATGAATAAATAAATAAATAATTAAATAAATTCGGAAACTGATTTTCCATCTAAATGTGCAGCCTCGAGGGAGCGAGCGCTGTCAAACTTCACCGGGATTCGAACCTGGACCCTTCGCGGACGAGTGGTCATAAGCCGGTGCTTAGACCACTGCGTCATCGCGGTGGCATAATGGATTCAACGAGTGCTACAATTTAACGAAGATTTCCGTCAGCCTCAAGCTCCTCGTGATACATGTATAAGCGGGCTCTACTATAATAAAAAAACCCTATACAAACTCCGTTTATTGGTGTGAAAGTATATATAATGAAGAAATACAAGGAAAAATTGTATCTCCCGTGCTTTCGCTCTCCAACCGAGAGGCTTTCTCAATGGCTGCAGACGTTACTAACAAGTCTGGCTAGTATTGACGTCTGCAACATTTGAGAACGCCTCCCGGTTGGAGAGCGAAAAGCTCGGGAGATACAATTTTTCTTTGTATTTCTTCATTATATATACTTTCACACCAATAAACTGAGTTTGTATACATTTGTTTATTATATTTAGGAGTGAATCCCGTTCAACAAGGGATCTACTATATTCTTATGCATATCTCCGTCATTCTTAGCCCCTGTGCGTTCAGGGCTTCTGCATTGTTCAAAAACGAGTGATTTTCCTTGCAAGAAAGATTTGCATAAGAATATCATTGTTCGAAGAAAGCGAACAATATACCTATTATGTAATTCGCCATTCTTGGAAGCAAATATAAAAGCATCAGCAAGAGGAGAAACCATCAGAAGGAAAAGTAAAACAGGGTATGAGGTCATGATTTTAACTTAGTCTTCAAGTTCACAATGGAGTTCCAAGCTATTAAAGATATTACAGTTTCAGGTTTCTAATGGACTGAAACGGACATTTCCTTTCTTCATCTTTCGAAGGTAAGATGAGGTCACAAAACAGTCGGAAGATTAGGTAAGTAGTGCTTAGATATTATTAATAACAGTATTTTCCAAAACAGCGTTATTCATTCAAGAAACGACTTTAAGCTATTTTCTTCCATAAGAAAGTGAGATAGTTTATGTAAATAGAAACAAATATGAAAAAAAGCTTATTAAAACCTTGACACATTAATAGACTTTCAAGAAGAAGACTTAAAACTCAAAAAGCCTTTCGGCAAATACGAGCAGCTGCGACACTTGTGATAAATTCATTTTTAAAGGGACTTGAAAGTAAAAGCTGCAAAGTTTATTCGTTCTGAACACCTTTTGACGTTTTGCCAATTTTATTCGTTCTAAACACCTTTCACACTCGAAAATACACTTTACCTTACTGGAAAAAAGGCGGCCGAAAATAACTTCTAAAACTTGGGTACACCACAAAGAGGAAAAGAAGTATTTCTGCTTTCATTGCAGAACAAGAAATCTTTCTCTTATCTACACAACGAACAGGAATCTTGGGTTTAGATAAAGGTCCGAGGCTGCTGCAACAAAAATATGCATGTTAAAAGGATCTACTTGACACACATTTTACAATGATCTACATCCACGCTTTAAACTTAAATTTAACAAATGTTCGTAGGAAAACACGGAATTGGATTTACTGTGAACCTCAGGCAAGAGGATTATTAAGCCATTAAACCCAAGTATGCATAATAAAACTGCCCACGAACGATTTCAGATATTGAATGTAAGGAGCCGAAATCTGAAAAATCGTACTGCTTCGACTGACGACGCCTGCAGAGATGATCTGCCATAGGTAATGTTCAATTTGTCCTGTTACTTGAAGAATGATTCATTGTCGCTCACCTAATTTAAACACAAGCGATAGAGAAAAAACAAGCCCTTATCCGTTACAGTACCAATGTGTATTAAAGCCCGATACCTGAGACGAACCTTCAATGCATAAGTTGCGAACAATATACTTCATTATCATTTACATTAGTAAATCTTTCCCAAGCCGATTGTAAATAAACACCGAGAATTGCTTGCAAACTACGAAAACCACAAATGCTTGTTCAAAATTTTGTTTCCGATTGTTTCAAATCAGGTAACGACTTCACAGTTGGGCGATGACGACGTAGATGGAAGCGGGGTGGCGGAACCTGGTGTTGTTATCAGGAGTACTTTCCTGGTGATTCCTTCGCGAAATGAACTATGAAGGATATATTTTGTTTCATCAGAGAAATAAAAATTTTACACATAAATTTGTATAATTTTTTCATCGGCGTACGACCGATAAAAAAATCTATAAATATGTAAAGACCTCATAGAGAATTTGAAGGACAACCACTCTATGTCCACCGGAAGGAGAAAAGAAAATCTTATATCAGTAAAATGATTCTTTGCCGAGGGTATAAAGTGTGAAGAATATCTTGGAGTTTTGTCTATAACTATAAATTACCGGCGTTTTACTTTGGGGAACATTATTTCAAGGAAGCATTTGAAGAAAGACGTAGTTTTGCAAAACACAGAGCTGTACAAAATTTAACCTTCAATATTAATTCTGATTTCTGTATCATAGAATCAACAAAATCAGGAGTCGCACAACTACATTCATTCCATGTGTAACCTGGAAAAACCGGCTCACCTCTTTGAGATGATAATATCGATAACAAACTGGCGAAATTATGGAAGATCAGAGGAATTCAACTTGAGGAAGTGGACATGCGTATTATATAGGGGTGCGTCAGAATAATTATATATCGAGAATGATAAATATATAGTGCGACACAGTAAATGAAACATATTTCGAAAAAAATACCTGTTTGTTATTTTAGAAACAAAAGTATTTTGCTTTACTTTGGTGATGGAATTGAGGGAATCGGAATGGATAGGTTCTTTCGGTCTGTTTGAAATCATTCCCTACGTAAGAAATAAAATTTGTGAGAAAATTGGGACAAGTTTTCATGAAGACTTGTTCATTGAGATCCACTCTCTTTAGAATTCTCGGCAAAAGGACTTTTTTTCTCTCTTTCTTTTATTGAAGAATTAGCGGCCACCATCAGCGACTCAGTGGGCTATAAGCAGTCGCCCGTTCCTTATTTATGACCACCAGTTCCAGGGAAGGGATAGAGCCAGCAGCTTAAGATAGACACAAGATCCATGCCTCACCGGAATTCAAACCCGGACGCATCTCAGACGAATGATCAGAAGCCATCGCTTAGACAACTGCACCACAGGGGCGGCCCATTCTGGCCTTACTTTGCTTTTTCTGTTGGATTTTCTTTTCCGAATTTCTACTGTTTCGCTAAAGGAAAGAGATTGGTCTTTATTATTTGAAAAGGTTTGAGCATTGATTCATACTAGAAATTCTAAATGAATTATGCAGATCGCAGAAGCTGATTGTTGAAAAACGAAAGTTCATGTTGCTGCAAAAATGAAGCCATCGGTAAATTACCCTCATTGCGTTACTGTGTGCAGACACCTCCAAAAAGCATGGCTGCGGACAGGACAGGAAGAATGTGCCACAATTCTTGATAAGCAAAGAAATGTTTCCCTTGCTATATTTTCTTGGTTGTTTTCTTATGAGTGATCCCAAACATCTGTTTTTAGGAACATACATGTGTGGAATTTGAACATTGTTCCAGTCCACAGGTTTGTGAGGTTTATGAATTTAGACGTAGATATATATGCATTAAACATAAATATAATATACGATACGTTACACTTTCAATAGCCTTTCTCTAAAATTTATTACCCTTATATATTCCATAAGCGCATGTAATGAGAAGATATTGATAAGCTCCGGAGAAGCTTTGACAGTAAAAGCACAGCCTATATTTATGGCTTACAAAGAAAAGGATTCACTCTCTACATCCTTTAGATACTTTGTGATCGAAAAAGGCACAAGTCACTTGACTAAAAATGAAATGGAACAGCTGCAGACCATTTTGGGAAGTATACATACGGAGGTGCTATTTTCCTGTAGCTGAAGAAAAAAAGGAGCTGAGTCAGGAAAATAATAAAATCGGTTGACATCATGCTGAAAGTAAAAGTGCCTGTAATATCTATCAGTCAGATGGAGATACATTTGAAGAAGAAATGTCTATTCATAACTAATTGAAGCATTAGACTGGATACCAAACGACAGAAAAAGTTCCAGAAGGCGACGGAATGGGAGATGCAGGGGATGAAACTCGAAATCGTTGTGGAACCGCGCGGAGGAGACTGGCTCAAAACGTATTCTTTTGGGAGAAATTTCGAAGCGTTTATTCTGTACGAATTGATCATGGCTGTTTATGATGATATTATAAACGTATAAATATATTTAGATACAGTGTGTGAGATATGAAAATATTTCCCATTTTTCTCTTCTAAAATTAAAGTGAAAGCTATATCAGTGCCACACGCATATGCAAGAAATTTAGAGGAGTCTCAAAGTTAGAGATGCCTAGTGTCGGTGAATATATTTCTTTATACTCGGACAATTAGTCCCTGCTACTGAAGTCATACTTTCTGCACCTTCTACAATTTTAATGAATGCCATTTATTTCCTACTAAAGCATAGTTTGAAATAAAGCACATTCTCCTAAATAGTATAATTATATATTAAAAAAAAAACCTCACTTTCACTTTCTCACTCCCAAATACTTATTCCCTTACTGAAGGAAAATTCGCCGAAAATAATTTCTTAAACTTGATTAAAAATAATTCTAAATATTAGTCTAAATATTTCTAAAAATAAACCACAAAAGAAAAGAGGTATTTATGTTTTCACGGCAGAACAAGAAGTCTCTTTCTTATCCCCACAACGAACAGGAATCTTGGGTTTAGGTAAAGGTCCGAGGCTGCTGCAACAAAAATATGCATGTTAAAGGATCTACTTGACACACATTTTACAATGATCTACATCCACGCTTTAAACTTAAATTTAACAAATGTTCGTAGGAAAACACGGAATTGGATTTACTGTGAACCTCAGGCAAGAGGATTATTAAGCCATTAAACACAAGTATGCATAATAAAACTGCCCACGAACGATTTCAGATATTGAATGTAAGGAGCCGAAATCTGACGTTGCGTACGATTCAAGTTAAACCTGTGTAAAACACAAATTTTGACGAGATTTTGATCACACAATAATACAACAGAAATATTCCCCATCTAAGGTACTTTGCCCCAGATTAGGTCCCGCTACTTTGAAAGAAAGCAGGAGTCTCCACGGGATTTCCGTTTTAAAATACAATTCGAGCCGATGACACTTCCCTAAAGGAATCCCATCCTCAAGATTTTCGTGGTAAAATGTGTTTCGAGCCAATGACACGTTCCTGAAAAAATCCCAAACTGCTTTCCTCCTTTCTTCCCTAGAGACCTTCAGGTTATTTTGCGGTGTGACCGATGGTTGTAATATTATGAACTCCCCCCCCCCCCCTCTACGGGCTGCAGGCATTGACGAGGCCACCTGCCCTTCTCCTTTCATGAGGTATGTGTTTGTTCATATCTTAACAACTGATCTGACGGGGGCGATATAAAGACAGGAAAAAATATAGGAAACTGTAATAAAACTAACAAATGATTTTCTTAACGTACAAGTTCTTTCCGCGCTGGGCATCGAACTAGGGTCCCCTCACTCCGGAGTAAGTTGCTCTCCCAACTGAGCTACGCGGACATGTGCTCACACTGCTATCTGTCTTTATCCCATGTGCGTCCTGCGGGGGGAAGGTACGTCTCATCTCTCCCCCCCCCCAAAGGAAGAGGGCAGGAAGGATGGTCCACTGGTCAGTCGGTGCCATGAGTCGCTATAGGCAATCATCCGATCATCAAAATCCTTTTACAGCCCCCTCGATAGGTTTTATGCCTCAAATACCCTTCTTCCAGCTGTGACAGAATCGTGCATTCATCCCACTGCCTCTTCTGCCGGAACAGCAAGGACTGAGAGCAATAGCGCAGTGATCAGAACTCGGGACAATTCGTCCTTGGACTTTGGAGTTGTGGTCGTTTTTCTTCGGGGAATGATCGGACCGAACCGCAGAAATCAATCTGCCTCTTGTGGTCTAACATTATTGATTAAGATCAAACAACAACTTGTTCTTCATGTCCGCAACCTTTCATTCCAGGCAAAGACGCTTTACACCATGCGACTTGGCCATGTTCGCTCAGTGCTCTCTCTTCTTAGCCTAAGTGATCCGCTTTTCTCCCCCTACCGAGAGGAACTACGATCCCTCCTCCTACCAATGGCTCAGCAAGCTGTAGGTCGACTCAGTCTTCAACACGTGACGCCAGACGCTCACAACTGCGAGTTCCTTACATTAGTGGAACTCACGCGACGAGCATCGACTACACTCCATCACCTCCGCCTTTCTTCTGGTGAAGTGACGGATGATCCGATCACTCTTGTTCTCACGTCCGGCAGCATTATGCTGAAAAGTTCTGTGACCCTCTTCCGCTATCCTATATGCATCACTCCTTTCGAATCTACCCCACGTTCTCTCCCATCTTGCTTCCACTCTTCTTCTTCCCCACACACTCTCTGAGCTATCCACCACATTCTCATCTCTGAATTCCAGTACCGCTCTGGGTCCGGACTCCCTTTCTGTTTTTATCAAACTTTCGTACCTCCTCCTCTTCCGTTTCTTCTCTCTGCCTATTCAGCTGCCTTTACTTACCCCCCCCCTCCCGAGGAGGTTCACAGCAGCATATGAAGTCCTATTCTCCAAAACAGGTATTTTCCTTGACTTGGCGAACTGGTGCTTATTTCCTTACTAAATCTCGATTATAAACTTTATATCACGCTTCTTTCTCAATAACTAAACCCCATCCTCTACCCCAACCAAACCTACACAGTCTCTGGTCGTTCTGTTTCACATAACATTCACCTGCTTAATGATCTTAATTATCTTATTCCATCTCGCTCGATTCCGCTCTGAACCCCTCTCCCAGGTCCTATCTCTTGGACAACAGTCCACTTTTGATATTTCCCACTTTTATCTTTCTCACACACTCCTCCACTTTGAATTTCCTCCTCCTCTCCCTCTACCAGGACGCCAGTTTTCAGGTTACGTTGCCCACCTTTCTCACAGCGCCGATCCCCTTCCACCGCGGAGTGAGGCAAGGTTGCCCACTCTTTGGGCAATTCTTTGCAATAGCCATCGAGCCATTTCTCCCATCAGTCCACCGTTCTTTTCAAGCTACTCTGCCACCACTCATCGCCCGCACGAGACATCACGCTACTACTTCCGTCGCATATGCAGACGATGTCACATTTTGCATTCGTCAAGACTCTCAGTTTACTTAACTACAACGTCTCTTCGCAGATTATGCCTCCTGTTCTGGTGCAGCGATCAATTCTTCCAAAAGCACGGGCCTGTGGTGCGGCTCTAGCGTCGATCGTATGGATTCCCCCATTGGGGTGCGAATTGGTCTTCCATCACCCAGCGCTTCCTTGATGTCCATTTTGGAATCCCGAGAGATGCTTCCTTCACCACGTGGAATGCCATCCATCCACGTTTACACCGGTCAACTGCTTTTTGGCGCAAAGCTCAGTTCTGCTCATCCTATTTCCAACGAGCTCATCTCACTCAAACTTACCTTCTCTGCATGGGTATTAATTCCTGGCTCACTGTCAAATCCCCACTCCTACGTCTTAATGATCTCACCCGAAATTTCACTTCAGTGATCTGGGCAGGTCACCATTGGGTCAGTTCCCCAAAGCTCAGCCTTCCTCCAGACAAAGGTGGCATTGGTCTAATTGACACGCGCTTGTATTACCAGACTCACGGGATCACTTCGTTCCTACGTCTCTTTACGTCACCTGTAGTTGATGTCGTTATCACCTCCTTCGAGAAACACCAACTTCACTTTCTCTTCCTTACTACTTATACCTTCGGCCCCTCACTCATTCTCGTTTTCCTCCTGCCTCTCACCTTTCTCCGCTCTCCACCGGATTCCACCACAGAGATCCTTGCCGAACCCCTGTTCTTCTCATCTCTTCTACACCCCTCTCATCTTCCGTGCTTTGCTTATCCCTCCTGGCTCCGCATTGGAGTCGTAACTTCCGACCTTTCCTGGCGACCCTACGCCAGCCTTTCCCCCACTCTACTTCTTTCCTCCTCCTCTCGCTCTGTCGATGACTCCTTACTCTATTATCATCTCTCAGTTCCCCCACATTGCCACCCCTCTGGCCTTAAATTTGTTCCTTCTTCCTGCCTTTCTCTCCCTTTCTTTCTGTATGTTGGTAGCTCAATACTTCCAATTTCCTCTCTGTCCACATCAGTTCTCTATCGATCCTTTCCAAGTCCAATTGTTCTTCTGCCCTCCTCATACCTGATGTCCCAAATCCTACTCCACCACCACCGCCGCCTCTCTCTCTCTCTCTCTCTCCGCTCCACTAGAGATTAACAATCTGGCTTTTTTTCACCGCCGTCTTCCCCATCCTACACCGTATATTTCTTGATTCACCTCTTTGCCCTTTCTGTGCTCAAGAGGCTGATGTTTCATGTATACCTCCATTGCGTCATTTTACTGCCGTTCCTGAATTTTGCATTTTTTTTTATTGGAGGTTTAACGACCACCGTGAGCAACTCAATGGGCTATAAGCAGTCGCCCGTCCCTAATTTAGGGTCACTGGTTCCAGGGAAGGGAGAGAGCCACTGCCGTAAGACAAACACAACATCCATGCCTGACCGGGATTCGAACCCGGACCCCTTACGTGCGAATGTTCAGAGGCCAGCGCCTTAGACCACTGCGCCACCGGGGCGGCAATTTTGCATTTTCCATCGCTCAACGCTCAGTTACGGTTGATCTGACCTTCGACGTATTCTTCAAGTTTCTCTACTGATCAAGCTACCACCAGGTTGTTCATACATTTTTGTTTTAGTGAAGCACGTAATCGACGTGTTTCACCAACGCTGCCGAAATATTACCACTCCATATACAGTGCCTCAAGCTTGGGTGGAATTACTGTTTTCTGTGCCACTTCAGAGAATGTCTTCTTTCTCGGTTTCGCCTCAAGAACCAAATAGTTATTGCCCAGCGCTGCGAGAATCAGTTCCTGTCCACCTGGTGACCGGTTGGTCACCGGCTGCCTCCTGCTTCGCCGACGTCACTGCAACTGACAGTTGGCAGACTATGACTTCGATTATCCTTGCTTTTGATGAGCTTCGTTTAAATGTTCATGATCACTCTTGTACTAGACCTTTCGTGTCTTTTCTCATCAATTTCAATTTTATATAACTCTTGTAATACTGTTTCTGTGATAATCATTACTGTAGGCATTACAATTCACTTGAATTTTTCATATGTTGCGACGATCAAATCCTGTCTGTCTCATGTTTTTCATATCAATGCTTTTTTGTTTGTTTTCATAGTGAATTACACAATGTACATACATTGACATATGTTCTGTTGTTTGTTATCACCATTTCGCATTTTTACTTTGAGACGACCTGTTCGTCAGTCTCCTTTATTAGTTCATCAATATGTGCGCCCTCTTCAATGTTATGTTTAGAATCTCGTTACCTCTTTACTGAATTTTAATTGTATCAAGCAACACTCGTCGGATTGTTTTTTAAATCAAACTCTAATACCCAGTTGATTTCTTATAACGAATGTATCTCAAACCTGCACAAAGCTGTACGTGGGTAAATACTTCTTGTCTTTACTATAATTGACATGCGATTCCTCAGAACGGAAGTATTTTAGTTCCGTTTGTCTCAGGTTATTTATTACACATCCATGTGAATTTCTCAAGTGTTCATACGTCAATCTCATTTTTCACTTTACCGCTATCTTTATTGCAGTTGTGAGGTGCACAAAGTTGTACATATCTTGTAAATACGTTTCTGTTGTTTAATATCACAATATTGCACCTTTATCATCAATTGTCATGATTAGTTTATCACTAAATGCCCTCTTCATTTTTTTTCTTATTTTGCCCAATTGTACCGTGCTATTCATAAATTGCACAAGGTGAAAATCCTCCAAATACGTGGCGTCAGTAAATAAATAAATACATCGCTCTTTCCACGTTCCAGAAAACATAGCAACCGAAAAATTGTTTCCAGCCACCGCCGTGGAATTGAACCTTGGATCTCTCGATATCTAGCCGAGCGTGTTACCTTTACACCACGGTGGCCAACAATCCACGGTGTTAAGTGTATTTTTAAGTCAGCTTCTGACATCATGAATCCGTAAGATGGGCTCAGCTACTGATACGTCTCCATCTGGTGGGCATTAACGGCACTGGCTATTATATACACTGCTGGCCACCCAAAATGCAACACCAAGAAGGACACGAGATAGCAAAGCCAGATTTACTGGACACATAACAACAGATACAAATATGAAACGATTAAGCTTACAGACCCGTGCGACTTGCGGAACACGCAGACATCAATAGTTCGTGTGGCCCCTATGGCTGGCAATAACGGCCGCTACACACCGCGGCATCGAACGAAAGAGGCTTTGGATGTGGGCTTGGTGTATGTCGGTCCAGGCTGATTCCACACGTTGCCACAGTTCATCGGCGTAGCCGCGGGTAATGCTTGCCGGGCCACTCGTTTTCCGATCAGCGACCAGACGTGTTCGATGGGCGACATATGGGGAGAACAGGCGGGCCACGGCAGCAGTGACACCTGGTGGGCCGTGAAGAATTGTTGCACGATGCGTGCCACTTGCGGACGCGCATTGTCCTGTTGAAACGTGGCCGCTGGCAGGTCCTACAGGTAAGGGAGGACTACAGGCTTCAAAACGTCGGAGAGGTAGCGGTAGCTGTTGAGTGTACCGGCGATGCGTATCAGAGGGGTGCGGGTGTCATATCCAATTGCGCCGCAAACCATAACGTCAGACGACGGACCGGTATGGCGATGCATAATGCAGGCGTCATACAGTCTCTCGCCGCGGTGCCGGCACACGTGGATCCGACCATCGTGGTGTTGCAGGCAGAAGCGGGATTCGTCGGAGAAGACAACGTCGTGCCATTCCGTAGTCTAGGTGCGGCGTTCAACGGCCCACTGCCGCCGCACTCACCGGTGGTATAACGTCAATGGTAATCGGAGCAATGGGCGCCGTGCGACACGTCCCCGCTTCTTCAGACGACGTCGAACGGTACGTGCTGACACAGGTTGCACAACAAACCATATATCCTGCGCTAACGTTCGTGATGTAGGGGTGCGGGCCGTCAATGCCCGCCGCACAACATGCCGGTCCTCTCGTTCGGTGGTGTGCCGCGGCTGCGGCGATCGCTCACGTCGATCCGTCCGTCCCTCCTGCACTCACCGAATCCATACTCGCCTCACTATGGCTGAATGTCACGGTACGATAAACCGCTGTCGCGAGATGCCATTATTCGTCCTCTGTCGAGCTCCGAAGCGTGCTGGAATGAGTGCCATATTCTGCGACGAATCATCAGGAAGCTTCCCACGCACAGATCCTGCAGCACAACACACTTCCACTACTTACACCCCGCCTTCTGTGTACCATTCTTATAGTGCTTCTCGGTGGCGTGCCGGGCACATGATTTGCATATGCCCTGCAATGCTAACCGTTTGCATGTCCTTTCGCGGGCGACACATGCTGCGAATTTCAGGCCAATCGGATGCTTCCTTCTTGGTGTTGCATTTTGGGTGCCGAGCAGTGTATATTATAGCAGTTAAATCCAAAGGGCGAGATCGAAGGTGAAAATCCTCCAAATCCGTGGCGTCAGTAAATAAATAAATGCATCGCTCTTTTCACCAGATAGAGACATCTCAGTAGCTGAGCCCATCTTACGGATTTATGATGTCAGAAGCTGACTTAAAAATACATATAACACCGTGGAATGTTGGCCACCGTGGTGTAAAGCTAACGCGCTCGGCTAGATATCCAGAGATCCGTAGTTCAATTCCACGGCGGCGGCTGAAAACAATTTTTCGGTTTCTATGTGTTTCTGGAACGTTTAAAGAGCGATGTATTTATTTATTTAAATTGTACAACATTTAGAATTTTGCTACATTTTTACTGTAATTCACTTGCATCCAGATATATTAGTCGGATTGTCTTCTAACACAAACTTTAATTCAAAGTTGATTTCTTATAACAAATGATTTTTTAAATTGCACAATGGTGTACATGTGTAATAGTTCTCGTGTTTACTATGATTAATGTCAAATCCTCCAGCACTGAGATATTCTAATTCCGTCAGTCTCAAGTTATTACATTTTTGTATTTTTGACCTCAGTTGTTTCTTTTCGCACAGTGCTCCATTATTGTAAACATGTCCTGTTATCTGTCAGCACTGAATTTGTACTTTTACTCGGAGACGCGCTGCTACGTCAGTCTCTTATGTTCTCGTGCAAAATATTAATGCACTCCTTACCACGATGCCCATTTGTCGATCATAGCACCGTGCTGTATATAACTGTACATAGGTTTTAGAAGTTTGCCTATTTTACTGTATTTTATTTTACTTGTATCATGACGTCCTAATTAGTTAGCCTCCTGAACCCAACCTTGATAATGATACCGATTTGAAACATCCCATGAATAACGTGCATTTGAGAAATCCCAGACAATTTGTTGTGTGGAATGTAACAACAATCACACTGATTTATTTTTTCGAAGTACTGAAAGAAGGGATTCTCATTTTTCCTGTCTCGCCGTGTGGAAAGAACATCTATCACATCATTGTGAGAAACTTAACAGCCGGGTTATTCTGGAAGTTCGTGTGCCAATATAACGTACAAGTTTGTTGTCCGCGCCAAGCATCGAACCCGGGTGCACCTCACTCCGGAGTAAGTTGCTCTCCCAAATGAGGTACGCGGACATGTGCTCTCACTGCTATCTGCAGGGCAGGCACGTCACAAACGTTTAATGTAACAAACGGTTTTCTCGAACATGGCAGCATATCATCCCCTGTATTTACATCCGGCCTGTATTTCCTGATTCTATTACCCCATTAAAAGAACTGTTCACTGATATACACGTCAGTCTTGAAAAATTCCTTCCAGCTACACTCTGTGCATTTACATATGATTTCTCGCAGGTTATGATCTAGTGAAATACTCCTAAGTTACCGATTCCAGGAAGGGAAGAACACGGGACCGAATAAACACATCACCCACGCGCCATCTATGGTTGAATCGAGACAGCTACACAGCAAAGTTGAAAAGTTTTAGTTTCAAAACCTTTCAGTGGAAGAAGGCAAGTGGGACTTCTGTACATATGTTGTAAATTTTGAATGTAGCATCACTGTTACATTTCTGTTTCATGAGAAGCTGCCCTTCTGGGTATGTTTAGCGGCTTTCTTCCTTGTCACTGTATTGTTTGTTCTGTACATATGATATGAAACTTGTGCATTGCATTACTGTTTTTTGTAAAGTTGCTCTACTGGGTCCGTTTAGCGTATTCTCTCTTGTCACTGCATAATTCTGTACATATGATAAGTATTTGTGCTTATTTGTTTCTCCCATTACTGTCATATTTCTAAATACTATTGCACCTGTTAGTTCCTTCTCACCTTTGGTCTTTTATGTGAAATAGTACCTTGTGCATGTTTAATCTTTAGCATGGTAGAATGCTTGATTGGAATTTGTGCATAGTATAGAATCATGTCTTTTCCTGTCTACAATACTGTAGGTATATATTTTCATTTGTATCGCTCGTGCTTTATTGCCTGCCTCTCCTTCGCCCTACGTGGCGAAATAATTTTATGATTTTAACAATATTTTGTTTTACGTTTCACTGGAACTTTCCAGCTGATGTATATACCACTGTATTTATTGGCAGAATTCCATTGTCATGTACATAGAAATGTTATTTTACTGAAGAATAAAGGCAATTTTGAAATGTACCGCTAGAAAATAAAAAATGGCAATGCGGAGAAGAAAAAAAAAGCATCGACGACTTTTTTTTCACCCAAAAGCAGTCACGTGGTACAACGTTACTCCTGTTACTAGTCTGGTGAATAGATTTCGTTCAGTCAAAAGAAAAAGCGTTATAAGCCACAGAAAGAAAAACAGACACACAAAAAGAAAATGCCATGAGTTATAGCTGTGCTTTATGATTGAGTGTAATTTTGTGGATGACTCAATGAAAATTCACCTCCCAAAACACAATAAATCTGAGGAAAACAAACGATCGTTTAAAGGAGATGCAAGTTCGTTGATTTTATTTAAAAATTTCCAGAAAACACGCTAAAGAGAAATCAATGCCTCTCTTTAAAGTTCAGGGGTACAAATAGGATATTCTTCAAGAACGTGTTTTTAAGAAGCTGCTAGAGACAAAAGTTATTGGGTTGTTATCTCTTAACTCGAATTTCTTTTTAAACCTAAATACCTTGACCTGTGGGTAGTAATTTATTTTATCCCTTAAAGTATTTAAAACGAATGATTATAATCATTCGATAATCTGATAATTATCAGATCTTGAAGAAAAACTTATGAACGGGAAAACTACTGCGCTAAAATTAATTAATTACATTCCAAAATACAGTAGATCGGGTACTAAAATGTTTGAGCTGGCTAAAAAAATCCTGGTCATTTCAAAGTATTAAAATTTTCACACCGTGAAATAAATCTACAAAGTGAAATAAATCCACGGCGCAAATAAAATTTTTTTTTAAAAACTCCAGCTTTTATGTGCTTTTGAAATGCGATTTGAACAAAGATTCATATTCACACAGTTTCGAGTCACCTGAAAAAAAATTCTTTTGCTCAAATCAAAACAACCTCTACACCCTCAAGAATTTCGGCTTTCAGATATGACTATTAAAAATCGTAAATGCAGGAAATTTGCAGAAGCCTTTAATCAAAAATACTCGCAGCCTGATGTCATATGCATGCCTGCCAACTTTCAAGAATTGAAATTCGTTAAAAAAAGTTCAGTAAACGTTTAATCGATATGGCAGATTGACTAACGTATCGAAATACTGAAAATGTATCGAGTATATCAATTAAAATCGATTCATTATGAGAATGATATATCGATTTCATATGCTTTGCAAGTAATAAGTAAGATGTTTGACATTATTTCTCGCTTATAACGATTAAAATGCAAGCGAAGCATAAACAAGTCATTAGTTTATATAATCATAAGGTTACATACACGGAAACAAATTCATTTTTAACCGCGAAATTACAGCCATAAGCGATATATTGCAGTGACTTTTTATTTTAAATTTACAAGTAGCTTCGAACTTAAATTTCTGTGTCAGCATGTTAAAAAACATTTACAAAAAGCAATTTCTTGTTTGTAAGATTAAAATTGGCGCTTACTACCAAAACAAAAGAAAAACAAAGTTTATTTCCGTCTCTCTTCGAATTGGATGAGAGCAGAGATTTGGACGAAATTATGATCAGGAATGTCGGAAACATGCAGATACCACAGCCCCTTGGAATAATCATTCTCTCTTCGAAAAATAGTTAAGGTAATTGTGTGCACGAATGGGTGTCACTGTTCTATTTGAAAAAAAACCGTTAAATAAGTACAATTTCCGTAAATTTTAGGGTAAACCGCAAAACTTGGCACGTATGCACTAGGGAGAAGAAGTCTGGAAAATCTCAAGGCAAAAAAGCGATCTGCCGCAAGAGAGAGACGAACAGACAAAACATTAGGCATCTTCACAAAACACAGTAATGACAAGTAGGGATGGCCCAACACACAAAGCTGAATTGCTCACTGCTTTGAAGACCAAGTTGCCAGATCGGAGTCCTAACCTGAACACTAAACAGAATTTCAGGGATGAATTAGATTGTCGAATGCGTGGACGAAGAGATGGCCCAACACACAAAGTTGAATTGGTCACTGCTTTGAAGACCAAGTTGCCAGATCGCAGTCCTAACCTGAACACTAAACAGAATTTCAGGGATGAATTAGATTGTCGAATGCGTGGACGAAGAGATGGCCCAACACACAAAGTTGAATTGGTCACTGCTTTGAAGACCAAGTTGCCAGATCGGAGTCCTAACTTGAACACTAAACAGAATTTCAGGGATGAATTAGATTGTCGAATGCGTGGACGAAGAGATGGCCCAACACACAAAGTTGAATTGGTCACTGCTTTGAAGACCAAGTTGCCAGATCGGAGTCCTAACCTGAACACTAAACAGAATTTCAGGGATGAATTACATTGTCGAATGCGTGGACGAAGAGATGGCCCAACACACAAAGTTGAATTGGTCACTGCTTTGAAGACCAAGTTGCCAGATCGGAGTCCTAACCTGAACACTAAACAGAATTTCAGGGATGAATTAGATTGTCGAATGCGTGGACGAAGAGATGGCCCAACACACAAAGTTGAATTGGTCACTGCTTTGAAGACCAAGTTGCCAGATCGGAGTCCTAACCTGAACACTAAACAGAATTTCAGGGATGAATTAGATTGTCGAATGCGTGGACGAAGAGATGGCCCAACACACAAAGTTGAATTGGTCACTGCTTTGAAGACCAAGTTGCCAGATCGGAGTCCTAACCTGAACACTAAACAGAATTTCAGGGATGAATTAGATTGTCGAATGCGTGGACGAAGAGATGGCCCAACACACAAAGCTGAATTGGTCACTGCTTTGAAGACCAAGTTGCCAGATCGGAGTCCTAACCTGAACACTAAACAGAATTTCAGGGATGAATTAGATTGTCGAATGCGTAGACGAAGAGATGGCCCAACACACAAAGTTGAATTGGTCACTGCTTTAAAGACCAAGTTGCCAGATCGGAGTCCTAACCTGAACACGAAACAGAATTTCAGGGATGAATTAGATTGTCGAATGCGTGGACGAAGAGATGGCCCAACACACAAAGTTGAATTGGTCACTGCTTTGAAGACCAAGTTGCCAGGTCGGAGTCCTAACCTGAACACTAAACAGAATTTCAGGGATGAATTAGATTGTCGAATGCGTGGACGAAGAGATGGCCCAACACACAAAGTTGAATTGGTCACTGCTTTGAAGACCAAGTTGCCAGATCGGAGTCCTAACCTGAACACTAAACAGAATTTCAGGGATGAATTAGATTGTCGAATGCGTGGACGAAGAGATGGCCCAACACACAAAGTTGAATTGGTCACTGCTTTGAAGACCAAGTTGCCAGATCGGAGTCCTAACCTGAACACTAAACAGAATTTCAGGGATGAATTAGATTGTCGAATGCGTGGACGAAGAGATGGCCCAACACACAAAGTTGAATTGGTCACTGCTTTGAAGACCAAGTTGCCAGATCGGAGTCCTAACCTGAACACGAAACAGAATTTCAGGGATGAATTAGATTGTCGAATGCGTGGACGAAGAGATGGCCCAACACACAAAGTTGAATTGGTCACTGCTTTGAAGACCAAGTTGCCAGATCGGAGTCCTAACCTGAACACTAAACAGAATTTCAGGGATGAATTAGATTGTCGAATGCGTGGACGAAGAGATGGCCCAACACACAAAGTTGAATTGGTCACTGCTTTGAGGACCAAGTTGCCAGATCGGAGTCCTAACTTGAACACTAAACAGAATTTCAGGGATGAATTAGATTGTCGAATGCGTGGACGAAGAGATGGCCCAACACACAAAGTTGAATTGGTCACTGCTTTGAAGACCAAGTTGCCAGATCGGAGTCCTAACCTGAACACGAAACAGAATTTCAGGGATGAATTAGATTGTCGAATGCGTGGACGAAGAGATAGCCCAACACACAAAGTTGAATTGGTCACTGCTTTGAAGACCAAGTTGCCAGATCGGAGTCCTAACCTGAACACGAAACAGAATTTCCAGGATGAATTAGATTGTTGGGTGCGTGGACGAAAAGATGGCCCAACAAACAAAGCTGAATTCGTCATTGCTTTGAAGGCCGAACGGCAAGAATATGGGAGCGCATTTAAAAAAACAATAACAAAAAGTTTTATAAATATTTAACGGGAATTATCGAGGATAAATTTATTAAGGTACATTACCTCTGAAATTTTCGATCTAAACACTAGATCTTCGTTAGGAGTTCTTGCTTCCTTCTACTTCCACAGGTCTGGTGACCAAGCCTGATTAATTTTCCATCCAGCATGGTCATTGATGTTGCCATCTTGTGTCTTGTAAATTTCCAGGGATACCTCTAATTTCCGGATAATTGCATGGGATTGATGTTTCATCACTTTTAAGGAGTCCCAGTCCATTTTGTGTCCAGTTTATTGTATGTGCCTGTCTAATCCTGTTTTATTTGAGATGTTGCTTATTGCTGCTTTGTGTTCTTTGATTCTGGTGGTTAACCTTCTTCCTGTTTCTCCTATATATGGTAATCCACAGAACAAACTATTTATGAATGACTCCCTCCTGGAGTAAAGTATTTTCTTCTTTTTGTTTTAGGGATGGTAAGTATTTTTTAATTTTGTTATTCAAACCTGGAGCTAACCTAAGTTTATATTTAGTGCTGATTTTTTCAGTTTTTCAAACAGTCCCTTGTGGTAAGTGACTTTTCTTGTGAATAAGTACTCAATTTTCTCCTTATTTTTGTCTGTAGTGCCTGTTCTGTTCCTAGTAGGATTTTCGTCCAGTAGTTCACGAATTTCTTTTGAAGGGTAATCATTTTCTAAAAAGATTGATTTTAACTTATTTTTAGGTTTTTTCTTAGCTTCTGAAATTGAATTCAGCTTTTCAACTTTCTCTTTAAATTTTAATGCTACATTTTTCTTTATATAATTAGGGTGATCTGATTTATAATTTAAAATTTTTTCTGTATTTGTAGGCTTTTTGTATAATTCTGTGGTAATATACTTTTCTTCCCACTTCAAAGTAATATCTAGGTAATTTAGCTTATTTTCGTTTTGCTCTTCTAAAGTGAATTTTAGGGATTCATCTTGGGCATTAAAACCTTCTAAGATGTTTGATGGGTATCCACATTAACACCTCTCCTAGCAAATTATTACGTAAGTAAAGTAGAAGAGCCCTTCCTATTGAAACCTTCAAATTTCTGCATGTATATTAGATACATGGATGATATCCTTTTCATCATAGATCAAAATTCAAGTGGATACCCATCAAAAATCATCAATGACCATGCTGGATGGGCATTAAGCTATGCACCTCGCTTGGGCACGGCAACACCACCACTGGACTCCTGATGACTGGAAACAAGTAGCCTGGTCTGACGAATCGCGTTTCCAATTGTATCGGGCAGATGGAAGGATTCGTGTGCGGCGCAAACCCCATGAAGCCATGGATCCCGCCTGTCAACAGGGAACTGTACCGGCTGGTGGGGGTCCGTAATGGTATGGGGTGTGTTTAGCTGGACTTCACTGGAACCCCTGGTTCGTCTACAAACGTCTGTGACCGGCCAACACTATTACTGTTTAAATTTATCCGTTAGATTAAGGGCAACGGCCGGCAACTGGGGGCCCGGCCTTTGCCCGAAAAAATAAAATTTGACCGTATTCATTTAAGCCGTAATTTGAAGGGCAATGCCCGTAGAAAAAAAGTTTGACCGTATTTACTTAAGCCGTAATTTGAAAGGCAATGGCTATAAAATTTAAATTTGACCGTTTTCAGTAACGCCGTAATTTGAAGAGTAATCCCGTAAAAATATAGTTTGCCTGTTTTCAGTTAAGCCTTGTAATTTGACGACCAATTCTGTAAAAATATAGTTTGATTGTATTCAGTTAAGATTGAATTTCACAGGCTTAACTGAATAGTTTTCAGTTAAGCCGAAATCTGAAATTAAAAAGTCTGACCTTATTCATCTGAATTTCAGAGCAATCCCTGTAAATATAAAGTTTGACCATATTCAATAAAGCTTCACGGCGAGTAGTCATCGACTTTTACAGCAAATGCACATTGTTTGTGGAAGACTGTGCAAGTAAATGCATGTTTTTTGTGGAAGAGTGAGTGAGTGTGAAATTGTTGGATACTTGCATTATTACCAATCAATTCAGTTTTAAATGTGAGTAATGATATTTTCATATTTTAAAATCAGGTTTATTACAATATGATAAATAATGACATCAGTTACACACAGATTTGTCATTAGGCTTTACGAACTCTGTACACACAGTTGGTTGAACAATATTTAGTGCACATGTACTTATGTAGTACTTGCATCAATGAATACGAAGGACAGTTATGTAGTAAAGATATGTACATGCATATTCTTGTATTTATACGTTATATTAATGACAAACAGTCGTAGACAAACAGAACTAGGAACTGGTATCTGAGTACATTGCGTCTATAGGGCATTTAATCCACAATGGTGTCAAAGTTGGTTTTTCATGTAGGTTTTGGCTAGTAGTACATTTGATATAGGGTTGAGTCATGCTTTTCCTGTACTCACATTCACTGCCTTGTGTGCTGGCTCATTTTACATTCTACTGAGCACCGTGTTGTCAGTGTTCCCACAACTTTTACTGTCTTGTTTCCTATCTCTAATTTTTGGATATTTACCTACTTTTCACATTTTTAGTAAAATTATGTCAAAAACTGGAAGTACTGCTTTTGAAAGATCACATTGTTTCCCCATAATTAAGGTATCAGAAAGCAAAAAATATATACTTGAATGGAAGTGGGAGCTTTTGAACTTGATGAGGCATAATTTCAAATTTCAGACTCCCACCCAGAGAAGAAACGCTTGCTTAGACCCTGATTCTAACTGAGTTGTTGTAGAACCTTAACGAATATCATCAATATTTCTAAAAGAGACGCACTAGTGTTGGTGACGTCGACACCAAAAGAGCGGGAGTGCACGGAGGGAGTAAGACGCCTCAGGGCAGAGCGCGCAAAGGACGGATGCGCAGCGCCAACCAAAGTCAGGGGAGGTAGGCCCATGAGAGGACAGAGTGCGTTAGTCTGTTTTCGGGAATTGCAGGAGCAAGTTTGCCGTTAAGCAGGGTTCGAAGGGTTTCGAGTTTTTTGACATTATGGGTCCAGGAGTTCAGTCGAGGTACTGAACGTCGTCGGAGGATCTTCGCGAAGATAAGCTTTATTTTGCAGTGACACAGGTCGCTATGATATGGAATCTCACTTGCTTTAGTTAATGATCCAGGAAAGGATAAATCTAACGCAATAACGCAGAATAAGTGCAGAGCGGAGTTGGAATAAGATTAGGGATAGGAGTATTTACCTGGAGACACAGGACACTCCTCAGACGAGGAGGACTCTCTCCAAGCGTAGCAACGTATTATCGTAATAGAGACGTCAGGTTACATTGACTGTTAACTATATCGGCATTAGTTGAGGGACGTCTGATCGACAACCGGAAAGCGGTATTCCTACGGACAGACAGACTTCCATCTTCAGTTTTTTTTTATAATACACTTCTGTTAAGTTTGAAAACGAATCCTCCTGTGTTATCATCATATCATCATATGTAGAGGATTTTAGGAAGGGAGTGTCTGACCCCAGGTCTTAAACAATCCTTAGAAAGAAGAAACTAGGAGATTTGGGCTAGAGCGCCCGATAGGAAAGTGACACGGAAGCGAAGTAGAAAGGGTTAGGAAGACGCTCTTATTTATTATCGGGGGACCAGTACCCGGGGTCTGACCGCTTAACATGCCCATCCGACGCACGGCGGATACATAGTGGATCGAGCGTTCGTACCTGCCTGGGATCGAACCTGAGGCCCTTTCGGTGGCAGTCACGAACGTTGCCCACTAGGCCACCCGCCTTCTTCTGTGTTATTTTATCGCCAGAGTAATTCATGCTTGAATATTCAGCTGTCTCAAACCACCTCCCTGGTAATCAAATCCCAATAAAGCGGGAGAGGGGAAGGGGTTCGTCTGTTCACCCAATCAGAGTTTGGGTAAGTTCTGAGGAACGAACATTTGAGATATTCCCATTGACCGTGAGATGCGTCTATAGCGTGGAAGCCACAGAGGTATAATTGTTGTGGGCGGGTCCACATAGGAACCAAGCACGTTCGCTGTCACACCCACAAGCAACTCTTCCAGAAGGTATTAGTAAATGGAATCGTGACAGACTTACGACTGTCAAGAAAGGCTCAGGAAGGACCAAAAAGGGCAAAAAAACTCTGAAACGTTTCATCCGTGGGTACCGTCTTTCCTGTGCACAAATAATCACTAAAGAATTTCAGGATTCAGCAGGAGTGAGTGTTTGCACTAAGACGATTCGCAAGAAAGTGCACAAGTTAAATTTCCATGGCCAAGCTTCTGCGTGCAAGCCGTTAATAACTCATACAAGTGCGAGTGAGCAACTTGCTTGGTACAAAACATTTCGTCCACGGAATCTAGAACAGTGGAAACGAGGGTTATGGAGTGAAGAAACATGCTACACCGTTTTTAAATCCGATGTTCGTTGCTAGGTGCGGCGTATGCCAGGAGAACGCCATTCTGTCATAATGTGTCATCCCAACAGTTAAATTTGGTGATGGCAATGTAATGATCTGGGGATGTTTCTCGTGGTGTGCAGAATACCGTTGATGGATTTTAAAGGAAACATGAACGCTACGAAATACTAGGACATTCTATACAACGGCACACTGCATGCATTTTACCAGTTTTACGAAGACGGGCCATTCTTGTTTCAGACAGACAACGTCTTGCCATAAACGCCATCCATTTCGACATGGTTTGAGGACACCGGTGTACAGGATTAGGAGTGGCCAGCTCAAAGCCCCACACTCAATCCTGTAGAGGCCTTTTGCGATAAATTTGAACGTCGGATTCGTGCTACAACAACAACACGTCCAAATTCTGAGTCTGAACATAACCACTGCCTTGCGGGAGTAATGGAACAATATGCTTGCGACTACTTATTAGAATCCCATTGAAAGTGTGCTAAAAAGAGTGCAGAATGTAATTGTGGCCGAAGGTGTGCCTACTCTTTATTGAATTTGCCATAAATGCAGTATTGTATAAAAATTACTGGTGTCCAGAGATTATCTTCCACATCGTATACAAAATGTAGCGTTTCAAATACGACGATTTTCTGCTTTTACGCATCTTCAAGGATTCTGGAATCAAGTCCAGCCATTACACAGTGCGTTAAAGAATTTTTAAGACTGGCAATAGATTTCAGTCTACGGTGGCGCCACCAGTGTAATCGCGAATGCGTTATAAACCGTGACCATCCTCTTGCTTTCTGCCAAAAGTACTGCGCAGTTGTTAAAGTAACTCAAACGAAACGGGCGTTCATTAGAGAAGTCAAATTTTTTTCATGTTGAATTATTAAGATGAAACAAAGGGCTGTTATTAAATTTAACGCAAAACTTGGTAAAAGTGCTTCGGAAACGTACCAAATGATGAAACAAGTTTACCGTGAGTTTTGTTTAAGTAGATCAAATGTTGTCCTCTGGCACAAACGTTTTTTGGACGGAAGAGAGACGCTAGAAGATGATAAGCATACCGGAAGATCAAGTTCATCTAGGACACCGGAGATTATTGAAAAAGTGAGTGATTTCGTGGCAAGCAATCGATGTGCGTCACTAAGAATGATGGAAGAGTCTTTTTTTTTTGTTGGAGGTTTAACGACCACCGTGAGCAACTCAATGGGCTATAAGCAGTCGCCCGTCCCTAATTTAGGGTCACTGGTTCCAGGGAAGGGAGAGAGCCAGTGCCGTAAGACAAACACAACATCCATGCCTCACCGGGATTCGAACCCGGACCCCGTTCGGACGAATGATCAGAGGCCAGCGCCTTAGACCACTGCGCCACCGGGGCGGCATGGAAGAGTCTTTAAACATCAACAAAGAAACGATTCGAACCATCCTGCATGAAGATTTGGGCAAAACAAAAGCCTGTGCTAAATTTGTTCCACACACGTTAACCAATGAACAAAAATCAAGGAGAAGTGCACATTGCAGAGGCATCATTTCAGCCACTGAAAATGGCCCAAACTTCTTAAAATCGATTGTTACTGGTGATAAAACATGGTGTTTTCAATATGATCCTAAAACAAAGCGACGAAGTGCAGAATGGAAATCATAAAACTAACCACAAGCCAAAAAACAAGAAAAGTTCAATCGAAAATCAAAACAATACTCATTACATTCTTCGATAGTAAGGGTATTGTCCACAAAGAATTTATTCCAAGTGGACAAACAATTACTGGTGAGTTTTATTTAAATGTTTTGAGGCGTTTGATGGGCAGAATTCGTCGGATTCGTCCAGAATATCGGGATGAACACAGTTGTTGTTTGTTGCACGATAATGCACACAGTCACACCTCACTTCTTGTTCGTAGATTTCTGGTGAAAAATAACGTGTGTGTGTGTGTGTGTGTTGAATCATCCACCGTATTCGCCTGATTTAGCACCCTGCGACTTTTCTTTATTCCCAAAACTTTAAATGACGTTAAAAGGGTGTTATTTTGATGACATTTCGACCATACAAAGAAGCTTCGACCCATGCTTTGGAGGCAATTCCGCAAAGTGAACTGGTACAGGCATTCGAATCATTATCAAATCGCTGTAACAAGTGTATTAAAGTCGGAGGGACTTATTTTGAATAACAAACCAAAACAATATATAATTTCTTGTTTCTATTTCATTTTACAGACCTAGTCTTAAAAATTCCTTGACGCACTGTGTATTTTCCTCAACATCTGTTTTTAGTAAAACCCTTTGAAGGAGAGGATAATCATCAAATCGCACGACCGAAGTTTGATTTTGCAGCTTGGAGGGAAAATTTGTATGGGCACAATTCGAAGTTTCAAATCAACATGACCCGAACACTGATCAATAAACAAATTTATGTTTCGGTTTTGCACACAATCTCATTTTCTTATGCAGATTGTACAAAAAATCTTGAAATGTAGTTTGCTTCATAGGTCGTAGAGAGACACCATCTTTGGTGACCGGCAATTTCAAGAAACCATGGTGTTTCAAAAATGTGGAAATTTTTCACCCCGTCTGTATAATAAACCAGTCAATCGCATTTTTTGACATTGGCATGATTCTTCCTTCACTACGTATTTTTTATCAGGCAGAAGATTAAAAGGCCAGTCTCATCGGCGTTGAAAATGTCCTACGGAGCATAATTTGCGAATAAAGCAGATGAGGTCTTTGTCTTTCTTTCATCAATTGTAACCGGATCAACACTTTCAACTTTCATATCCATCCATTTGAAGCTGTGATGTTGTTTAAATTTAGTCGAACAGCAATTTCTGAGGCGTTTTCCCTCAATATTGATCCATTTATTGGTACATTTGCGACTTGAGCTTGCTTGAACCACGTCGTTAAAATTGTTTCCTGTTCGCCATAAGGTAAACTTTTGAAAGTCCTTCTCTTATTAGGACAATGACCTAACCTTTCCAAAGTAATTTTGATTGACTCTTTTGGTTTTAAAATTGTTTTCAATATTGAAACGAGTAATCCAACAAATTTGGCGAATTCAACTTTACTTCCATGAAATTTGCTAGCTTTTTGAGCTAAGGAAAGTTATTTGCGCTTCTTCCTCGCTACCTTTACTCTGACGTCTGAAAAGTCAAGATTTAAACAGCAAACTGACTGAATTGCTTTCAAAACATGACACCGTTCTTGCCACACTGAGATGTAGGAGGCCCTTTACACACGGGGATTAACGGCACTAGCTGAGGCGCCTTAGCAAAGCTTTTAGGACAACACACGTACAGTCTGACGAATGCGGAAATGCCCCGTCCTTTCGAAAAATTCTGGGGAGGAAAAACCGGATTAACCCTTTAACGACCGTAACGCCCAAAACGCCCGTACGTACAAACGGCCATAGCCGCGCGATACGCCTGTCTAGAGTAAGGTATATTTCCTACCCTTATATGTTCTTCACATTTTCTCGACCTATTAGGAATCAGCAGGTGTCACCCTCAGTCACTATTGTTGTTATTAAACAAAGAAGTGAAACAAAAGGCAGTTTCGTGCGTTATGGTATTTAGAGTGATACAAGATTTTTGAGTCATGATCTTTAAATGGTTAAGGCAACCTGGTCATCCGATTCTATTGAGAAATGAGGCAGAAAGGGGATGAACCAGTTTAAAACAATCCTATGTGTACGGAAACCAAGAAAGACACGAAATTAAAAAAAAAATCAGGTATGGCACCAAAAATCTTAAACGACGTTACGTTCGATGAGGGAATCGTGTCATTAAAAAACGTATGACACGGGGAAAATACAGAAGAATTATCGGGACTTGAGGAAAACGTCGCTTGAAATGGGAAAACGTAAAATGTGGAAACGTAACATTGGGGTTTCTCCTTACAATATATAAATATTATTCACACTGTCACATGCGCATATTTTTTTATGGTGATATTTTTCACCCCATAATGGATTATTTTTGGTTGAAAGTTTAACGACCACCGTGGGCAACTCGATCGGCTATAAGCAGTCGCCCGTACCTAATTTAGGGCCACTGGTTCCAGGGAAGGGAGAGAGCCAGTGTCGTAAGACAAACACAACATCCATGCCTCTATTATCGCGTGGGTTCCGATTTGGGTTCACCCGTCGTAATATTGGGAACCGAGTGGATTGTGATTCTGAGATGCCCTGATTTCCTTTGGGAGTCAAAGGGTCTGCTGTGTGTCGCAATGTTTTCGTGATTGTCTAGAATTAAAAAAAAAGCATAAGAGAAAGAATTTCCGAGTCCCTGCGGTAAAATATATATTATCTCCAAAAATCCAGGGTTTTTTTTTTATTTTTTTATTGGAGGTTTAACGACCACCGTGAGCAACTCATTGGGCTATAAGTAGTCGCCCGTCCCCAATTTAGGGTAACTGGTTCCAGGTAAGGGAGAGAGCCAGTGCCGTAAGACAAACACAACATCCATGCCTGACGGGATTCGAACCCGGACCCCTTACGGACGAATGATCAGAGGCCAGCGCCTTAGACCACTGCCCCACCGGGGCGGCAAAAATTACAGGGTTGAGCACACAATTTGTAACTAAGGAAACACTCATGATAGTACCTAGGCAAATTAACATAGAAAACAATTTATTAGTTACGTTTTGGCATAATAATAAAGATACACACACACAATAGTTTAGGACCCTGGGCTCATTACTTCAAGAATGTAAGTTGTTATATGTATGTGTTAAACTTGCAGTCACCTTATAGTCATTTATATGTACACTGCTGGCCACCCAAAATGCCACACCAAGAAGGAAGCATCCGATTGGCCTGAAATTCGCAGCATGCGTCGCCCGCGAGAGGACATGCAAACGATTAGCATTGCAGGGCATATGCAAATCATGTGCGCCCGGCACGCCACCGAGAAGCGCTTAAAGAAGGGTGCACAAAAGGCGGGGTGTTAGTAGTGGAAGTAAGTTGTGCTGCCGGACCTGTCCGTGGGAAGATTCCTGATGCCTCGTCGCAGAATACGGCAGTCATTCCAGCACGTTTCGGAGTTTGACAGAGGACGAATAGTGGCTTATCGCGACAGCGGTTTATCGTACCGAGACATCAGCGCACGTGTGGGACGACATCCAGCCATAGTGAGGCAAGCATGGATTCGGTGGGTGCAGGAGGGACGGACGGACCCACGTGAGCGATTGCTGCAGCCGCGGCACACCACCGAACGAGGGGAACGGCATGTTGTGCGGCGGGCATTGACGGCTCCCACCGCCACATCACGAACGTTAGCGCAGGAATAAAGGTGTGTGGCGCAACAACCTTTGTCAGCACGTACCGTTCGAGGTCGTCTGCAGGAGCAGGTACATGTTGCACGGCGCCCATTGCTCCGATTTCCATTGGCGTTACACCACCGGCGAGTGCGGCGGCAGTGGGTCGTTGAACGCCGCACCTGGACTACGGAAGGGCACGACATTGCCTTCTCCGACGAATCCCGCTTTGCCTGCAAAACACCACGATGGTCGGATTCGCGTGTGGCGGCACCACGGCGAGAGACCGTATGATGGCTGCATTATGCATCGCCATATCGGTTCGTCACCTGGCGTTATGGTTTGGGTCTCAATTGGATAAGACACCCCCCACTGGTACGCATTGCCGGTACACTCAACAGCCCCCGCTGCATCTCTGACGTTTTGGAGCCTGTATTCCTCCCTTACCTGCAGGACCTGCCAGCGGCCACGTTTCAATGGGACAATGCGCGCCCGCACGTGGCACGCATCGTGCAACAATTCCTCACGACCCACCAGGAGTCACTGCTGCCGTGGTCAGCCTGTTCTGCCGATATGTCGCCCATCAAACGCGTCTGGTCGCTAATCGGCAACCGAGTGGCCCGGAAAGCACCACCCGCGACTACGCCTGAACTGTGGAAACGTGTGGAAGCAGCCTGGACCGGCGCACACCGAGCCCACATCCAAAGCCTGATTCGTTCGATCCCGCGGCGTGTAACGGCAGTTATTGCCAGCCATGGGGGCCACACGAACTATTGATGCCTGCGTGTTCCGCAAGCCACACGGGCCTGTAAACTCAATCGTTTCATCTTTGTATCTGTTGTTATGTGTCCAGTAAATCTGGCTTTGCTATCTCGTGTCTTTTTTGGTGTTGCGTTTTGGGTGGCCAGCAGTGTATATAAACACTTCGATTAAATAACACACGATGCTAGCAAAATGATACCGACTTTCAGACTGGAACTCGTGCTCAATGACTATTTGCTTATAAAAAAGACACTATTAATTCTAGCGGAAGACCATAGATTACGCTGATCGATAAACACATACTATGAGGGGATACCAAAAGAAAGAATAGGATGGAATTCCTACCTCCAATTCCCAATCTTGCAAGGAGATCGTACTGCCTAACTGGCATCATCCAGGGTATGGACCCCTGGCGGTTACACACAAATGAAAGTTCAATCTTGGGTAGTTGCTTTGGCACATAGATATTCGCCTCTTAGGTAAAGTCCCTGGGTTCGCGCCGCTGGCCACTCCTGGCCCGGGAGATTTCTCGTCCAGTGGTTGTCTTCCATCTAAGTCTTGGGCCCCCCACGGGTAACCGAAAGTGTCAGGTGTTACATGGAATCTCCTAGGTGACAGTCATGAAGGAGAGTCACCAGCGTTCACGGCAAAATACCAAGTGAAAGTGATGCACGCCGTGAAAAAAGTAAACGTGCAGACGTCTCCTTTCCCTTGGAAAAGTTTCGACAACTTGGAAAGACCCCCATTATCTCAAAATATCCCATCATCCAATCACTAGCTGGGAAACGCAAGCCTCCCCGAATTAAATCCCTAAGTGTAAATTCTACTGGTCATAGAATTAACATTTAGTTCATCCATTCGTTAGGGGGGTTAAAAATGGCCACCTTGTCCCGTGTAGATTCTGAGAACAGCTCTTCAAGTTACGTTAGCCGCGTAGTATAACCACCGGGCCATGAATCCTAACCCAATAAAACTGTTAGTTTCGGTTCCAAAAAGTCTGCAGTCGAGCCAACGCATTGTGGAAGCCAGACAAGGAGGACAGTTTGATGGCCCCATAAAACATCTACTACAAAGTCGGTCCGTCGATGAATGACGTCACCGCTGTCTAGTCACTCTATGCGACGCATCGTGCTGTTCCACTGGCATTACCTATGTACTCGTGGGAGAGGGGAGGAAGAAAAAAACAAAAAGAATCACCCAAAAGTGGGACAAATGGCAAAATAGATTAAAAGTAAAAACGTACTCTTTCCTCAAAAATTACCCGAATTAATAAAAATGAATGAATAAATAAATAAATAATTAAATAAATTCGGAAACTGATTTTCCACCTAAATGTGCAGCCTCGAGGGAGCGAGCGCTGTCAAACTTCACAGGGATTTGAACCTGGACCCTTCGCGGACGAGTGGTCAAAAGCCGGCGCTTAGACCACTGCGTCATCGCGGTGGCATAATGGATTCAACGAGTGCTACAATTTAACGAAGATTTCCGTCAGCCTCAAGCTCCTCGTGATACATGTATAAGCGGGCTCTACTATAATAAAAAAACCCTATACAAACTCCGTTTATTGGTGTGAAAGTATATATAATGAAGAAATACAAGGAAAAATTGTATCTCCCGTGCTTTCGCTCTCCAACCGAGAGGCTTTCTCAATGGTTGCAGACGTTACTAACAAGTCTGGCTAGTATTGACGTCTGCAACCCTTGAGAACGCCTCCCGGTTGGAGAGCGAAAAGCTCGGGAGATACAACTTTTCTTTGTATTTCTTCATTATATATACTTTCACACCAATAAACTGAGTTTGTATACATTTGTTTATTATATTTAGGAGTGAATCCCGTTCAACAAGGGATCTACTATATTCTTATGCATATCTCCGTCATTCTTAGCCCCTGTGCGTTCAGGGCTTCTGCATTGTTCAAAAACGAGTGATTTTCCTTGCAAGAAAGATTTGCATAAGAATATTATTGTTCGAAGAAAGCGAACAATATACCTATTATGTAATTCGCCATTCTTGGAAGCAAATATAAAAGCATCAGCAAGAGGAGAAACCATCAGAAGGAAAAGTAAAACAGGGTATGAGGTCATGATTTTAACTTAGTCTTCAAGTTCACAATGGAGTTCCAAGCTATTAAAGATATTACAGTTTCAGGTTTCTAATGGACTGAAACGGACATTTCCTTTCTTCATCTTTCGAAGGTAAGATGAGGTCACAAAACAGTCGGAAGATTAGGTAAGTAGTGCTTAGATATTATTAATAACAGTATTTTCCAAAACAGCGTTATTCATTCAAGAAACGACTTTAAGCTATTTTCTTCCATAAGAAAGTGAGATAGTTTATGTAAATAGAAACAAATATGAAAAAAAGCTTATTAAAACCTTGACACATTAATAGACTTTCAAGAAGAAGACTTAAAACGCAAAAAGCCTTTCGGCAAATACGAGCAGCTGCGACACTTGTGATATAAATTCATTTTTAAAGGGACTTGAAAGTAAAAGCTGCAAAGTTTATTCGTTCTGAACACCTTTTGACGTTTTGCCAATTTTATTCGTTCTAAACACCTTTCACACTCGAAAATACACTTTACCTTACTGGAAAAAAGGCGGCCGAAAATAACTTCTAAAACTTGGGTACACCACAAAGAGGAAAAGAAGTATTTCTGCTTTCATTGCAGAACAAGAAATCTTTCTCTTATCTACACAACGAACAGGAATCTTGGGTTTAGATAAAGGTCCGAGGCTGCTGCAACAAAAATATGCATGTTAAAAGGATCTACTTGACACACATTTTACAATGATCTACATCCACGCTTTAAACTTAAATTTAACAAATGTTCGTAGGAAAACACGGAATTGGATTTACTGTGAACCTCAGGCAAGAGGATTATTAAGCCATTAAACCCAAGTATGCATAATAAAACTGCCCACGAACGATTTCAGATATTGAATGTAAGGAGCCGAAATCTGAAAAATCGTACTGCTTCGACTGACGACGCCTGCAGAGATGATCTGCCATAGGTAATGTTCAATTTGTCCTGTTACTTGAAGAATGATTCATTGTCGCTCACCTAATTTAAACACAAGCGATAGAGAAAAAACAAGCCCTTATCCGTTACAGTACCAATGTGTATTAAAGCCCGATACCTGAGACGAACCTTCAATGCATAAGTTGCGAACAATATACTTCATTATCATTTACATTAGTAAATCTTTCCCAAGCCGATTGTAAATAAACACCGAGAATTGCTTGCAAACTACGAAAACCACAAATGCTTGTTCAAAATTTTGTTTCCGATTGTTTCAAATCAGGTAACGACTTCACATTTGGGCGATGACGACGTAGATGGAAGCGGGGTGGCGGAACCTGGTGTTGTTATCAGGAGTACTTTCCTGGTGATTCCTTCGCGAAATGAACTATGAAGGATAGATTTTGTTTCATCAGAGAAATAAAAATTTTACACATAAATTTGTATAATTTTTTCATCGGCGTACGACCGATAAAAAAATCTATAAATATGTAAAGACCTCATAGAGAATTTGAAGGACAACCACTCTATGTCCACCGGAAGGAGAAAAGAAAATCTTATATCAGTAAAATGATTCTTTGCCGAGGGTATAAAGTGTGAAGAATATCTTGGAGTTTTGTCTATAACTATAAATTACCGGCGTTTTACTTTGGGGAACATTATTTCAAGGAAGCATTTGAAGAAAGACGTAGTTTTGCAAAACACAGAGCTGTACAAAATTTAACCTTCAATATTAATTCTGATTTCTGTATCATAGAATCAACAAAATCAGGAGTCGCACAACTACATTCATTCCATGTGTAACCTGGAAAAACCGGCTCACCTCTTTGAGATGATAATATCGATAACAAACTGGCGAAATTATGGAAGATCAGAGGAATTCAACTTGAGGAAGTGGACATGCGTATTATATAGGGGTGCGTCAGAATAATTATATATCGAGAATGATAAATATATAGTGCGACACAGTAAATGAAACATATTTCGAAAAAAATACCTGTTTGTTATTTTAGAAACAAAAATATTTTGCTTTACTTTGGTGATGGAATTGAGGGAATCGGAATGGATAGGTTCTTTCGGTCTGTTTGAAATCATTCCCTACGTAAGAAATAAAATTTGTGAGAAAATTGGGACAAGTTTTCATGAAGACTTGTTCATTGAGATCCACTCTCTTTAGAATTCTCGGCAAAAGGACTTTTTTTTTCTCTCTTTCTTTTATTGAAGAATTAGCGGCCACCATCAGCGACTCAGTGGGCTATAAGCAGTCGCCCGTTCCTTATTTATGACCACCGGTTCCAGGGAAGGGATAGAGCCAGCAGCTTAAGATAGACACAAGATCCATGCCTCACCGGAATTCAAACCCGGACGCATCTCAGACGAATGATCAGAAGCCATCGCTTAGACAACTGCACCACAGGGGCGGCCCATTCTGGCCTTACTTTGCTTTTTCTGTTGGATTTTCTTTTCCGAATTTCTACTGTTTCGCTAAAGGAAAGAGATTGGTCTTTATTATTTGAAAAGGTTTGAGCATTGATTCATACTAGAAATTCTAAATGAATTATGCAGATCGCAGAAGCTGATTGTTGAAAAACGAAAGTTCATGTTGCTGCAAAAATGAAGCCATCGGTAAATTACCCTCATTGCGTTACTGTGTGCAGACACCTCCAAAAAGCATGGCTGCGGGCAGGAAGAATGTGCCACAATTCTTGATAAGCAAAGAAATATTTCCCTTGCTATATTTTCTTGGTTGTTTTCTTATGAGTGATCCCAAACATCTGTCTTTAGGAACATACATGTGTGGAATTTGAACATTGTTCCAGTCCACAGGTTTGTGAGGTTTATGAATTTAGACGTAGATATATATGCATTAAACATAAATATAATATACGATACGTTACACTTTCAATAGCCTTTCTCTAAAATTTATTACCCTTATATATTCCATAAGCGCATGTAATGAGAAGATATTGATAAGCTCCGGAGAAGCTTTGACAGTAAAAGCACAGCCTATATTTATGGCTTACAAAGAAAAGGATTCACTCTCTACATCCTTTAGATACTTTGTGATCGAAAAAGGCACAAGTCACTTGACTAAAAATGAAATGGAACAGCTGCAGACCATTTTGGGAAGTATACATACGGAGGTGCTATTTTCCTGTAGCTGAAGAAAAAAAGGAGCTGAGTCAGGAAAATAATAAAATCGGTTGACATCATGCTGAAAGTAAAAGTGCCTGTAATATCTATCAGTCAGATGGAGATACATTTGAAGAAGAAATGTCTATTCATAACTAATTGAAGCATTAGACTGGATACCAAACGACAGAAAAAGTTCCAGAAGGCGACGGAATGGGAGATGCAGGGGATGAAACTCGAAATCGTTGTGGAACCGCGCGGAGGAGACTGGCTCAAAACGTATTCTTTTGGGAGAAATTTCGAAGCGTTTATTCTGTACGAATTGATCATGGCTGTTTATGATGATATTATAAACGTATAAATATATTTAGATACAGTGTGTGAGATATGAAAATATTTCCCATTTTTCTCTTCTAAAATTAAAGTGAAAGCTATATCAGTGCCACACGCATATGCAAGAAATTTAGAGGAGTCTCAAAGTTAGAGATGCCTAGTGTCGGTGAATATATTTCTTTATACTCGGACAATTAGTCCCTGCTACTGAAGTCATACTTTCTGCACCTTCTACAATTTTAATGAATGCCATTTATTTCCTACTAAAGCATAGTTTGAAATAAAGCACATTCTCCTAAATAGTATAATTATATATTAAAAAAAAACCTCACTTTCACTTTCTCACTCCCAAATACTTATTCCCTTACTGAAGGAAAATTCGCCGAAAATAATTTCTTAAACTTGATTAAAAATAATTCTAAATATTAGTCTAAATATTTCTAAAAATAAACCACAAAAGAAAAGAGGTATTTATGTTTTCACGGCAGAACAAGAAGTCTCTTTCTTATCCCCACAACGAACAGGAATCTTGGGTTTAGGTAAAGGTCCGAGGCTGCTGCAACAAAAATATGCATGTTAAAGGATCTACTTGACACACATTTTACAATGATCTACATCCACGCTTTAAACTTAAATTTAACAAATGTTAGTAGGAAAACACGGAATTGGATTTACTGTGAACCTCAGGCAAGAGGATTATTAAGCCATTAAACCCAAGTATGCATAATAAAACTGCCCACGAACGATTTCAGATATTGAATTAAGGAGCCGAAATCTGACGTTGCGTACGATTCAAGTTAAACCTGTGTAAAACACAAATTTTGACGAGATTTTGATCACACAATAATACAACAGAATTATCCCCCATCTAAGGTACTTTGCCCCAGATTAGGTCCCGCTACTTTGAAAGAAAGCAGGAGTCTCCACGGGATTTCCGTTTTAAAATACAATTCGAGCCGATGACACTTCCCTAAAGGAATCCCATCCTCAAGATTTTCGTGGTAAAATGTGTTTCGAGCCAATGACACGTTCCTGAAAAAATCCCAAACTGCTTTCCTCCTTTCTTTCCGTAGAGAGACCTTCAGGTTATTTTGCGGTGTGACCGATGGTTGTAATATTATGAACTCCCCCCTCTACGGGCTGCAGGCATTGACGAGGCCACCTGCCCTTCTCCTTTCATGAGGTATGCGTTTGTTCATATCTTAACAACTGATCTGACGGGGGCGATATAAAAACAGGAAAAATATAGGAAACTGTAATAAAACTAACAAATCATTTTCTTAACGTACAAGTTCTTTCCGCGCTGGGCATCGAACTAGGGTCCCCTCACTCCGGAGTAAGTTGCTCTCCCAACTGAGATACGCGGACATGTGCTCACACTGCTATCTGTCTTTATCCCATGTGCGTCCTGCGGGGGAAGGTACGTCTCATCTCTCCCCCCCCCCCAAAGGAAGAGGGCAGGAAGGATGGTCCACTGGTCAGTCGGTGCCATGAGTCGCTATAGGCAATCATCCGATCATCAAAATCCTTTTACAGCCCCCTTGATAGGTTTTATGCCTCAAATACCCTTCTTCCAGCTGTGACTGAATCGTGCATTCATCCCACTGCCTCTTCTGATCACTGCGCTATTGCTCTCAGTCCTTGCTGTTCCGGCAGAACTCGGGACAATTCGTCCTTGGACTTTGGAGTTGTGGTCGTTTTTCTTCGGGGAATGATCGGACCAAACCGCAGAAATCAATCTGCCTCTTGTGGTCTAACATTATTGATTAAGATCAAACAACAACTTGTTCTTCATGTCCGCAACCTTTCATTCCAGGCAAAGGCGCTTTACACCATGCGACTTGGCCATGTTCGCTCAGTGCTCTCTCTTCTTAGCCTAAGTGATCCGCTTTTCTCCCCCTACCGAGAGGAACTACGATCCCTCCTCCTACCAATGGCTCAGCAAGCTGTAGGTCGACTCAGTCTTCAACACGTGACGCCAGACGCTCACAACTGCGAGTTCCTTACATTAGTGGAACTCACGCGACGAGCATCGACTACACTCCATCACCTCCGCCTTTCTTCTGGTGAAGTGACGGATGATCCGATCACTCTTGTTCTCACGTCCGGCAGCATTATGCTGAAAAGTTCTGTGACCCTCTTCCGCTATCCTATATGCATCACTCCTTTCGAATCTACCCCACGTTCTCTCCCATCTTGCTTCCACTCTTCTTCTTCCCCACACACTCTCTGAGCTATCCACCACATTCTCATCTCTGAATTCCAGTACCGCTCTGGGTCCGGACTCCCTTTCTGTTTTTATCAAACTTTCGTACCTCCTCCTCTTCCGTTTCTTCTCTCTGCCTATTCAGCTGCCTTTACTTACCCCCCCTCCCGAGGAGGTTCACAGCAGCATATGAAGTCCTATTCTCCAAAACAGGTATTTTCCTTGACTTGGCGAACTGGTGCTTATTTCCTTACTAAATCTCCATTATAAACTTTATATCACGCTTCTTTCTCAATAACTAAACCCCATCCTCTACCCCAACCAAACCTACACAGTCTCTGGTCGTTCTGTTTCACATAACATTCACCTGCTTAATGATCTTAATTATCTTATTCCATCTCGCTCGATTCCGCTCTGAACCCCTCTCCCAGGTCCTATCTCTTGGACAACAGTCCACGTTTGATATTTCCCACTTTTATCTTTCTCACACACTCCTCCACTTTGAATTTCCTCCTCCTCTCCCTCTACCAGGACGCCAGTTTTCAGGTTACGTTGCCCACCTTTCTCACAGCGCCGATCCCCTTCCACCGCGGAGTGAGGCAAGGTTGCCCACTCTTTGGGCAATTCTTTGCAATAGCCATCGAGCCATTTCTCCCATCAGTCCACCGTTCTTTTCAAGCTACTCTGCCACCACTCATCGCCCGCACGAGACATCACGCTACTACTTCCGTCGCATATGCAGACGATGTCACATTTTGCATTCGTCAAGACTCTCAGTTTACTTAACTACAACGTCTCTTCGCAGATTATGCCTCCTGTTCTGGTGCAGCGATCAATTCTTCCAAAAGCACGGGCCTGTGGTGCGGCTCTAGCGTCGATCGTATGGATTCCCCCATTGGGGTGCGAATTGGTCTTCCATCACCCAGCGCTTCCTTGATGTCCATTTTGGAATCCCGAGAGATGCCTCCTTCATCACGTGGAATGCCATCCATCCACGTTTACACCGGTCAACTGCTTTTTGGCGCAAAGCTCAGTTCTGCTCATCCTATTTCCAACGAGCTCATCTCACTCAAACTTACCTTCTCTGCATGGGTATTAATTCCTGGCTCACTGTCAAATCCCCACTCCTACGTCTTAATGATCTCACCCGAAATTTCACTTCAGTGATCTGGGCAGGTCACCATTGGGTCAGTTCCCCAAAGCTCAGCCTTCCTCCAGACAAAGGTGGCATTGGTCTAATTGACACGCGCTTGTATTACCAGACTCACGGGATCACTTCGTTCCTACGTCTCTTTACGTCACCTGTAGTTGATGTCGTTATCACCTCCTTCGAGAAACACCAACTTCACTTTCTCTTCCTTACTACTTATACCTTCGGCCCCTCACTCATTCTCGTTTTCCTCCTGCCTCTCACCTTTCTCCGCTCTCCACCGGATTCCACCACAGAGATCCTTGCCGAACCCCTGTTCTTCTCATCTCTTCTACACCCCTCTCATCTTCCGTGCTTTGCTTATCCCTCCTGGCTCCGCATTGGAGTCGTAACTTCCGACCTTTCCTGGCGACCCTACGCCAGCCTTTCCCCCACTCTACTTCTTTCCTCCTCCTCTCGCTCTGTCGATGACTCCTTACTCTATTATCATCTCTCAGTTCCCCCACATTGCCACCCCCTCTGGCCTTAAATTTGTTCCTTCTTCCTGCCTTTCTCTCCCTTTCTTTCTGTATGTTGGTAGCTCAATACTTCCAATTTCCTCTCTGTCCACATCAGTTCTCTATCGATCCTTTCCAAGTCCAATTGTTCTTCTGCCCTCCTCATACCTGATGTCCCAAATCCTACTCCACCACCACCGCCGCCTCTCTCTCTCTCTCTCTCCGCTCCACTAGAGATTAACAATCTGGCTTTTTTTCACCGCCGTCTTCCCCATCCTACACCGTATATTTCTTGATTCACCTCTTTGCCCTTTCTGTGCTCAAGAGGCTGATGTTTCATGTATACCTCCATTGCGTCATTTTACTGCCGTTCCTGAATTTTGCATTTTTTTATTGGAGGTTTAACGACCACCGTGAGCAACTCAATGGGCTATAAGCAGTCGCCCGTCCCTAATTTAGGGTCACTGGTTCCAGGGAAGGGAGAGAGCCACTGCCGTAAGACAAACACAACATCCATGCCTGACTGGGATTCGAACCCGGACCCCTTACGTGCGAATGTTCAGAGGCCAGCGCCTTAGACCACTGCGCCACCGGGGCGGCAATTTTGCATTTTCCATCGCTCAACGCTCAGTTACGGTTGATCTGACCTTCGACGTATTCTTCAAGTTTCTCTACTGATCAAGCTACCACCAGGTTGTTCATACATTTTTGTTTTAGTGAAGCACGTAATCGACGTGTTTCACCAACGCTGCCGAAATATTACCACTCCATATACAGTGCCTCAAGCTTGGGTGGAATTACTGTTTTCTGTGCCACTTCAGAGAATGTCTTCTTTCCCGGTTTCGCCTCAAGAACCAAATAGTTATTGCCCAGCGCTGCGAGAATCAGTTCCTGTCCACCTGGTGACCGGCTGGTCACCGGCTGCCTCCTGCTTCGCCGACGTCACTGCAACTGACAGTTGGCAGACTATGACTTCGATTATCCTTGCTTTTGATGAGCTTCGTTTAAATGTTCATGATCACTCTTGTACTAGACCTTTCGTGTCTTTTCTCATCAATTTCAATTTTATATAACTCTTGTAATACTGTTTCTGTGATAATCATTACTGTAGGCATTACAATTCACTTGAATTTTTCATATGTTGCGACGATCAAATCCTGTCTGTCTCATGTTTTTCATATCAATGCTTTTTTGTTTGTTTTCATAGTGAATTACACAATGTACATACATTGACATTATGTTCTGTTGTTTGTTATCACCATTTCGCATTTTTACTTTGAGACGACCTGTTCGTCAGTCTCCTTTATTAGTTCATCAATATGTGCGCCCTCTTCAATGTTATGTTTAGAATCTCGTTACCTCTTTACTGAATTTTAATTGTATCAAGCAACACTCGTCGGATTGTTTTTTAAATCAAACTCTAATACCCAGTTGATTTCTTATAACGAATGTATCTCAAACCTGCACAAAGCTGTACGTGGGTAAATACTTCTTGTCTTTACTATAATTGACATGCGATTCCTCAGAACGGAAGTATTTTAGTTCCGTTTGTCTCAGGTTATTTATTACACATCCATGTGAATTTCTCAAGTGTTCATACGTCAATCTCATTTTTCACTTTACCGCTATCTTTATTTCAGTTGTGAGGTGCACAAAGTTGTACATATCTTGTAAATACGTTTCTGTTGTTTAATATCACAATATTGCACCTTTATCATCAATTGTCATGATTAGTTTATCACTAAATGCCCTCTTCATTTTTTTTCTTATTTTGCCCAATTGTACCGTGCTATTCATAAATTGCACAAGGTGAAAATCCTCCAAATACGTGGCGTCAGTAAATAAATAAATACATCGCTCTTTCCACGTTCCAGAAAACATAGCAACCGAAAAATTGTTTCCAGCCGCCGCCGTGGAATTGAACTTTGGATCTCTCGATATTTAGCCGAGTGCGTTACCTTTACACCACGGTGGCCAACAATCCACGGTGCTAAGTGTATTTTTAAGTCAGCTTCTGACTTCATGAATCCGTAAGATGGGCTCAGCTGCAGAGACGTCTCCATCTGGTGGGCATTAACGGCACTGGCTATATACACTGCTGGCCACCCAAAATGCAACACCAAGAAGGACACGAGATAGCAAAGCCAGATTTACTGGACACATAACAACAGATACAAATACGAAACGATTGAGTTTACAGGCCCGTGCGACTTGCGGAACACGCAGACATCAATAGTTCGTGTGGCCCCCATGGCTAGCAATAACGGCCGCTACACGCCGCGCCATCGAACGAAAGAGACTTTGGATGTGGGCTTGGTGTATGTCGGTCCAGGCTGCTTCCACACGTTGCCATAGTTCATCAGGCGTAGCCGCGGGTGGTGCTTGCCGGGCCACTCGTTTGCCGATCACGCCAGACGTGTTCGATGGGCGACACATGGGGAGAACAGGCGGGCCACGGCAGCAATGACACCTGGTGGGCCGTGAAGAATTGTTGCACGATGCGTGCCACGTGCGGGCGCGCATTTTCCTGTTGAAACGTGGCCGCTGGCAGGTCCTGCAGGTAAGGGAGGACTACAGGCTTCAAAACGTTGGAGAGGTAGCGGTAGCTGTTGAGTGTACCGGCGATGCGTATCATAGGGGTGCGGGTGTCATATCCAATTGCGCCCCAAACCATAACGTCAGACGACGGACCGGTATAGCGATGCATAATGCAGGCGTCATACAGTCTCTCGCCGCGGTGCCGGCACACGCGGATCCGACCATCGTGGTGTTGCAGGCAGAAGCGGGATTCGTTGGAGAAGACAACGTCGTGCCATTCCGTAGTCCAGGTGCGGCGTTCAACGGCCCACTGCCGCCGCACTCACCGGTGGTATAACGTCAATGGTAATCGGAGCAATGGGCGCCGTGCGACTAGTCCCCGCTCCTTCAGACGACGTCGAAAGGTACGTGCTGACACAGGTTGTTGCGCAACACACCATAATTCCTGCGCTAACGTTCGTGATGTGAGGGTGCGAGCAGTCAATGCCCGCCGCACAACATGTTGGTCCTCTCGTTCGGTGGTGTGCCGCGGTTGCGGCAATCGCTCGCGTCGATCCGTCCGTCCCTCCTGCACTCACCGAATACATACTCGCCTCACTATGGCTGAATGTCTCGGTACGATAAACCGCTGTCGCGAGATGCCATTATTCGTCCTCTGTCGAGCTCCGAAGCGTGCTGGAATGAGTGCCATATTCTGCGACGAGGCATCAGGAAGCTTCCCACGCACAGATCCGGCAGCACAACACACGTCCACTACTTACACCCCGCCTTCTGTGTACCCTTCTTATAGTGCTTCTCGGTGGCGGGCCGGGGCACATGATTTGCATATGCCCTGCAATGCTTACCGTTTGCATGCTTACCGTTTGCGAGGATTTTCACCTTTCGCGGGCGACACATGCTGCGAATTTCAGGCCAATCGGATGCTTCCTTCTTGGTGTTGCATTTTGGGTGGCGAGCAGTGTATATTATAGCAGTTAAATCCAAAGGGCGAGATCGAAGGTGAAAATCCTCCAAATCCGTGGCGTCAGTAAATAAATAAATGCATCGCTCTTTTCACCAGATAGAGACATCTCAGTAGCTGAGCCCATCTTACGGATTTGTGATGTCAGAAGCTGACTTAAAAATACATATAACACCGTGGAATGTTGGCCACCGTGGTGTAAAGCTAACGCGCTCGGCTAGATATCGAGAGATCCGTAGTTCAATTCCACGGCGGCGGCTGAAAACAATTTTTCGGTTTCTATGTGTTTCTGGAACGTTTAAAGAACGATGTATTTATTTATTTAAATTGTACAACATTTAGAATCTTGCTACATTTTTACTGTAATTTACTTGCACCCAGATATATTAGTCGGATTGTCTTCTAACACAAACTTTAATTCAAAGTTGATTTCCTTATAACAAATGATTTTTTAAATTGCACAATGGTGTACATGTGTAATAGTTCTTGTGTTTACTATGATTAATGTCAAGTCCTCCAGCACTGAGATATTGTAATTCCGTCAGTCTCAAGTTATTACTTTTTTGTATTTTTGACCTCAGTTGTTTCTTTTCGCACAGTGCTCCATTATTGTACACACGTCCTGTTATCTGTCAGCACTGAATTTGTACTTTTACTCGGAGACGCGCTGCTACGTCAGTCTCTTATGTTCTCGTGCAAAATATTAATGCACTCCTTACCACGATGCCCATTTGTCGATCATAGCACCGTGCTGTATATAACTGTACATAGGTTTTAGAAGTTTGCCTATTTTACTGTATTTTATTTTACTTGTATCATGACGTCCTAATTAGTTAGCCTCCTGAACCCAACCTTGATAATGATACCGATTTGAAACATCCCATGAATAATGTGCATTTGAGAAATCCCAGACAATTTGTTGTGTGGAATGTAACAATCACACTGATTTATTTTTTCGAAGTACTGAAAAAAGGGATTCTCATTTGTCCTGTCTCGCCGTGCGGAAAGAACATCAATCACATCAGTGCGAGAAACTTAACAGCCGGGTTATTCTGGTAGTTCGTGTGCCAATATAACGTACAAGTTTGTTGTCCGCGCCAAGCATCGAACCCGGGTGCACCTCACTCCGGAGTAAGTTGCTCTCCCAACTGAGGTACGCGGACATGTGCTCTCACTGCTATCTGCCGGGCAGGCACGTCACAAACGTTTAATGTAACAAAAGGCTTTCTCGAACATGGCAGCATATCATCCCCTGTGTTTACATCCGGCCTGTATTTCCTGATACTATTACCCCATTAAAAGAACTGTTCACTGATATACACGTCAGTCTTGAAAAATTCCTGCCAGCTACACTCGATGCATTTACATATGATTTCTCGCAGGTTATAACCTAGTGAAATACTCCTAAGTTACTGATTCCAGGAAGGGAAGAACACGGGACAGAATAACCACATCACCCACGCGCCATCTATGGTTGAATCGAGACAGCTACACAGCAAAGTTGAAAAGTTTTAGTTTCAAAACCTTTCAGTGGAAGAAGGCAAGTGGGACTTCTGTACATATGTTGTAAATTTTGAATGTAGCATCACTGTTACATTTCTGTTTCATGAGAAGCTGCCCTTCTGGGTATGTTTAGCGGCTTTCTTCCTTGTCACTGTATAGTTCTGTACATATGAGATGAAACTTGTGCATTGCATTACTGTTCGATTTCTGTTTTTTGTAAAGTTGCTCTACTGGGTCCGTTTAGCGTATTCTCTCTTGTCACTGCATAATTCTGTACATATGATAAGTATTTGTGCTTATTTGTTTCTCCCATTACTGTCATATTTCTAAATACCGTTGCACCTGTAAGTTCCTTCTCACCTTCGGTCTTTTATGTGAATTAGTACCTTGTGCATGTTTAATCTTTAGCATGGTAGAATGCTTGATTGGAATTTGTGCATAGTATAGAATCATGTCTTTTCCTGTCTACAATACTGTAGGTATATATTTTCATTTGTATCGCTCGTGCTTTATTGCCTGCCTCTCCTTCGCCCTACGTGGCGAAATAATTTTATGATTTTAACAATATTTTGTTTTACGTTTCACTGGAACTTTCCAGCTGATGTATATACCACTGTATTTATTGGCAGAATTCCATTGTCATGTACATAGAAATGTTGTTTTACTAAAGAATAAAGGCAATTTTGAAATGTACCGCTAGAAAATAAAAAATGGCAATTCGGAGAAGAAAAAAAAAGCATCGACGACTTTTTCACCCAAAAGCAGTCACGTGGTACAACGTTACTCCTGTTACTAGTCTGGTGAATAGATTTCGTTCAGTCAAAAGAAAAAGCGTTATAAGCCACAGAAAGAAAACCAGACACAAAAAGAAAATGCCATGAGTTATAACTGTGCTTTATGATTGAGTGTAATTTTGTGGATGACTCAATGAAAATTCACCTCCCAAAACACAATAAATCTGACGAAAACAAACGATCGTTTAAAGGAGATGCAAGTTCGTTGATTTTATTTAAAAATTTCCAGAAAACACGCTAAAGAGAAATCAATGCCTCTCTTTAAAGTTCAGGGGTACAAATAGGATATTCTTCAAGAACGTGTTTTTAAGAAGCTGCTAGAGACAAAAGTTATTGGGCTGAATTAAACTCAAATTTCTTTTTAAACCGAAATACCTTGACCTATGGGTAGTAATTTATTTTATCCCTCAAAGTTTTTAAAACGAATGATTATAATCATTCGATAATCTGATAATTATCAGATCTTGAAGAAAAACTTATGAACGGGAAAACTACTGCGCTAAAATTAATTAATTACATTCCAAAATACAGTAGATCGGGTACTAAAATTTTTGAGCTGGCTAAAAAAATCCTGGTCATTTCAAAGTATTAAAATTTTCACACTGTGAAATAAATCCGCGGTGCAAATAAAATCTTTTTTTAAAACCCCAGCTTTTATGTGCTTTTGAAATGCGATTTGAACAAAGATTCATATTGTTACAGTGGACCCCCCCCCCCCTATCCTAAAACCTGAAGAAAACTCTAAAATTTGTCCGCCATGTCGCGTATGGTATGAGGCAGCTAGGAATCACAGTTCGGCAGGCTCGCATGTTCTTTTACAGTTCAGTTTTTTTATTTATTTCTCATTTACGTTGTTTTTTCCTTCGGATGTTCTCTAAATTAATTAACAAAATTGCGGGATAATTGGGAAGTCGCTCCAATGCTCTTGAAGGCAAGAAACGCAATATTTTTGCCATTTTGAATTGTTTCTACCTGTGGGAAAAGGTAGCACTCAATGGTTGCTCTGGAAATTGATAAGAGCAAAGCGATAGGCACAGAAGAGGACTTCTGGATTTCTTGAGGAGGGGCCGATGTTACGACCCACCCCCGCCATTAATTTAGTAATTAATGGGCGTGGTTGATGTGTGAAATTAATTAAGTATTAATTATGTTCGAGGCTTGATTGGAGTTTAAAAGTGTAAACAGCAGATAAAGTTTTATCTGGGGGTTTGGAAAGAAAAGAGGCGAAGAATTCTCTCTCTGGCTGGGTGGTCTCAGAATAGCTCTGTTAGGTCATAAATATCAGGGCGCAGCTGACGGGAAACTAAGCAACACGGAATGGTACCTTTCGAAGAGGGGTCCACTTGAGTAAATGAATGAAGATGGGGACAAAAGGTTTAGCAAATAATCGTAAATTCGTCGATTGTTTGGGGCATTTTCGAGAACAATTGCTCTCTGTGTGGTCCGTGCAGAAAAATAAGAGTTCGCACTTGGCATGAACATAAAGGAAGAAAGTTCAGTTGTCTGTACGCTCTCCGATGTGAAAGGCTGGATGCCTTGGATCTGCAGCAAAATGAATTGGGAAAAATGAAGCAGCAAACCTCCCCGCATTTGGTAAGAAATGGAGACAACTGGAGGCAGCTGGAGATGCCAGTTTGCCATAAAGACAGCAGAATGCCTAAATCCGCGTGATAACGCAGAAATTTCTAGGCTGGAGCGTAATGGAAATCAGCGACTGTTTGGACTAATGAAAGCCAAGTTACAGGGGAATTAAGAAGTCTGCGAGTGGACAGTGGTCATTCCAATGAAAAACGAAGCCAAGCAAAGTCGGGTTCGGATGCCAACCACTGCAGTGTGGAATCGTCACCCATATTCATCCCCTACTATGGAGGAAGGGAAGAGACGCGCTTGTCCTACGGGGCGAAGCGAGGCCCCATGTGTGCGTGTGTGTGGTCACGTAAGCAGCGAAGCCACTACGTGTAAGTGCGATGGGATAAAAACATGGCGAAAGAAAAATATGAGCGTAAGAGCGGTGGCTTCGATACCTAACAAATATACAGGTGAAATGTTGAGTTGCTGGTATACGCTTAAGGTAAAAAAAGCACGTCTGATTTCGCTCGGCCGAGAAAATTAATCTCAGGGCTGGCGGTCGCAACTCTATAAAAAAAATGGAAACAAAACCTGCGAGAGGCATGTTTGAACTGCGTACTCAGGCAGGGTAGATGGTTTGCTAACGGAAAGGAACTGACTGAATTGGGAATGAACGGTCAAAAAGGACGGAAGGTAGCGACGGACGGAATCTACAATAGCAGCAGCGGAAGTGAGGGCGTGCCACTCTCCAAGCAGTTGACGTTCACAATTATTTCTTCACGACAACAAAAATCGTTTCCCAGGAACACAGAAAATTAATCTTGGAAACCGCAACAGCAGATGTGAGAGGGCCTATTTTGTTTAACGGCCACCTTCAAATCGTCACGAGAATAGATCAATCAGTGTGCACTCTAATCATTGCAACAAAGTGCGGCGTGATATTACCATTTTTAATTGTGTGCTTCATTTACATCAAGCGTCAAAGTGAAGTGTTGAATCATCGGTGCTGCCACATGGTGCAAGTGTCTGTGTGCGTGTTTTTTTTTTTGTCGTGTGATATTATGTGATGCACAACGGATTTGCACAGCAAAGTCACGTAACTGTAAGTAGATGAATATTTCCTTTTTCTTTCTTCGCACATCTGCGAACTTGTGCCATCCCGACACCCAAAGCTGCATGGACATAGATGCAGTAATGCTGAGTGACTGAACCTCAGTGGAAATACCTGCACATACAGATTTCAATTTCTTACAGGGCCCATTTCTTGATTATTTTTTTTACATGAATAAGGGAGAAGGTGTGGCTACAAATTCCGCTGGGCGGGACAGTTTCTTTTAACTTTGGTTCAGGACCAACGTCAGCGGGGCAGGGTTCTGCATGTGCATGCTTATTAGATTTAGTTAATTAACTTTGGCAGTATTTCGCACCTATAATCGTATACCGCAAATTAACGTGCTTGTGTATTTTGTGTCGCGAGTATTTTTAATGTGATCGTTTGCATATAATTTTTTTTTTCATTCTCTAAGCAATTGTATATGAATATCACCTGCAGCTCTATTTAGTGTGTTAAAGAGTAGTATCTCTTGTTCAGATAGTCCGGTGGAGACTCAGTCGGCTGCGTTATCCGACAGTAAAGTGTGACACCGTATGCTGCCCACATATGAGGGGCAATTGTCTATGCGCCTAGAGAGCGCCGGATCTGTTTAAATCTCGCAGAAGGTTATTAAATGTTGTGTTGTGTATTTAAGAATCATGTGTTATTTGCGAAAGTGAGTGTTGTACTGGCTGGTTGGAGATTGAATGTACCGGAGTAAGATCCGGACCACTACACTCAGTCACGAATTGGTGATTGCGGGTGAACCTCATCACAACTCTGATCCCAAAGTATCATTTTTTTTAGATTATTTTATTTTTTATTTGTTGTTGTTATTTTGTTCACAAGGTGGATTCACCCAAGCCTTATGCTTCGGGTCATTCTTCAACTTTTCATTTTTTATGTTCTGGTGTGAATCTTTGAGTGCAGCAGTGCACCTGAGATTCTCACCTGGTGCCGCGGCCAACTAAATTGTACTTCAGGTCACAAGCACCGTTACCGGCCGACTCGGCAGGAACACTGCTAGTGCCGTGTAACAATATTCACACAGTTTCGAGTCACCTGAAAAAAAAAAAAAATCTTTTGCTCAAATCAAAACAACCTCTACACCCTCAAGAATTTCTGCTTTCAGATATGACTATTAAAAATCGTAAATGCAGGAAATTTGCGAAGCCTTTAATCAAAAATACTCGCAGCCTGATGTCATATGCATGCCTGCCAACTTTCAAGAATTGAAATTCGTTAAAAAAAGTTCAGTAAACGTTTAATCGATGTGGCAGATTGACTAACGTATCGAAATACTGATAAAATGTATCGAGTATATCAGTTAAAATCGATTCATTATGAGAATGATATATCGATTTCATATGCTTTGCAAGTAATAAGTAAGATGTTTGACATTATTTTTCGCTTATAACGATTAAAATGCAATCGAAGCATAAACAAGTCATTAGTTTATATAATCATAAGGTTACATACACGGAAACAAATTCATTTGTAACCGCGAAATTATAGCCATAAGCGATATATTGCAGTGACTTTTTTATTTTAAATTTACAAGTAGCTTCGAACTTAAATTTCTGCGCCAGCATGTTAAAAAACATTTACAAAAAGCAATTTCTTGTTTGTAAGATTAAAATTGGCGCTTACTACCAAAACAAAAGAAAAACAAAGTTTATTTCCGTCTCTCTTCGAATTGGATGAGAGCAGAGATTTGGACGAAATTATGATCAGGAATGTCGGAAACATGCAGATACCACAGCCCCTTGGAATAATCATTCTCTCTTCGAAAAGTAGTTAAGGTAATTGTGTGCACGTATGGGTGTCACTGTTCTATTTGAAAAAAAAAACCCGTTAAATAAGTACTATTTCCGTAAATTTTAGGGTAAACCGCAAAACTTGGCACGTATGCACTAGGGAGAAGAAGTCTAGAAAATCCCAAGGCAAAAAAAGCGATCTGCCGCAAGAGAGAGACGAACAGACAAAACATTAGGCATCTTCACAAAACACAGTAATGACAAGTAGGGATGGCCCAACACACAAAGCTGAATTGGTCACGGCTTTGAAGACCAAGTTGCCAGATCGGAGTCCTAACCTGAACACTAAACAGAATTTCAGGGATGAATTAGATTGTCGAATGCGTGGACGAAGAGATGGCCCAACACACAAAGTTGAATTGGTCACTGCTTTGAAGACCAAGTTGCCAGATCGGAGTCCTAACCTGAACACTAAACAGAATTTCAGGGATGAATTAGATTGTCGAATGCGTGGACGAAGAGATGGCCCAACACACAAAGTTGAATTGGTCACTGCTTTGAAGACCAAGTTGCCAGATCGGAGTCCTAACCTGAACACTAAACAGAATTTTAGGGATGAATTAGATTGTCGAATGCGTGGACGAAGAGATGGCCCAACACACAAAGTTGAATTGGTCATTGCTTTGAAGACCAAGTTGCCAGATCGGAGTCCTAACCTGAACACTAAACAGAATTTCCAGGATGAATTAGATTGTGGGGTGCGTGGACGAAAAGATGGCCCAACAAACAAAGCTGAATTCGTCATTGCTTTGAAGGCCGAACGGCAAGAATATGGGAGCGCATTTAAAAAAACAATAACAAAAAGTATTACAAATATTTAACGGGAATTATCGAGGATAAATTTATTAAGGTACATTACCTCTGAAATTTTCGATCTAAACACTAGATCTTCGTTAGGAGTTCTTGCTTCCTTCTACCTCCACAGGTCTGGTGACCAAGCCTGATTAGTTTTCCATCCAGCATGGTCATTGATGTTGCCATCTTGTGTCTTGTAAATTTCCAGGGATTCCTCTAATTTCTGGATAATTGCATGGGATTGATGTTTCATCACTTTTAAGGAGTCCCAGTCCATTTTGTGGCCAGTTTCTTGTATGTTCCTGTCTAATCCTGTTTTATTTGAGCAGTTCCTTATCGCTGCTTTGTGTTCTTTAAATCTGGTGGTTAACCTTCTTCCTGTTTCTCCTATATATGGTAATCCACAGAACAAACTACTTTATGAATGACTCCTTCCTGGAGTAAAGTATTTTCTTCTTTTTGTTTTAGGGATGGTAAGTATTTTTTAATTTTGTTATTCAAACCTGGAGCTAACTTAATTTTATATTTAGTGCTGAGTTTTTTCAGTTTTTCAAACAGTCCCTTGTGGTAAGTGACTTTTCTTGTGAATAAATACTCAATTTTCTCCTTATTTTCGTCTGTAGTGCCTGTTCTGTTCCTAGTAGGATTTTCGTCCAGTAGTTCACGAATTTCTTTTGAAGGGTAATCATTTTCTAATAAGATTGATTTTAACTTATTTTTATGTTTTTTCTTAGCTTCTGAAATTGAATTCAGCTTTTCAACTTTCTCTTTAAACTGTAAAGCTACATTTTTCTTTATATAATTAGGGGGATCTGATTTATAATTTAAATTTTTTTCTGTATTTGTAGGCTTCTTGTATAATAATTCTGTGGTAATATATTTTTCTTCCCACTTCAAAGTATCTAGGTAATTTAGCTTATTTTCGTTTTGCTAAAGTGAATTTTAGGGATTCGTCTTGGGCTTTAATGCCCATCCAGCATGGTCATTGATGATTTTTGATGGGTATCCACTCCAATCTTGATCTATGATGAAAAGGATATCATCCATGTATCTAATATCATCATCATCATCATCATTGTCAACCATTATCAATCCACTGCTGGACGAAGGTCTCCCCAAGTTTCCTCCACAACGGTCTGTCTTGTGCCAGTCTCCTCCATGTCACCCCTGCATACTTTCGAATTTCATCCACCCATCTCCTATGTGGTCTTCTTCTGGGTCTTTTCCTGTCCCTTGGAATCCAATCTAAAATTTCGGCTGTCCATCGATGATCTGTCCTTCTGGCAGTATAAATTTCTGCATGTATCTAATATACATGCAGAAATTTGAAGGTTTCAATAGGAAGGGCTCTTCTACTTTACTTACGTAATAATTTGCTAGGAGAGGTGTTAATGTGGATACCCATCAAAAATCTTAGAAGGTTTTAATGCCCAAGATGAATCCCTAAAATTCACTTTAGAAGAGCAAAACGAAAATAAGCTAAATTACCTAGATATTACTTTGAAGTGGGAAGAAAAGTATATTACCACAGAATTATATAAAAAGCCTACAAATACAGAAAAAATTTTAAATTATAAATCAGATCACCCTAATTATATAAAGAGAAATGTAGCATTAAAATTTAAAGAGAAAGTTGAAAAGCTGAATTCAATTTCAGAAGCTAAGAAAAAACCTAAAAATAAGTTAAAATCAATCTTATTAGAAAATGATTACCCTTCAAAAGAAATTCGTGAACTACTGGACGAAAATCCTACTAGGAACAGAACAGGCACTACAGACAAAAATAAGGAGAAAATTGAGTACTTATTCACAAGAAAAGTCACTTACCACAAGGGACTGTTTGAAAAACTGAAAAAAATCAGCACTAAATATAAAATTAAGTTAGCTCCAGGTTTGAATAACAAAATTAAAAAATACTTACCATCCCTAAAACAAAAAGAAGAAAATACTTTACTCCAGGAAGGAGTCATTCATAAAGTAGTTTGTTCTGTGGATTACCATATATAGGAGAAACAGGAAGAAGGTTAACCACAAAGAACACAAAGCAGCAATAAGGAACATCTCAAATAAAACAGGATTAGACAGGCACATACAATAAACTGGCCACAAAATGGACTGGGACTCCTTAAAAGTGATGAAACATCAATCCCATGCAATTATCCGGAAATTAGAGCAATCCCTGGAAATTTACAAGACACAAGATGGCAACATCAATGACCATGCTGGATGGAAAATTAATCAGACTTGGTCACCAGACCTGTGGAAGTAGAAGGAAGCGAGAACTCCTAACGAAGATCTAGTGTTTAGATCGAAAATTTCAGAGGTAATGTACCATAATAAATTTATCCTCGATAATTCCCGTTAAATATTTATAATACTGAAAGTAATAAGAGGAAGCCATGAAGTCATTAATTACTAGAATAACAAAAAAAAAAAAAAACCGGGTTAGTGTATTACGCAGATTTGCCGCCACCGTATGGGCCAAAAGTTTGTATATTAAATTTTCTACAGATAAAGTTTATTTGTAGGCTAGCAGATATACGTAGATTAATGATAAAGTAGTATGTTCTTTAAACACGAGTACACCCATGCAGAATCAGGTCGAGTACGTGCTATTTATTGGGTTGTCGGAAAAGTTACGGCCGCCCCGGTGTCGCCGTGGTCTAAGGCGCTGGCCTCTGATCATTCGTCCGAACGGGGTCCGGGTTCGAATCCCGGTGAGGCATGGATGTTGTGTTTGTCGTACGGCACTGGCTCTCTCCCTTCCCCTGAACCAGTGACCCGTAATTAGGGACGGGTGACTGCTTATAGCCCATTGAGTTGCTCACGGTGGCCGTTAAACCTTCACTCAAAAAAAAAAAATGAAAAGAAAAAGTCATGACGTATTTTGCCACCCGATGGCGGTTGGGCGGTTTTGGAAGTACTAGAGGCATGTGCAGCTCTGTTATCGCTATGGCATTTTACAGGAGCTAGTTCTAGCTGCAGTCTAAAAGAAATAGTGAGTGATTTGGTTGATTTGCGGAAATTTGACATCAAGTTGAAGATGAAAGTCCAAACTATGCATTTTCGCCATTTTACTGTTTTACTTCCGGAAAGGGAAGAACGCGCTTCAAGCTTGTGAAAAGTTACCTAAAGTGTACAGTGATAATGCTCCATAAGAACGTCAGTGCCAGCGGTGTTTCGCAAAATTCCGTGTTGGTGATTTTGACCTCAACGATACTTCTCGGTCCGGGAAGCCAACAGAGGTTGATGACGACCAAATAAAGGCATTGATCAAGTCAAACCTACGTTACACGACACGAGAAATTTCAGATACATTGCACATTCATCATTCAAGCGTTCACGACCACCTGAAGAAACTGGGATACGTAAGCAAGCTCGATATGTGGGTTCCTCATGAACTCAAAGAAGCTCAATTGACGCCGCGTATTATCATCTGCGACATACTCATTAAACGTGAGGAAAACCGATCCTTTTTTGAAGCGACTGATCACTGGTGACGAAAAGTGGATTGTGTACAACAATATGCTGCGCAAACTGTCTTGGTCCCGAAGTGCTACTTCGCCTCAAACGACATCCAAAGCAGACATTCATCAGTAGAAGGTTCTGGTCTCAGTGTGGTGGGATTTTAAAGGTGTCGTGTTTTTTGAGCTCCTACCGCCGAACCAAACAATCAGTTCGAATGTGTACTGTCGGCAATTGGACAGTTTGAACGACTCCATCATCCAGAAACGTCCAGAGCTCGTTCATCATAAAGGTGTTGTGTTCCATCACGACAACGAGAGACCACACACAAGTTTGATCACCCGCCAAAAATTATTGGAGCTTGGGTGGGATGTGTTGCCACACACAGCATAGTCGCCTGATCTTGCACCGTCAGACTTCCACTTGTTTCGCTCTCTTCAACAGTCCTTTCGTGGTGTAACATTCAATTCAGATGAAGCTGTGAATCAGCACCTTGTACAGTTTTTCGCCACGAAAGACAGGTCCTTCTATGTACGAGGCATTCTGCAGCTCACTGAATAATGGCAAAAGGTTATCGAACAAAACGGGCATTATATCATTGATTGATTGATCTTTGTTTTTTCTATCAATAAATGAGATTTGCAAAAAATGGCTAAAATACGTCATGACTTTTCCGACAACCCAATATATAATTTTTGATAACAAATTCTCGAAATAGCTTCAAACATGAGACAATAATTAAAAGAAACGATGAAAATTTCATGCAACTTTTTGCACTACATTAAACTATGTCAAACACACACAAATGTTGTTTGGGCTATTCCGCCTAAGACGGCAATTCAGCTTACAACAAAAAAAGGCCCCACTTTCTTGCCTTCCAATCGGATTCGAAATCCTACTTCCTTTACGCTCTTTTTTTATTCAATCTTTTGTTGCCGAAGAGTTATAGATGGTTCCCACCAGCATCTAGGAATGTAGGGATTGGTATATCCCTAAATCAGTGCAACTTATCAGTGCCAGGGTGTTTTTTTATTGTAGGTTTAACGACCACCGTGAGCAACTCAATGGGCTATAAGAAGTCGTCCGTCCCTAATTTGGGGTCACTGGTTCCAGGGAAGGGAGAGAGCCAGTGCCGTAAGACAAACACAACATCCATGCCTCACCGGGATTCGAACCCAGACCCCTTTCGGACGAATGATCAGAGGCCATCGCTTTAACCACTGCGCCACCGGGGCGGCTCCAAGGTGTTTAAAAAAGAATGACCTGATTTCAAAGTAGTATATTTAATAAGGCAAATGTAGGATACTTGCAAAACAAAAAGCCAAGTATATGAAGGGAGGTCTAAAGTTTCACTCACAACAATTACAAAAGCTCAAGGCGCCCTCCACCTGCTGCACGGACAACATCAAGCCGATAGCTGAATTCATCCCAAACGCGTCGGAAAGGTCTTCAGTCACAGAATTTACCGCGGCCGTGATTCTCGTTCGGAGTTCATCCAAATCAGCGGGTAAAGGGGGAACATAAACACGGTCTTTTACGTATCCCCATAAAAAAAGTCACATGGTGTGATGTCTGGAGATCTCGGAGGCCAAGCGTTGTCTTGGGGGCCCCTGCGTCCAATCCAACGCTTAGGCAATGTGTCGTATGGAAACAGACAAACGTGGAGGTTCCAATGTGGCGGTGCGCCGTCCTGCTGCAAAATGTAATCTTCAGAGTCGTTCTGCAGCTGTGGAAGTAGCCAGTCCTTGAGCATTGCAAGATAGGAGTTGCCCGTAACCGTGTTGTCCACAAAAAAAGAAAAGGCAAGCCATAAACCTTTCTAACAGAAACCGCGCAAAAAACATTCAGTTTTGGTGAAACACGTTCATGTTGGAGAGTTGCATGTGGATCCTCCAGTCCCCATATGCGAATATTGTGGCGCGAAACTTTCCCGCTTACATGAAAGGTTGCTTCATCGCTAAAATTCAACCTTTGTACGACGGTGTCGTCCTCCATGTCCTCTAACAGAGTTGTAGAAAAATCTTTTCGTTGTGTTTTGTCACCTCCACGAAGAGCTTGTACCAATTGCAATCTGTACGGCTTCAGCAGCAAACGTCGTCGTAAAACACACTGTAAAAAAATTGCTGTGAATTCTCGGTGTTTCAACTGTATTAAAACGGTTTACGAACCGTAAGCACGCCAACGGGCGATGAACCGTAAATTTTCGGTAGATAAACAACATGTTCACGGTGTTTAAACTGTTTTAACCATTACGGTATAATACCTGTTTTTTAACGTGCTGTCGAATGGCAACGGGCTGGTCGCGGACGCCATGTTGGTACGAAGCGATGGAGGTCTCTCTACACAAGTCACAAAGTAAGGATTACATATTACTATTTTTAAGAAGCACCGCAGCATTTATTTTTGGTAAGTATTTTTTTGTTTTGTGTAAGTCACAGTGCATTATGATGAGAATGTTAGTATTAAGTGGTTTTGGTAACAATTGAAACAAGTTTGATTTTTTATTTCATGTATTTCGTTCAAATTATTTGTTAGGCCGAACAAGTTAAGTAAACGAATGCAGTTGCTAACTAATTTTCCTCACTTGTCCTTTGACTAGGGTGACAACTAGTTTTGGAGAACGAGGTACAAATTGTATAATGGTCAATTTCACCCAGACCACGTGGGTGCTAGGAAATTTTTATTTAGCATTCGCAAGTGCTAAAAATTCAAAAGCCATGCTCCTGCTTCCTACATTTTTTTTTCAGTGCCAGACAGCTTTTTTTGGAATCTGGGTTCCTGAAGATTTTGTGGCCCCTATTTCTGGTCACAAGTGCTTGTAAAATACGAATGTCCTATAGACTATACGATAGATATGTATGTCTTGTACATATGTTGGATACCTATTTCCTTTATATATGTATGTTAAGGCTTTGTAAAATACATCTCATGTGTTTGCAGACATAAGGAAATGTATTATTTTTAATATTTATTCCTAAAGAAATGCAAACATTGAATCAAGTATAGATAACAAAAAATTGAAATGAATGCACAAAAACAGAAGTTCACACATAGTTCAGGAGTTTGTCTTTAAAATGTCTGTTTAAAGATGCTGAAACATTTTTTTCTGCAAACTAACACATTGAAGAAATCTCATGTGAGCAGTGTGTATACCTCATCTGTGGTAAGATGGAAATTTATCAGAACCATTCAATTTCTTAAAAATTAGTTGAAATATATCAATACACAGGTATTTGTGTAGTAATAACTGCCAGTGTTTTGTGTAAAATTATAAAAAAATGACAGAAATATCACTCAACTCATGCCCAACGCACAACTCGAGGCGCGTCGCGTAAACTTAATAGCAGTACCAATATCTGTTTGTTTTATTTATAAAATGAGTACCCCAAAAGGTGTATTTCAATGCAAAAACAATTGCACGTAGAAAGTTTTACAAACAGGTCACTGATGCTAGGCAGTAATTACATTAGAACTGCTTCGTGAGCTAAGAAAAACCCCTCAAAAAATCTCTTCAGGTGTACTGTGTAAGAAATAAACATTGCTAGTATACCCCAAAATCTCAAGTGTCCACATATCTTACAAAAATTTTATACTAAAGAAAATTCAAACATTGAATCAAGTGTAGACAACATAAATGAAAAATGAATGCACAAAAACAAAAGTTTGCCGCCCCGGTTGTGCAGTGGTCTAGGCGATGACCTCTGATCATTCGTCTGAAAGGGGTCTGGGTTCGAATCCCGGTGAGGCATGGATGCTGTGTTTGTCTTACGGCACTGGCTCTCTCCCTTCCCTGGAACCAGTGACCCTAAATTAGGGACGGGCGACTGCTTATAGCCCATTGAGTTGCTCACGGTGGTCGTTAAACCTCCAATAAGGCCGTCCCGGTGGCTAGTGGTCTAAGCGATGGCCTCTGATCATTCGTACGGAAGGGGTCCGGGTTCGAATGACGGCGAGGCATGGATATTGTGTTTGTCTTACAGCACTGGCTCTTTCCCTTCCTGGAACCAGTGACCCTAAATTAGTGACGGGCGAGTGCTTATAGCCCATTGAGTTGCTCACGGTGGTCGTTAAACCTCCAATCAATAAAAAAAAAACCTCCAATAAAAAAAAAAAAGTTCAGGCGTTCGTCTTTAAAATGTCTTTTCTTGCTTTGAGGTTTTTTTTTTTTTTTTTTTTTGATTGGAGGTTTAACGACCACCGTGAGCAACTCAATGGGCTATAAGCAGTCGCCCGTCCCCCTAATTTAGGGTCACTGGTTCCAGGGAAGGGAGAGAGCCAGTGCCGTAAGACAAACACAACATCCATGCCTGACCGGGATTCGAACCCGGACCCCTTACGGACGAATGATCAGAGGCCAACGCCTTAGACCACTGCGCCACCTAATTTTGGGTCTCCCTAATTTAGGGTCACTGGTTCCAGGAAAGGGAGAGAGCCAGTGCCGTAAGACAAACACAACATCCATGCCTGACCGGGATTCGAACCCGGACCCCTTACGGACGAATGATCAGAGGCCAACGCCTTAGACCACTGCGCCACCGGAGCGGCGCTTTGAGGTTTGTGAAGAAGTGCACAACATCGTCAAACTAACTGCTGAGCAATATCATGCTCTAATGACATGATAGCAAGACTGTTAAGCCTTTGTTGAAGCATTGTCAATCACAAGTTATTTTTTACCAAGTGTAGTTTTAATACGGTGAATATACATTTGGGAAAATATCAAATCATATATATGTGTGTGTGTGTGTGCGCGTGTGTTTTGCAATGTCTTGACAAGAAAATTTTTTTTTTTTTTTGTGCAGTAGCTACATTCACACTTGATAAAGTCATAGAACTGTGAAATTTTACTATGTAAAGATTCATCCAAATCCTCACTGTAAAAATCTAAACAGTTATTTAGAGAAATTTAGTTGGCAGTTAACTAAGAACTGAAATGGAAATTGAATTTTTTTTATAAGCTAACAGACATTTGTTATCCAACTGATCAATAATCACATTAAATGTTTCTACTTCACATTTTTTCTGTCCTTTAAGAATAGTTTCATTATGGTTATTGCCATGTGCATATTTTTTTATTGTGATTAGACAAAACTTCCAGGAGATTTTTCACTTAATGTTTTATCTATTTCTTCATATTTTTCAAAATTATTTCTTTCATTGGCAATGAAATGGGATAATGACAGAAGGTTACGTCCAGTTAACAAATCTAGTGATGGCTTTTGTAATTTAGTGCCAACTTTATCACATCTTTCTAAAATATGCCAAAGAGCACACATGAAAATAGATTCAAATTTATGAGAGAAACTTGAAGAAAAAACATCCAATCTCTGTAGGTAGAAGAAAAGATTTAGGATTTCTAGACAATGGAAGTCCTAAATTTAATATGAATAATGCAAATTATTTCTTCAATTTGCGCTTTTCGGAACTTTTTTACCCACAAAGTTTTCAGTCCTCAGTAAAACAGGTGTGGGCTGTACTAGTTTTGTTGGGGACCAAAAAGTTCCAAATACTCCAACCTCCTTTAGCCCACCTAACACCCCTGCTCTGACAACTGGTTTTGGAGAACGAGGCACAAGTCGTTGAATGATCAATTTCACCTGCAGACCACATGGGCGCCAGAAAATTATTTAGCTAGCACTGTTACAATCCTAGGTGATTTAACAAGAATTCTGACACCATACTCCTGCCTCCTATATCTTTCCTGTCCCAGCTGCTAATCATTCATCAACTGAATCCATTAAGAATTTCATTTGCTGATTTTTGTGTTAAAATTTGTGCTTTCATCCTAATTTCTTTACATAGTCTGTGACGGGTTTAAAATTTATTACATGCCAGGATGCTAGATAATATTTTTTAATCGCCGGGATGCGGCCCAACTTCGAACACTTTATTTCTATGGGTGGTCAAATTTTATTTCTGTAAAAACACATAAGTTGTTACTCAGAGTTAAAGTTGATGCCACTGTTTTCCAGCCAATAGCTATCTCAAATAGCCTGGCAAATCCCTCTTTTTTTCCAGGTAGAGTTGCCATTATATTCCAAGCTTAAATCTAAGAAATTCCTTAGTCAAACTCTGCATTAGCACCAATGCATCATTGTTACCCCTTAGCTTAAAATACACTGCTCAAAACTATTAGGAGATATCGTGGTTTAGATATGAACTACTGACATCATTGTATGCTAAGAGAAATTGAAGGAAAGTTATTACAATGAAACTTTTGCATACTTCCAAACACCTCAGTATGCAAAATTGATTGTGGGACGTTAAAAAGGGTATGTTTCTGTCAACGAATGAAAAGTGAATTGTATCTTATGATCGTTTAGTCCAGGATAAAAATGACTCGTGCTTTGAATGTGATGTCCGAACAGGATTTACCCAAATCCGTAGCCTGAGGGCTATCGGTCACTTAGAAGCTGGTCAAACCCAATCGCAAGTAGTGGACGCCATTGGAGTGTCTCGAAGCATGATTTCCAGATTTTGGAATTGGTTTTCAGATACCGAAAATTTAAGGCAAGGTCACAGGAAAGCAACGTCAAGAAATGAGGATCGTTTTTTATCACTGACTGCCAGGAGAAACCGGAGTATGAGCGCCCCTCTTCTGCAATGCAAACTCCATATGGCTACTGACACAAATGTTTCGACTCAAACTGTTCGCACCCGACTACACGGTGTTGGTCTGTATGCTCGACAACCTATGGTATGTGTTTCTTTAACCGCATGCCACCGTGCTGCCTGCAGATTTTGAGCACATGACCCTGCTGATTAGAGAAGAAATTAATGGAGCAACGTTCTCTTCTCAGACGTGTCTTGCTTTACTGTACATCCTGATTATTTTGAGGGAACAAGGTATTTGTAACAACCAGAGGTAGAAAAATATTCTGAAATCTGTGTGGCCAGCTAAATTTTTTAGTGGCCAGACATTGAACCTGCGGGAGGAGGGGGCTATATATAATGTCAAAGTCATACACTTCTGTCCAAAAATGTTCTGCCCTCAGCCCTGGCAAAAAAAAAAAAGGTACTCGTTTTTTTTTTGTTTTTTTTTTTTCATCTGGGGCTCGCAAATTCCTGAATTATCATAATTTTCGTCGTTTATCCTCAGACCCTAGAAATCGCACTTTTTTTTTTATTTTCGTATAATCTGTGCCGGCGTAAATACACAGATTGTGACATTCAGAAGAAAAAGAAAAAAATAGCCATATGATCTTGTATATCACAAATGTTGATCCAGAAGCGGAATTTTCGACAGAAAAGTTAGGCACATAAAGACCCCGGAGTCTGAAGAAATGAAACAAAGACTTTGGTCAAACTGGCAAAGGACAAACTAAAATACAAGGCACAGTGTACACGAGATTCAGAACATAGAACTTTGAAATGAAGCGTGCATGTTTAGGTTCCTGCAGCAAGCACTGTGCATACATTTTTATTGGCCAATTGATGAGGAGAGGGCACAAGCACAGTCAGCGTTTTTGTCTTTCCCAACAATACAAAGACAAAATAACTGCCGCCACCCCCTTCCTACAGCTTTCCCGGTCTTTCATTATGACATCCCTTTTCCGTCCTCTTCACTTCGTGCAAATCCTAGACTGAAATTTTTTTCCGAGAGAGTTCCTTTTCCAATTATATAGCCCCTCTCCAGCACAATTACCCTGCAGATTATTTTTCAAATTGAACGGCAGCAAAAACTTTTTTTTATTTTATTTTTTTAAATCGTTTATTCGTGGCTTATACAATGCAAATTGCCGTACATGTTTTTCAGTGAGAAATTTACCTTTATTTTCATTTTTACGATATGATCATAAATATGCCTTTGTACATTTGTCTCCCCAAAAATTATTAAATTTAAATTTACTAATTGTTTTGGCCATATTTTTCTTTTTGCATAGCGTACTAAGTTTATGTAGTTCCTATTCCAACCTCTAAAGTTTTCTGTCACTCAGTTTTAATACAAAACTATGATATTCCCTATTCCCTAAATGTTTTTAGCTGTATATATATAGTAATAAAGTCAACCACAGATAAATTGTAATCCTAATACAGAACCAAAAATAACATCCTGAATTCCTGATAAGATAATTTTTTTCCAAAGACCAAACCTCCCCCCCCCCCGCCGCATTAAAAAAGGCAAAATCCAATAAAAAAACATTTGCAGCGTGTTAGTGAAAACACCAAATATAAATATAATCATCCGGTAATTTCTAAACCTTACTTTACCATGGACTTCAATCAAGATGGCTGATGCCATATTTGATATATCTCAAGGGACCTCTGTCCCTCATTGTCAGTTTGTCACTATAAATGAATTGAAACAAATCTCCGAGAATGTACATCATGAAAGGGTGAATCGGTGAAAATTTTAATCACAATGTAACATTCAGGCCTCTTGTGTCGCCATTCTGATTGAATATCAGCAATGAAGTCACATCACCAGTGAAGCATTATCTCCATCAGTGCTAAATAAATGAGGCTGGAGACAAGTTTCTAGAAATGAAAATCTTATTTTTTTGAAAAACTGGAAAAATAAGAGGTACATACAAGTATCGGATTTATTTAAAAATAGAAAGTAGTCATGACTACTCTTTTTTGTGCAAAGTACATCACAACTTACATTTCCTTTGACATCTTGGAGTCGAATTTTTCACGATTACAATACTTTCTCATGCTAATGTATGAAAAAGGAAAAAGTCTTTTTCACATAAAAAAAAGGAACTAGGAACTCTCATAAAATTGCAGGTCCTGTTAATGTGGTGCTCCACAGAGCTGCACACATAAAATGTTTACTGTTTCTACCAGTTTTCAAAATCTTTTGGATTCAAAAATCTTAGTTTCTTATTTCCTTCTCAACAAATAAAATTCTTGTTTTTATTCTGTTGCATTTATTTGCTACAAAAATGTATATATACAGGGTGTCCGAGAATTATTGGACACATAACAAAATTATATAAAACAAAACATTAAACAGACAGAAATAAACTGACTGTATTAACTTACAATGTAACTGCACAAGTTAATAAATTTCGATGTGAGATCCCTTGGTTGCTCGTAGTACGTCTAAGCGATACTCAATTTCATGCCATGTATTGGCAAGCATCTGAGGAGTTATGGGATTAAATAGCAGCTGTGATACGCTACTTTAGTTCTTGCAAATCAGTACAAGGCGTCTGATAGACACGATCTTAATCCCACATGAAATAATCCAATGAAGTTAGATCTGGAGAGCGAGGAGGCCACAGAATGGGACCACCACGGCCAATCTATCTGTTGGGGGAAAGGCTCATTTAGGCACTTATGTGTACATGTTGACCAATGCGCAGTCGTACCGTCTTGTTGGAAAATGACATCATATCTTTTGATCTGGGTATAGCGAAAGTTTCTATCGTATCCAAGTAAATGTCATCATTTGTTGTTTTTTTTTGCAGAAGGAAGGGCCAATCACTTCTCTTTTTGATAGGGCGCACCACACGTTAACTTTTGGAGAATCACGTTCCAGTTCATTAGCAGCATGAGGCAGTTCACTACCCCATATCCTACAGTTGTGACAATTCACAATACATGAAATGTGGATTCATCACTGAAAATGACAGTACTGAGAAAGTTTTCGTTGTTTTTCACTCAATTTAGCATAACCACAGCAAAATCGTTTCGCAGAGTGTGATCATTTACATGCATCTTTTTCACTATTTGGATTTTATAAGCATAAAACTTTAATTTCTTGTGCAAGATATCGTGAACTGTCGATTTCGGAATGCACAGTTCTCTGCTTGCTTTACGAACGGATTTCCTGGAGCTTCGTCGGAAACTTCCATTAACTTGGTCAACCGTCTCACCGCTGATGCTAGGCCAACCGGCTCCTCCACGAGGTTCCACATTGCCAGAACTGTTTTATCCATTGCTTAATTGAATTCATTGATGGAGGATTACAACCATACTCTAAACGGTACCGTCTTTTAACTTTAATGACAGACTTTAATTTCGCAAGCCATAACACACACATCGCCTTGTGCTGTACGGATGACATTACTACCGATTGTGCATTTCTCATACATTCCTCATCAGGCCACACCTAGTGCCATCTATCGGATTCTGGGAATAACAATTTTGCAAAACAAAAATATAGAAACCGTGTTTGTAATACGTGACATAGAAAAACCGACAATGCTCAGTTTTTTTTTTTTACATAATTTTGTAATGTATCCAATATTTCTGGGACACCCTGTATATTGCTTAAGACAACAGTGCTGACAATTACGGAGGATCTTTTTGCAGACATATTTTTTGTATTGTAAATAATTTTGGTAATGAATCTTTGTTCTGCATGCTAAATTGGTTGAATTTTTAAAAAATATGTAAAAGAATTTGGTTTCAGATGAATCAAAGCCTTTGGCAATTAGTGTCAGTTATTGTTTATTTTTGATACATGAAATTTTACATTCAATACATAAAAAAGTAATTCCTTCTGTTTTTCTTAGGAATATCTCATATAAAACATTTTGCATAAAAGTGCATACTTAATATTTAACATCATGTATGAGTGTGTCAATTGCAACTATGTTTCTTTATCTTTAAAGAAATATGTTCACCACATGAGCATTCACAGACATGTAAATAATTTTAGATTTCAGTGTGGGGTGCATGGTTGCTCCAAGGCATTTGGCTCTTACTATGGCTTTAATACTCATGTCTCGCGATACCACCGTGGATTGCGTGGTTTACAACTTTGAAATTCAGAAGTGGATTTAAAGTGCAACCAAAGATTGTGTCATAAGGCATTTAATAGAGTTTCTGATTTAATATCGCACATTAAGTCACATCTAACCTCCGGGGGCTTTATTAGATGCTGTTTTAAGGGGTGTGCCAAAACATTTAAAGTCAGATCTTCGTTTTCATCCCATTTATCTAGATATCATCTGAATCACAGTACAAAATTCCTATCTCCACAGTTTCTTAATTCTGAGCCAGTTGCCCTGACCTTGATAGTTGACAGTACTGTGGAACTAGTCACTTCTGACGTAAGTGAACAACTTAATCAGTCAGACAGCCATATCTCTGAAGAACTCACACTGAAAAATATTGCTCTTTTTTGCTTGCTTTTGGAATCAAAATGCCTAATCCCATGTAAAACAATACAGTTGATAACAGAAGAGATAAATTATTTACTGATTCAGGAGGATTCCTTTTTCACAGAGTTTCACTGATAAATTGAGTGAATTAGTAAATATATCTGAAGATGAAAAAAAAAATTGTAAAATATGTCCATGACTCAAAGTTTTTAAAATCTGCATTCGATACTGAATCGGGACTTCTTAAATCTATCTATTTAAGACAACAATATTTTGAAAAAGCATGAAATTTGTCAAACCCATTGAAATTTGCATGGGTCGTGATGAGGTAAATTGCTTGCGTTACTGCCACTACATTCCAATTAAAAAAAACTCTTGTTAATCTGCTCCACGATAAGTCTGTAAAGGATCAAGTAGATCATCCACTGAAAAATGAAGTAGCAGATCGAATGAGTGATTTTACTGACGGTAGCGTGTTTCAGCAATGCCAAGCAGATGGTTCAATAAAAATCCTTCAGCTTATCCTTTTTCAGGATGTGTTTGAGGTTGTTAACCCGTTAGGTTCTTTACGAAATAAACATAAAATTCTCAGATTTTATTTCACATTAGGAAACATATACCCTCAGTATAGGTCATCAGTTCACCAAATGCAGCTTCTTTTACTGTGCTGTGAAAAAGATTTAAAATTGTTTGGCCAAAAAGTAGTATTTAGGCAATTGATTGGTGAAATTGAGAATGGATTTAATGTGGATGGTGTATGTTATGTAGGGAGGGTTTTGTATTACTGCTGACAATTTAGGAGCACATTTTATTGGTGGATTTAACCAGAATTTCTCTACTTCAGAATATATGTGCCGTTATTGTCTAATGCAAAGAGATACTTGGAAGAGTATCCATATTTGAGTGCTTCATCACGAACTGTTGAAAATTATGATGCATCTGCTTCGCAATTAGCCATGGGTAGCCAAGGAATCATTTTCCCGTCTCTGTTCAATGAGTTGCAGTACTTTCATGTTTGTCTTCCTGGGCTCCCTCCTTGTGTTGGTCATGACTTGTTTGAAGGGGTTTGTGACTATGATTTGTCACTTAACCTAAATTATTTTGTTCAGAAAGGCTGGCTTACGTATACTTTATTAAATGATCTAATATGTGGCTTTTCATTTTCTGAGCATGATGCTTCTTGCAGGCCTGCTGTGTTTCACCCAAAAAGCAAAAGGTTAAATGGCAGTGCTTGTCAGAACTGGGCCTTACTTCACTTTTGCCAATCCTTCTGTACTCTAAGATAGATACTGATGATTCTGTATGGAAACTACACCAGCAGTTGTTACACTCAGAGAAATTGTGGAATTTTCCTGTGCACCTAGCATAAGTCATTCACAAATTGCATATTTCAAAATCATAATTGAAGAGTACTTGGAGGGAAGGAAGGTTGCTTTTGCAGATGTGCCTCTTCGACCAAAGCACCACTTCCTTCTGCACTATCCTGAGTTAACGATGAAATTTGGACCACTTATTCGTCTTTGGACATTGCGCTTTGAGAGTAAACATTCATATTTCAAAAGAGTTGCCCGAAGATGTCAGAACTTCAAAAACCTCACTGATACACTGTCAAACAAACATAAGTTATTGCAAGCTTATCTTCTAAATGGCTCACTTTTTGCTGAAAGGGTTCGGTTTGAAGACAGTCAAACTTTCATTATCGAGTTGTACTCCATTCAAATACAAAGGGCAATAAAAGAATCAGAATATCAACCTCTGCACATTTCAAACAAAGTGAAAATTTTTGGTACTCTCTATACTGTAGGCCAGTTTTTGAACGTAAAGAACAAAGATAATGATTGTGTCTTTGGAGAAATACTGTTCATATTAGAAGATAAAAACAAGGAAATATTTTTTATTGTTAATGTGTGGAAGGGTCGTTGGTGCTCAGATAGTGGTTTGCACATTTGTAAAAGTACAGACAGAGTTTTGTGTGTGAATGACAAATAATTAGGTGATTTCTACCCTTTATCATGCTACAGTTGTGGTAATAAAAAAGTTATTGCTTTGAAACATAAGTTTTTTAATGGTTTAGGAACAGCAATAGAGCACTAGATAATGCATATTTTATCAGCTATTTGTACACTGCCATTATTGCTACTGACACAGCTAGCTGAATATTGGTTCCAGGAGTCCAAATGGTCAGTAGAAGTAAATTATTTTCATCTTGTTCAGTAATTTTTTTTTTTTTAATTAGTAAAGTTCTCCCATGGGGCATTTAAATTCCTAAAAGACAGTGAGAAATGCTGCTGTGGATATGTGTGGAAGAATCTTTATCTAAAAATTATGATTCAATTCACAAGTGAAAAATTGTGGTTATAACTGGAAGAATCCACGACAGAAACTGAACTGATATATTTTTTTTATATGTTAACTTAGATTAATTATATTCTTTAAATAAAACATGCTTATACATGATTTTGATTATTGTGTTGCTTTTTAAGAAATGGAGCAAGTTCGTGATGTTGTCACAAAAACACTACAACTGTCAAGAAAACTACTGAGAGCATTTAAAAAAACTGATAAGAATTTATTTTTGCCCTATTTCACTTTTCATGAGGTTTATACATACACTATGGTGCAAAGGTTAAGTTACAAATAAAAAAAATGTGATATCTCAAAAACTGTTGGATGTATTGTAATATAAAAGTTTGTACAAATGTAACCTGTAAAACAACACATAATACAGGGCTCGAAAAATAAGCTCCAGATTTAGGAACCAGCTCCAAAATTTAGGAGTCAGGTGAAACAAAAGCAAATTTCAGGGTATTCATGCACAAGCATAATTCATGGTGATGATGTGGGAACAAAGACTAATAATAATAATACAGTATAAGTGTATTGAGCACTGCCTATTACCCAAACTACTTATTGCTAAATGAAATTCGAATTTAGTCTGTAAATCTCAGGGTTCTATAGTTTTGATAAAAATCTAAACATAAACCAGTAGTCCACTGAAGCTGATAAATCAAATTTATCCAGTGGTGGTCCATTCATGCGGATCATCATTATTAGGTTATCATCATCATCATCATCATTGTCAACCATTATCAATCCACTGCTGGACGAAGGTCTCCCCAAGTTTCCTCCACAACGGTCTGTCTTGTGCCAGTCTCCTCCATGTCACTCCCGCATATTTACGAATTTCATCCACCCATCTCCCATGTGGTCTTTTTCTGGGTCTTTTCCTGTCCCTTGGAATCCAATCTAAAATTTCGGCTGTCCATCTATGGTCTGTCCTTCTGGCAGTATGTCCAGCCCATTGCCATTTCAGGGATTTAACTCTGATCATGATGTCTTCCACTCTCGTCATTTTTCGGATCCACGAGTTCCTCTTCTTATCTCTCCTGGTTATAGCAAGCATGCACCTCTCCATGCTTCTTTGAGTTGTCTGCAGCCTTTGTATGTCTCTTTTAGTTAAGGTCCACGTCTCTGCACCATACGTAAGCACTGGAAGGATGCATTGATCAAACACTTTTCTTTTAAGACATAATGGCATATTGCTCTTGAAAATTATGCTGTTTCTTCCAAAAGCTCTCCAGGCAAGTTTTGTACGCCGATTAATTTCTTCATCAATGTGACCCTCACTTGATATCTGCTGTCCAAGATAAACATACGTATCTGTTATCTCCAGTTTTTCTCCATCAATCGATAAATCTTCATTTCTTGTAAAAGCATTGAACATCACTTTTGTCTTCTGAAAGTTCATTTTTAATCCCACTTCTTTACTCTTGTCAGCAAGTTCCTGGATCATACTCTGCAGCTCTGATGGGGTAGTTGCAAAAATGACTACGTCATCAGCAAAACGAAGGTGGGTTAGATAATCTCCATTAATCTTTATCCCTTTGTTTTCCCAGTTCAGTGATTGAAAGACATTTTCCAATGTGGCATTAAAGAGCTTCGGAGATATGGTGTCACCTTGTCTCACTCCCTTTCCAATGTTTATGTGTGTTGTATTTTCAAACAGCCGAATCTTTGCACTTGCATTTTCATAGATGTTATTAATAATATTAATGTATGCATCTTCAATACCGCAGGATTTCAGAGCCGTGGTAACTGCTGATGGTTTCACCGAATCAAAGGCTTTTTCATAATCGATAAAAGCCATGCACAATGGAAGTTCATATTCCCTCGCTCTTTCAATTAGTTCTCTCAGTACGTGGATATGATCTATTGTGCTGTAGCCACTCCTGAATCCAGCTTGTTCTCTCGGTTGAGCCATGTCCAGTGTTACCTTCAATCGGTGTGAAAGAACTTTAGTGAAGATTTTATAAACCACTGATAGGAGGCTGATAGGTCTGTAGTTCCTGAGATCCTCAATGTCACCTTTTTTATGTAGCAGGATCATTGTAGCATTGTTCCAATCCTCAGGAATCTTCCCTTCATTAAGGCATCGAGTGAAAATTTGGGCGAGTACTGTTTCAATTTCTCCACTTGCTTCTTGTATGATGTCTATAGTAATTCCATCTTCTCCTGGAGCTTTCCCCCGCTTCATGTTCTTGATTGCATGAGCAACTTCTGCTGGGAGGACTGGAAGAACTCTGGTACCTTTCATGATGTCTGGAGTACATGTATCATCCCTTTCATATAATTTGGAGTAGAAATCTTTCACTCTTGTCAAAATTTCGCCTCTATTTCTTGTTATAGAACCATCTTCTTTTCTCAGAGCCATAATCTGTTTTCTTCCCTTACTGAGATGTCCCTTTGCTATCTTAAGGCTTTGGTTGTTTTCAATTGCTTTCCTCACTAGCTCACAGTTGAATTTCCTTACGTCTTCAGTGATACTTTTTCGTGTTGTCTTGCATAGCTCTATATATTCCACTTTGGAAGTCACATCTTCTTTAGTTGTCCTCATCTCTCTTCTTTTTTGCATCAACATTTTGGTTTTTCCTGATAATTTGTTCACATGCAACTTGTTCTTAGACCCAGCTAATTTTGTTGCTGTTTCCATTAGAGCTTTGGTTACTTTTCTGTTAACTTCCGAAATATCCACTTCTTCCGATGTTAGGCCTTCTAAAGCAGAGAATCTGTTCTTCAGTTCCAACTTGAAAGTATTATGGTGTTTTTTAAGGTTGGTTATGTCAATACATTTTGTTTGTCTTATGAGCTTGCCACGTTCCAGTTTAGTGTTGAGGTGCATCTTACATCTCACCAATCTATGGTCACTACCTGTGTTGAACTTGTTTAGCACACTGCAGTCTTCGATGACGAATTTTTTGTTACACATAATAAAATCAATTTCACTTGTCATCCCAATTGGATGTCTCCATGTCCATTTCCTGTGTGGCTTTTTCTTGAAAAAGGAGTTCAAGATGAAAAATCCTTCTGCCTCTGCAAACTCAACGAGAGTATTTCCACGCTGGTTTCTGTTGCCGTGACCGAATTTACCTACTGAAGTTTCATTCTGTTGCCGTTGCCCTATTTTTGCATTGAAATCTCCCATAATTATCTTCAAGTGCTGCTTACCTTTATTATTTAGATGACGAATTTCCTCATAAAATTCTTCAATTTCTTCTTCAGGATGACTTGTGGTGGGTGCATAAGTTTGAATAATCTGAGCCTGGTATCTTCTCGATAGTTGGATAACGAGTCGTGCAGCTCTGTCAGAGGAACTTTCAACTTCTACCACTTTATCCTTCAGTTTCTTGTTTATTATAAATCCAACACCACTAGTTCTGCCAGTATCTGTCCCACGATAATAGAAGAGATGTCCACTTTTCAGTTCAATGAGATCTTCTCCTTTTCTCCTTACCTCACTTAGCCCGACGATGTCCCACTTGATCCTTTGTAGTTCCTCTTCCAATTCAAGAAGCCTTGAATCAGAAGATAGGGAGCGTCCGTTATAGGTAGCCAAGGTCAGCATCAAATGGCAGCCTAGTCCGGTCCTCCGGGGATTCTTAGCACCCTCTGCCTTCATGTCGCACTGGCCGCTGCCTTGGCCAGGTACATTCCAGCTGCCGGAGACTGAGGGCCAAGATTTAAGTTGTAGAGTCATTTTGGAGGTGTTTGGCCATAACTCACCACGCTGGCCAAGCGGGTTGGTGAGTGTGGGATAGCATTTCCTCTGATCCCGATGGTATAGTTATACCGCTATTGGCGGTCGTCAGAGCCCCTTTAGTGGAAACAGGATGCACCACGAGAAGGCGGGGTTGACATTTGTCAAGGAGAGGCTGTGATGTTACGCATCACCTGACCTTACATCCTTATTAGGTTATACAAACTGTTAATTTCCATATTTGATCTGAATTTTTTTTTTTTTTTTTTATTAAATTCGTCAAACTGAGCCCTTGTTTGCAGCACACTGTCTATGGCCATCAGCTTTGGAAAAAAAAAACGGAAATCGCTCCTTGTGGGTCAGAATTTTTCTAGCAGCTTGTGAAATTTCATTCCTTGCCTGATAGATAACCTTAATTGAATTCTTACCACTCACCTAGCAGACTGAGTCACTACTCAGTCTTCCAAGAGATTCATGAGATCCAAGCTGTTTATGGAAGTGTTTAACCCAGTGTTGTAATGTTCTCCTTCCTAAAGTTTTTTTAAGTTATTTCCTGTTGGACACTAAAATGTGTCAAAGACCTTTGTACACCTGTGAATGCTTCTAGACAGTCCTAGGAACCATTCCTCTAGCAGCTGCACTTCTTGATGTATTCCTGTAAGTTTGTTATTATTAACAAAATTATTTTCATGAGTGCCAGATGCATCCTTCATTATCTGAGGTGTTGAAATTGCATTATTAACTTGAAGTTCCACTGCACTAATGATGAGTTCTTCCTTTTGAAATATGAGGGACAAATTCTTAAATACAGGCAGGAAATTTCTTCCTTTTGAAATATGAGGGACAAATTCTTAAATACAGGCAAAACCCCCAAACCAAGTCTCAGAAGAGAATTGGTGAGGGTCGTTGCAGATGACGTATTTCAGTACACTACAAACCCCTCCAAAAAATAGTCCAAGAGTTTGCAAAATCATGTGTACAGACGTACAATGCCTCTTTAGCCGACAATATCAATGGGATCATTCTCTGATCTGGCTGATTCCCTAGCTCAGCAACTTCTGAACAGGGCTGAGAACATGTGCAGGCTACATAAAAAATGCCAGTTAGGAAAAGGAAGGTCTCTTGTAATGAAGAGGAAGGAAACACACCTGGTTCCCTTCCTAGCCCAAAGATAGATAGTTATGGATGCATCAACTGGGCACCTAACTGGCCTCACAATGAGACTACAGAGTCCCTTCAGTTTAAAAAAACCCAGCTCAGCCAGCTCACTGAGGGAGATGAAAAACTAATTGAGCTAATCAGTGACACCTTTTACTTACAGCGCCTTGACATAAATAGTGGAACAAGCCTGGTGAAATTAGTTGAAGACTGGCCACAGTTGTTTTCGGGTGTTGGCCTTTTGCAACACTTTCGATTACTAACAGGCATTGATATATATACAGCCAATTCTGCAAGTCGGTTGAAGATTGAAAGGGTGAACTTTTGACTTATTTTCGTGCTCAGAAAAAGACAAATTTACTGCAGCTATTTGTAGAAGCCGATGTGCGAAATGGTAATCAAGTCATTTTGCTAATTGCAGCAATTGCTGCATATTTTGATGAAGATGTAAAATTTCTTCTGGCAGTTTCTGAGGTAATTTTGAATTTATTCTATTGATTTCTTTAAACTTTATAAATCATAATGATCATTGTAATTACAACCAACATAATTGTATGGAATATTAGCTTTTTTACAGAGAAACCAAATATTTGGAATATTTTCTTTAGTAGAGAAATGTAGTGTAAATTTTATAATTGATGATCACTATATCTCTGAATATTGGCATTACCCTCATATCTACTTGAATATTGTGATTTCAATAATTTGGATATTATCAGCTGGTATACTATCACTATGTTTTAACAACCATTTCATTGATAATCGGCTTCACATCAAATGATACTGTTGTATAAGTACGAAGATCTACTAGCAGATTTTCAATAGTTCAATGTGCTATATCAGTAAGATGGGTCATTTGAGGGGTGTGGGGGAGTGCATCTCAAAAAAGTTTTGAAAGGGTGAAACAGTCTGTAGTACACTTATCTATTATTTTTCAAACATTGACCTACTTACACCAAATATATGAATTTCTGCTAACATCTATTTTTTGAAGAGTGCCCCACATCTATTTGGATATTACTTTTACAGATGTCTGGTGTGGATTTTTTTATGGACCTACGGATAAAATATGTTGGTCCACAGTTGTTGTTTTTTAACTCTCTTGTAGACTTAAGTGGTTTTCCATTTACATGTGTGCACGTTGTGGAGATTTCCAAAAAATTTGTTGCCCACCCTTTCATCTATAGATATCTCCCACCTTTATTTTGGGAAATACTGACCCTTGGATGCAGGAGTAACAGAAGGTGCCTTTTGCGGGTAAGAAGTGGATCTAAAATTAAAATCTGACCTTTTGTTATCTGTGATCACAGATCATAATTTTTTGCCTACAACCATGTTCTCTTCATAAGAGTTACTGGAGGTGTTTTTGGCATAAATTAGCTTATTCAATGCAAATGGCCTTGAGCGTGGGTGGTGTAATTCAGGGAGCAGGATCATGGAAAACCTTACCTGATTCGCTTGCAAATTCAGCCAACATAGAAGGCAACACGCAGCATTTTTTAATGTTAAATTATGCGTTTTCTTGGCCGTTACAGTTTTATCACTAGTAAAAGGAAGTTAAAAAAAATATCAGCTAGCTTAACTTTCTGATCTAATGTTGGCAAAGGGATAAATATGGGAAGCTGTAGATTGAAGGGCTGGCTACAACACAATAATATTATTTGGCTGATAAGTCATATTAATGTTTTTAATTTACAAATAATTGGCAAAAATATTAATTTCTCCCAAGTTTTGCAGGTTTATCATGGCAAACGCAAGGGTGAGGTGCAGCCACCTATACTGTATATATAAACAGTCTAGATGGAATAATATGCGCAAAATGAGCATGCTTCACCCCCCCCCCCAAGCTACATCAGTCCTCAACATGCTGTATGTTTTAATGTTGGTTCCTTTTCTTATTTGTAGAATTTTAGAGCATCACTAAAATGAAGTGCAACAGTATTTTATCAGTATCTTAATTTTGTGATGCAAAAGTAATTGATTTTTTTTTCAGGTGCTCAATCCTCACTGTCCTCCTAATGAAGCAGTAACATCTCCATTTCTAGCTGTAAAAGGTAACACTATGATTTCCCTCTTGAATATTTTGAATTTTATTCAAACTGCTTATGGTTTTATCATACCATAAAATTTTGTTTTCTTAGAATATGATGACACCACACGTCATATTCAGGGTATTGGCAAACATGCACTTCCAGTTTGTATGTTAAGGGAAATGCACAGTGGCCTAAAAAAAGCCTCATCTGCAGTAACCCACGTTTTCTATATCATAGTTTAGCAATTATTGTACATTTTCATACTGTTGTGTATTAGAAGAATAAACTGTCTTTTAATGGCGTTAACTCATAAATTTTGAAGTAAATTACCTGCACTATTTTTAAATGCTTTGATTGCTGTGGTGAATAGCTATGTACCTTACCCTTTGTAGAGAGGTGAGAACAATTATGTAGACATAAAGCTTGTTAAATGAGTTTTCTTTTCCCTGTGCATCAACCTTTAAGTCGTTGCTTTCGCAAGGGAAACCAGCTATGAAAGCTGGTGTTGACTTTACCACTGTGGTACATCCAAGTTTCAACTTCCAATCTTTGTTCCTCTTTTGGGCGGAGGATTAACTTGGAACAGACTATTGACTAAGATTAACTAGTCCAGTAGTTTGCTGCTAAGGAAAAGGGATTGCAAATAAAAGGTATTCATGATGAAAAAGTAAAGGAACTATAAAGTTGTTAAATACATGAATTTCCATCAATATAGGCTAATACATTGTTATTCTCTAAAATTTTCTGGAAGAACTCGCAAATGTTCCTAATTTTCCATTGGAACTCCTTACATATGTAAAGAAATTAAGAAAATGTTTTGTGTAAGATCGTGATTTTTATTTCTCAGATTTTTTTTTTTTTTCATTTTCTGCCAACGATAAATTATTGATATGAAGATCTCCTTTGTGCTGATTCATAAAAGTGGAGTGTTTGGCAATCAGTGACATATTGAAAAAGTTCTGCACGATTTTAACCTTTATATCTTATTGTGGGTCTATATTTCAGTGTATTCTGTCCATTTGTTTCATGTGGGGAAAATCGGAAGGGCAACTCTCGATATTTGCTTCGGAGTGTGCTTCCGCATAGAGAAAACATGTGGAAGCACACTTCCAAACTATCTAATGTTTTGTCCTTTGAGTGTATGTACACACTGTGTGTGAGAGAGAGATGTACTGTTAAAATAGATACCTTTCTAGTAACCATGCTGAGCCACCTGTCTTAATAATGCATACATTTTTTTCACCTTTTGGCTGAATTCAGCCTTTTTTAACATTGTTTTGGTTATTTTTTATATTGTTACAAAATTGAAGTTGTTCTTTTTTTTTTTTTGGGGGGGGGGGGGGTTAGTTACCCTGTTATAAAAGCAATTGAACTGTGTACGTACAACTTAAAACCAAAGAGAACTAATTTTTGTTTTCTTTAAAGAAAAAGTTTTTCTGAATCATCCTCTTTCCTACTATTGTATTACAGTATTAATTTATTGCACTTTTCTGAAAATCAGGCTCTTATAAGAATCACTTCAAAATTTTTAGTAATTTGGACTTCCTGATGCTGCCATAGATAGCTCTCTGAAAACATCAATAAACTTTTTTTATTCTGACAATGTGTGACTGCTCAACCTACTGAAAATGTGATTTTGATTTTTCTGCTACAGTCCTGTGGCAGTGTCATTGTTGGACTTATTATTATAAGGCTGTCTGATATAATAATTCCCCAAGAAGCATTTTCAGTGTGTCTTGCCAAATCTGATGTTGCACTGGTTATTTAATTGCTCTAACAAAGTTCCAACAGCCTGTGAGACACCACAGTGTGACTTGGTCAGGAAAAAAGTTAATTTTTTTGTAGTTGTAATTAATAAAATTATTTTATATTGGCTTATACAGGATGATTGCATATTCTGATGTGCTTAGTAATTATAATGTTCAATGCTTTTTTCCCGCGCATCGCTAAAAAATTCAGCCTTTATTTTTTCATTGGTCAGTCTCGTGTCTGTTTCATGCGGCAAAATGCCGAACATTTTCAAAGCTTGTGAAAATATTCTTCAAGTATTGCCAGCCATACCACCTCCAAAATTGTCCAAATTTTGCTCAGGTTCATGGCCAAATGGACCCGTGCATTTTCAAAGCTTGAAAATGCACGGATCTTTTAGAGAAATAAAAAGCTGCAGTTCTAAGAATGACATACTTCTTCACTTATCATTGTTTGCTGAATGTTTCTGCTTTGAAAGTTTGTGCCATGCTTTTGTTAAAATTCTGCCTAACCAATTGTTAGTATCATATTTGGTTTTCACACTCTTAACAGTACAATGTTTTGATTTTTAAAGTATTTGCTTTATTTCACTTGTATGTATATTGTCCTCTGCATTTTTTTTATAATACTGTATTTTTTTAATTATTGTATTCTTACATTTATGCAAGTAAAAATGTCATATCCAAACATGACAACCTTCAAAATCTGAAAATCGGGAGATTATTACAGCTCATAAAATCACATGAGCTCTATTTTTATCGATATTTTCCAGAAGTATTATTGGTCCACTAAAAGTTCTGGAGAACAAAACAAAAATAAAAATAAAAAGCAATACCCATTTTATTGCATTGTTAGTTTTTGTATTGTAAATGTATACACCCCAGATTTTTTTTTCCTAACTTAGATAAAGATCATGTAATCTCGGTGTCCTTTACGTATAGTTATTTGGGGGTGGGGGTGCAGTTTAAAAACATTCAAGCTCTTCGTATTCCTAAGGGTTGTGGTCTGTTTTTGGTTTTGGAAATTACTCTTCATTACGCTCCTCCCTTCCACGGATCATCCAACTCCCTACTGAAACAGGTTTTTTGGGTACGTAGATTCTGCAAGATAATAAAAACGTAAAATGGCCCGCGTGCTATTGTTACAGTGGACACCCCCCCCATCCTAAAACCTGAAGAAAACTCTAAAATTTGTCCGCCATGTCGCGTATGGTATGAGGTAGCTAGGAATCACAGTTCGGCAGGCTCACATGTTCTTTTACAGTTCAGTTTTTTTATTTATTTCTCATTTACGTTGTTTTTTCTTTCGGATGTTCTCTAAATTAATTAACAAAATTGCGGGATAATTGGGAAGTCGCTCCAATGCTCTTGAAGGCAAGAAACGCAATATTTTTGCCATTTTGAATTATTTCTACCTGTGGGAAAAGGTAGCACTCAATGGTTGCTCTGGAAATTGATAAGAGCAAAGCGATAGGCCCAGAAGAGGACTTCTAGATTTCTTGAGGAGGGGCCGATGTTACGACCCACCCCCGCCATTAATTTAGTAATTAATGGGCGTGGTTGATGTGTGAAATTAATTAAGTATTAATTGTTCGAGGCTTGATTGGAGTTTAAAAGTGTAAACAGCAGATAAAGTTTTATCTGGGGGTTTGGAAAGAAAAGAGGCGAAGAATTCTCTCTCTGGCTGGGTGGTCTCAGAATAGCTCTGTTAGGTCATAAATATCAGGGCGCAGCTGACGGGCAGCCTATGCAACACGGAAAGGGAAAGAGGAATACGTATCGAATGAGCCACTTGAGTAGGAATGAATGAAGATAGGGGACGAAAGGTTTAGCGAATAATCGTAAATTCGTCGATTGTTTGGGGCATTTTCGAGAACAATTGCTCTCTGTGTGGTCCGTGCAGAAAAATAAGAGTTCGCACTTGGCATGAAAATAAGGAAGAAAGTTTAGTTGTCTGTGCGCTCTCCGATGTGAAAGGCTGGATGCCTTGGATCTGCAAAAAATGAATTGGGAAAAATGAAGCAGCAAACCTCCCCGCATTTGGTAAGAAATGGAGACAACTCGAGGCAGCTGGAGATGCCAGTTTGCCATAAAGACAGCAGAATGCCTAAATCCGCAGGATAAAGCAGAAATTTCTAGGCTGGAGCGTAATGGAACTCAGCGACTGTTTGGCCTAATGAAAGCCAAGTTACAGGGGAATTAAGAAGTCTGCGAGTGGACAGTGGTCATTCCAATGAGAAGCGAAGCCAAGCAAAAGTCGGGTTCGGATGCCAACCACTGCAGTGTGGAATCGTCACCCCCATTCATCCCCTACTGTGGAGGAAGTGAAGAGATGCGCTTGTCTTACGGGGCGAAGCGAGGCCCCATGTGTGCGTGTGTGTGGTCGCGTAAGCAGCGAAGCCACTACGTGTAAGTGCGACGGGATAAAAACATGTCGAAAGAAAAATATGAGCGTAAGAGCGGTGGCTTCGATACCTAACAAATATACAGGTGAAATGTTGAGTTGCCGATATACGCTTAAGGTAAAAGCACGTCTGATTTCGCTCGGCCGAGAAAATTAATCTTGGAAACCGCAACATCAGATGTGAGAGGGCCTATTTTGCTTAACGGCCACCTTCAAATCGTCACGAGAATAGATCAGTGTGCACTCTAATCATTGCAACAAAGTGCGGCGTGATATTACCATTTTTAATTGTGTGCTTCATTTACATCAAGCGTCAAAGTGAAGTGTTGAATCATCGGTGCTGCCACATGGTGCAAGTGTCTGTGTGCGTGTTTTTTTTGTGTCGAGTGATATTATGTGATGCACAACGGATTTGCACAGCAAAGTCACGAAACTGTAAGTAGATGAATATTTCCTTTTTCTTTCTTCGCACATCTGCGAACTTGTGCCATCCCGACACCCAAAGCTGCATGGACATAGATGCAGTAATGCTGAGTGACTGAACCTCAGAGGAAATACCTGCACATACAGATTTCAATTTCTTACAGGGCCCATTTCCTGATTACTTTTTTTACATGAATAAGGGAGAAGGTGTGGCCACAAATTCCGCTGGGCGGGACAGTTTCTTTTAACTTTGGTTCAGGACCAACGTCAGCGGGGCAGGGTTCTGCATGTGCATGCTTATTAGATTTAGTTAATTAACTTTGGCAGTATTTCGCACCTATAATCTTATACCGCAAATTAACGTGCTTGTGTATTTTGTGTCGCGAGTATTTTTAATGTGATCGTTTGCATATAATTTTTTTTTCATTCTCTAAGCAATTGTATATGAATATCACCTGCAGCTCTATTTAGTGTGTAAACGAGTAGTATATCTTGTTCAGATAGTCCGGTGGAGACTCAGTCGGCTGCGTTATCCGACAGTAAAGTGTGACACCGTATGCTGCCCACATATGAGGGGCAATTGTCTATGCGCCTAGAGAGCGCCGGATCTGTTTAAATCTCGCAGAACGTTATTAAATGTTGTGTTGTGTATTTGAGAATCATGTGTTATTTGCGAAAGTGAGTGTTGTACTGGCTGGTTGGGGATTGAATGTACCGGAGTAAGATCCGGACCACTACACTCAGTCACGAATTGGTGATTGCGGGTGAACCTCATCACAACTCTGATCCCAAAGTATCATTTTTTTTTTTAGATTATTTTATTTTTTATTTGTTGTTGTTATTTTGTTCACAAGGTGGATTCACCCAAGCCTTATGCTTCGGGTCATTCTTCAACTTTTCATTTTTTATGTTCTGGTGTGAATCTTTGAGTGCAGCAGTGCACCTGAGATTCTCACCTGGTGCCGTGGCCAACTAAATTGTACTTCAGGTCTCAAGCACCGTTACCGGCAGACTCGGCAGGAACACTGCTAGTGCCGTGTAACACTATAGTCTTCTTTAGGTTGTGCGCGACGGCAAAAACAACAAAAAGCATCGTACTAACATCGCCTTTCGTTACAAGGCAAGGCCAAATTTTGTCGTGTAAGTGAATTTGCCGGATTTCTTGAGGCGAAGGGTTGAAAGACTGAACTGCAAGAAGGCAGGGCAGCTGCCATCTGCCAATTAATTATGGACCCTCCCCAGCATTCCTAGTGCCAGAGCAGGTCAGCTCTTTGCCGAAGGTGTCATATGACAATCGGGCTAGGGGAAAAATTTTTAAAGCAAATTTTTTTGGTCGGAAGCTAGCGCTTAGACCGCTGCGCCACCTGGGAAGCTTTCTTTTTGCAGATAGGAGGAGAGGACAAATACAAAACTGATGACTGCAGTTGTCGCCTTGCTTTGACGCAGAAAGAAAATTATTTCACAGGCGATTCAAAATCATGGTGGTGGTTGATGGAATGCTGACCATCCTAATGGCTAATTCTCGGTGAAAATCAGGAGAATTTGACATTCATCCGGAGAGTTGACACATCTGCATACCCCATATGAACTGAATTCAACTTTATATGATTTTAAATTTCCATGCCTGAGCACTCTCAGGCAGTAATTTTTGCAAAGTTATTGCTATTATCAGGGGTGAAAGAGTTCCGCCTTTTTGGAAGTCATTTGGGAGTTCCCAAGATCGGCAGTTAATAAATGGGTAGTGAATTAATTATTTTGCAGATGGTTGGTTGGGTTTGACTTAACCAGCCACTTCGGAGAATTTATAAAAATGAAAAGTTTTTTTTTTTACATGTCCATGATTTGACCCTTTTTTCCCCCACTACTTAAGTCCATCTTATTTTGTTCTGAAGTTGTTTGAAGCGAGCCCTGCTTCTGCAGTGAGTGTTAGCATTATTAAAGTTACTAGCAAAAATCTTAACTAAATTTGATGACAGTAATACAAAGATCCTGATGTCTAACAGGAAAGGGGTATCTTGGTTACACCATTTTATAACTGCTGTTTGATGCAGTACAAAAGTTAAAACTGCATAATTACCATTGTTAAATTTGTTAATTTTACATAAAAGTTTAGGAATTTAATATATATATTCATATTATTTTTTTAGGTTCCTGTGTTCTAAACCCAGAGAACTTCATGTTAATAATTGACAGAATGTGTGTCAATAGTGTGCAAAATCCAATAAAAGCAGTGTGCATGCTGTTTTCTGCCTATTTTGTGTTTAATATTCACTACCCCTTTGAGGCAAAAGTGACATTGGAATTTTTGCAAAGGTTAGTATAGGAACTTTTGGATAAAACTTTGATTTTATTGAAGTTTTTTTCTTTCTCCAATGTTAACAAAGTGTATAAAATATATTTTTTACATCTATAATTGTGTATGTATTGCATGATATACAAAAAATAGTGACATGTCCTTTATTGAGAATATAAACCTATTTTTTTTAAACAAAGTATAATACTAAAATAATTTTGGTCTTTTCATCTGTTCTAACCCTAAGCCTCCACTTTACCGAGGAAAATAAGTAGTCTCTCTCTTTCTTGAGGACAGGGTGTAAAAATAAATTGTGTCCACCTATTTACTAGAAGGGGTCTGCTGCTTTTCCTGGATTTTTGCAGTTGGTATCAGTCTCAGAATATAGACGTGCATGCGTATGCCATACACGGATAGTTTCCAAATTATTAGCAGCTTTTGCAGATAGTTTTTGCTTGTAGATTTAAAAATGTTATTTACAGCAATTAAAACACTTAAGGCTTTACTCAGATTAATATATTTACTTCTATCTCAACGAGAAATTTTCACATCTTCCGATAGGGACTTCTTTTGGTTTTACAGACTTTTCTGGCCTCTTGATTTTATCAAGGCCTGTTCTCAATATATAGGAACTGTAACAAAAGTTTCATTTACACAGAAAGACTATAAATTATATTGCCAGGTTCCTCTTGCAGTTGCTAGTTATGAAATTAAAGTCTTTTCCTTATGTATTTTATAAGTCTACTATTTTTGAATTAAGTTGAAAATGCTATTTATAATTTTTGAAAGTTCATTAACGGAACTGCTTTTCTAGATATAAAAACTTTAGTCTTGTTTTTATGAGGTTCATAGTGTTCTGGCCTTAAGGTCCATTTTACACACATTTCTGCGCATTCAGTATTGATATACTTTTGTCCTCTCTAGAATCTGTAATGTTCTAATAATTATTTATTGTCATATTAATTTTTCTTTAAATTATCTTATTCTATTGTTATGATTCATGGGTTTTCAGCAAGCTTTCTGTTTCAATGGTTGTGTATGCAGATACATTTAATTTTTATAAAACTCTGCTAGGTATTAGGAATCTGCTCAGTCCATGAAGGCATCAGTCTTTTATTTTCGGTTGCCCTCTAGTAATTCCACCTGCCTTGCTAATTTTCAGACCTGGCCATTGTGACAACAATTTTTTTTGGTAGTCTTCATTTTCTTGAGTTGACTGCAAATTTTTACCACTACACTTGCCAAATATTATGAACATTGTATTGTATAACCAGTATTCTTATTGTGGGATAAAAATAGTATTCAAATTGATCAAATCTTTTCCATTATTGATGGTCTTCAGGATTTCTCACTACACAAATAATTTAGTTTTTGTAATAATTTAAAATCAAACTAGTAGTGTGCTGTAAAGATACATATTATTTTTGTATATATATTGTTACTTTTTTAGAAGCCAGAATTTTTATGATGTATTTCATTGTGTTAATTTCTCACTTTAATCACAGGTGCTTTGTGGGTATAAATCCTGTATGTGGATCAAAGGAAGAAAGGGAAGAAGCTTTATTCTGAAGTCAATCCAAAAATTGCAAAGTTATGGCACAAAGTAAAAGACCACAACAGTTTCATAAAAGATATCAGAAAATAAGTGGCACATAATAAAAAAAAAACATTGTCTATGATATTAGTTGATCTGTATATATATTGTTACACCAATTAAGTTTGGTTTTTTTAATAAAAAAAAATGCAATCCAGTTGATTCAGTACTTTTTCCTGTGTATCTAAGTTTCAATTATATATCAGTATTTTGGTAATGGTAGTCCTAAATCTATGAAACAATAAATTACTTTTTGCCTGAGCACATTGGAAAATATCTGTTGGTAATTTGTTTCTAGTTCTCTGCATATGCAACATTTATTTTTTTAAAATACTACTGATTCCCCGGTGTCTTCAAGCTAACTGCTATACACCATTATCTCTGTAGTTTTGACATCTGTTTGTTATACTTGCAAACAACGTGCACTTTGGCTTTCTGACTCCTTCCAATTTAAACTCCTACAGTGAACTGCAATTGTCACACCAGAAGTTGTAGGGACAAAAATGAAAAATGTGTTACTTTGTGCTGTCATGTAGAAATTAACTGTTTTTAGTAGTCCTTTGGAAAAATCCGAGGAAGCTGTAACAATTTGCTCATCTAGATTTTCAATGGCATAAATATTTTGCACAGGACTTACAAGTTAAGTCATTCACCCCAGTGATCTACGTCAGTAAAACTGCATAATGCATATTGTTTCTTAGATTAAAATGATTCGACAGTACTCATTATAAGCAAGTTTGGTGGTATTTGTATTTTGACCATTACGGTAGACTAAGAGTGGCGTTCTGGGGATGACCACATTTGAAATCATTACATAAATGTACATTGATCGGCCACAACATTAAAACTACCTTTTCGTAACTGTATTCCCTTGTGGAGATGGCACCTTTCAACAAGACTTGAAATAAAGGATGTAATCCATGTCACACTGTAAAGAAAGTTCAGGAATGGTTCCAAGAACATAACTGGAATTCCCTTTAATGCCATAGGCCCCAAATTCACTGGACATGAATCCTATTGAGCATTTGTGGTTTCGGTTGGAGGAAGGGGTATGAGCAGCATCACCCGCGTAATTTGCAGGAAGTGTGGGATCTGTTGCAGTCATGATACCAAGAGATGGCTACCAACATCTCATTGAATCTGTGTCATCAGGTGAAGACACATTATATTAGGTAGGTGGTTTTAATGTTTTGGCTGATTGGTGTATATATTATACGGTATTTTTGAGAGTTTTACGAATTATGAAAACAAAAGCTCAAACACATTATAGATCGTGAAAAACACATGCAATTTTGCAAACATTTTTGTAAAAAAAAACTGCACCATATTTATTTAATGGGCTTTGCCGTGTTTTTCTTAAAACTGCGGTTCAAGTCCGCCCCAAAAATTGGCTGAAGCCCTAATTAGACCAAAAAAAAAAAAAACATTAAGAAAAGGTCATTAAACCAAATCTAAAAAACAGTGGCTAAACATTTTTGAAAAAAAACAAAAAAACTTTGCACCGTGTTTATTTAACAGGCTTTGCCATGTTTTTCTTTCAAATATGGTTTATCTACCGTATGAAATTTACAGTTGCTCTACCGTGTTAGGCCACATTTTCTGGTAGTTTGACCGTTTTTTATTTCCCGGTCATTAGACCGTTAATGAACATATCAGTACGGTACTGTACAATTACAGTACTTTAAAGAAAAAACGGTCTTTACACCGTATTTATTTAATAAGGCTTCGCCATGTTTTTTCTTTAAAATACGGTTTATCTACCGTAATAAATTTACGGTTGATCTACTGTGTTAGGCCACATTTTCTGGTAGTTTGACCGTTTTTTTATTTCCCGGTCATTAGACCGTTAATGAACATATCAGTACGGTACTGTACAATTACGGTTTATTGACCGGCCACTCAGCTGCCGGTGTATCTACCGTAATTTGACCATGAAATTTTTTACAGTGCACACCACACAGTCACATGAGAGATGGCAAGTTCGCGACTCGCACGACGAGTCGGCTTCGCTGAAACGCCTCGTGAATTCGTTGCACATTTGTCGCTGAGGCGGTTGGTCTTCCAGGACTCTTTCCCTTACATAAACACCCTGTTTCTTCAAATTGTCGATACCAACGACGAATGTTTTTGGAGCACTGCCGTAACGCCGTTGAAACGCACGCTGTACCGTGATCACGGACTTGGTCTTGCTAAATTCGAGAACACAAAACGCCTTCTGTTGCCTTGACGCCATCTTCTCACTCACTTAAGCGTAGCGGCTGTTTGGACGCTCGTGCTGCCATCTAGCGATAGTCATAAACTCTGGGCCCCGCCCGTAGACATGATACGAGTCGCATTCATCGGTGGTTCGCGGTTGCCTAGATATCCACTTTTCAAATCGGAACATTCTTTATGAAACACCTACTCGGACTGTATCTCCATTAAGACACGGGGGAAGACTTTGTTGCTTTACAAATAAAACGCCTCGAAAAAGTAGTTTAATTCAAAAGATATTTATTTGATTGGTAACACTTTTTATGTACGACTGGGTGAAAATAAGCAAGATGACATTGAATTTTCAGTTGTAATAACCACATCTTTTGAATCATTTCTCACAGGAATAAGATTTTTTTTTAATTACTCACAGTCATGAAACCCGTTAGCAAAATTCCACCGAATTTCCACAATCGATAACACAACTTGAAAGAGCTACTTAATCCAACTACTGCCTAAAAAGTATGTCACGAAAATAAATCAACAAATTCTAAATTCTGTAGGAAAATTTAATTGATTTTCAAATCGAACGGTTAGAATAAGTGAAAATAAGGGAAAACATATTATAACGTGACGCACCTAGTGGAAGAATTTCTTACGAAGGTCGTAACGAAAGTAATGCAAAAGTGGGCATAACTTTATTAACTGACAGAGGTCGTTCAAATTGCACGTTGATAGAGTAACTCTTCCTCAATGGTGACCCTTCTTCATTCCAGGTAAATAATGGATTCATGCCGTCCCGGTGGCGCAGTGGTCTAAGCGATGGACTCTGATCATTCGTCCGAAAGGGGCCCGGGTTCGGATCCCGGTGAGGCATGGATGTTGTGTTTGTCTTACGTCACTGGCTCTCTCCCTTCCCTGGAACCAGTAACTCTAAATTAGGGAAGGGCGACTGCTAATAGCCCAGGGAGTTTCTCAAGGTGGTCGTTAAACATCCAATCCCCCAAAAAAATGGCCGTCCCGGTGGCGCAGTGGTCTAAGCGATGGCCCCTGATCATTCGTCGGAAAGGGGTTCGAATCCCGATGAGGCATGGATGTTGTGCTTGTCGTACGGCACTGGCTCTCTCTCTTCCCTGTAACCAGTGGAAAAAAATGGATTCCAAGATGAAGCAACGTGCCGTCATTGAGTTCTTGACGAAGGAAGGATGCAGGTTGTCAGACATCCACAGAACGCTAGACAATGTTTACGGAGATGACACCATTGACAAGAGTTAATGTGTACAGATGGATGAAGAAGTTTAAAGAAGAGTAAACCAGCATTGAAGATAAACCACAGAGTGGAAGACCATCATCTGCGACTACTTGCACGAATCATCAGTGAGGGGATGAATTTGATTCACGCGGACAGAGAAGTCACAATCCGTGAGCTTCGTTGCAGAATTGGATTGTCCCCACAATGCCACACTGAAGATGGTGGAAGACTTAGGGTATCGGAAAGTGTGTGCAAAGTGGCACCTCGGCAGCTGATACCCGATTTAAAGAAGAGAGAAAGCAGGAAGTCGGCTGTGATCTGCGTGAAGAGTTAAAAGCCAATGAAGACACGTTTTCAGATATGGTGACAGGGGATGTAGCGTGGGCGTATCTTTAGGATCCGGAAACGAAGAATCAATCCATGGAATGGCTTGAAAATATATTTTAATTTGTACATACGTGTTTTAACTAAAAACCATTTTTCACCTTGTGACTAACGTCAGTTGATCGCTGTGTTGTCTTTTTGAGATCGTGTGTCGACAGAATTCTGAATCTTAAACATTAACAGTCACATCAATAATATCTCCTCCTGAGAAGTTAAAATAAAATTGTAGTAACTATAGCTGTCAGAAGGACGATTCACAAAACTTTAGCGGAGTTAAACTGCAGAGATAAAAATATTTTATTTACATTTTAAAAATCAACTAAAAGACACAGGCAAGATCTTTCACAGCCGCATCTCCACCCACTCCCAATTCCCACGATGCAGAACGAGGTTAATTCAGGTGGCCAGATTAACTTGAGGTTTTTTACAAAGGTAGTACGTCATCATTATAAGTTTTTTAACTGTGTCAATAGTTCTTGACAAATAGAGTTCACATTGATCGGCGTCTCCTCATTGAACCACCCTTCAGAAAAATACGTAATGTATAATGCCTCTGTAAATAGTAATGTCTCTTTATTACTAGTAGAGGTAAGAATCCTAACCCCTCCCAGTCCGGGTAAAATGTTCCGTTTGCGAGAGTTCTGGTTAATGATGTTGAGATAGAGGAGGAATCAAGTAAAATTCGATACTAACACTTTCATAATTGTCCACCATATCAGCCAAATCTGAAGGTGAGACAATATTTGACCATTTATCAATAAAATGATCCCTTATTTCTATAGGCACTCTCCGCTTCAATTGATCTGTGATCATTAATTTTTTAGCCCTTCAAAATCGCCTATTTTAAGGCCTGAAATCCATTATTCATTAAAATAATTTTCTAACTCGAAGGCAAAATTTCTCCAGGTCTTCTCTGATGTACGCATGTGCTGTACAAATTTTAATCTAAATTTCTCGGGACTTAACTTATATCTAAGAAGAATTAACCTTTTAACATATTCATAGATTTTAGCATCTTCCACATTTTCTCTGGCAATCAATTGTGATATTTCGTAGGGCAAAAGTCCTATCAAATTCGCATCCCAATTTTCCCTTTTTATTTCTGCTTGTTGTACTTGCCTTTCAAATAAAACTAAGTAAATACTTATATCACTGTCTTTTGGGTCAAATGTTTTCAACAAATGACGAAGTTCTAATCTCGGTTTATGATAATTTCCATTTTGCTCCCAACTACCACCCAGCGGCTGACGTCCAGCTTCTATTCTGAGGTTTTCAAGCTCAAATTCCATTTGTCTTTCAGTTTCTCTACACTCTTTTATACTTGCCAAAAGTTCTTTCACGAAATCCTCTTCATAACCTTCAAAGTTGACAGTTTTATTTTTAATTCCAGAATTTTGAGATTTGGCATAACTTCTATACCCAATTCTTCCGCCAACTGCAGAAGTTCTTCTTTTCGAGCTCTTCCTAAGAAAGCCATTTCAACAAGCTCTACGTGTACCCAATGTTTATTTATTATCGTATATGTGTATACGTTTACAGAAATTGTTTACAACAATATTCTACATTTACCTATTATACTCTAGGCTCAAACAGTTGATCTGAATGTACTATTTCTTGACAGAAATTATTTCCTTCTATTATCGTATATGTGTATTCGTTCACAGAAATTGTTTACAACAATATTCAACATTTACCTATACTCTAGGCTCAAACAGTTGATCTGAATGTACTATTTCTTGACAGAAATTATTTCCTTCTATTTAATTCCGTGCCCGGAAACTTCTAAAAAACTTGCTTTGATATCTCATTCCTTTGGATAATTCTCTAAGAACAACAACAAAAACAGTACTTACATAAACATCTAACGAAGTGTAAATCAGATACGGAAATTGTTTGTTTTCTCACGAACTAATTTCGAAAAACAAAAGTCACCATCCTTTGTTCATAACAAAGAGGAAAAAAATATCCCTGTTTGCGTCGATTCGTTCTCACGCTTGAAGATTTTTCAACTCATCTATTCCCACGGTAATAAAAACGCCGCAAAGCTCGCATCTCCCGTCGGTGTCTCCACTTCTTTCTTTTGTCTGTAACATCACAGACACTCGATCACAACACAAAACATTTATTACTTTACACAAAAACATAAACTGGAATACACTCCGCGGTACAACCTGAATTGTATCTCTTAGCCAAAGCTTGGCATGTCATGTCCTACTCCTTCAATATCTCTCACGCTACTTCCCTACATCACTGACCACACGCTCAAGTCATTAAGTGTCAATGCATCATTCGCACTTTTGTGCGTGGAAGTTCGTATGTTACAGTATCTGACCGAATTTTTTTTTTTTTTAAATGGGGTTTTTTAAGCGTGCAGATATTGCTGCAAATAGGCTGTAAACGGAACCGTGAAATTACGCTCTCTAATGGTACACTTCTGCTTTTCTTTCTTAACAAAAATTTGGAATTATGTGCAAAACATTTCTCTTCGCAAACGCTCTCCGACAAAGAAAGAATTCTTCAAATCGGACTCTTCGAATAGGAGATATCGACACCAGTAAAACATACACAGTGTAATCACTGAATTATGCTCACCTATCTAGGTCGTCCTTTCGCTCTCAGTACAGCAGCTATCCGACGTGGCATCGATTCAACATCACCGTTAAAAATTTAAATTCAGCGTTGTACCACAATATCGTGCAATATCTGACTCTTCCTGGTGTCTGGTGAAATTTTCACACTTGCACCATAAAGGGGTGCATAAAAACTTTGACTTGCACCAAATATTTCGTGCAAATTATCAAATGCAGCCAGAACGGCGTTACCTTGCACCACGTTTCGGGGCAGTGAAGGAAACGCGTTTCGTCATCAAGTGATCCGAAGGAGGCAGATGTATTGTGCCGCCATGTTGGTTTTGTTGCCACAGTGAATATGAGTTTGGAAAATTTTAAAGAAGTGTTCACTCAAGTTAATAAGGTAAGTGATGAAAATAATTTTTGTAGCACATATCCATCTGGTGTTCCTGACATAATCGGTTTTACGTTGAACTTTCTGCTGTTATACATATGACCACGTGCAGGACAATACAATTTTTGTTTTCTGAGGAGGTTGTTCACATGGAAGTAGCTTTTAATGTACACTGGTGTGCAAAAATTAAGGACGAAGAGGAGAAATGAGCATAACAGTGGAACGAGCAGGCAGAACGGGCCGAAAGACCACTCAGGAAATAGACTAGGGTCTGGTACGGTAGAGCATGCGCATAAATGCAGCATGACGTAGAAAGGGGGGCCGGAAGGGTATAAATCATACGGGCGGTGTATGCTCAGCAATTCGGTGAAAGCTATTGCACGGTGTACATCGGTTTGAACGACGTCGAGTTGCTGCCACCGTGTGATATGATCAACAGGCAATCCAGTAGACGACATCTGGATGACTTTACCCGAGGTCGCGTCATTGGGAAGTTGGAAGAAGGTCGAAGTGTGACTAGTGTAGCCGAGGAGTTCGGGATCGCTCACAGCGTCGTTTCACGAGCTTGGAGAGCATTTCAAACAACAGGAACAGCTGTCCGAGAGGTCGTCTACGAGCAACCACGGCGGCGGACGACCGGTATATGGTCCTATAGGCCAGACGAGACAGACGGCAGACAGTGGGAGAAATCGCAAGGCACAGACAACTGGACGTCCGTTATCGCGTTTTACCGTGGCCAGGAAGCTGCACGAAGGTGGTCTATTTGCACGACGACCAGTACGGTGTGTACCATTAACGCCTGCTCATCGGAGACTGCGGTTTCTTTGGTGCCAGGAACACAAGAACTGGACACATCAACAATGGGGTCAAGTTCTCTGTACGGATGAGAGACGATTTAGTCTGACGAGCGATTCTGGACATATACACATCTGAAGAGAGCAGGGAAGACGCAATCACACCTCCAACATCATCGAAAGGGACCGGTTTAGAGGTGGCGGAGTTCTCGTTTGGGGCGGTATCATGCTTGGTAGCCGTACTGACTTCCACATCTTCCAAGGAGGTTCAGTCACTGGTGTCTGCTATTGTACCGAAGTTCTCCTGCCTCACGTGTGTCTGTTTAGTGGTGCTGTGTGTCCTGAGTTCCTCTTCATGGACGACAACGCTATAACTCTTCATACAGTGGCTGTTGCAGAGCTGTTGTAGAGTGAAGATATTCAACGCATGGATTAGCCCGCAAGGTCCCTGGACCTAAATCCAATCGAACACGTGTGGGACCTTCTCGGGAGACGCTTGGCAGCACGTCACCAGCCGCCAGCAACGATTCTGCAGCTCCGATTGGCGCTACAAGAGGAATGGGGCGCATGCCTCAACAGCTCCTTGACAACCTCGTCCTCAGCATGGACAGACGTTGTAAATCCTGCAACGCAGTCAGGGGTGATCATATCCCCTACTAAAGACTGGATTTTCTTGGCAGCCGCCTGTCACATGGACGTTTCTGTCTTCTGTCCAGTTGTGCTCGTATCTACCTTTTCAATGAAGTGCCTTTGTACCCTTTGGATTCCTTGTTTGGATGGTTTTGCTCACTTGTCCCATATTCGTACATCTTGAGGATCTTATGGTATGATTTCAGTCGATGTGGAGCACTTCTGCACGACATTACATTCGAAAAACCGTCTCGGCCATAATTTTTGCACGCCAGTGTAGTATAAAACAAGCTCAAATTGCGGCATTATTTGGTAAAGTGTACTGATCTTGAAATTGAGACTATATAAGCAGTGAAGATTAAAATTTTCCTAATATGCGAGGGACAATTTTAAACAAAAAGAAGGTATAATTTTATTCCTAAATTAATGAAGGAGACACAAACTGATTGGAACTTTACACAGAAACCATGTTTTCAAAATATTTTATCCAAAAAGCGGTGCCGCCCCGGTGGCGCAGTGGTCTAAGCGATGGCCTCTGATCATTCGTCCGAACGGGGTCCGGGTTCGAATCCCGGTGAGGCATGGATGTTGTGTTTGTCTTACGGCACTGGCTCTCTCCCTTCCCTGGAACCAGTGACCCTAAATTAGGGACGGGCGACTGCTTATAGCCCATTGAGTTGCTCACGGTGGTCGTTAAACCTCCAATCAAAAAAGCAGTCACGTAAAAAGACTACACTTAATTTTGATGGCATGTTGCACCAATATGTGGAACTACACCACATTTTGGGAAAGCTACAACAACAAGTAGTGCAACTTTGCACCATATTATGGATCTTTGCACCATGAAATGGTGCATCCTTACATTTGATTGTGAAAGACTGCGCCATTTTGTGGTGCAACCATACACCGTGTTCTGGTGCATCCTTTCTCAGAAAGCGGTGCAGCACCACTTTTTGGTGCAACCTATCCCCAAATTTTTAACAGTGATGCCCGGAAGTAGTTTGGATGTACGACCAACTAACCAAGCTGTGCGCAACGCAGTTGATTTGTGTATCCAGACGCCTGATACGACGTTCGATAATGACCTAAAAGCGCTCTATGGGATTGATAACGGAGCACAATCGATATGCTGGAAATCTGAACAGTGTTCCTCAAGCCATTCCTGCACAACATTCGACTTGTAGTTCGGCGTGTTGTTGTCTTGGAAGACGCCGTCACCATTCGGGAAAAAAAGTGCAACATTACTTGGATGTACAGAGTCAGCGAGCAATTCACACGATAGGGACCACCAGTCATACGTTGTTTCACATGCACCATGTTCAAGTAAGTTCCTTCCAGGCAGACATGCCCCACACAATGCAACCGCTTCCACCTTGCAGGGGATCATGTAGAATGGATCGAGTGTCTTTTGTTGTTTGTGCCAAATACGTACACGCACATCAACGGAGTAGAGTAAAAAATGCAACTTGTCAGACAACACACTTTTATCAAGTTATAGTGATAAAAGTGTGTTGTCTGAAGAGTCACTTTTATACATACACGACTATCATAGTGATAAAAGTGTGTTGTATCAAGTCCGACGACTAGCTAGCATGAGCCACCCCGGTGACGCAGTGGTCTGAGCGAGGCTTTCGTTCGGAGGTTTAACGACCACAGCGAGCAACTCCGTGGGCTATAAACATCCATGCCTCACCGGGATTCGAACCCGGACCGATCTCGGACGAATAATCAGAATCCATCGCTTAGACGACTGCGACACCGGGACGGCCATTACAGCTTCTGATCAGACAGTCACATTCCCTTGCGCTCCTGCACTTTGAGTGACATTAGTTGTTTTTTAAAGTTCCTGTGTAGTTATTTTATGTTATTTCGTTCCGTGAATGTTTTACGCTTAAGTTGAATCCGAAAATTCGTCGGGGCAGCCATTTTTTGGGGGATTGGGGTTCTACAACGACGTGGGTGACCAGGTCGGTTACTCAAGGAGAATACATATGCCTTCAAGCATACTGTTGAAGGTGTGTTTTTTTGTTTTTAGTGTTGCAAGTCGCTGCACTAAGTTTTAGTTTGAGTTCTGTGTTAGTAGTCAAGATGACTACGACTTCAGCATCTACGTCAACGTCTGATGCTTCTGTGCCTATTCTACTCGAATCTTCTGTATCAGCGACGAGTGCGTCTGCTTCAAAGGATACCTCCACTGAGATATGTCATTCTTCGGAAAGTGTGTCAAGTGTGGTGAAACAGAATGTGACTAAACGGGTCGGAGCCGCGGGCCCACCCCCACCTTCCCTTAGTACTGTGAGACAGCTGTCCGTCCTGTGAATGTGTATTCTGCAGCTTCAACAGATTCTCAATACACGATTACCCGTGTGGATAAAGTTTTACAACTGAAAGTTCCGGACGACTCTGTTCTGGGTAAGCGTTTTTTAGAAAATTTATGTTTCACTGTTTATGTTCATGCCCTAAAGGACACCCCTCGGTACCTGGATGCAATTTCTGCTGTTGTTTACAGGGTATCCATCAAATCAGCCATTCATTTTGGTGCAGGAATCGAAGTGCGGTTTTACTTGAAATCTGCTGATGAAAAAAAAATCTTCAATGTGGTATAGACATTGGTACTGTGCATCTGCAACCGACACCGTCTACTCAGTGCCCTGTTACCGTCACTCTGACACCCGTTCTATCGGGCCTTCCGGATGAACTATTAGTCGATGCGCTTAGTTCCATCGACAGAGTAGTAGGCACAACAAAATGTAAACACCCCCTATAACCTATGTGCAAGGGGAACGTCGTCACTATAGGGGGATTTTCCCTACGGAACAGGCTCTGAAAGACAGGCCTACTTCCGTTGAGGTTATTAGACTTAAGAAAATACTCTTGACTTTTTTGCAGGAATGAAGTGCTTCTATTGTAAGGCGGAAGGACATCGGGTGACCTCGTGTCCTCACAGAAATCTGCAGAGCAATCTTACTTCAAATTCTGGAGCCGTTGAATCATCCTTCTGTTCTGAGCCGTCGGTTGCTCACACACCCAACAAAGGCATCAGCTGATGATGATGCTATGCCGATTAGGAACAGCACCTTTCAGAGTTCTATAATTAATAACTCTGCAGCTCAGCAATCCACCTCTGTGGTAGTACCTGATAGTGGTTTTCAATTAGAAGATAATCCTGCCTTGCCACTGTGGGGGAGAACACGGGTTTCTATAGCAACGAGTAAGAGACCTATACCTAGAGTTCTAAGAAAAAGAGAGGTCGATCACAAACTAGCTAGAGAGCGGCACGTTCTCGTGGACACTCTCAGAGTCTTGAACGAAATGGCTCTTCCATTTCAACCCTAAAACAGCCTGAAACCAATGTGAGCTGATAGGAGGTTGAAATGGAAATGCCTGATAATCCGAGTGACAACGTCGACACATTCTAATATATACACTGCTGACCACCCAAAATGCAACACCAAGAAGGAAGTATCCGATTGGCCTGAAATTCGCAGCATGCGTCGCCCGCAAGAGGAAATCCGAACGATTAGCTTTGCAGGGCATATGCAAATCATGTGCGCCCGGCACGCCACCGAGAATCACTATAAGAAGGGTGCACAGAAGGCGGGGTATAAGTAGTGGAAGTGAGTTGCGCTGTCAGACCTGTGCGTGGGAAGCTTCCTGATGCCTCGTCGCAGAATACGGCAGTCATTCCAGCACGTTTCGGAGTTCGACAGAGCACGAAAAGTGGCTTATCGCTACAGCGGTTTATCGTACCGAGACATCCAGCCACAGTGAGGCAAGTATGGATTCGGTGAGTGCATGAGGGACGGACGGACCGACGTGAGCGATTGCCGTAGCCGCGGCACACCACCGAACGATAGGACCGGCATGTTGTGCGGCGGGCATTGACGGCTCGCCACGCCACATCACTAGCATTAGCGCAGGAGTTAGGGTGTGTTGCTCAACAACCTGTGTCAGCACGTACCGTTCGACGTCGTCTGCAGGAGCGGGGGACTTGTCGCACGGCGCCTATTGCTCCGATTACCATTGACGATACAGCACGGCGAGTGAGGCGGCAGTGGGCAGTTGAACGCCGCACCTGGACTACGGAATGGCAAGACATTGACTTCTCCGAGGAATCCCGTTTCTGCCTGCCACACCACAATGGTCGGATCCGCGTGTGGCGGCACCGCGGCGAGAGACTGTTTTGACGCCTGCATTATGCATCGCCACACCGGTCCGTCGCCTGGCGTTATGGTTTGGAGCGCAATTGTATATGCCACCCGCACCCCTCTGGTACGCATCGCCGGTACACTCAACAGCCACCACTACTTCTCCGATGTTTTGGAGCCTGTAGTCCTCCCTTACCTGCAGGACCTGTCAGCGGCCAAGTTTCAACAGGACAATACGCGCCCTAACGTGGCACACATCGTGCAACAATTCTTTGCGGCCCACAAAGTGTCACTGCTGCCGTGGCCCGCCTGGCATCACGATATGTCGCCTATCGAACACGTCTGGTCGCTGATCGGCAACCGAGTGGCCCGGCAAGCACCACCAGCGACTACGCCTGATGAATTGTGGCAACGTGTGTAAGCAGCCTGAGCTAGACATACACCAAGCCAACACCCAAAGCCAAGCCTCTTTCGTTCGATGCAGCGGCGTGTAGCGGCCGTTATTACCAGCCATGGGGGCCACACGAACTATTGATGTCTGCGTGTTCCGCAAGTCGCACGGACATGTAAGCTCAATCGTTTCATCTTTGTATCAGTTGTTATGTGTCCAGTAAATTTGGCTTGGCTATCTCGTGTCCTTCTTGGTGTTGCATTTTGGGTTGCCAGCAGTGTATATATTTTTTTGATTGGATATTTAACGACCACCTTGAGCAACTAAATGGGCTATAAGCAGTCGCCCGTCCCTAATTTAGAGTAACTGGTTTCAGAGAAAGAGCCAGTGCCATATGACAAACACAACATCCATGCCTCACTGGGATTTGAAACCGGACCCCTTTCAGGCAAATGCTTAGACCACTGTGCCACCGGGGCTGCTCTAATATATTGAGTCATATCCAAAGTGTTCGGAAGACTTTGATAGATATCTTAAAAGATATGGAGGTGCCAGTTACGCCATTATCGTATTTCGAACTGGTTTCTCTCAGTGCGCTTAATAAGAAGACTAGACAGATTTTTCTGAATGCAAGGAATTTTCATGATGCTAGAGTGCCGGAGAATTGGTCGCACAGCTGTCTTTTTTACATGAACTGTTCCACAAGCACTCATCCACCACACCAAAAAGGAACTTATTTTATTGACGTATTCGTTATCTATTAACAATGCTTGACAAACAGGGTGAGAGTGCTTTGCAGCCACCAAAATGAACTCTAAAATAATATACACTATATTGACAAACGTCACCGGACACCCCTTCAAAAGCAAATGAACGTATCCGCTGCGTTGTTAAAGTGCGCAGTACAGCTGCAAACGGCCGCCCCGGTGGCGCAGTGGTCTAAGCGATGGCCTCTGATCATTCGTCCGAACGGGGTCCGGGTTCGAATCCCGGTGAGGCATGGATGTTGTGTTTGTCTTACGGTACTGGCTCTCTCGCTTCCCTGGAACCAGTGACCCTAAATTAGGGACGGGCGACTGCTTATAGCCCATTGAGTTGCTCACGGTGGTCGTTAAACCTCCAATAAAAAAAAACAAAAACAAAAGCTGCAAACGGCATAAAACAAGCCTGCAGCTGACCGCGATCATATCGCACTGTGAGGTTGAGCGAAAATGTCGCGGCGGGAGAGAACAGACTTTGAGAAAGGAAAGATTGGTGGATGTTATATTAGTGGGTTATTCATAAGAGAAACCGAGAGGCGTTTAAACATTCCCAAGTCAACTGTTTTGGATGTACTGGAAAGTGGAAGGCACATCACGTGCCTGAAGCAGCAAAACGTACCAGCAGACCAACCAAAATCAGTGATAGAAGACTTCGAAGCCTCAGGAGAGTCGCTACAGCTAATGGACGGAGTACTGCACAAGACTTCAGTGTACAGGTGAGTAAAAATGCTGGAACCTCATTATGTACACGTACCATTCGCAGAGAACTTCATTCCATGGGTTACCGTGGTCGTGCGACTGCTCATAATCCTTTCATCTCCGCTCGGAATGCTACTCGTTGTTTAGCATGATGTAAAGAACATTTATCGTGGACCGTAGATCAATGGAAACTGGTCCTACGGACTGATGAATCCATATACACGATCCATTAGTCTGATGACCCGTGTGTGGGTATGCCGGCAGTCGGGGGAACGCTTTTTGACCCCAATGTACTGTTCCTACGGTCAAGTTTGGAGCTGGCAGTGAACTCTTGTGGGGTTGTTTTTCGTTGTATGGTCCTGGCCCATTGGTTATTGTGGAAAAATCTGTTAACCAGCACGTCTACCTCAATATTCTGGACAATTATATGCCCTACTCTGTAGCAAAGCTCTATGGAACCAAGCTTCGTTGGTACCAGCAGGATAATGCACAGAGCCATAAATCAAGGACTGTTACTGCGTGGTTTGACGATAATTCCGTATCTTGTGTAGACTGGCCAACACAGAGTCGTGATCTTAATTCCATAGAGCACCTATGGAATGAATTAGAGCACCGCATAAGAAGTTTGGAACCAAGGCTTACTAAGGAACAGTTAGCGGCAGCATTATGTACTGATGGAAACGCATACCTATCGCAGTGTTCCAAAACAGTCAGTGAACGTATTAAGGCAAAAAGGTGGACCGAGACCGTACTAATGTATGTCAATAAATACTATGTTGTGTTTCTCTTCTAGGTGTCCGGTTACTTTTGTCAATATAGTGTATGTGTCTTATTAACTTCCGAGGCTTAGCGGCGTCAACGACAAATGCGTTGGGTCTATGAATATGTCCGACATTTAAAAGCGGATGTTCTAATGTTGCAAAAGACAAACTGTTCTGCAGGAATCGATTTTGCTCGTTGCCTTTATGTTTTCTGTCATAACTACCGGACACATGTTGGTTCCGGAACTGCAATAGCATTTCATTCTCGATTTCACTCTCTGTTACAGGAAATTATCAATTCTCAGAGTCGCCTGGGAGTTTTTCAATATATTTCGTTTTGCCTTCAGTCTAGTTGACTTCATCTATTAAATATTCATGTACCTCAAAATAATAATAAAGCTACTGATCTCCTTGTTCATATTACTGCCGTTCTTGCGAATATTCCCCCCTCAGACCTTATTCTTTTTGTTGGTGATTTTAATTGTACACTTCAACCTTACTTTGACAGAGATAACTCACATGAAAGTAGTCATTCTTTAGTTTCTCAGCTATCTCAGATTGTCTTAAACTTTTACTTTCAAGACGCTTTCAGACACCTACACCCAACTGAACGAGAATTATCTTGTATCCCCCGATTCATTTAAGTTGTGCTGCAGGCAGACTTGATCGATTTTATGTCTCCCGTTCCGTCTATTTATTTCAGTCAATCACGCCCCCTCTGTTTCTTCAGACCGTAAGCCAATTATTCTTTCCCTCTGTTTCCAGTCTATTGATATTCCACGCCTGAGTGTTTGGTCTTTAGATGATTCGTGCTTACAAGACCCTGATTTTACTACTGAAGTTGTTCATATTATCACTCAATTGTCTTTTGTTTCCGACCCAGCGGCTCTGTGGATCTCGACAAAACAATCTATTGTAGCTTATGCGAAGAAATATTCCTTTACTATCAGAACCCGGCGTAATATGACTGTCAGTCTCCGGCGTGCGCTTCAGCGAACCCTTATAACGCATTTACGAGAATGTCTTCAGGCCTCTGTTTCAAATGTACCTACCCGTCTGAAATACTCATTTCTCAGATTCGAAGACCCTTTTCGCACTCTCCGTCTCCTCGAGGAACGAAGGGAAAAACATAACACCATTGTACAACTCACCCTCTCTAATGGCTCAGTAACTGCTGACCAATATGTTATATGTAATCAAACTCATGCGTATTATAGTCAGCGTATTCAGCCTACAGTAGTGGTTAAAAATTGTGGAAACCTTTTGGAAATAGTGTATTTTTGAGATTTGATGGCTCATAACAACATTTTTTTTTCGGAGTTATACCATAAAATTATATATTAATGGAATCATTTCATCAAGAATGTAATGCAATAACTTTTATGAAGGATTTTATATTAGAACAGCAGTTATAAAGAAGAAAATAGAAAAAAATTGAGATATACAAAAATTCTCGCCATGCCAGTTAATACTTAGTTGGGTAACCTTTAGCGTTAATTGCGGCGTTACAACGCCTTCCCATGGAGTGAACCAAGTTTTTTAGTTCTGCAGCTGTTATAATGTGAAACCAAGATTGAATTATTGCTTCTATTAATTGGGTTTTATTGCTGGGTTGCTTCTGACTAACAAGTTTCTTTAGTCCGCTCCATAGATTTTCGATGGGGTTAAGGTCTGGACTATTCACAGGCCATTCCAGCAGTGGAATATGGATTATCTTGAAGCCACTTTTTGCACAGCAGCAACGACATGGAGCTGAATCCTGTTGAAATATAAATGCTTCATTATCTTGGAAAAGGTCACGTGCGGAAGGCTTCAGTTTGGGCTCAGGTACTTCATAAATGTATTTTTGGCCATTTATATTCCCATTAATCACGCAAATTCCGCCCATACCTTTTGATGCCATACAACTCCAGATCATAACACTAGCTAGGTGTTTCACGGTACATGTAATGCAATCAGGATGTAAATCTTCTCAGATTCTTTTCCTTACGTGTTTTATGCCATCACTACCAAACCGGGAGATTTTGGTCTCATCATTCCAAATAACACTGTTCCATTATTCCGCTGTCCAGTTAACATGGGTTTTAATCTTTTCAACTTTTGTTTGGGAGATAAAAATGGCTTTCTTCGGGGAATTCTAGTTTTTAAACCCAATTCCTGCAGTCTGCACCGAACAGTTCTTGCACTCAACTTCACATTGCATTGCGCCATTTCATCTTGTATACACCCAGATAATTTTCTTCTGTCACCTAGACATCACTTGCTGTAGTGCACCTTTTCCTGCCTTTACCAGTATGGTTTTGTAGTGACCGAGTCTCCTTATACCTCTTCAAAAATTGTGACCAGTCAACTACTGTTTGCGCCATTTCTTTACTTTTATTTTTTTTTCATTCTTTTTTATGCGTTCTTTCATTTAATATGAAAGAACACATAAAAAAGAATAAAAAAACAACAAAAAAAAAGCAACAACTAGATACTAAATCACATAACACACTGACAAATGTCCTCCTCTCATCTCCAATACCTGACATCATTGATGAATCCTACTGTGACATGATTGACTCATTGTCAAAATACAAGATTACACCTGATTGGCTATCTAAACGCTCAAGCTCAATGGCTACATTCAATTGAAGGAAATTACTTCAATCAACCTAAGGAAGCTGTGCTTCCTTTTTCTGGTTATTTGGATATAACTTTTTATAGAATACAGATAAATTAACAAACATTGTTGCATTACATTCTTGATGAAATTATCTTTCCATTGATATAAAATTTTATGGAATTACTCCAAAACAAAGTGGTGTGATGAGTCAAACATCAAAATACACTTTTTCCAAAAGGTTTCCACGATTTTGGCCACTATTGTACAGTAACAGAGTGAGCCTCTTCTGCACCACTTTTGCAAGACCTTCCCGCAAGTTCCTGAATGCTATGTGTTCTCTCTAAATGCTCAGATCACCCCTCAAAAAATCCGCAATTCGATTTACAGTTTAAATGATCGTTCCTCACCTGGAGACAGTGGCGTTAAGAATCACCCCCGCAGCTGCCGGGCGCATGTAACGAGGGGCGTACCACAGCTGCCAGTTATAGTTTTAGGAAAAACTTCGAACACACAATAATTATCCCAAAGATTCATATTTTGCTTAGGGATATATTTAGCTTTGCTTGGCTTGGCTTTGCCAAAACGAATGCCTAGTTTCAGTTTTAAAACACTGAATGTTCTGCAGATTGAAAGTGTTCGGCTCTTTTACTTCGGTTAGTAATACGATTACTCTGCAATGGGTTGCAAATAGCATGATCGCTCTCCAATCGCCCTCTCTCTGCGCTGCTGAGGAAAAGCGTGAGACCACAGTGGATTTTCCACATCCGTGAAGGATGATGGAAAAAACAGTCAGTCATCTAGGATTACGTGCAAGACAGGCGTCAACAGATCAGCGATGTGTAAGAGGGTGATTTCTTCAAGTGATTTATTTTTGTTTTGAAAAATGCAATTACGCGTATTGTCAAATGTATTACTTAAAACTACAGGGCTCTAGGTACCACCATTACTTTTGCAGACTCTCTCCCTTACTTTATTACCCCTCCAACCCCCTCTCACACACACACACCGCGAAAAATGCATTCTCCCGCGTGTTCGAAAGCCTGGGAAAATTTCTGTGCTGAAGTAAATCTCGCGGGGGAAGGGGAAAGGGCGCTCGTTGTACTAGTTACCGCAACTGCCTGGAGAGGCCCGTGCGACTTGCGGAACACGCAGACATCAATAGTTCCTGTGGCCCCCATGGCTGGAAATAACGGTCGCTACACGCCGCGACATCGAACGAAAGAGGCTTTGGATGTGGGCTTGGGGTATGTCGGTCCAGGCTGCTTCCACACGTTGCCACGGTTCATCTGGCGTAGCCGCGGGTGGTGCTTGCCGGGCCACTCGGTTGCCGATCAGCGACCAGACGTATTCGATGGGCGACATATCGGGAGAACAGGCGGGCCACGGCGGCAGTGACACCTGGTGGGCCGTAAAGAATTGTTGCACGATGCGTGTCACGTGCTGGTGCGCATTGTCCTGTTGAAACGTGGCCGCTGGCAGGTCCTGCAGGTAAGGGAGAACGACAGGCTCTAAAACGTCGGAGATGTAGCGGTGGCTGTTGAGTGTACCGGCGATGCGTACCAGAGGGGGCGGGTGTCATACACAATTGCGCCCCAAACCATAACGCCAGGCAACGAACCGGTATGGCGATGCATATTGCAGGCGTCATACAGTCTCTCGCCGCGATGCCGCCACACGCAGATCCGACCATTGTGGTGTTGCAGGCAGAAGCGGGATTCGTCAGAGAAGACAATGTCGTGTCATTCCGTAATCGAGGTGCCGCGTTGAACGGCCCACTGCCGCCGCACTCGCCGGTGATGTAACGTCAATGGTAATCGGAGCAATGGGCACCGCGCGACAAGTCCCTGCTCCTTCAGACGACGTCAAACGGTACGTGCTGACCCAGGTTGTTGCGCAACACACACTGATTCCTGCGCTAACGTTCGTGATGTGGCAGTGCGAGCAGTCAATGCCAGCCGCACAACATGCCGGTCTTCTCGTTCGGTGGTGTGCCGCGGCTATGGCAATCGCTCATGTTAGTCCGTCCGTCCGTCCTTCCTGCACACACAGATTCCATACTCGCCTAACTGTGGCTGGATGTTGTCCCACACGGACGCCGATGTCTCGGTACGATAAACCGCTGTCGCGATAAGCCACTATTCGTCCTCAGTCGAACTCCGAAACGTGCTGGAATGACTGCCGTATTCTGCGACGAGGAATCAGGAAGCTTCCCACGCACAGGTCCGGCAGCACAACACACTTCCACTACTTACACCCCCGCCTTCTGTGCACCTATCTTATAGTGCTTCTTGGTGGCGTACCGGGCGCACATGATTTGCATATGCCATGCAATGCTAATCGTTTGCATGTCCTCTCGCGGGCGACGCATGCTGCGAATTTCAGGCCAATCTGATGCTTCCTTCTTGATGTTGCATTTTGGGTGGTCAGCAGTGTAATTTAAGAAAAAGAAAAAACTTTCATGACCTGTACAGCAAGAAAGTCCTTTGCGCCAATGAATCCCGGTTAGAAGAGGATGTCGTCGGGATCGTCTGCTGTTAATACAGCCCATACATGTGACGCATGGGCATGACAGATACTGTTCCGGGCCGACCTCTGTCATACTGGGTAGTCTCAGCTATTGGATAGAGCTGCGTCTGCTGCCGTATAAGAGTCGTCGGACCCGGGGCTCACCTCTCGGATCAAACTTTCGCTGTACAGCGCAGTTTTGCCTACGGATTGTTCTTTGACCATTTTCACGCCCGTCTTGATACAAATTATCTACGGCGAGTCGCGAACAACCTACCAGTTCAGCCGTTTTGGAAACAGAGGCACTCACTCTCCAAGCTCCCACAATCTGTCCTTTCTTCAAATCTGCTAAATCCTTCCGTTTACACACCACGCTCCGAATTTTACTACCTACTGCTCCACACATACCTTACATATGCTATTTTGGTCGAATAATCGCGCCCTCTTGGAACTCTCGTGGTCAACGGGCCGCATCCTCTTCTGATGTGGGTGGACATACTTCAGTGACCACTCGGTGTACATCTACGCCGCTTTGCAGAAAAAATATAAATTATATTAAGCAGGAAGTGTTCTCAAAAGTTTTACCGCGATGAGCGGTAGCTGACCGCGGAAGAATTTTTTTTAACCGAACTTTTAGAAGCTCAAATGTTGCTGCAAATCCCATAGAAACAGAAACATGAACTTACACCATCTAGTTGCCAAACCATTAGTTACCAAAAATTTGAAATTAAATGAAGAGAATTTCACACCAGGAACTCAATCAAACGCAAAAATAATTTTTCAAATCGGGCATTTAGAAGCAGAGTTGTTAGGGAAGTCTCAATGTAACTTTACGTCCCCTGCCGGGAAAACTGGGCATTACTTGAGAAAGAAATTATCCAAAATAGACTTTGTTAACAATATGGAATGGAAGAAGGAATGTTTTTTTCAAATCGAATATGTAGAAGCAATTATATGGAATACAATGTACACTGGCGGAAAGTGAAAAAAGAACACCAAGAAGGAGACGTCTGATATCAACGAAATTTATACAGTATAATAACGGAATACAGAGGATAACGTGATCAAAATATTATGGCAAAATACAGCTGTATTTGCTGGTAAACTGAAAAATAACATTTCCATGTAACATGGTTAGTACGAGGTTGAACCGCCATGAACTGCGTCACACTGTACAATTCTGGCATGGAGTCTGTCGTACAGATGTTGGATGTAAGTTTGGGGTATTGAGTTCCAAGCATCCTCAACCTGGACGTGTAAATCGGGGATGGTCGTGGCTGGCCGTGGAGACAGGATAAGTCGTCCCATAAAATCCCACACGTGCTCAATGGGGGACAAATCCGGTGAACGTGAAGGCCATGGAAGTTGTCTCACACCCTGAAGTGCATGTTGCGTTGCACGTGCCGTGTGTGGGCGTGCGTTATCTTGCTGGAAAACACCACGATGGACCGACCTTACAAATGGCACAACAACGGGCTGAATGATGTTGATGTAAGAGTTGCTGTTTAACGTACCCGGTACAAACACTAGTTATGTACGGGAGTGATAGCTGATCGCTCCCCACACCAGGAGACCATGTGTAGGCCCTGTGTATCGCTGGCGGATGCAAGAGGGGTGGAAACGCTCCCCTGTGCGTCTGCGGACACGCATACGGCCATCGGAGGCTCCCAAGCAGAATCTGCTTTCATCGCTGAACACACGACAGATCGCCATTGCGTTCTCCAGTGCAGACGTTGGCGATACCACTGCAGCCATTCCTGACGGTGAGCTGGAGTCAGAGGCACACGTGCACGTAGTCCTGCATTCAGTAGACGGTTGCGGATTGTTCGCACAGTCACCTGAGGTGCAACGACAGCTCGGATTTGCGTCGCAGTGGATGTTCTGCTTGACAACGCCACTCTTCTTATGCGTCGATTGGTACGCTCATTAGTCCGTCTGTTACTCCCGGTTCCACGTCTTCTCGTGTGGAATGTTCCTCAGACCATCTACGCCACCATCGTACCTACCACCACTGATACTTCCCGTCCAATTCGCTCCGCAATACGACGATACGACCACCTGGTCTCGCAGAGTCCGATTAGACGACCTCGCTCAAAGTCCGATAACTGCAGATATCGTACACGTGTTCTATGTCCAGGCATTGCAGCTTCTTCAAGGTCTTCGCGCGTGTCCGTACGCCGACGACTGATTATATTCACTTCGCCGTATTCCTTAAATACCACCGACGATAATTTGCATATTATGCCGTGCTGTGGCGTAAGCGCTCACCGGTTGGTTCTGAAATTAACATCACACCTACGTAAACTCGACCCCATTAACATATGTAAATTTCATGATCGTCCGCCAATTCCTTCTTGGTGTTCTTATTTCACTTTCCGGCAGTGTATTTTGAATTCGATAACGTCAGCATTTACATACGTCTTGTAGCGGCAAAGTAATGCATCGTACAGAACAAATAAAGGAAAGCAGCATCGTTCTCGAATTTCTAGCTTCCTAACGCAAGAAGAATTTTTTCAAATCGGGCAGATTGTTGCAGAGATATGTTATCCACTCACCAACGGACGAACTGTTAGTATAAGGATGTAACGTGTGGCCCAAAAGTGCATCCAATTTCAAATGATGATAAGATTCTGCTTGTTGCAGGGGATAAGGAACACCCTAACGTTTTCTAGAAGTGTACCCAAATAATGATCCTGCGAGAAAAGCATATATTGTAGGGTGATTTATGGAAACCCGATCCGAAACGCAGGTCAGCGGACTTTCAGAACAAAATATGGGAGTAAGCCGCTCATACGTAATATCATCAGAAAGTGGTACAAGTCATTCAAGGAAACTGGTGGCGTCCTTACAAAGAAAAGCACAGGACGACTATCCCCAGTAATAGAAAGGAGGAGGTTGTGAGACAAACATTCACACGTAGCCGTCGGAAGCCAATCAGACAAGTAGTACGACAGCTGTACATCCAAGTCGTTAATGCACTGAGTATTACGTCAGAGATTGGAAATGCACCCGCATAAACTGCAGATAACCCTACACATAATGATCGTGTGAAACGTAAACAGTTTTCTGAAGAGATGTTGGAGAACACTGCGAAGTGCTGAATCTTTCCTGAGACAAATCTGTTTTTCGGACGAGTGCACTTTCCATATTTCTGGAAATGTTAATGAACGTAATGTGAAAATTCGGGGAATTGAACACCCGCATTGCACAATGGAACATGAACATGCTAGCCCAAAAGTGAATGTTTGGTGTGGCATAATGGTCGACCGTGTTACTGGACCCCTGTTTTACGCTTTCCAACTGTAGGTTGAAGAAGCGTATAACCGATATAGTCACGTTCCTTTCGAGCTCTGTGTTTGTGCCCAGTTTTGGAAGTGTATAGTAAGTTCCTCTGACAGAGCTGCACGACTCGTTATCCAACTATCGAGAAGATACCAGGCTCAGATTATTCAAACTTATGCACCCACCACAAGTCATCCTGAAGAAGAAATTGAAGAATTTTATGAGGAAATTCGTCATCTAAATAATAAAGGTAAGCAGCACTTGAAGATAATTATGGGAGATTTCAATGCAAAAATAGGGCAACGGCAACAGAATGAAACTTCAGTAGGTAAATTCGGTCACGGCAACAGAAACCAGCGTGGAAATACTCTCGTTGAGTTTGCAGAGGCAGAAGGATTTTTCATCTTGAACTCCTTTTTCAAGAAAAAAGCCACACAGGAAATGGACATGGAGACATCCAATTGGAACGACAAGTGAAATTGATTTTATTATGTGTAACAAAAAATTCGTCATAGAAGACTGCAGTGTGCTGAACAAGTTCAACACAGGTAGTGACCATAGATTGGTGAGATGTAAAATGCACCTCAACACTAAACTGGAACGTGGCAAGCTCATAAGACAAACAAAATGTATTGACATAACCAACCTTAAAAAACACCATAATACTTTCAAGTTAGAACTGAAGAACAGATTCTCTGCTTTAGAAGGCCTAACATCGGAAGAAGTGGATATTTCGGAAGTTAACAGAAAAGTAACCAAAGCTCTAATGGAAACAGCAACAAAATTAGCTGGGTCTAAGAACAAGTTGCATGTGAACAAATTATCAGGAAAAACCAAAATGTTGATGCAAAAAAGAAGAGAGATGAGGACAACTAAAGAAGATGTGACTTCCAAAGTGGAATATATAGAGCTATGCAAGACAACACGAAAAAGTATCACTGAAGACGTAAGGAAATTCAACTGTGAGCTAGTGAGGAAAGCAATTGAAAACAACCAAAGCCTTAAGATAGCAAAGGGACATCTCAGTAAGGGAAGAAAACAGATTATGGCTCTGAGAAAAGAAGATGGTTCTATAACAAGAAATAGAGGCGAAATTTTGACAAGAGTGAAAGATTTCTACTCCAAATTATATGAAAGGGATGATACATGTACTCCAGACATCATGAAAGGTACCAGAGTTCTTCCAGTCCTCCCAGCAGAAGTTGCTCATGCAATCAAGAACATGAAGCGGGGGAAAGCTCCAGGAGAAGATGGAATTACTATAGACATCATACAAGAAGCAAGTGGAGAAATCGAAACAGTACTCGCCCAAATCTTCACTCGATGCCTTAATGAAGGAAAGATTCCTGAGGATTGGAACACCGCTACAATGATCCTGCTACATAAGAAAGGTGACATTGAGGATCTCGGAAACTACAGACCTATCAGCCTCCTATCAGTAGTTTATAAAATCTTCACTAAAGTTCTTTCACACCGCTTGAAGGTAACACTGGACATGGCTCAACCGAGAGAACAAGCTGGATTCAGGAGTGGCTACAGCACAATAGATCATATCCACGTACTGAGAGAACTAATTGAAAGAGCGAGGGAATATGAACTTCCATTGTGCATGGCTTTTATCGATTATGAAAAAGCCTTTGATTCGGTGAAACCATCAGCAGTTACAATGGCTCTGAAAACCTGCGGTATTGAAGATGCATACATTAATATTATTAATAACATCTATGAAAATGCAAGTGCAAAGATTAGGCTGTTTGAAAATACAACACACGTAAAAATTGGAAAGGGAGTGAGACAAGGTGACACCATATCTCCGAAGCTCTTTAATGCCACATTGGAAAATGTCTTTCAATCACTGAACTGGGAAAACAAAGGGATAAAGATTAATGGAGATTATCTAACCCACCTTCGTTTTGCTGATGACGTAGCCATTTTTGCAACTACCCCATCAGAGCTGCAGAGTATGATCCAGGAACTTGCTGACAAGAGTAAAGAAGTGGGATTAAAAATGAACTTTCAGAAGACAAAAGTGATGTTCAATGCTTTTACAAGAAATGAAGATTTATCGATTGATGGAGAAAAACTGGAGATAACAGATACGTATGTTTATCTTGGACAGCAGATATCAAGTGAGGGTCACATTGATGAAGAAATTAATCGGCGTACAAAACTTGCCTGGAGAGCTTTTGGAAGAAACAGCATAATTTTCAAGAGCAATATGCCATTATGTCTTAAAAGAAAAGTGTTTGATCAATGCATCCTTCCAGTGCTTACGTATGGTGCAGAGACGTGGACCTTAACTAAAAGAGACATACAAAGGCTGCAGACAACTCAAAGAAGCATGGAGAGGTGCATGCTTGGTATAACCAGGAGAGATAAGAAGAGAAACTCGTGGATCCGAAAAATGACGAGAGTGGAAGACATCATGATCAGGGTTAAATCCCTGAAATGGCAATGGGCTGGACATACTGCCAGAAGGACAGACCATAGATGGACAGCCGAAATTTTAGATTGGATTCCAAGGGACAGGAAAAGACCCAGAAAAAGACCACATGGGAGATGGGTGGATGAAATTCGTAAATATGCGGGAGTGACATGGAGGAGACTGGCACAAGACAGACCGTTGTGGAGGAAACTTGGGGAGACCTTCGTCCAGCAGTGGATTGATAATGGTTGACAATGATGATGATGATGATGATAGTAAGTGTTTGTTCCTATTTTTGTGTTCCCCTTCAAGAAGAAAATCTGTACTTTCTTTTAGCTCAGCTCCCAAGTCGGTGAGTTGCATATTTTGTTTGCATTCAGCGTTTTATTATTTTCGATCAAGCTGATCAATCCTTAAGTTTGTCCTCGCCATTCACAATGGCGGGCACTGAGAAGGGTGATGTCCACGCCCACATCAGTGATGCTCATTCAACCTCCTCCTCCTCCTCACTCTCAGGAGACCAATCAGCATTTATGCACGTCAGAGACGTCATACGCATACAAGATGTGGCGCGTGACACCTCTGCAAAGGCTCAAACTGATATCCCTGCCCAGGAGAGTGACGTCACCTTGACGCACGTCCCTGGTTCATTTGCCGAAGCTATGGATGTGACCGATTGCGCGGTTGCGTTGCCTTCAACTGGCTCAACTCAGTTTACCAAGCCGCTACCAGAAATCATCACTCTGTCGCATCCTTCCTCTGCCAACTCTACTTCTCTCACTTACTCCAAAGTGACCTCCGGAGCGAGAGTTCCTTCCAGGTTTATTGCTCCAGTTTTTCCTGACTCCTACGTCAGTGTAGAGGGTAGTTCTGCCACCCCCAGAGGATTCCCCAGCCGGGAAACAATTTTTCTTCACAATGGATTTCGGTGTCTGTTTTGATGCATTACCAGACACGAAACTCAAGGAATATAGTATTGCCCTAAAGAAGATGCTTCCTACAGGAGCTTATATCACTCATATGGCTCAAAAGCCACGGGCCGTATTAGTGTATTTTACCCGTAAAGAACATGCAGACCTTGTCATAACTGATGGCTTATCCATCAAAGATGTGCATCTTCTGGCTGAACCTGTGGCGCAGCGACCTATCCAGGTCACTTTCCACCCAGTCCCGCCTGAAGTCTCAGATGTCGCTCTATGCACTTTACACAGCAAATTTGCCCGAGTGGTTGGATTAATAACGACTCTTTCGGTGGCGCCCAGAGATCCCGATGATAAATCCATTTCAGGGTTTCGTCGAAGTGCCCGTGTCATATTTCCGTCGGACGATCATCTGTTTGCGTGCCCGAAGATTCTAACCGTACGTTGTGGCTAGCAACGTCGGAGAATCGACGTCATTACTTCCTTGCACTGCACGCTTTGCCATGGCGAAAGCCATCTTCTCGTGCACTGCCCATATCAAGTTCCACCGACTCCGACTGGCGCTCCTACAGGTACTGTTCCTACCTCGAAGCGTACCACACCATCTACTTCAGCACAGCAGGCCTCGGAGCCAAGATATGAAGAAAAAGTTAGCTTACAGACGTTGGTCAACGCAACGCTCCCACAGCCACTTCCTCTTTTTCACTAGAGGACTTTCCTACAATTGCCTCATCACTCCCGCAACGTCGTGGCTCCACCACTGAGTCCCTTTCAGAGGGTTCACAACCAGCTATTACCACTGGAACCTCTGAAACAGCTGATATGGAGTCCGTTGGTCCAGAGACGCAGTGTGAGGATGAGACGACCGAGCCTCCACTGAAGCGCCGCGGCTCTGGCCGCAGCAGGCGAGTAGCGAAGAAGCAAAACTCTACTTCACCTCGTTCAACCTCCCTCTCCAGCAGTTCTCCTCGACACACTTCGCCAGCCAAAGTCTCCTTTCCCACGGTCGAAGAGTTCGCTGCATTTCTCAAGACAGCGATTATACCTCCCGTACCACTCTCATACATTGATCTCCATACATACTTAACGAATCCGACCGGCTACGCAGTAGCACGTGCCTTATCAGTCAGGAATCCATCGCTTCGCCAACTTGTGCCGGAGCAGATCTTCAATGTGTCGCATTTCTGCAGTCAGAATGTTCCCACCCAAATCTTCTATAATCGTCTCAAGTCTTTTCCTCCAGCTCTGAAAGATCTTCAGCTAGAGGCAAGGAACCCCACAATTCAAATCAACACACATTGGCTTTTCCTTCATAACAGACTTCCTGTCCCCTCCCTCCTCCACCGCATGACCCTTCTTGCCACACCTTTGTGACCCTTCTGCGCCCGGGAGGCCGATGTTTCCCACTTTTACCTGCATTGCACAGCCTTGCTGCCTCCCTTCAATCTTGTTTTATCCATTGTACAACGCTTCACCGCGGTGGACTTCACCTTCGATGCATACCGTACGCTTCTTCTGCAGGTTTCTCCAGCAGCCAATTTTATCACCGGTCTGCTCTTACATTTTTTTACTAATGAAGCTCGTCGTCTATGTATTTCATCAACAGTGTCGTGCCATCACCACCCCTCTCACCGTACAATAAGCTACAGCTGCGCTACTGAGTCACTTCCGTGCAAGTCTCCTCTCTCGTCTCCTACTGAAGTACCAACGTTGCCGTCGATCAGCGACGTGAGAGTGTGTTCTTCTCCACCTGGTCCCCAGCTGTTTCTTGGTTCGCCCTCTTCATTACACCTCACTGTAGGTGGACTTTAATCTACGGCCTATATGACATTTTGTATTATTGTGTTTTGCATATGAACTCCTCATTACGTGAAATTTCGTGTGTCCTTCTCGTTGCTTTGTACAGTATTAGATGTTACTTGCATTGTGCTGTATATCATTGTAAATAGTTTTAGTCTTTTGTTACAATCCTAATGTATATTTTAGGTAATTCTGAGACGCCTTGGTACAGCCAGTCTCCTGTATCCTACCTTTAATAAAAGCGATTTTAAACCCTGCAACGTTACGCTGAAAACGGACAGAGCTTTCTCGACCGTATTGTGAAGGGACCACTTCGATTAGAGCCCTGCAGAGGCAATATTTTTAGGCCCGACTCAGCCCCACCCAATTAATGTCAGGCCTAACCCGGCCCTGCCCGTTCCCACCCAATTAATGCCAGGCCCGATCAGTTCCCACCCAATTAATGTCAGGCCCGATCAGTTCCCACCCAATTAATGTCAGGCCCGGCCCGATCATTCAGGTCCAGCATAGATTTTATTTGCGTAACTGTCACTTGCTTTTAACACAGACTATATTTGTACTGTAACTTCTTGGACTAACTCGAAACTCGTGTAAAAAAGAGGGCATAAGTGGCAATGGGCTGGATATACTGGCAGAAGGACAGACCATCGATGGACAGCCGAAATTTTAGATTGGATTCCAAGGGACATGAAAAGACCCAGAAGAAGACCACATGGGAGATGGGTGGATGAAATTCGAAAGTATGCGGGAGTGACATGAAGGCGACTGGCACAAGACAGACCGTTGTGGAGAAAACTTGGGGAGACCTTCGTCCAGCAGTGGATTGATAATGGTTGATAATGCTGATGATAAGGTAAATTAACTAACCCAACAGTAACCAGATATACGGCAAATGTAATAAATAGTATTCATTGAACTTAAGTAAATTATCGTCATTTCATAATCGAACCCTCGTACGGTCAGATCACTGTTTATACCAGTCAAGTACTGTCTCCTTTGATACTTTTGCCTAGAACATAATATAAATTGAGGCTCAGGTGCACACACAGTAACATGCTCTCGTACGCAGAATATGACTCCGTTCTGTTGGCCAGACGTCTTTGATTTTAATTATTCAGATTTAGGATATAACTCCCAAAACCAAAATGTAACACAATTTTCCAATTGTTTTGCTCCTCAAACCTCTAATTTACACAACCCAATATTCATCCATATTTAAAACAAAGCAAGTAGCAAATCAAAATTATAAAGACAGCCTAAGAATAGCTTACTAGTATATATTGAAGCTTTAATTGATTCCTAATTCCTACAAATGCAAATCATCGTACGGAGCAAGTGTTTTTCTGGTGTAAACTTCCGAAATAAATGGAATATGAATTCAAAGGGGAGTTCGATTGCCAAATACCAACTACGCGCGCAAAATAAAAAAAAAAATAAATAAAAAATGGCACAAGGCGGGAGAGAAGAATGATTGCGAGAAACAAGAAATGTGTTCACGGGAAGGGAAAGACAGACTTCCAAAACAGAATGGCCTACATTTATCAACTACCTGACTACACGGTATACATGCAAGTGCAGGTCCGTCCAAGAACGCCTACGAAATTGTAGGCCTCGCCCGTAAGTCTTAAAAAATTGCGTGAAGGCGCGGCCCGTGCAGAGCTCTAACTTCGATCACGCCAGCAAGAGAGCTTCCATGCAATGGAAACACGAGCTTCACCTCCGGGCCGTCTGATGGAAAAATCGTGGCATCCGTTTTCTGGGATTCTTCGAGTGTGCTTTTACTGTACTTCTTACAGTATAGACGCACCATCTAGGTGCCACGCTGAAAAAAATTCACGAGAGCATCATAACGCGATGCCACAAGCCACCTCCACAAACTTGCTCCACAAATTCCGGTGGAGGGTGTGGAAGCATCCGGCCTGCATCCCGGAATTTGCTCCTACTGACTTGCACACCTCTTTCCTGCCATGAAACAGCACCTCGCCGCCCCAGTGGCGCAGTGGTCTAAGCGATGGCTTATGATTTTTCAGACATGGGTCCAGGTTCGAATCCCGGTGATACGTGGAGGTTTGTTTTACGGCACTGGCTCTCTCTCTGTTCTCTGGAACCAGTGGCTCCAAATTAGAGACGGGTTTTTGCACATATAAGCCTATTCAGTTGCTCACGGTTGTCATTAAAACATCCAGTCGAAAAAAAAAAAAAACCCCACCTTTCTGGTACTTGCTTAACGTGTGACAATGACGTGAAAACAACTGCAACAAACAGGCTCCATCAGCAAGGACACGACCTTTTTCGGTCTGGGATGGTAAAACTGGTCGTGTGGTTAGACAAGTCTCTGAATCATGACACTGATTTCGTCGAGAAATACTGCTTCATATACTTCGTCAAATCGCATAAATACTTCTTGCTTGGTGAGTTTTCCTTTCTCTCACTGGAACGTGTAACCTTTTTTCCTGATCGACCCTCGTATACAGCCTTTTATCTGTAAAACACTTCGATGTAAGAAACCACATTAAAGCCCAGACTCGACCCGCTTTCGTTTAGTAGATTGTTCTGAGTCGGAATGGGGAAAAAGCTGACGATTTATCGGAGTTTGATAAAGGACAAATTGTGCTTGCCCGGCGCCTCGGACCTACGATCTCGGAAACGGCGCGACTTATGGATTGTTCACATGCCACTGTAGTGAGTACGTATCAAAAGTGGTGCACAGATGGTCAAACAACGAACCGTGTTCCAGCCGTGTATTGTCGGCAGCTCATTGATTCCAGAGGAAAGCGGAGACTGTCGCGCATTATTCATAGGGCCACATTGAGACAAATCACTCGCAGCTACAACAGTACAGTGGTCGGTCGTGTTCGTTCTAGAGATGAGTTCGGGCTCAATTTTAGGAGCCCGGGCCCGGCCCGCTTTCTTTTATTGCACGTGCTTGCTGAGCCCGGGCCCGGATTCTTGGAAAATTTTGCTTATCAAGGCTTGCATTATACACTGGCCGAAGATATCGCCCAAACAATGATTAGTTTAAAAATAATTAGCTTAAAAAGTTTAGTTCAGTTAATCCACTTCACAATATTATTATGGTTTTAGAAATACTACGCATAAAGCCAAATGTTCTAAAATGTGGATTTGAAAGTAAATAAATAATCAACGTGCCCTTCGACATTATCAGGGGAATCAGTAATTTTGGTAAAAGCTGAGGAAAAGAAAATCGTTTAGAAAAAAAAAAATTCCATTCGTTATTTCTTTTTGATTTCTAAATTTACTCTTATTTTGAATAAATTGCATTATAAAACGTACAACGCCGTACAGACAGTTGAAATTAATGTTTGAAATTTTGACTCTAGAAAACTATTCTTTGCAATATAATTTACATATATACTAATTGGTAAGGGTAGATTAGAGTGATGTAGTAGAATATAAAAAAAAAGCATGTAGGGAAATTTCCAAAATTAAAAAAAGAACGTAAAAGCATTCCAGACCAGATTATTCTGCATTTTGTAACATTAACAAAGCTTTGCGCTTAATAGTAAAATAATCACAATATTTTCATGTGTGTGCATTTTCCAGATCAAGTTCATCATGAAAAGAGAGAGAGAGAGAGAGAATTGCATCTAATGCCTTAGCGCTTCAACTTGATCTTTTCTCTAAAACTCGACCTGCTGCACTAAAAACCAACGTCACATCAAAAATCGCGGGAGTGAGAAAATTAAAAAAAATAACAATACTTCTAACTGCACAATTTTGGAAATTAATTCATTTTAAAAATATGACTCCTGATATAGATAAAGATAATACAACGTAGTTGTCACAAATGTTTATTTTCTCAAGCCGACCATGGTTTCGCTGGGTATTGACCTAGCTAGCTTCATCAGGACGAATGGCACTTAAATATTCAGATTGTATATGACATCATAAATGGTGTTTACAGTCATGTGTTTTGGTTAGATGCTTCCACGCGTCTGATAGAAATGGCGTGGATGCCATGTCATTAACAAGTTGCGAAGACTTCTGATATATATCGAAAGCTTCCAAACTATCAAGTTTGGTGGTTGAAATCCTCTAACCAAAACACGTGACTGTAAACACCATTTATGATGTCATATACAATTTGAATATTTACGTGCCATTCGTCCTGATGAAGCTAGCTTAATACCCAGCGAAACCCATGGTCGGCTTGAGAAAATAAACATTTGTGACAACTACGTTGTATAATCTTAATCTATATACAATCGTCACAAGACTGTAATCTATGAGATAAAGAATAAGATTCTTGATCTTTAAAAAAATACAAAAAATGGGAATATGATTTTTTTCCCAGTTTTTAGATACCAAACCTCCTTAAACTAATCCTTGCTTGGGCCATAGCTTTGGACAATGCATAATGCAAGTCTTGCTAAGCAAAATTTGTCTTGCAATGGCAGCTAGCTTAGGAAATTGAAAATCCTTCCACCATGGTAACAAACCCACAATGAAATTCAACACGTGTAATTCCCCCATCCCGGGCCCAGGTTTTTAGGTAGTTAATGAATTCTGAGCTCGTAAGGGCTCATCTCTAGTTTGTTCACTGCTCCTGCGTGTGAGATTGGCCATATTGTTTACTTCGGCGTTTGCGTTGAGTTTTAAAGCACTAAGTGCTCGTTTTTTTATGTTTCACACAGTTAGTGAGTATATTAAATTAATTTAGTAATTTTTAATCACACCTGGATTTTTTGTTACCTATGGTTGGTATACTGAATGTCAGATACCAGTGTTGTATCAAAGCAAGTAGCTTCAAAGGCGACAACCTCTGCAATGTCTAAACCTTAATTGTAAGGTTTCTCAGGCTATTGCATCAATCTATGATATCAAACTTTCTACTTCGGGAATCTCAATAAGATCACCGAGTCATATATGAGCAGTGGCACTACCTCCTACAGCTGCTAAAGCTCCACATCATAGGATTATCTTGTCATCATATGCTGATGATTTGACTGTTTTTATGAGGAAGGAAATGGATTTTGATGTCCTTAAACAGGCATATGAGATTTATGCAACAGCTTAAGGTTATCAAATCATTCATAAAAAAATTCACAGTATTATGGACCGGAAGTCGGAGTGGAAGAACCGATTTGCCGTGGTCACCCAGGTGGACATATACAACCGTACAATTATTAGGAGTTGATATTGAAAAAGAAAATTGTTGCACAAGCCACATGAGCTATCATCAAGAACATACAGAATACGTTGGCTACCTTAAATTGTCTGAAACCTCACTTGTCTTACTTTAACAGAGCAAAAATTATGAATTCAACAATACAACCGATGTTGCTTCATACATGGTCTGCAGCATTATCTCCACAGTTTATACTGAAAAAGATCCAACAAGCAGATTTATATGGAATGAGATACATTAGGGTTAAACCTGCACAATGTTGCTCAAAGACACACTGCTTCTCACTTTGTTTCTATCTTACGAGAACTATCTTCCACTGCCTCTCAGACCAGTAAAAACACTCCTTTCGTCTCTAAAAATCCGTTTCTTACTCCCATTTCATTTCTGCGAATGAACCTGTACCCCATTGACTCTCTCTCCGTGATATCCCTCAGATTTACAAAGCCTCACTATCCATTTGGACTTACTTTAAACCAACCCACCAACCTCCCCCCTGTACTTAATGAGTTACTCGCAGATACTCTTTTCTTCAACTCAGTTATTCATCCTATCAATAGCCCTTATTTTCAGCACGTCTTTTGTAAAAAAAAAAAAAAAAAAAAAGATCGTGCTTATGTTTTCGGTTTGTCCGTCCGTCTGTAGACACGATATATTTACAACTATTAGTCCGATTTAAAAAATTCTTTTTGCATTGGGAAGCTTCGAAAAATGCAAATGATCTTTTAATTCGTTTTTTTTTTACGATGTACAATTTCGCCGTTAAAGGGCATAAATGCAGATGATGTCGAATACAAAAATACGTTTTATTTCACATATTTGCTTCTAAACATCAGATTGAAAAAAATTCTTTTATCTTTAGATTCCATTTACGTCGAAGAGTATTTTAGGTATAGTTACTTTTTCAAACTAAGCATAGATTTTCCAATTCAAAATTTTCAAGTAAGTTATAGACTTTCCGCTAGGGGGCGCAAGGGTAAATTGTGTTTTCTGCGTTATTTCTGCTCCTAAACCTCTGACTTGAAAACTTCTTCCTGTATCGCATACAACACCTGATGGAAAATATTTTTAATATAATTTCTAATGTTTGGTAAAGAATTGTTTGGCCACCAGGGGTCATAAGTGTTACTTTCTCTTTCTGATGTAGTTGCAGAAAAATCTGGATTCCTGAAAACTCAACAAAAAATTTTTTTCTCTCGTGGAACAATACCGCTCATATCCAGAAACCTTTTGAGAATACTTTCTTCCAAAAATAATGCATGGTTTTCTTACCAGGGGGCGTAAAGTCATCTTATTTTTGTCTATATCTCTGTTTCTAAGAGTCCGATTTGAAAATTTTTTCTGTGTTGGACAGCGTTTCCGGGGCGAAATGTTTCTCATATAAATTCATGTTTTTTTTAACGCACAAATCTGAACCAGAGGGCGTAAGCTCACGATTACGTTTACAGCAATATCTGATAGATTAAAAACCCAATGAAAAAACTTTCTTCCGTCAGATACTATTGCTTTCCATACCGGTTCCATTGAATTTGAATAGCTTTGATAAATTTAATTTTCGTCAGAACGGATTCAAACGACGTGCTTATTACACCCGAAAATTCGGTGTCATCTTTCTTGTTTCATTCTTACGAGAACTATCTTCCGTTTCTATTGCCACTCAGACCAGTATCAACACTCTTTTCGTCCCTAAAAATCCGTTTCTTACTCCCATTTCATTTCTGCGAATGGACCTGTACCCCATTGACTCTCCGTGATATCCCCGAGATTTACAAAGCCTCACTATCCATTTGGACTTCCCTTAAACCAACCAACTAACTAACTCACCCAACCTCCCTCCTGTACTAATATGCGTTACTCGCAGAGCCTCTTTTCTTCAACTCAGTTATTCATCCTATCAATAATAGCCCTTATTTTCACTACTCGTACTGGTCTTGGTGCGGTTACTCGTACATCGAGGTCTTGCATAGAAATCTTTTGAAGAAATAACACCAACGCTACTCATCGCCCCAGAATATCGAGCTCAGCATGTTTTGATCAAAAATTCACTACGACGCCTGTATCCACACCTAATACAACGAAACGGATTGAAAGTAGTACGTATCATCTGCATCACTACTTTTACCATTTCAAATGTACGTAAATGATAAGTCATTTAACCAGACTGCTATTGGTGTGAGAGATCTGTATCAGAACATAGTTACAGTTAATGAAACCCCGAAGCCGATTCAAGGAGTTTCTTCAGAACAGCTGGAACACACCTGGAGAACAGGACTAAAATCTTACGCCACATCCAAAGCATGAGACAAACATTAGCTGCACCTGCACAATCGACTATTGACACCGCATGAAATACACAGGTTCAATCTGCGCTCCACACCAAATTGTTCATATTGTGCCACAGTTGGAAATGTTAGCCATTCATATACATACATGAGACTGACGAAGGGGGAGGGGGAGGAGAAAAATAAATAAAAAGCTGAACTTTTTTTAGCCGCACAGGTGAAAAATAAGAAGAACATGCTGCGAAACAGCGTGAATATAACGCGGAGTGAAAAAGACAAAATTGTTCACCGAAATTTATTATGTAAATATTGAGCTGGAGCACATCACTGTTTTCAATATACATATATATATATATATATATATATATATATATATATTTTACATTTAACAGCAACACAGGATAAATGTAACATCGCGGAGAAAAAATATTACAACTACCGGCGAAATCTACGCTCTGTCAGACTTCTATTTTAAAAAATTTTTCCTCCATTTTTTGAAGCTGCAAAACAAATATTTACGGAAAAAAATTATATTTAACAATACTACTGGTTAGAAGAAAGATTGTGAGAAAAAAATGATTTACGATTGCAGGAGAAACCTTCACTCCGTCTAAATTCCGTTTCCGAAAATTTTTAAAGTCGGAATTCCGCCCACCGTAGGAAAACGACCCTATTACATCATCAGTACCACCACCAATAGCTCCCAAATTTCTGTTCAGTTCTGCATCGGTCACGAGAACCATCGAAATGACGGAATTCTTCGAATCCACTGAAGAATCTTATCATGCCTGAAGATTACAGGGAAATTTTCGCGCCAACTTCCGTTTTCGGAATGTTTCTTCCATTTTGAAGCAGAAATGCAAATACGTATGGAATAAAATTATACTTAACAATAATACTGTGCAGAAGAAACATCGCGAGAAAAAGAAATCACGATTACGGAGAAAATTTTCACTCCGTTTTACTTCTGTTTTCGAAAGTTCTGAAAAACAAAATACCATCCCCAGATCAAAAAACGAACCCCTCCCCCAACTAATCCTCCAAAATTTATCTTCAGTTTTGCATCGATCTCGAGAACAACCTAAATGATGACAAAAAAAATAAAATAAATAAAAATTAAAAAAAAGCGGAATTCCGAGAGTCCGCCGAAGAATCTCATGTATGCATATATGTGCATAGTGCTACAACCATTGTTCTCCATGATGTTTGCACTCCTTAAAAAGGTATGTACCCTTTCACGTGAAATGACTAATTATCATATTTTCTATAATAACCAGCAAGCAGAGGGAAGGCACGGAGAAGTGTGTAAAACGACTATTCTACAGGCAAAATACATAAGCTATCTGCTGCATAAGTTTGGAATTGAAAAAAGATCATTGAGACGTTATTCACTTGCGCTGAGTTTTCTGTGTCAAACTTTTGGAGAGCCTTAATTGCTATGAGGAGATGAAACGGAGAAGTCAGACAGAATCAAGAATTCCATATTAAGTGGAATTAGAATAAGAACTGGTATGAGATTGATAATAGACTGATCTGACTAAAGTTATAATACAATTTGTACAATAAAAGTTATAGAGATGATGCATTAGAGCAAAGAATTGCTGCTCAGTCACATTGTGAAGTAAAGATACAAAACAAAGTGTAATTAGTGTATTATTCAATGTTATTTTCAGATGTAAATAATTTGTATATTGGTTTCAGTATATTTTGTATGGTATTAAGGAATAGCAACCTTAAAAGCTTTTCAATTTGTACAACATTCGTTTACGATTCATGCAGAAAATCGAATGGGGAATCAAGAAATATAATTGAAATGAAAAAATGCATGATGAAATTAGAAGACAATGGCACGTAGTTGTGGAAGAAAGGGTATTTGTAATGGTACATTGTATAAGGAAAAAAACACATTAATGATTAGAGCTAAAAGCTGAGAATTACTGATGGGATCAAGTGGTCAAAAAAAAATTGTGCTACCAGAAATGATACTGAAAATAAGTTAGGCTTATACTGTTAAATACGTACATGTGTGTTGTGGTTTTGATTACTGGTTTTTGCCAAAGAAGGAATGTTATGTTGCAAGAAAAGAGAATATAAATATGAATTAGAAATAGTGTTTTCCATTTCATCAGTATTGAACTTTTGATTTTTTCGCATGACAGCCTGTATTTAGTGTACTTGTGTAAATAAGATGAATGATGAATTCGGTTGTGTTGAATAGAATAATGCGAGCCTGGCAAAACATTGTGTTGATTGACAGGTTCGATATAATTAAGACGAGGTTTCATGAGAACAAGTGAGAATAATATAAATAATTAGAGTTTATCGACTTATAATCTTAGCAGTGAAGCATGGACCACTTAATGTTGCATAATGGGCTGTTATTTATAATTTAAAAAATAGGCAACGTCGTGATTTTTTTTTTGTTGTCAAATCTCTTGTTAAACTTTTATCCGATACTACTTGAGTTAATAAAGTGAGAAAGTGGGATATTAGCAGAAAAGAAGGGCAGGGTGTGTACTCAAGTAAAAAGTCAGCTTGCAGCAGTTGTGCGAGGAAGTGCGATGTATAAATAAAAAAGTTACAGTTTTTATATTAGGAAGCAGAATCTGGAGATAGGCATTTTAATGGAGGTAGTCAGCACAATATAAAAAAACAGGGTGTCTCTTGCACCCGACCGATGAAGATGGGCACAGTGTAGCCTGAAACATGTCCGGGCGAGCGAGGAACGACTCGTTGACCTTTTTAATTTTTTTTTTAATTTTGATACATCATAATAATTTGGCATTGAATAGTGAAATATTTCAATTGCTGAAATTTTGGCTTCGTCGATGTGATCTTAACAACAGTCTCGAATTAGTTTAACTCATCATCACCCCTTCTTTTAGAATTGTGCTGTTGTTCGCGTTTGTGTTGAACATCGTTTAATGGTGTGGTTCAACAGCGGACACCGGACAAGTAGCGTGATTGGCGTAAACACACTCATTACAATTCAGTTCAGACTTTTGCAAACCAGGAGGGCAAACCGAAATAAGGTGAGCGCAATATGTGTTGCTCCATATACCTCATTGCTGATTTTATGTCTCACTGGATGTAACTTACAGAAACTTTCAAAATTGAATGTAAATGTACAGGGTGTCCGAGAATTATTGGACACATTACAAAATTATGTACAAAAAAACAAACAAACTATGAGCATTGTCTGTTTTTCTATGTCACGTATTACTAACACTGTTTCTATATTTTTGTTTTGATAATTGTCATTACCAGAATCCGAAAGATGGCACTAGGTGTGGCCTGATGAGGAATGTATGAGAAATGCGCAAACAGTAGTCATGTCATCCGTACAGCAGAAGACTATGTGTGTTATGGCTTGCGGTATTAAAGTCTATCACTAAAGTTAAAAGACGGTACCGTTTAGAGTATGGTTGTAATCCTCCGTCAACGAATTCAATTAAGCGGTGGATGAAACAGTTTAAAGAAACTGGCAATGTGGAACATCGTGGAGGACCCGGTAGGCCTAGCGTCAGTGGTGAGCCATTTGACCAAGTTAATAAAAGTTTCTGACGAAGCCCCAGGAAATCCGTTCGTAAAGCAAGCAGAGAACTGTGCATTCCGAAATCGACAGTTCACGATATCTTCCACAAGAAATTAAAGTTTCATGCTTATAATATTCAAATAGTGCAAAAGATGCATGTAAATGATCACACTCTGCGATACGATTTCGCTGTGGATATGCTGAATCGAGTGGAAAACGACGGAAACTTTTTCAGTACTGTAATTTTTAGTAATGAATCCACATTTCATGTATCAGGTATCGCGAATCATCACAACTGTAGGATATGGGGCAGTAAACCGCCTCATGCTGCTATTGAACTGGAACGTGATTCTCCAAAAGTTAATGTGTGGTGCGCCCTATCAAAAAGAGAAGACATTGGCCCTTTCTTCTTCTGCGAAAAAACCATAAATGGTGACATTTACTTGGATATGCTAGAAAATTTCGCTATACCCCAGATAAAAAGATATGACAACGTCTTTTTTCAACAAGACGGGCCTCAGCATTGGTTAACGTATGTACGTAAGTGAGCATTTCCCCAACAGATGGATTGGGCGTGGTGGTCACATTCCGTGACCTCCTCGCTCTCCAGATCTAACTCCATTGGATTATTTCATTTGGGGTTATCGTGTCTATCAGACGCCTTGTACTGATTTGCAGGAACTGAAGCAGCGTATCACAGCTGCTATTAATTCCATAACTCCTCAGATGCTTGCCAATACATGGCATGAAATCGAGTATCGCTTGGACGTACTACGAGCAACCAAGTGATCTCACATCGAAATTTATTAACTTGTGTACTTACATTGAAAGTTAGTACAGTCAGTTTGTTTCTATCTGTTTAATGTTTTGTTTTATATAATTTTGTAATATGTCCAATACTTCTCGGACACCCTGTATTCTACATGTAGAGATATTCTTAGGTTCAGAAATAAATCTTCCATTGTCATCGAAGTCAACTTGTAATTTCTGGGCTCATGTACTATAACGTGTGTAACAGTACTATAGAGGAATTTGTCCTAATACATACAAGAGAATTGAATATTGTAGTTGTTGCATTGAGGTGAGTATTTTTCTTTTTTTTTGAGAGCGCAATAGGCTGAGAGCAGTGGTGTCGAGTGGTTAAGTATCCTAAAAGAGGTATGGAGCAGAGGTGAGATCATAAACTAATGTAGTAGTACAGATCAGTTGTATATTTTAATTCAAGAAGGTACTATCGAGTATAATGATTGATAAGGTTGAGATTGTTGAAATGTAGTTGTGTTTGTGAGAGTTTGCAATAGTTGAACAATGGAGTCACGCATTAACAATTTTAACGCGGAAACTAGACTTGACAACAATAGATAAGACGTTATATTCACTTAAAGATATGACGCATCACACGTTGGTTGCACGAGAGGTATCCTGGTAGGCAGAAGGCTTTACTTAAAGAATTGGTTCCAAATTCGTGGCAACTCGAGTGAGACGCAATCATTGCAATTAATGCCGTTGGAAATGATCTCCAAGGTTCCCCGAATGGCTGTACCTTTAGGGGTAGAGTAGGTAGCCTATTTCTTTATATCCACTCACATAGGAGTAACGGACTTTAATTTCACTTCTCTGGATAGTGCCGTGGCTACTTTACCGTATTTTATGTCTGTTATGTTCGTTGACTCTGATTCCAAACGAACGCTTGGTCATTCCAATGTAGTATCGTTTAGAGCCGTCCAGATACTGTAAACCTTGTTCGTTATAAACAGACTCTCTGTAAACAGCAGAGATGATCTCTTGTACAGTGTCACCAGAATATTAGCTTCTTCCCAAGTAGGGTATAATGCGTTCCTTCCCCACTTTACGTACTAAGGAGGTTCTGGTTAATCCATTTTTGACATCGTATTTATGTTCCTTTCATCTTGATCCCTAAGAACTTTAGTGGTGGTAACTATGAACTTTCCTTGTATATTGGACTTTGAAATCTTAAATAATTTAGGCTGAAGGCAGCCATGAAGTGTACTAGTTTTTCATGTAGAAGCACGGTGTCAACATTTCGAAAATTCTGAGTGCGCCGTGAGTCCCCCAGGGGCGTAAAAAACCCTTATGTGAAGTGACTAAGAACTATTCTTTCTCCTCAATATATTATTATATGAACTGTAATTATTTAACAACTTAAACTGTTTTGTTTCTCTCGTGCTTCAATATTTTGGACTTTGAATACCGTACAATTTGAAGTGGTGTATCCTGTTTTGTATTAATTGAAGTATTCCTCTTCAGTTTGTGTACATGACTGGTATTACTATTACTTTTTAATTTCCATCAAATATCTTTTTACTATCAAACAACGATTCATTCGATGTGCATGCTTGCTACTATGTTCACGGCGCATTCAGAACCTGTTCGTTTTTCTACGTCATGAGTTACACTGACAAATTTGTACTCAAGTCTTCCCCATTTATACTATTGTTTCATTCATCCGAAGATGGCCTTAGTGGAAGCCCGAAAGATCTCATGCTTTAAGGTTTTTGCAATCAAATAAAATCCTTTTGGACTTGAAGGTTTTAACTCCTTTGGGTTGTTAAGGTTTTTAATGTATCAAGCAAAGAAGACAGCTGCCTGATATTTTTACTTCCTAATCCATTGTGACATTACACAACCTTGTTAAACTCCTGCACCAACAGAAAAACATTTCGATAAAACACCATTCACTCGTACACTGCCAGCGTATATGACTTTTACTTTCAAGTAGATTCCCAGTAATACCAAATTTCTTCAGTACTTTCCCCAGAAGAGTCATATTTCCTTTGTCATAAGCTTTCTCTAAATCTATGAAGGCAGCAAACTCTTTTTCACCAACAGGTAGATAATTTTCAATCATGCACAATACGAACAATTTAATTAGTGCAGCCTTTACCAGGCATAAAACCACTCTGAACATTCCACACTGGCACTTATGTGAGATCTCATACCTTATCAATAATGACCCTCCCAAACACTTTATGTTTACCTTGCACGCTCAGTAAACTGATACCACGATAACTCTTGCGTTCAGCCTGATCACCTTTTCCTTTGTACAAGGGACGATAGCATCCCTCCAATCCTGAGGAACCATTCCTAACTTCCAAAATAACTGACAAATTTCAGTTAATATGCTAGTCATTGACATATTTTAACAGTTATGTCCTCTATCTACTCTTGAAGCCTTACCACTCTGACGAGATTTTTAAGCTTTACACACTTCTTTTGAGAGCCCACCAGTGCTTCCCACAGCTCACTATAACATCATTTGCTTCTGCCTCACAAGTGCATGATTGCACGAGCGGATACTACGTGGCTAAGGAAATTTATCAATAACTACCATTTACAGTAGCAAAGTACTGTTCATCACGTGTTTAACTAACAATATTAAGCAGAAGTCAACAGGTTCCTGGTAATATTAGCTAAAAAGCAAACTACAAACAGCATATTCAAAAGGACTTACCCCAACTTTGAAAAGTAGGCCTACATCCATTGTCGTCCGGCTTCCTCTGCTAGTGAATGTGTATCAGCTGTCTAAAAGACAAGTATATACAGTATTCAGGCACATCATATCGCATCTAGTCGATTACGGGGGACCATGCACTTGTGAACTCTTGAACTGACGAAGGCTTAATTAATATTTGCCGAAACTTGTATGGATGCTGCAGCATTTGTGGAATGTAAAAACAGCTTCCGCGGTTTTTTACATTTTCAGCTTTTAACTTTGTTGGTTTTACTTTTCAATCGATTTTAGTGTTCTCATTTCATTTGAATTTCACAATTTCGTACTCGGTTTAGTGCCGTTTCATTCATGTTTTACTCAATTTGTCGTTCGTTGTGATATGTCCTTTCGACTGCTGCCATACGTTTCCTAGCATAGGAAGTTTTTACTGTTCGTTGTGATATTTGTCTTTTCAACTGCTGATATGCATTCACTAGCAGAGGGAGCCGGACAACAATGGATGTAGGCCTACTTTTCAAAGTTGGGGTAAGTCCTTTTGAATATGCTGTTTGTAGTTTGCTTTTAGCTAATATTACCAGGAACCTGTTGACTTCTGCTTAATATTGTGAGTTAAACACGTGATGAACAGTTATTGATACACGTAGCTACAATTTGTTTTGTAAAAAAGTGTTGCTGATAGTCTCAAGGGTCTGTGCGATTGCATTATAAAACGTTGTTTGCATAATTTCGTTCCAGGTAAAGGCACAATGGGTGACCCGTCGGAGTTCCAAAGAGGGCAGATTGTAGGAGCCTGTTTGGTTGGTGTGTCGGTAACCACAGTAGCACAGGTATTGTAGGTAACCAGAGGTACCGGGTCGAAGGTCATGACAGCATACAATGTTCACGGCACAACATCATCTGCGAGACACAAATGTGGAAGGAAAACCAAACTCACTGCGAGACACAGGAGGACATATTAATGAGGATTGTGACCGCAAGGAGGAAGATACGGAGACGAAAATGGCTGCTGAGCTGAATGCACATCTCCAAACAGAGTGTCGACCCATACCGTATGATGGGAATTGCATAAGCACAATATTTACGGCAGAGCTGCGACTGCAAAACCCCGGTGTCACAAGTTAATATGAAACGAAGACTACAGTGGTGCCAGGAACATAAAACGTGGACTGCGGATCAATGGAAACATGTCTTGTTTTCCGATGAATCAAGTTTCTTACTATTCCCCACAACACAACATGTTTACGTGTGGAAAATCCCCGCAGAAACCTGCAACGCCGACTGTCTCCTTCCTACACCATGAAGCATGGGGCCAGTTCCGTAATGGTTTGGCCCATGATCTCGTGGTTTGCAGTAAGTCCCATTATCACCTTACACGGACGGATCACTAGAGGTGATTTTGTCACACTTTGGGCCGACCATGTGCATTCCATGGAGCAGACATTGTTTCCGTCAGGTGATTGCACCTTTCAAGATGATAATGTCCCAATTCACAGAAGTCGAACTGTTCAATCATGATTAGAGGAACATGAAGTTGCACACCTTTCCTGGCATGCACAATCACCGGACGTAATCATTGAGTCCCTGTGATCTCTGTTGGAAAACAGAGTGCAATTCCGTTATCCTCCTCCGGCGTCTCTCAAGAAATTGGAGTAGTTTCTGCAAGAAAAGGGTACAACATACCACTTAGCACCACCCAGGACTTGTATGCGCCCATTCCCAAAAAGATTCAAGCAGTTTTAAATGTCAACGGTACTCCCATACCCTATTAGGTGCGCAATGCCTATTGTTTCAAGATGTTTCCATTATTTTGGACAACCACTGTACTTCCAGAATATTTTTCTATCTTTTCTCCTTTTCCTTCCTATCTTTTGATTTACTCTGGCGAACCAGCTTTGCTGCCTCGCACTTCTTACAGCGATATTCATCCTCAGAAACTCTACATTGCAACTGGTCACGTTCATTTCGTTGACGCCAATCCGTCGACAACGAAAAACTCCACTCACAACAACCATACCTGGAATCAAACTTGAGTTTTAGCATCCAGTGTGTTTACCCAACTCTGCAACCAAGGGGTGCGTCAGTGCCTCAGGTTATGCGGGAGACGTCCCCCCCCTTTTTTTTGTCAGATACAAACTTGGTTACTGATAGTTGTGTGGTGAAGATTTTTATTTCACAATGGAAATCTCAAAAGTTTGAGAGATTCTGAAAACAACAAAAGATACGGAATCAGTCACCATGTCGATGGGTTTATTTTAACAAAAGATTGGAATCGAAATGACCGTTACTAATGGAAACGTAAAGATCGTTAATGTCCAGAAAGGGAGATTACTATTAAATTGATGTATAAGTTCGTGCAGTTTTATTCCACGAGTGTTTCCCAAGTTAGTTGGGACGGTGCAGATGGCCAGTTGAATATCAAACTATAGCTACTAATATCGTGTATCTAGATCATGTTGCCTTTTGTGATTGTGGCTAATTGTTTTCAGGTCAGGAAGTATGGAGTATTAAAGAGAGATGAACGAGAGCATTTCCGGCATCTGCTACTCTATGCGTTTAACAAGGAACTACTCGACAAATTTGTGGTGTGTATGGGGAAGATGCTATTGCTCCGAGGACAGCCGGCAAACAGTTTGGACGGTTCCGATGTGGCAATTTTGACCTCAACGGCTCTTTTTTTTTTTTTAATTTTATTTGAGGGTTAACGACCACCGTGAGCAACTCAATGGGCTATAAGCAGTCGCCCGTCCCTAATTTAGGGTCACTGGTTCCAGGGAAGGGAGAGAGCCAGTGCCGTAAGACAAACACAACATCCATGCCTGCCCGGGATTCGAACCCGGACCCCTTACGGACGAATGGTCAGAGGCCAGCGCCTTAGACCACTGCGCCACCGGGGCGGCCTCAACGGCTCTCCACGTTCAGGTCTGCTCGTAAGTCGTGTTGTTCTGAGCTCTGTGTTTGTGTCCATTTAGTGCGTTTAACATGTGTGTTTCCTTCTTCCTTTGTGCGCCTCTTCAAGTAGAAGGTTTGCGCTTTACGTTGATGCACTTTACAAGTTGATGAGTACAATATTTATTCAGTAATCCTCGTTTATATTTTTCGACCGAGGAAGTCGTTTTTTAAGTTAACCTGCCTCCCTGTGGCTCAGTGGTCTAAGCGATGGCCTCTGATCATTCATCCGAAAGGGGTCCGGGTTCGGATTCCAGTAAGGCATGGATGTTGTGTTTGTCTTACGGCACTGGCTCTCTCCCTTTCCTGGAACCAGTTACCCTAAATTAGGGACGGGTGACTGCTTATAGCCCATTGAGTTGCTCAAGGTGGTCGTTAAACCTCCAATAAAAAAAAAACAAAAAAACCTCAAATATTAAAAAGTTAACCCTCGCCATCACTTATGGCGGCGGCTGATAAGGGCATTGTCCCCACCCATATCGATGAGTCTCCTCCTCTTCTACCATGGGAGACCAATCATCTCCACTGCCTGACGGAGACTTCGTCCTTCCACTTGACGTGGCACGTGACCCCTCTTCCACAGCTAAAGCTGTCTGCCCTGCCCTGGTCAATGACGTCGATACGAAGCAGCTTCCCGTCACTGCTGACGAAGCAATTAAATGTGTCTGACTCCGCTTCTGTTCACTTTCAGCAGCCACTTCCAGCGACTAGCACTGCCTCTCTGCCCTCTTGCACCGGTCCAGCACCTCGTGCGTATTCCACTGTTACCTCCGGAGCTGCAACGGCTTTACGTCCTCAGCGGAGGTCTTTCCAGACTCATGTTCGGGTGCCTGGTTCAACCGCTACAATTGACATCCCTGAAGATTCCGCAGCGGATAAGCAAATTTATTCCCCCATTAACTTTGGAGTTGTTTGTTTGATGCTCTTCCCGACACGAAACAGAACAGTACAGTACCGCCCTCAAGCAGATGCTCCCAGCCGGAGCCATCATCTGCCACATGGCCTGTAAACCTAGAACTATGCTTGTGTACTTTGCCCTCAAATTATATGCTGATCTCGTCCTGACAACGGACCAATCTCTCAACGATGTTCCTCTCCAGGCAGAGCCAATCGCTCAGCTCCCCATTCAGGTCACCTTCCACCCCGTTCCGCCCGAAGTCTCGGACACTGTTCTGCACCTTACTCAGCAAATTCGGCCGTGTCGTCGTCCCTGTAACGACCCTTTCCGCAACGCGAGAGGCCCGGATGACAAGTCCATTGGAGGTTTTCGCCGCAGCGCCCGAGTGAGTTTTCCATCAGATGACCACCTCCTCGCCTGCCTCAAGGTCCTCAACGTTTGCTGTGGTCAACAACGTCGGCGCATTGATGTGATCACTTTTCTCCACTGCACCTAATGTCATGGAAAGAGAACCATTTTTTTTTATTGGAGGTTTAACGACCGCCGTGAGCAACTCAATGAGCTATAAGCAGTCGCCCGTCCCTAATTTAGGGTCACTGGTTCCAGGGAAGGGAGAGAGCCAGTGCCGTAAGACAAACACAATATCCATGCCTGACCGGGATTGGAACCCGGACCACTTACGGACGAATGATGAGAGGCCAACGCCTTAGACCACTGCGCCACCGGGGCGGCAAAAAGAGAACCATCTCCATGCAAACTGTCCACACACTTCCGCCAGCTCGCAATGACTCTCCTACGTCTTCTGGCCCTCCTTCCAAGACGAACACCGCCTTCCACCTCTGCGAAACGAGCTCCGGACCAGAAATGTTCGGACAAGTCGACTAACGTCGTTGGTCAACACGTGTCTTCGGCGGACTCTCTATACGACTTGCTGCAGGATTTTCCTGCACTCCCCACTACGAATCCTCTTCGTAGTCTTCTTTCTTCAGAGTCCCTCACGGGGGTCTCTCTCCTCCCCTTTACCATTGGCACCTCTACTCCCGATGCTGATGAACCACCCAGTCAAGACTCTCGGTGTGACGACGATGTGACTATGACTCCTTTTAAACTTCGTGGATCCACCCGCACACGGACATCGAAAAAGCAGGTTTCCACTTTATCTCGTTCGTCTTCCCGTACCACCCACCATACTTCAGACCTCACAATCTGCTGCATCTGATTTTTCGTCGCATGGCTACGATGGTCCCTGTTCCACACTGGACGACTTTATTGCTCTTTTCTAAGACGCCTCTCTTCCTTCTGAGCCTATTTCCCATTAAAATCATTTTGATTACCTGTTGTGCGACTCCAACCAAACCACTGAACGCGTCTTTTTTTTTTTTTTTTTTTTTTTTTTAAATCACAGTATGAAACTGGTGCGGGTACAGGCAGTTGTCTATCACATCTGTTCACCCGAAATGCACGAAACTTTACGTGGGCTCGGGCCTTCCTTCTGCAATCGAGTCAAGTCTCTTCTCACCGCCCATCAGTACCTGCTGCATGCTACAGTCTGACCATAACGTTCAGGATAGTATGACTTAACTGTACGGGGGTTCTCACACGTCTCCCCTCTCAAATGCCCTTGTTCATGAAGACCTCGTCCCATTTGGCGGTGACCTACTCCTGCTACAAGAAACTAATTCTCATTCTACAACCCTCCTTACTGACGGTGTTCGTGGAATTGCACGTTTCATTACACTTTCCGCCGTTCATCTCACGCAGGCCTCGCTGTTGGAGTTCGCAATACATTTCGTTCTACTCTGACCTCTCTCTCTGTCCGTCATCTACTACAGTGTGCTGCTTTCACCATCGCCTCAGTATGCTATCACATCTTCAATATATACGTTCAGTGTTCTTCAGCTTTCTTGTCTGTGCTCTTCAACAGCCTTCGTCACGCAGTATTCTAAATACCTCCTGCCGACCGGGTATTGCTTGGAGGTGACTTCAACTGTACTCTTGATCCTCTCTGCTCGACCGTTCTCCTACCTACCGAGAGCGCCGCGTCCATTTTGTGTATCTTCTACAGTCTGTTGTATCTAACAACTCGCTTGATGATTTTTTTTTATTTTTTTTTTTGATTGGAGGTTTAACGACCACCGTGAGCAACTTAATGGACTATAAGCAGTCGCCCGTCCCTAATTTAGGGTCACTGGTTCCAGGGAAGGGAGAGAGCCAGTGCCGTAAGACAAACACAACATCCATGCCTGACCGGGATCCGAACCCGGACCCCTTACGGACGAATGATCCGAGGCCAGCGCCTTAGACCACTGCGTCACTGGGGCGGCCTTGATGTTTACCGTCAGCTACTTACACCCGACGTTGGCTTCACGTACTTTGAGTTCGTCTCATGATCGTAACCCTTCTACAGCCCGGCTCGACCGGTTGTACGCTTCGACCACCCTTCTTCCTGCTGTAACTGAATCTCACATTTACCCCACAGCTTCCTCTGATCATTGTGCCATCGCTCTTATTGCCTACGTCGCTCCAGTAATGGACTTTTGATGACACTCTCCTCCTAGATCCTGCCTTCTGCCTTTCAGTGCGCGCATTGTTTGCCGCACGGCGACCCCAACTTCAGTCAGTTCCCTGCGGTCTCACCTTCTGGGTGTAAGTTAAATAACTCATCCTCCACGTCCGCCGTGACCTCTCTTTCACGGTAAAAACGCTCCAGAAAATGCAGCATGATCGCATTCGCTACATGCCCTCCTTCTGCTTTGCTTGGATGATCCTCTCTTTACCACCTACGAAGAGGAACTTTGCTGACCCTTGCAACTATGAGTTTCTCACGTCTATGGAAATTACGCGGCGAGCCTTGCTTTCACTTCAACGCCTCCCCTCCCCTCCCCTCCCCTCCGTCGAGGGGTCTGCTGATCTGCGCATCTTCTGCTCTCAAGCCCGCAAACACTTCACTGAGAAGTTCTATGAGCCTCTTCCACCATCCTCTACAGCCTTGGCTCCTCTTCTTTATTACTTACCCCAATTTCCCTCCCATCTTGCGTCTTCACTTCTCTTCCCCCACGTTGCCTGAACTTTCCACCACATTCTCTTCTTTTAACTCTCGGGCTGCTCCGGGTCCGGACGGTCTCACTTTCGGCTTCTACCAAACCATTCTTGCCTGTCCTTCTACCTTTTCTACTCTCTGCTGCTTTTAATACCTCCCCCTACCGAGGAGCTTCACAGTTGCACACGTGGTCCTTTTCCCCAAGAAGGGGGATCTTAACTCAGAGAATTGGCGCCCCAATTCCCTCTGAAATCTGGACTACAAACTCTACACCAAACTTCTCTACCGTGGTCTTAATTCTATTCTTGCCCATATCCTTTCCCCCAACCAAACCTACCCCAGCAAAAACAGTATTGCTGGGTCAGCAGTGGGCCATTACTGGCAGCCAGCACTGCCATTACTGGCCCAGCAGTGTGTTGCCGCTACCGAACCGTCAATAAAATGTCCGGGCGACCAACAGAAGGGCCAGCAGTTCAGGCCAACAGCTGGCCAACAGTTGGCACCCCATCCGTTGTCATATGCCACAACAGGGCCATCAGTGGTCCATCACAGGCAGTAGCTGCCACAAGTGGCCCTGCAAGTACTTGCCAGAAATGATGGCTAGCCTAATGGGGTCCGCTAGTGGGCCGTTAGTGGCAGCCAGCAACCACGTGACGTAACTGGTGGCTTGCCGAATCTTGTCCGTCAATTTCCCAGTAGTAGCAATAATAATAAAAAAAAAGCAAGGATAACCGCAGTTTCCTAAAGCTACAATTTTTTTTCTACCCTTACGAAGCTTGTGATTTAACACACTGCGCTAGGTAAATTTTCTCGACAGACCGGAAAAAAGCCGTTTGCATCTGACTAGATTCGATCCTGGGCCATTTACGTGGAAGCCGCGCACGCTACCGCCCGGACTAATTCACGACGTAGGGAACGTGCTGGAAACTATCTGTTTGGTATGCAATTTGTAATCGAATGCTTCCCTCTTTCATTTTATAATATTGTGAGGTATTTTTCATAAAAGTCAGTTTCATATAATTTATAAATTAATTTTTTCAACGTAACGATAGTTTTTTTTTTTACTTTAAGGGAACTTCACTCATTTTCAAGGCGTGTACATACTTAGAGTCCCTTTCCAAAGTTTTGTACTGTCCTTGCCGTCTTGAAAAGAGATTGTTGAATAAACATATATTTACCCGGGTTTATGTCACATTCTGTGACATTTTTAACGTTATGTCTTTCCTTTCCGTTGTCCGAAGCTACATTTGTTTTAAAGAGTAAAGGATATTTTATTTTACTTGTTATTTTTAGAAGCGAATTCCTCCCAGTCTTGTGTATTCAACCCATGGATGAATACACCACATAGCGTTGCTTTTTTTTTCTTTCAGATAATTAATAAATTTTGTACGCGTATAATTCTTTTTTTCCAACAAACGCTGTTTTAATGGTTTTCCCGGATATGTGTTTCAAGCGGTTTCAAATTTTTTCTTGTTATTCATCCACTCCATTCCACGAATTGTTATTCATGGGAATGGAGTGGGTGTATTTCATGGCTGTAATCTAGTATTTCACGGCTTAATCTGATATCTTCGTCGACGTAAAATTTTATTAGGAAATTAATTCGCCTCTCTACATATGGAATTTTCCCTTAACATCCACTAAAATAACACGATGGCGATAGCGTCGTCTTCAACTAACTGGTACCATGAGAGACACAGCAAGTGTTGCTTCTGCGCATGCGCAGTCCCGATGCTTCCACCTGATGTTGGGGGTTGCATTGGTTGCCAGCAACGGGCCACTAGTGGCACTTGCTTGGAGGCCCACAATTCATGGCGATGCTGCAGGGCCATCAATGGCTCGCCAACTGAGAGCGCTGCCACCAACGGACCACTACCGGGCCGTGAGCGGCAGATTTCAGCCAGCAGTGACCAATCACTGCCAGCTGGTGGCCAGCAGTTTCCCAGCACTTGTATTTTTGCTGGGACACCGTCGCTGGTCGTTCTCTTTCTCATAATATCTATCTCTTTAATGATATTCTCCATCTCGCTCACACCACCCAGCAAAAACAAGTGCTGGGAAACTGCTGGCCACCAGCTAGCAGTGATTGGTCACTGCTGGCTGAAATCTGCCGCTCACGGCCCGGTAGTGGTCCGTTGGTGGCAGCGCTCTCAGTTGGCGAGCCATTGATGGTCCTGCAGCATCGCCGTGAATTGTGGGCCTCCAAGCAAGAGCCACTAGTGGCCCGTTGCTGGCAACCAATGCAACCCCCAACAGCAGGTGGAAGCATCGGGACTGCGCATGCGCAGAAGCAACACTTGCTGTGTCTCTCATGGTACCAGTTAGTTGAAGACGACGCTATCGCCATCGTGTTATTTTAGTGGATGTTAAGGGAAAATTCCATATGTAGAGAGGCGAATTAATTTCCTAATAAAATTTTACGTCGACGAAGATATCAGATTAAGCCGTGAAATACTAGATTACAGCCATGAAATACACCCACTCCATTCCCATGAATAACAATTCGTGGAATGGAGTGGATGAATAACAAGAAAAATTTGAAACCGCTTGAAACACATATCCGGGAAAACCATTAAAACAGCGTTTGTTGAAAAAAAAAAAAAGAATTATACGCGTACAAAATTTATTAATTATTTGAAAAAAAAAAAAAGCAACGCTATGTGGTGTACTCATCCATGGGTTGAATACACAAGACTGGGAGGAATTCGCTTCTAAAAATAACGAGAAGTAAAATAAAATATCTTTTACTCTTTAAAACAAATGTAGCTTCAGACAACGGAAAGGAAAGACACAACGTTAAAAATGTAACGGAATGTGACATGAACCCGGGTAAATATATATTTATTCAACAATCTCTTTTCAAGACGGCAAGGACAGTACAAAACTTTGGAAAGCGACACTAAGTATGTACACGCCTTGAAAATGTGTGAAGTTCCCTTAAGATAAAAAAACCTATCATTACGTTGAAAAAATTAATTTATCAATTATATGAAACTGACTTTTATGAAAAATACCTCTCAATATTGTAAAATGAAAGAGGCAAGCATTCGATTACAAATTGCATACAAAACAGATAGCTTCCAGCACATGTCCGAGCGTAGTGAATTAGTCCGGTCGGTAGCGAGCGCGGCTTCCACGCAAACGGCCCCGGATCAAATCTAGGCAGATGCAAAAGGTCGTTTTTCCGGTCTGTTGAGAAAATTTCCCCAGCGCAGTGCGTTAATTCACAAACTTCGAAAAGGTAGAAAAAAATTGTAGCTTGCTTTTTTATTATTATTATGGCTACTACTGGGAAATTGGCGGACAAGATTCGGCAAGCCACCAGTTACGTCACGTGGTTGCTGGCTGCCACTAGCGGACCACATTAGGCTAGCCATCATTTCTGGCACGTACTTGCAGGGCCACTGAAGGGCCACTTGTGGCAGCTACTGCCTGTGATGGACCACTGATGGCCCTGTTGTGGCATATGACAACTGATGGGGTGCCAGCTGTTGGCCTGAAGTGCTGGCCCTTCTGTTGGCCGCCCGGACGTTTTATTGACGGTTCAGCCGCGGCAACATAGTGCTGGGCCATTGCTGGCAGTGCTGGCGGCCAGCAATGGCCCAGTGCTGGGCAGCTCCGAACCCCTAGCCCTCCTCTCCCTCGACCAACAATCCGCTTTCGATAACATCTCCCGCTCCTATCTCTCAGCTACACTCCTCCAATTTGGCTTTCCTACTCCTTTCGTTTACCTCCTTAGTGTACGTTTATGCTGCAGCCTCGCTGCTGGCACATAGATGCTCACTCAGGCACCTCGCTGCTCGCATGTAGTTGTGATGCTCGCCATGGAGCATTTACCCTGCAGCTGTTCACATCGCTTTTATTATTACAGGAATCACGACTGTCTCTCTTATTGTCAAACAGGCTTTACCAGCGTTATGGCAAGTTTTATAACCACTGCATATGAAGCCACCAACTAAAGAAGAATTCAGAGAAATCGCTGCTATGTTTTACAAGAAACAACTGTCTAGGTTCTATCGCACATCCGAATACTTCGCTTTCAATGGTTCGGCTCCATGTTCTTTAATTATAAAACCTACTTTTCAATAGTTCTGCAGTCAGTCAGTGATGCCCACTGTTAATTTATTTTTATTGCGGTCTGAGCCTGTGGAAATTAAAGTGATGCGGGCACTTTTGGAAAATCTGCCTTGTATGGACAGAATGAAAAAGGGTGTGCTTAACATTTCTGAAGATAACATCCTACCAAGTACTGACATCCAAACCCCTTTGTGTTCATAGGTGATGAAGCCTATCCCTTACTGAGACACATGGTGAAGCCTTATGCTAGGAAAACCCCTGATCAATCCAAGCAGAAATAAAAAAATATTTTCAAATCACAGGAAAACTCCACAAGTAAAAACCTTCCTTCTAGAAAAGCAGAACACGGTTTTTAAAGATACGAGAGAGATGATTGAGTTGTTTCACACTCGGTTGGGAAAGAGGGGCAGCAATGGACGGGAAGAGTGGCCTTGAAGGAAACAATCACAGCGTAAGTTTGAGGATGCCTGGCGATGATCGAGACCCTAAAAACAAACCAGTTTGATATCATAGCTGTAAGGACTCTGATTAGAACACGTCGATTGTTTTTTCTTCTTTTGATACGTGTTAATGCCAGCGGTGTGAGGAGACTTGCTGACGTCACTCCGGATCACCCTTCCAGTGGATGTTATACCAAGGGGCTTCAACTGCACTCCCTATGCAAAACCGATTTGCTGGGAGACGCCATCTTGTAAGAGGAGTTAAACGCAAGACACGGGACGGAGAATACGCATGTAGGGGAGTGGGAGTGAGACCCCGGAGAATGGAGACGCACATGTGCTGAAGTACGGTTGGCAAATCAACTATAAGATGTATGGTGATATCGTTTTCGGTCGAAATTGAATTCTATATTAAAGCCATTTTTATCGTAAGACCGTTTTGGTTTCTTTCAAGAGTTGTAACTTACAGAAATACACGAGTTACAAAGAATGAAGGACACGTGTTAAGAAGTGTGTCCCTATCGAACCAAGTAAGAGACCGAAAGTCAGACAGTTCTGTAGCGATGATGGCAGCGCTATTCCACGATAAATGAGCCTGTAAAGATTTATGGCTTATCATCGCCAGGCATCCATGTGCACAGCTCGTCGATGCGCCAGCAGCAAGGCTGCAGCATAAACATACCTACCTCTCTCTCTCTCTATCTATATATCTATCTATCGAGACGAAGTTCTTCGTGTTAGGCTGCTCACCTTTCTTACAGCATCGATCCCTTTTCGCCGTAGAGTGCGGCAAGTCTGCCTGCTCTCCTGCCAGTTCTTCGCAATTTCCATTGAACCGTTCCTCCGCTCAGTTCAACAATCTTTTCAAGCTTCGTTACCACCGACCATTGCTAGCAAGAGACACCATGCTACAACCTCTGTTGCGTATGCTGAGAAGTCACTCCTTGCGTTCGCCAGGAATCACAATTTCCTCGCCTCCGCCACCTCTTAGTAGATTATACTTCTTGCTCCGGCGCTGCTCTCAATACCACCAAGAGCGCTAGTCTCTGGTGCTGCTCGTGGGTCAATCGCACTGACTCCCCTTGGGGAGCCACTTGGTCTGCATCTTCCTAGCGCTTCTTAGTGGTCCACCTTGGCATTCCTCATACTGCCTCCATTACCACGTGGACTGCGATTCACCCATGCCTGTTCCGATTAGCTGCTTTTTGGCGACGTGCTCAGTTTTGCTCTTCATTTCTATAACGAGCACGCCTCAGCCGCACTCACCTGCAGTCCTTGTGCCAACAGTCTCCTATCCTCCGCCTACAGCGCATCACTCGCTGCCTCACCTCAGTCATATGGACCTGACATCATTTGGTTAGCGCCCAACAGCCTTCCCTCCAGACCTCGGCGGCATTGGCCTCATAGATGTGCAGTTGTACTACAAGGTATTTCGGATTTTCAATTTTCTTCGCCTCTTCACGTCGCCTGTGTCCGACGCTGTTACTGCACGGGATGCCATCTTCACCCTGCACAATCCCCACCTCACCTTCCTATCACATCTTAAGATAAATAGACACTCCAATTTTTAATCTCAGGATAAATCTAAAACAATCTTAGACCTCTCAGGAAAGCAATCTTAGATCTCTCAGAAAAGAAATCCGCCTCTTTTCCCACCAGAAATATGGTCTGTTTTTGAAAACAATCCCCGCACGCAAAACAAATTCAAACCATGGCACAAGCTGTGGAAAACGCCAATAGGTTGTGCGTATATTGGAATCTTTGCGACGCTTTTAGAAATTCGCTGGGAACAGAATGAAACAATCAGAAATTGAGAATATTATGCAAACCATCACAGAAAAAAACCACAGATGAAACCAAATAAAAAGAAAATTCAAAATGTCATTTCACAATAGAAATGTCTACTTTGGATTTTGTTAGGGGCATTGCACATTACCTTTCTTTGTAATCATTTCTTTACTATCAATTAATTGAATGTATTTTTATTGTACTTTTTATTCATTGTATTTTGATTCGTATGTACTTTTAAAGAAGTAAAACCCAGTCGGGGTACTTGCTCATACACCGCCCTGGAAACGAATTTGTTGGCTGAGATATGAGCGGCATGGTTTTTCAGTTTTTTTAAGAATGGACTGTTTGCATACAATGTCGACGAAGTGAACCAGACCCCTTGCAACATCACCCAATTATCCTTCCTTCTTTCACTTTACTGCTTCTTTAATCTCACTGTTCCGCCAAGAATCACCTTTAAATTTATCTCACTTTTTCAGTACCACAGACCCCTTCAGCGGCAGTGAAAAACCGTTCTGAAAACATATCCTCTTCTTAAAATAACTATACTAGTGATACGAATTTCTTGGCGTAGAATATAAATAAAGGTTTCCAAACTTGCGCACATCAACCAGATGGCTTTTTCAAGGAAGATCTTACATCCCTCTCGCGCGCCTTCAACTCGTTCAGATGTTCACAGAGTAACGCTGATGTTCTTCAGACAGCCTTTCAATCTTTTCATCACAGGAAACTTCCTGTACATTTTTCTGCAACCGACATTTAGTTTCACCAGTGACATTGACAGCTGATGATCAGAACCAACTTCTGCACCTCTCAGCACACGGATAAGAACAGCCAAGTGTTTCAGATACCCATTCCCTATCGGAGTGTTTCTCAAAGTGTGGTCTGCGGCGGCCTACCAAGTGTTCGGGTGGACATTTCAGAAGAAAATTTTATGAATAATGCGAAAACCCTTCCTCTTAAATTTTGAGTTCATGCTCGACACGAATATCCACAGCTATCATATAGAGCCATTAAACATCTTCCGTTACCGAAGACTTACAACTGTGAGTTTGAATTTTCAAATTTAGTTGAAATTAAGAGCAAGAAATGAAACAGTAGATGTTGAAGGTACTCTAAAATTCAAACTCTCGGTCATCCAACCAGATATAGAGAGCTTGCTAAAAGATCACATGAAGAAGCATCCCCCTCTCACAGATGCAATGATTATTATTATATAATTTAGTTGAAATTAAGAGCAAGAAATGAAACAGTAGATGTTGAAGGTATTCTACTATTCAAACTCTCGGTCATCCAACCAGATATAGAGAGCTTGCTAAAAGATTACAAGAAGAAGCATCCCCTCTCACAGATGCAATGATTTTTGTATATAATTTAGTTGAAATTAAGAGCAAGAAATGAAACAGTAGATGTTGAAGGTATTCTACTATTCAAACTCTCGGTCATCCAACCAGATATAGAGAGCTTGCTAAAAGATTACAAGAAGAAGCATCCCCTCTCACAGATGCAATGATTTTTGTATATAATTTAGTTGAAATTAAGAGCAAGAAATGAAACAGTAGATGTTGAAGGTATTCTACTATTCAAACTCTCGGTCATCCAACCAGATATAGAGAGCTTGCTAAAAGATCACAAGAAGAAGCATCCCTCTCACAGATGCAATGATTATTATATAATTTAGTTGAAATTAAGAGCAAGAAATGAAACAGTAGATGTTGTAGGTACTCTACAATTCAAACTCTCGGTCATCCAACCAGATATAGAGAGCTTGCTAAAAGATCACAAGAAGAAGCATCCCCCTCTCACAGATGCAATGATTAATATTATACAATTTAGTTGAAATTAAGAGCAAGAAATGAAACAGTTGTTGTTGTAGGTAATCTACAATTCAAACTCTCGGTCATCCAACCAGATATAGAGAGCTTGCTAAAAGATCACAAGAAGAAGCATCCCCTCTCACAGATGCAATGATTATTATATAATTTAGTTGAAATTAAGAGCAAGAAATGAAACAGTAGATGTTGTAGGTACTCTACAATTCAAACTCTCGGTCATCAAACCAGATATAGAGAGCTTGCTAAAAGATCACAAGAAGAAGCATCCCCTCTCACAGATGCAATGATTATTATTATATAATTTAGTTGAAATTAAGAGCAAGAAATGAAACAGTAGATGTTGAAGGTATTCTACTATTCAAACTCTCGGTCATCCAACCAGATATAGAGAGCTTGCTAAAAGATTACAAGAAGAAGCATCCCCTCTCACAGATGCAATGATTTTTGTATATAATTTAGTTGAAATTAAGAGCAAGAAATGAAACAGTAGATGTTGAAGGTATTCTACTATTCAAACTCTCGGTCATCCAACCAGATATAGAGAGCTTGCTAAAAGATCACAAGAAGAAGCATCCCCTCTCACAGATGCAATGATTATTATATAATTTAGTTGAAATTAAGAGCAAGAAATGAAACAGTAGATGTTGTAGGTACTCTACAATTCAAACTCTCGGTCATCCAACCAGATATAGAGAGCTTGCTAAAAGATCACAAGAAGAAGCATCCCCCTCTCACAGATGCAATGATTAATATTATACAATTTAGTTGAAATTAAGAGCAAGAAATGAAACAGTTGTTGTTGTAGGTAATCTACAATTCAAACTCTCGGTCATCCAACCAGATATAGAGAGCTTGCTAAAAGATCACAAGAAGAAGCATCCCCTCTCACAGATGCAATGATTATTATATAATTTAGTTGAAATTAAGAGCAAGAAATGAAACAGTAGATGTTGTAGGTACTCTACAATTCAAACTCTCGGTCATCAAACCAGATATAGAGAGCTTGCTAAAAGATCACAAGAAGAAGCATCCCCTCTCACAGATGCAATGATTATTATTATATAATTTAGTTGAAATTAAGAGCAAGAAATGAAACAGTAGATGTTGAAGGTATTCTACTATTCAAACTCTCGGTTATCCAACCAGATATAGAGAGCTTGCTAAAAGATTACAAGAAGAAGCATCCCCTCTCACAGATGCAATGATTTTTGTATATAATTTAGTTGAAATTAAGAGCAAGAAATGAAACAGTAGATGTTGTAGGTACTCTACAATTCAAACTCTCGGTCATCAAACCAGATATAGAGAGCTTGCTAAAAGATTACAAGAAGAAGCATCCCCTCTCACAGATGCAATGATTTTTGTATATAATTTAGTTGAAATGAAGAGCAAGAAATGAAACAGTAGATGTTGTAGGTACTCTACAATTCAAACTCTCGGTCATCAAACCAGATATAGAGAGCTTGCTAAAAGATTACAAGAAGAAGCATCCCCCTCTCACAGATGCAATGATTTTTGTATATAATTTAGTTGAAATGAAGAGCAAGAAATGAAACAGTAGATGTTGTAGGTACTCTACAATTCAAACTCTCGGTCATCAAACCAGATATAGAGAGCTTGCTAAAAGATTACAAGAAGAAGCATCCCCTCTCACAGATGCAATGATTTTTGTATATAATTTAGTTGAAATTAAGAGCAAGAAATGAAACAGTAGATGTTGTAGGTACTCTACAATTCAAACTCTCGGTCATCCAACCAGATATAGAGAGCTTGCTAAAAGATTACAAGAAGAAGCATCCCCTCTCACAGATGCAATGATTTTTGTATATAATTTAGTTGAAATTAAGAGCAAGAAATGAAACAGTAGATGTTGAAGGTATTCTACTATTCAAACTCTCGGTCATCCAACCAGATATAGAGAGCTTGCTAAAAGATCACAAGAAGAAGCATCCCCTCTCACAGATGCAATGATTATTATATAATTTAGTTGAAATTAAGAGCAAGAAATGAAACAGTAGATGTTGTAGGTACTCTACAATTCAAACTCTCGGTCATCCAACCAGATATAGAGAGCTTGCTAAAAGATCACAAGAAGAAGCATCCCCCTCTCACAGATGCAATGATTAATATTATACAATTTAGTTGAAATTAAGAGCAAGAAATGAAACAGTTGTTGTTGTAGGTAATCTACAATTCAAACTCTCGGTCATCCAACCAGATATAGAGAGCTTGCTAAAAGATCACAAGAAGAAGCATCCCCTCTCACAGATGCAATGATTATTATATAATTTAGTTGAAATTAAGAGCAAGAAATGAAACAGTAGATGTTGTAGGTACTCTACAATTCAAACTCTCGGTCATCAAACCAGATATAGAGAGCTTGCTAAAAGATCACAAGAAGAAGCATCCCCTCTCACAGATGCAATGATTATTATTATATAATTTAGTTGAAATTAAGAGCAAGAAATGAAACAGTAGATGTTGAAGGTATTCTACTATTCAAACTCTCGGTCATCCAACCAGATATAGAGAGCTTGCTAAAAGATTACAAGAAGAAGCATCCCCTCTCACAGATGCAATGATTTTTGTATATAATTTAGTTGAAATTAAGAGCAAGAAATGAAACAGTAGATGTTGAAGGTATTCTACTATTCAAACTCTCGGTCATCCAACCAGATATAGAGAGCTTGCTAAAAGATCACAAGAAGAAGCATCCCCTCTCACAGATGCAATGATTATTATATAATTTAGTTGAAATTAAGAGCAAGAAATGAAACAGTAGATGTTGTAGGTACTCTACAATTCAAACTCTCGGTCATCCAACCAGATATAGAGAGCTTGCTAAAAGATCACAAGAAGAAGCATCCCCCTCTCACAGATGCAATGATTAATATTATACAATTTAGTTGAAATTAAGAGCAAGAAATGAAACAGTTGTTGTTGTAGGTAATCTACAATTCAAACTCTCGGTCATCCAACCAGATATAGAGAGCTTGTTAAAAGATCACAAGAAGAAGCATCCCCTCTCACAGATGCAATGATTATTATATAATTTAGTTGAAATTAAGAGCAAGAAATGAAACAGTAGATGTTGTAGGTACTCTACAATTCAAACTCTCGGTCATCCAACCAGATATAGAGAGCTTGCTAAAAGATCACAAGAAGAAGCATCCCCCTCTCACAGATGCAATGATTAATATTATACAATTTAGTTGAAATTAAGAGCAAGAAATGAAACAGTTGTTGTTGTAGGTAATCTACAATTCAAACTCTCGGTCATCCAACCAGATATAGAGAGCTTGCTAAAAGATCACAAGAAGAAGCATCCCCCTCTCACAGATGCAATGATTTTTATTATATAATTTAGTTGAAATTAAGAGCAAGAAATGAAACAGGAGATGTTGAAGATACTCTACTATTCAAACTCTCGGTCATCCAAACATATATAGAGAGCTTGCTAAAAGATCACAAGATGAAGCATCCTCCTCTCACAGATGCAATGATTAATATTATATAATTTAATTGAAATTAAGAGCAAGAAATGAAACAGTAGATGTTGTAGGTACTCTACAATTCGAACTCTCGGTCATCCAACCAGATATAGAGAGCTTGCTAAAAGATCACAAGAAGAAGCATCCCCTCTCACAGATGCAATGATATTATATAATTTAATTGAAATTAAGAGCAAGAAATGAAACAGTAGATGTTGAAGGTACTCTACAATTGAAACTCTCGGTCATCCAACCAGACATACAGAGCTTGCTAAAAGATCACAAGAAGAAGCATCCCCTCTCACAGATGCAATGATTATTATTATATAATTTAGTTGAAATTAAGAGCAAGAAATGGAACAGGAGATGTTGAAGATACTCTACTATTCAAACTCTCGGTCATCCAAACATATATAGAGAGCTTGCTAAAAGATCACAAGATGAAGCATTCCCCTGTCACAGATGCAATGATTAATATTATATAATTTAATTGAAATTAAGAGCAAGAAATGAAACAGTAGATGTTGTAGGTACCCTACAATTCAAACTCTCGGTCATCCAACCAGATATAGAAAGCTTGCTAAAAGATCACAAGAAGAAGCATCCCATCATATGCAAATCATATGCACCCGGCACGCCAGTGAGGAAGACTATAAGAAGCGTGCACAGAAGGCTTGGTGTAAGTAGTTGAAGTGTGTTGTGCTGCCGGACCTGTGCGTGGGAAGCTTCCTAATGCCTCGTCGGGGAATACGGCAGTCATTCCAGCACGTTTCGGAGTTCGACAGAGGACGAATAGTGACCTATCACGGCAGCGGTTTATCGTACCGAGACATCGGCGCAAGTGTGGGACAACATCCAGCCACAGTGAGGCGAGTATGGATTCGGTGTGTGCAGGAGGGACCGACGGACCAACGACATTGTCTTCTCCGACGAATCCCGCTTCTGCCTGCAACACCACGATGGTCGGATCCGCGTGTGTCGGCACCGCGGCGAGAGACTGTATGACGCCTGCATTATGCATCACCGTACCGGTCCGTGGTTTGCTGTTTGAAAGTTTGAGTATTGTTATGGCTTAAGTTGTTTCCTCACAAGTAGTGAGGCAGAGTGTGAATAAGCTTTTTATTTCTTTTTTTGTGTCGTTGTGTGTTGCAAGTTGCAACGCACGACAATTTAGGGTTAACGCCAGGCTGGCTTTGACCACTGTTGATAAGTCACCCACTTCAATGTCTGAGCTTTCAACCATGAGTATTCAACTGTCGTAGTCTTCTAGTGCTGATATAAATTTAGCTGGTGTGTTACCGCATTGTGCTGTGCCTTTGCCAAAAGTGAGTGTGGCTTGTACAGGGGAGGTGACTGGGCTAATGCGAGTGTTCAAATTTCAAGTGATACTGTGCCTCAGCATCTGGGTTCGAACGAGTCGCCTCTTCATTACGGATTACTCTACCTGAAAACTGTCCTCAAGGTAAGGAACTTTCCTCAGCATTGTTACAAAGTTTATTTATCCCAGCTATGCGTGACACCCCCTCCCCCAGTATTTATCAGCTGTGTCAAATGTTGTGCCTGGGGCGAGTATTGTTTCAATTATACGTTTAGGCGGGGGAGTGGTGTTCCACTTCACTCATCAGAAAGCTCTAAATAAAATCCTTGCTTTTGGCATAGATATTGGTTCTGTGCACTTACAACCAGTTGATGCCGCCCAGAGGCCTGTGACAGTAACTTTATCACCTGTTCCAGACTCGATACTAATCGAGGCCCTAAACAACATGGGCAGAGTTGTCGATTCTACAAGATATCTACCGACAGCTTCTCGCGATCCCCCCTTGTCTCATGTACAAGAAGGGAGGAGACAGTATCGAGTCATTTTTCCATCGCCAACCGTCCCAAGATTCTAAGACCTGGTTACTGAAGCTCGCACTTACAGATTCAACGTGTTTGCTGAAGTGCAGTGCTTTCGTTGTAAGGGGAGAGGTCACCTTGCTTCAACCAGTCCCCACACTACAACCGAGGCTGGTTCTCCTTCGTCACCTCTTTCTACAGTGACTCCTGCTGCCGCCCAAGTGCTTGAGATGCAAGAGTTTCCAGCCACAACCCCCACCCTCTCCTCAAGTTCCGGCAGAATTTCAGGTCGTTGTTGATCGGACACTTCCAGTGACGGTTCCAGTTCCCTCTTCAGTTGATGCCAGTCAGTTCCTGCCTCTACAACCTTCTGGCAGGTCCACGGCTCCTAAGCCACAAAGGAGCTAGCGCCCGGTTTCGCCTGCGGTGTCAACCCACCAGGCACGCACCTCTAATCGCCTGAAGTCCAAGCGAGCAGCATCTGCCCCATCACCTACCCCGAGACGAAGTGAGTCTTCACAATTGGTCTCGATCTCGAACCGTTTTGCTGTCCTAACAGAAGATGACCTCATGGACATTTCTGTTTCTGCTGAAGAGAATCACGAACTGGCAGACTCTGAAGATGACACCCTACTCCTTCACTGCCTGAGCTGAAATCAATGTTTGATGACCTGGATGTCTGATACCCACTTACATATACAGACTTATTACCTTTAGTAACCCGTCCAAGACGGGCAAAATGGATTACGATTCCATGTATTCGCAGTAAGCTTTCTCATCTTCCACAGATGATCGGCCAGTTGACGCAATTTAATGAAGTTCTCCATAATGTTGCAATGCCAGTCGGTAAGGAGCAGTGCTCTCGCCGGCTAGATTATTTAATTAATATCTTAAAGGCAGAACTGGAGGGTTGGCTGCAACCATCAAGTGATGTCCCAGCTGACTTTGTGTAGTTTTAATAGCAAAGGACTAGAAACTCAAACGGAATGTATAAAAGTGCTTAGAGAAAATTTCGACAATACTGAGGAGCAAGCTCTAAATTTTCCGCCCCAGTGGCGTACTGCAGACGAGTGACCGCTCGTCTGAAATGGGACCGGCTCGAGTCCCGGATGTGTCATAAGGCCTGTCCTACAGCACCAGCTGTTTCTTCCTTGTAACCAGTTACCCCAAATTAGGGAAGAGAGACTGCTTCTAGAGAAGGGTTGCTCGAAAAACTATCGTTCAATTAATAATCGGTTTAAAATGTTGTTGGCCGGCGTACCTACCTAAAAAATGGAAAATCCTGCTCGTACTACCAGAATTTTAAAATACTTGTAAAAATGTCGTTAATATTGAAGAGTTTGACGAAGTGTGCCATTTCGTTAAGTTAGCGTTCTAGAATAAATAATAGAATATCAAAAATTACTATAAATTTATACTTGATAAGAACATTTCATCGACTTTTCCAAACTATGAAATTACATTAAGCACTTATTTAACATTGCCTGTTTTAATTCCTCTGTTGAAGAAAAAAACACCGGTGGTTTCTTTGTGCTTAAACGAATAAAAAAATACCTTCGTTGTACTTTGTCAAGGAAAATTACGCTGATTAACACTAGTGTGCATTGAACAAGATGTTTTCAAGAATATTGACTACGGAAATATATTTGCCGAAAGAAAGTGCATTTATGTTTGTATATAACTGTCGAAATTCATACAGTGTAATAGAATTTTATTTATATGTATTTGTCATCTGTCAACTGACGCCACACCACGTCCAATTTATATTATCAAAATTTGTCAAACGAAATTTTGTGCTCATAAGTTTTTGGTGACAATAGTTAATACGTAACATTTTGCATTTAGGTGCAGTTTGAATAAAGACATATGCATTTAAATACGTATCTTCATCTATTTTAAAGACGTCTCCGTAAACTTTTTTGAGTAATTCTTTCACACCCCTTATAATAATTTTAAGGTGAGGCCCATATTTTAACTTTCACCTGGCGTCCCAGGCAAAGACTTAGGGATCATGATAATAGGTAGGGTCATCCTATGTTGTAGATATCAGATAACAAAAAAGAATAGAATATCACAATTATTTCTAACGTGTTGTGTGACAGATTTCAAATATTTTTTATACTGTCTTTTTTTTTTTCATCAGAGTATTCTGGTATTACAAACAAATCCATGATGATTGTTCAAATAATTGCTAAAATGACAAAGAAAAGTGATGAATTTCATAGAATGTGAAGCAACTAATATTCTGAAAAGTGATGATAACATACGTAAAGTGTACTTTAACTAATATGTTGAAAAATGGAAGTGGACTCATGAGCTCAAGTAAAATTCGGCAGTAACAAATTGTCCCTTTACATTTGAAAGTGCTTCCTTCAAACCCATAAGCTTGTATTCCAAAATATTTTAGCAGCAGGGAAAGAGGAGTTTTCATAAATTCTCTCACAAGTAAGGCGAGAGTACATTTGCCCCAGAATTTTAAATTAACTGATTTGCATTCATTTCTTGATGTCTGTAGTTTTCTTTCTTTTCCCCCTATGTTTTTGTGATAATAGTCAAGCTACCGCGTTGCTGGAGTATTACTGGTACCTTGGCCAGTCTTCAGGACTCAAGTTTCTGGTTTCTTTAAGGCCAAATCGTTATGATAGATGAAATGATTTTAGCAGTGGTACTTTTACGTAAACATTTAAACCTCATCGCAATACTACGGTACTGTGAATGACGACCTAGGTGTACTCTAACTTCGATTCCAGATGCCAATATGTAAGTTCCTCTGCTAAACCTTTTAAGAGAAGTGAACGCCTGTCCTTTATGTTTATCTGTGCAAATATCTCGTAAATGAGAACACAAGATTTGAAGTTCTGTTAGCTCTTTGTCAGTTCCAAAACAAAAACAGGCAGAACTCCTGAAAAGTTTATTTCTGCCTCGTTGCATTAGTGTCGTGTCATTTTGTCCAGGATAAATTATTCGCCTACAGTAGTTCCTCGTGGAAAAATTTATTGCCCTTCCAATGTGTAATACTTTCATGTCGGATGGAGAGAAATGCATGATTTTTATTATGTCTCTCCATCCTTATCTCTGTTCGGCGAGATCGCTATTACCGTTTTAAAACGTTGAACTGTGAAAATCCCTACTCTGCTGCGTACGGCTAAATGTGCATTAAAAAATTTCAAACATGGCCCTTCTTCCGATCATTCGTCATGAAGCAAGTTTTTCTGTTCGTTTGCTGAAACGATATCTCCGCCCCTAAGCAGGGACGTCGCCAAGGAGTTGCGAGGGGAAATTTTTCTTGCCTAACCTGCCGCTCACCCAGTTTAAGATGTACCATTTTTTTTTTTACTTTAAAATATAATCTGGGCTTTGCCAAGTAATAATGAGTCCCGTCTTTTTCGCCGTGTAATACTTTCCCCGAGGAAGCGCTTTGTTACAGTCTCCGTAGAAAGGTCATCAAAATATCATCCGAAGAGCCATAAAATTCCATAGTCCAGTCTTCCAAATCCTTTGTTTAAGTCTTGTTTCATTATATAATAGTATGGCCAGGGCCAAATGAGGAGAGTGGATAGGAATTGACTGAAACGATATCTCCGCTCCTAAGGATATACAACATAAATATGGATATATTTATTTGTACTTATTATCCCTAAGTCAATGGGGTTATGATTATTCCTCGTGTATTGTCCATAATGTGTACATACATGTATATCAGGTTTCTTTTTCTGATTATTCATCTGTATTAGGAAGTGACTTATATACTGAGCGTTTGTTTCGATTGTCTATGCGTGTATGTGAGTCATTGTACTGTATAATGATATGTATTATGTTCTTCGAATTGTCCATCTTGTCTTCCATCATTGCTAGTATACAATGCATTCATGATGTTTCATTACCACATAAATGGTCGGAATATGGAGCGTTGAAGTGTCTTATGCTATTATCGTTGCTCACTGGTACCTTTGTCACTGTGCGCTCCGATGCTTCTTGTACATTATTCTCTGTGACCAACTAACTGCTTGAGTGATAATAAAAAAACTGCCGTGTAACCCATTGCATTTGTACTTTGCTGATTAACAGCGATAGCTGTATATCGTAAAATTTTCAGTCGTTATTCGGAAGCTCACGCTCTGAAGGAAACGAAACGGCCTTCATAATTTGCGTGAATTATCCACATATTTACCGTTTGTACATGCACGATATAGAGACCCAACGGTTACAATAGAGTGGCAATTTAAAAAACTTTTATACAAACATAAATGTCAAACAAGAGTACCGCAGAAATTTCTGTAAATTTCCTTGGAAATCGGCACATTTTTTTGCGGAAGTACGAAATGTGTTGTATTGTATAGTTATTTCGGGGTATCTGTTTGTAGTATTTCATCATTAGTTTTCAAACAGAATCAAATAAAAAAATGCAAACTACAGGGAAAATCTAGTTGTTCCATCTCTGGAACTGAATTCTCTCAATCAAAGATATAGATAGTAGCAAATTCAAATACCTCAATGGAAAACGAAATCCTCTGAAGAAATACTTTTCAGGGGTTTAGCGGGTGCCATTTCCCCATTGATGTATTGTTAAGAATAGCCATCTGTTCAGAAAACTTGAAAATTGGAAGTCGCAACGCTCTGAAGAATTATCTCTCCAGGGGGTTGCGATCTCTTCGGTTTCGTTTCCCATTGATGTATTGTTCAGAATGGTCAACTTTTAGAAAAATTGGAAATCGCAACCCATTGAAAAAATAATTCTTTAGGGGGTTTCGTTTCTCATTGCTACACTGCTCAGAATGGCCATCTGTTCAGAAATTTTAAAAACTGCATCGATCTGTCACGGGAATTCAACTCGTTTCGTCCGATTTCCGTTCGAGCATGCTACCGTTGCAACAACCCACTACAACAATTGCCAAGAAACTCAAGCTAAGTAGCTCTATCGAAATAATATGAATGTGTATGACACTGTATAATCGAACGGAAATCGGGAGATGAGGGTTCTATTCGCGATCCAGGTCAATGCAATTTTGAAACTTTCTGAAGATATGGCTTCATCGAAATACTGCAGCGTTGTGCCGACAAGGACGTTTATTAATTCAAATATGTTATAACAGCCCCTAGTGGGAAAATGGTGCACCAAGAAAATAAAAACAGCAAGCAGATACGTTTGGTCGCAGTTGCAGTAACTTATGGTAACAGAACATTTTAAATTCAAGCTATAGACGTTCACGTAACGCAGAATTAAAAATCTAAAGCCACATCATCTAACCAAAAACTTTGCATCAGGCAACTTAGAAAATAAAAGAAACCCATTTTTTTGTCGTAATTATAGCTGTCGATTATAAACTTTTTGCAAATTACGCAAATGCGACATGCATTCGTCCGAGAAGGGTCCGTGTTCGAATCCCAACGACAAGGCGTAAATTTTGTATTTGACTTACGGCATTGGTTCTCTCTCTCGCCTAGAACAAGTGGTCCTAAATTATGGACGGATGACTATTTATAGCCCATCAGGGTGACATATCATCATCATCATCATCATTGTCAACCATTATCAATTCACTGCTGGACGAAGATTTCCTCAAGTTTCTTCCACAACGGTCTGTCTTGTGCCAGTCTCCTCCGTGTTACTCCCGCATACTTTTGAATATATATATATACTGTATACGCTTTTGAAAACATTTTGCTGGGCTATAAGTAGTCGCCCGTTCCTAATTTAAGGCCACTGCTTACAGTCCATCGTCAGAGCCACTGCTTACAGCCCATACTCAGAGCCACTGACGTAAGACAAACACCACATTCATTCCTCACAGGAATTCCAGCCCGGATCCATCTCGGATGGATGGTCAGAAGCCAGAAATCATAAACTGCTTTTCATTGAAATATTTTTCGACCTCCCTAACCCTCAAACTTTAGTTTAATAATTTTTTCACACTACTGATCGAATATCATATACACTAGTGTGCAAAACTTAAGCAACAACGTCGTTTGACAGCATACAGTCATGACAGGGGAGACAAAGGCGATTTGCGGGTTGTACAAGGGAACAACAACTCATGATAAAGGTGATGCATATGCAAATAGCAGGAGTTCGACGTCAGATGTGACGTGAGGGCACGTAAACTGCGTGGAGGCAGAGCGCGCAGTGCCAGCCGACTACAAAAGACGGCGGACAGAGGCATTTCCAGACATTCGCTGCAAGTGAAAGTGAGATCGATCGTGCAATATGGCTAGGAGAAACCACCAGAATGCCTTTACACGTGGTAGAATGATCGGCAAGCTGGATGAGGGGCGTACCGTGATGAGTGTTGCCCAAGGGGTTTGGAATCGATAAAAGTGTAGTGTCACGAGCTTGGAAAGCCTACCGAACGACAGGTACAGCTGTACGAAAGGTAGGTGGTGGTCGCCCCAGGAAAACAACGGCGAGTGACGACCGATATCTCGTCGTGCAAGCGAAAAGAGACCGGAACCAGACAGCTGGCAGCATGGCGCAGCGGTTGCGTACAGCAACCGGACGACAGGTATCCTTACTGTGGCCAGACGCCTTCATAAGGGTGGGCTATATGCCCGCCGGCCGGAACGCTGCATACCATTGACAGCAGCCCATCGGCGGCAACGTTTACAGTGGTGCCGCGAACATGCACACTGGACACCTTATCAATGGAGTGACGTCCTCTTTACCGATGAGAGTTGTTTCAGTCGGACAAACGATTCTCAGCGCCAGTTGATCTGGCGAGAGGTAGGGACACGCTTTCATCCCACGAACATCAGGGAACGAGACCGTTGGGGTGGTCCTGGCGTACTTGTGTGGGGTGGCATTATGCTGAACGGTCGGACGGAGCTCCACATTTTCTACACAGGTCCCGTAACCGGAGCGCGTTACTGTGATGAGATCATCCGCCCCCACGTGCGTCTGTTCCGAGGTGCCATTGGTCTAGACTTTGTTTTTATGGACGACAACGCTCGCCCACACAGGTCCCAAGCAGTTGAGGACCTGTTAGATTCTGAAGATATTCGCAGAATGGAGTGGCCAGCGTGCTCCCTGATTTAAATCCCATCGAACATGTGTGGGATGTTTTGGGGAGACGCCTGGCGGCACGATCGTTTCCCCCGGAGAACACCAGACAACTGACACAGATGCTCATCGAGGAGTGGGAACTGTTACCTCAAGAACTGTTGGATCATCTGGTGTTGAGTATGGCCAGACGGTGCCACGCAACCATTGCACTTCGGGGAGGTCATATCCCGTACTAAGGGACTTTGGATTGTTGTTCTCCCTCATGGACTGTCGGTTAGGTGTACGAATGCCGTGCTGTCAATAAACAATTTTCTGCTGCCTGCCTTCGTGTATGCGTTCTATTCATTTGTTTGTTACGCTGCTTTCGTCATCCTTTAGGTACTGCATTGTGCCTCTGTAGTGTGAATTTCATGTCTCACAGGTGAGTTTTCGCGGAATTACGTCAAAATCAGTAAAGTTGCTTAAGTTTTGCACACTAGTGTACATTAGGGCGGTGCGAAGAAACCAACATTTTTGATTCTCAAACGCCCTAGTGTTCAACAACTGTATTTGGTGGTCAGTACGCCACAGCTTAATTTGTTTTTGATTCAGATAATATCTTTCGCCTGCGCTTTTACATCAAAATTTCGAATTTTTAGCCAAAAATCAAAATTTTTAACTAGAAGCAAATAAGTTTTTTTTTTTTTTTTTTTTTTTTGATTGGAGGTTTAACGACCACCGTGAGCAACTCAATGGGCTATAAGCAGTCGCCCGTCCCTAATTTAGGGTCACTGGTTCCAGGGAAGGTAGAGAGCCAGTGCCGTAAGACAAACACAACATCCATGCCTCACCAGGAGTCGAACCCGGACCCCTTACGGACGAATGATCAGAGGCCAGCGCCTTAGACCACTGCGCCACCGGGGCGGCCAAATAAGTTTCACTTTCGCAGGTTTTTCATTTATAGAAGAACTCCGGTAAGTAAAATAAGACTATAAAAATATTTCTTCTGGTCATAGAAGACCCCTAGGCACAGGGGCGTCACGTTCATATTGTTGGGAAACCTGTCAATTTGCGACTGATTCGGGGAATGTTTCAGACAGACAGGCGCTTGCTGCATTCTTAGCATTGCAACGATTTCATTTGCGGCTCCTCGCTACTAAAAAGTACCCAGTACTCGCCACGCGGAGGCGGCCGCAATGGATTCCTTAGAATGCTGGCCCAACCACCCAACCATATGTGAGCATGGGGTAACTTCCACCTATTTTAGGCGTTTTGGCTTCTATATTTTCAAGTGCGCCTTCGTTTCAAAAGTGAGCATTTTTGCTCTGTCCTGCAGTCTTGCTCATACGTATATACCCATCGTGAGATAGTAGTCCACAGACTTTATTCGATGCTTGCATCACCTCCTGAACAGCTCGTTCCACTGCCTGTCTATGGCACAGTAGGAGACTATTATCAGAGACGGGAGATGCAGGGTCTGAGATGATATTTTGCAGTTCTTTCTCTGAGATATCCATCGTTACTGGAGGCCCAGTGATAACATCAACATTCCAAAAAATCAAATCGACTTAACTCTCTGCCTTAAAATTCAGTTTAAGAAGTGAAAATATTCTGATCCCCACCGACTCGCTCTTCTTCGTGGCAAGGATCTTCGGCGCAGCATCTTGGCGGACTTCAGGGTGATCATCATGGAACATGGACAGTAGCAGGCTTTCTGGATGAGAAAAGTACCCATTATCCTGCAGAACTTTATGAACGACAGTGGCTTCCCTCTTAGAGAGGTACTTGATAGCGTTGCAGGTTTCCCACAGTTTTCTGAGTGCGTCAATCAGCGTGTGTTTTCATTTGATGGTAAATCACATTGAAGCGTACATTTTCATGATGAAAGTGGCCAAGATCTTGAGATTTTGAGAAGGTCTTCTGGTCCCAATGCCCAATCTCGAAATTCGGTCGGCTGTGGTGACCCATAGTGCATGATACAGAGTTCCGGGACTGATCTCTGCCAAGTCGGTGGGGCATTCCTCAGATGATACTGCTTTGCATACATACACTGAAGAGCAATAGAATTAGAGACAGCTGGCGTTATGCAAATGTGGCGCTGTGAGCGGCCCTGTAAACGGAAACGGCATGACGTATGCAGCGATCCGACAATATAAGGAGTGATGCGACGGGAATCAGTAAGAGTCTCACGCAGTATGGGTAAGACGAAGGATCTAACCACATTTGATCGTGGGAAAATTGTCGGGGCCCTACGAATGGGTTCACTCCATCTCGGAAGTCGTACAGGCACTGCCTCCAGCACTTCGTCCTTTTGTACATAAAATAAAGAAAAAACTACTGCGGTTCAAACGAAGAAGAAGGCGTTCGTTCCGGTTCATACGATTTACAAATAAATGGCTGTCCTGAAATATGAAATATTCATAATCAGGGAATCGGCATGGGGGATGGGGTTCCACAACATCCTTATTTAAATATCTCAAAAACTATTGTGGTTCAAACGATAAAAATGGAGTTTATTTCGGTTCATACGATTTACTAACGAATGGCTATTTTGAAATTTTTAATTTCCATGGTGGGGGGGGGAAATGGTCGATCTCCGTGTGTATATGTAAATTCTCAATTTTATTTATTAAATATCTCAAACGTTGTTGCAGTTCAAACGATAAAAATGGAGTTTATTCCGGTTCATACGATTTACTAACGAATGGTTATTTGGAAATTTTGAATTTCCATGGGGGGGGGCTAGTGAAATGGTCGGTCTCTCTGTACGTATACAAATTCTCAATATTATTTTTTAAATATTTCAAAAACTATTGCGGTTCAAACGATAAAAATGGAGTTCATTCCTGTTCATACGATTTATTAACGAATGGCTATTTTGAAATTTTGAATTTCCATGGCGGGGGGGGGGGGGGGGGGGGCTGGTGAAATGGTCGGTCTCTGTGCGTATATGTAAATTCTATTATTTATAAAATATTTCGAAAACTGTTCCGGTTCAAACGATAAAAATGGAGTTCATTCCTGTTCATACGATTTATTAACGAATGGCTATGCTGAAATTTGAAATATCCATTTTTTGGGGGTACCATTTCACCAGCCCCCCACTTTGTTTTTTAAATAACTCCAAAACTATTGCGGTTCAAACGAAAAAAAATTGAGTTCATTCCGGTTCATACGTGGTACAAACGAATGGTATCTGAAAAATTAAAAAAATCCGTGGTGGTGGGGGGGGGCTGGTGAAATGCACCTAGCACAAACGACACGTTTGCGGCACAAACCAGCACACACGTAGCACAAACGAATGGCGGCAATGTTGGATTTTGAATTTGCCAGGGTGGGGGCCTCAGAAATTTCCCCAGCCCCCTCAATTTACATTTTGAATATCTCAAAAACTATACTAGCACAAACGACACGGTTTGCGACAGAAACCAGCACAAACGAATGGCATTGTTGAATTTTGAATTTGCCGTGGTGGGGGCTGACCATTTCCCCAACCCCCCCAATTTATATTTTGAATATCTCAAAAACTATACTAGCACAAACGACACGGTTTGCGGCACAAACCAGCCCAAACGTAGCACAAACAAATGGCACCGTTGAATTTTGAATTTTCCGGGGTGGGAGCTGACCATTTCCCCAGCCCCCCCCCCAATTTATATTTTGAATATCTCAAAAACTATGCAACCACAAACGACACGGTTTGTGGCACAAACTAGCACAAACGTAGCACAAACTAATGGCACTGTTGAATTTTGAATTTGCCGGTGGGGGGGGGGGAGCTGGCGAAATGTACCTCTTCGTTAGCATGAGCGTAGTGACCATCCGTTTGCAAGGGAGCCCCCCATACGCAGCAGGGTTCGCTGAACTGTTGTTTTAGACACACTTCCGGTAGCCTATTGGTTCATTCGGCCAGTTAGGTGCTCCACTGTAGCGTGTCAAGCGGCCCCTCACGCACCTTCGAAACCGACGTTCACCTCTCACATCAGTGGCACGTGGTGCTCCAGCAGTTTTCACGTAGCTTATTCGTAATGATGCCATTTCTTTTTTTCTTGGGGGGAGAGGGGTTGGAGGTTTAGCGACCACTGTGAGCAACTTAATGGGGTAGAAGTCGCCAGTCCCTAATTTAGGGCCACTGGTTCCAGGGCCGTAAGACAAACACAACATCCACACCACCAGGATTCGGACCCGCATCCCTTGCGGACGAATGATCAGAAGCCACCGCGGAGACCACTGTGAGCAACTTAATGGGGTAGAAGTCGCCAGTCCCTAATTTAGGGCCACTGGTTCCAGGGCCGTAAGACAAACACAACATCCACACCACCAGGATTCGGACCCGCATCCCTTGCGGAAGAATGATCAGAAGCCACCGCGGAGACCACTGTGCCACCAAGGCTGCAATGGTGCCATTTCTTTAATCAAGATACACCAACCACAGCAGCACGCGAACAGTTCACAAAGTACGCTCTTTCAGGAATACTACTGCTGACCCTTCTCCCGAAAGCAGACGTCTCTTTTTGCAAATAACAGCAACGAGTGATATGTATTCAAATGATCATATGTAGAGGATTTTAGGGAATGTCTGACCCCAGGTCTTAAACAACACTTAGAAATAGGAAGCTAGGAGATTTGGGCTAGAGTGCCTGATAGGAAAGTGATACGGAAGCGAAATAGAAAGGGGGCTGAAGACGCCCTTATTTGTTACCAATGACGGGGGGGATAGTACCCGGGGCCCGACAGCTTAACGTGCCCATCCGACGCACGGCGGATATTTAGTGGATCGAGCGTTCGTACCTGCCTGGAATCGAACCCAAGGTCTTCTCCGAGGCAGTCACGAACGTTGCCCACTAGGCCACCCGCGGCCCTATATGTTTTCAGAATGCCTACAGGACACCTTATATACCCTCTAAGCCATCTCACGACACGTGGTTTCTTTCACTGTCTACGCGCTGTTGACGCAAAAAGTAGGAGGTGGTGGTGGTTACAATGTGACTGTGTATAATAAATAGCTGATTAACAAAATACTGGTATGGTAGAGGAGAAGACATATCCAGTGTCACACAATAAAACAAAATTTGTGAGATATGCTATCCACAGTATGCGATCTCGCTACGGAACTTTAAAATTTGACAGGCTATTGAAATTGAAAAGTTAATCAAACCAAGTATTTTTACGAATCGTTCCTGTTATCGGTAATTTCTCGTCATACAGATACGGAAAAAAAGACAACAGTTTTTTTTTTGTTAGCATACGAAAGGAATTGCGGAAAGGTTTCGGAAAATTCAGAATTTTCCGTTAACGCATCTCTAAAACGGTATTTTACCGTTAATATAAGTAAGACTGCGGAAATGTTTCTGAAAATTTAGGATTTTCTCGTGGTCCGAAAAATCCGTGAAATTCACGTTTGTTTCAGTCATTTTACGGAAAGGAATCAGAAATATGCTTTCATAAATTCACAAAAAAAAATAATGATGAAGAGTGGCTCGCAAATTTCAGAATTTTTTTTTACGGTGTAGTAGCTGACAAGTATTGTATCAGCTATACACTAACCACGCCACGTCGCTGTGTCAGCAATTCATACGGCGCCACAGTGCATTTAATTAAGTCTATAAAGTCACAATGGATGAGCGACATGAGGAATTGAGCGGCGATTGAATCTTTTTTAACAAGGGAAGGAGAAACGCAACACTGTTCAGAAACGGGTGGTCCGTACGTACGTCGATGGTACACTTTCATATTCCACAGTGAGGAGAAGGGATACTCGTTTGAAATGGGGAAGAGACTGGTTGGAAGACGACCCCCGCGAGGGATGCTCACTGGAGGTGACCACAAACGAGATGTCAGAAAGTCAAACCAACGAATCCAGTGTCACACAGATTGCTGAGGAATTGAAGTTAAGAACGCAGTATTCGGACCTTTTTGCACGAGAGTTTAGGGATGTGAAAGGTCTGTGCCCGATGGGTTCCTCGAATGTTAACGCTGGAGATTTAGAATGATCATGGTGAAGAAAGTCGGATTCAATCTACCGCATTAACAGCGATCTGGATAACATCTATTCCTGCATTGTTACTGGTGATGAGAGATGATTTCCCTACTGGGACTTCTAACGTACTACAGAAGTAAAGCACCCGTCAAGACTGCAGTACTGCGCAAGTTACGACGCTTCTTTTGATAATGTATTTGTTTTTCAGATATCAATGACAATTGTCGGTACTGTGATAAGTTTGGGATCTTGCGTTGTTCTCATTGTTCCAAATTACTTTGCTTCGGTCATGTGTTCAACGCCACAAATGTTCATTTACACCTGTGATAAAAAGCTTTTTGTATATGAGCTTATTTTGAATCGTGGGGACATAACTGATATTTGGGGAAACATCACGCAGCACAACACGTTAGATGATTTTTGCCACTTGTGCTCCAAGGCCATTTTCAGACCACTCGTTCACCTTTGTCAGTTCATTTAAGCCATAACGGAAATATACCCATTAGTTTTTGCCCTTAGTACTATCTCCTTGCCACGTTTCCTCATATTTGAAGAGTGACAGTGGAAAGGCTGCCCTTGTTAGTTAGGAGAGCAACTTACTCCTGAGTGAGGGAGCACAGGTTCGATCCTCGTCACGGACAAACTCGCGTTTTCACATTGGCGCCAGACGTAAAAATGAATCTACTGGCCTTTTGGGTTCTTCGAAAAATGTGTGATGTTTGTTCCACACAGTCTAGAATTAATGGAAATTTGTTCTTAGCTTCAAAAAATTTAAAAAAATTAAGCGGGAGATAATGGGGACGTACTACAGAGGCAAAGCACCCGTCAAGACGACAAATATGCAGCGATACATTCCGGCCATGCACCTTAGTTGGGAGAGAAACTTACTCCGGAGTGAGGGTTCGAATCTCGTCACAGACAAACTTGTGTTTTCACATACTCCGATACTAGACAAGAGAGCATGCAGTGGAAACTATGGATCACCACCACAAAAAGTTCAAAGCACAACCATTAGCAAGGAATGATATGCCGCCCCGGTGGCGCAGTGGTCTAAGCGATGGCCTCTGGTCATTCGTCCGAATGGGGTCCGGGTTCGAATCCTGGTGAGGCATGGATGTTGTGTCTGTCTTAGGGCACTGGTTCTCTCCCTTCCCGGGAACCATTGACCCTAAATTAGGGACGGGCGACTGCTTATAGCCCATTGAGTTGCTCAAGGTGGTCGTTAAACCTCCAATCCCCCCCCCCCCCCCCCCCAAAGGAATGATATTAAGCCCACCGTTTTTTGGTACCCATTTTTTTGTGTTCAAGGTCAACACTAGAACCGTGAGCAACTTAATGGGCTATAAGCAGTTGCCCGTCCCTAATTTAGGGTCACCGATTCCAGGGAAGGGAGAGAGCCAGTGCCGTAAGACAAACAATATCCATGCCTGACCGGGATTCGAACCCAGACCCCTTTCGGACGAATGAACAGAGGCCATCGCTTAGACCACTGCGCCACCGGGGCGTCGCTGTGTCAGCGACGACCATTTGGAACAGACACCAGTAAGTCACAGTTGTCATACTAACCAAAGATGATTCCTACTGTACGACTAAGACCTATCATCCGATGCAGAGCTGCAACATTGTCACCTACGTACATGGCTGAATACTTTCGTAATCGCAGTACTACACTACTTTCTTTAATTAATATCTGCTAGATTGCCACATAAGAAAAATCAAAACCATGTGAAATGTAGTGTTCTGTTTTTGTTTTTTTTAATATACCGACAAGTGTGATATTTACAAGTCACCTATCGGCGGTCATCTTGTGATATGGCAGTCATGTTTTCTTTTGTTCGCAAATAATGTAAAGCGAAATGCCTGCCGAAAACCTGAACAGATTTCAAACAAGTTAGTAAAATCATGCAATGCATTGATTATGATACGCTTTCCAACATACCAGAAGTTATTACTTAAGTTATGAGGATAATTGCTGTAGAATAAATCTCGCTTTTATGACCTGACCTTTGACCCCATTTCGATGATATCAATAGAACCGGTAAAGTATACTTCCGGAGGAGCAAAGTTTTGTGTCAATCGAAGCATTTCTAACGTAAGTCCTAACGCATAAGGGCGACGGAATGGATCTTGATCCTATGTCCTGACCTTTGATCCTATTTCCGATAGGGTTTGCCCCGAGGTTGTCAGCTCGTTACATGCGTAAATATGGTTCGATTTCATCGAAATCGAACCATATTTACGCATGTAACGAGGCATAAGGGCAATGGAACAGGTCCCGCTTCCATGTCGTGATCTTTGACTCCACTTCCCCCATTTTCAATAGGATTCCTCCTCTACCACATACTAAAATTTCATCGAAATCGAACCATATTTACGCATGTTACGACGCATAAGGGCAATGGTATGGATCCCGCTCCCATGTCGTGACCTTTGACCCCACTTCCAATGGGATTCGTCCTCTACCACATACTAAAATTTCATCGAAATCGAACCATATTTACGCATGTTACGACGCATAAGGGCAATGGAATGGATCCCGCTCCCATGTCGTGACCTTTGACCCCACTTCCAATGGGATTCTTCCTCTACCACATACTAAAATTTCATCGAAATCGAAACATATTTACGCATGTTACGACGCATAAGGGCAATGGAATGGATCCCGCTCCCATGTCGTGACCTTTGACCCCACTTCCCCCATTTTCAATAGGATTCGTCCTCTACCACATACTAAAATTTCATCGAAATCGAACCATATTTACGCATGTTACGACGCATAAGGGCAATGGAATGGCTCCCGCTCCCATGTCGTGACCTTTGACCCCACTTCCAATAGGATTCGTCCTCTACCACATACTGAAATTTCATCGAAATCGAACCATATTTACGCATGTTACGACGCATAGGGGCAATGGAATGGCTCCCGCTCCCATGTCGTGACCTTTGACCCCACTTCCAATAGGATTCGTCCTCTACCACATACTAAAATTTCATCGAAATCGAACCATATTTACGCGAGTCATAGTGCGGACAGACAAAGCTGGAGCATATAGGCTTCTTCAACCTATGGTTGGAAAGTAAACAAAAATGACCTTTCTAGGTGCATTAGAAGGAGAGATAATTAAATTTACACTATTTTGGGCGGCCATCTTGGATTTATGGATATTGTCCAATGATATGGACTCTACAACCAGTTTGAATTTGTTCAAGGACCCCTTGGGAGTACAAATCAATCATAAAAGTTTATAGGATACAACATTTCTAGGTTTGCTGTGCACCAAACCGACTAATAAGCACACCACCCATGCTTCATCAGGGACTGAAACGTGTGTACATCTCCAACAAAAGCAGAGTTCAACCCTGAGAGGAAATTTTCTGTAGTAAACCCTAAAAAAAAAAAAATCCGCCGTTTTTAGCTTTTTTTTCCAATAGTAATGAATAAAAAAGAAACTTCGCTATATTAAAAAACATGTCAGAGCAGCAAAATGGCAGTGTAAATTATTAAAAAAAAATTTTGCTTAAAAAATTGCCCATGATTTAAAGACATTTTATGGGAAACACTAAGCGGGTACACATTTTTTTTTTCTAGTATACCTTTAAAATCAATGTACAAAATTGCATGTTCCAATTAGAATCTCACAGCAAACATACACTATGTGCAAAAAAGTGATTGGGCACTAAGTAAATCGAAAAACAGTATTGTATTTACATCAGTAGTGAGTAGGTGCTACATTTGTGCAATCTCTATTCTAAAAAAAGTAACTGCCGCCGTTTTAGAAATTTCGCGACACTCTTGCTTTCCTAGCTCGCAGCGCAAAACGTATTGAACACAAAAATAGGAAAGTTACATCGTTTGTAGAGAATTGTTTGGAGAACACCCTTTCTCGATTTTAGCGAAACTTCAAGAGCTATTGTATTTCTAAGTTAAGGTAAGCAAAAGTGCTATCAGGTCGCGTTCCGGACAGGACACACTAACAGCAACAGAACCATGAAACGTTGTAGGCATGTAGTGTCATGACCGAATATTTGCACCTAGTCGCCTTTTCTCTGAATTTCGATTTAGTTAAGAGAAATTTCTAAATTTCACAAAATTCTATATTTCGCGATGAGATCTATTAAAAAAAACCCGGATATATTGCAAACTATAAAACATAACGCATTGCAATTTTTACAGTTTAAACTTACAACTATCGTCCTCCCCCCCCCCCCCAAAAAAAAAAAAAAAAATTAAGAAAGTCATTTTCTGATTTTTAAGCATTTTTTTAAAGACGCAAAGGAAAGAAACAAACAGCTTGTCTGTTTTCACGATAACCACAGAGGAACGCTCTGATCTCGTGACCTGCTGTCATGGTGACTCTGAGAATTTGTTATGCATATGTTTTGTTGGTAAAGCTTTATCTCAGTTGTTTAAGGTGGACGTCAAGTAATTTTTGCTTCCTATGCTTTCAATGGAAAAATTTCTGTACAGATTTTCTTCACAATTAACGCGTTCCCAAGGATGAACATTTGAACATCGATTAAAATAGCTTCATTTTACAATTTGGAATACTTAATATTTTCTAAAACAACCATAATTATGTAATCCAACATTTGTTTGTATACTGAAGTCAAAGAACATGTCGCGCCATCTTTTTTCTGGTTCCAACACCACGACTTGAAAAGTTATTGATTTTTAATTGAAATATGGTTATGTTTTAGAAAATAATAAGTATTCCAAGTTATAATATTAATTTATTTTAATCGATGTTCAAATTTCCATCCTTGGGAACACAATAATTGTGAAGGAAATGTGTACAGAAGTGTTTCCATTGGAAGTATAGGAAGCAAAATTACTTGACGTCCACCTTAACGGTTTACGGAAATTCTTTTTGGTCCGCTTTTGTTTTCCTTAGTGGTAAAATTTAGTAAGTGCCATAAGTTCAAACGACAAAAGTCCGACCTTCAAAAAAATTAGACAGTAAGAAAAACTCTGAAATTCCGAAATAACAAGCCTTATTTTGCTTAGACATGCAATAAAAATTGAAATTTATATGAATTTTAAAGTTTTTATTTCATGTGACATATACTTGCAGATCGGGCTACAGGGCCCGAGCGCTACTCTGGAACGAGCGTAGCGAGCCTGGTGTTAAAAAAAGATGTGTTTAAAAATGAGAACCTGAACCTACTCGATTTTTTTTAAGTGCAATCGTATCGCAAAGGTGTGCATGACATACTCAAATATAAGTAACCATACTTACTTAGTACAAATAACTGCATCAATAAATATATCGTATTACCTCATTTAAGATATTACAGATCGAGAAATTGTTTAATAAATGTGTAAAGTGACATAATTAGTACAACAAATTCACTGACCACAAGCAATTTAATTATGCGTGAAGTATGTTTATGTACGTGTTTACATTAACTTTAGTTGTGTCAATCTCATAAATAATATATTGTCGCTTCATCACTATATTCCTCATAAAATTGTGCGGTACATTTGCCCAGCATGTGACAACGAGTACATCTATTATCCCAGATGTGCCATCGAATAATATACTTCCAGTTGATTCTATGAATAAATGAGTATGTATGGAGTACACATACTCCAAATTTTAATTTGAGCCGCGGGTCGCTTAGAGGTTAGAGATTGAAACCCCAGGTTCAAACGCAGCCTGATAGGCAGGGATGCGCCAAGCGGGGGTTCAATGGGTGCTAAGCCCCCGGGCGCCAGATTTCGGGGGCGAAGGACCCACAATAAATTTTTTCGGTTTATAAATTAATATCAGTGACGTGGGGAAAGTTATGAAAACGTTATACTGTGAGAAATCGTAATGCTAAGTGGAACGTTTACTTTTTTTAGTAAAAATAACTCGTTTATAATTCAACAGAAAACGTCTTGAAATCAGAGAATAATTTTTACTGTTTTGTTCAGTAAAAAATACCGAGTGCAAAGGATTGAAAATTCTATTTCTAATTTTTTTTTAAATCTTGAAGATTTCAGCATTTATGAATGCGCGGCCAGCTTTTTGACAAATGGTGCCAATATGTAGAAAAAACACAATGGACTTCAAAAAGCATAATTTGTAGACTTAAGACCCTTACGCGTTTTATATATTTTGAGCGGCTCATACTTAACAATCTGTAGGGAATTTTTTTTTGTCGTCATTTACGACCAGATTTTAAACATTTTCAGCGTTGTTCAAGAAATATATGCTTACTTTTCTGAATTACCTTTTCGTTAGCAAATTTTCAAGAAAGAGCTTTCCAGCGTTGACCATAAAACAGGGTGGGAAAATATTATAGGATCGATGCAATACAGATAACGAGCACTGGGGTGCAATTTAGATGCATTCCACGATATTAGATATTTTGGTTAAAATAGTTAAACAGACGCCCGTCATGTTTAATATTACATGTACATATATCATCCTCCTCAACCATTCTCAATTTTCTGCTGGATGAAGGTCTCCAAGTTTCTTTCACAACAGCCTGTCTTGGACCGGTCTCCTCCATCTTACTCCCGCATGCTTTCGAACTTTTTTTTTTTGATTGGAGTTTTAACGACCACCGTGAACAACTCAATGGGCTATAAGCAGTCGCCTGTCCCTAATTTCGGGTCACTGGTTCCAGGGAAGGGAGAGGGCCAGTGCCGTAAGACACAACATCTATGCCTCACCGGGATTCGAACCCGGACCTCTTTCGGACGAATGATCAGAGGCCATCGCTTTGACCACTGCGTCACCGAAGCGGCCCAACGGGTTCCTCATCTTATCTTGCTTAGTTATATATACTCTGTGTGTCCACCAAGAAGCAGCAGTAATATGTTTATCACCGTACATGACGAAACTTTTTTTTTTCTATTTTTTTTACAGGTAATACAGACTTTTGTGTAAATTGACAGAGAGAGAGAGAGAGAGAGAGAGAGAGAGAGAGAGAGAGGAAGCTGACTTCTTGAATTATTCGTAGCGTCATCTGAACTAGAGTTTTACAGATTTTTTTTCTTCAGTTTTATATGAGACAGTGCTTTATGGAAACTCGAAATAAATATCTTTACCAACATTATTTTCTATTACCGATATATTGCATGTAAAAATGAATAAAAATTGAAAACTATTTTCGTACAAGGGGCGGAAAATGCCCTTGGCGTGCCCCTGCAGATAGGCTTTAACCTCAGGGCTCTCAGTGGTGGTTTTAACAATGGTTTAACATCCGCCGTGCATCGGACGAGCACGGTAAGTGCCGGTCCCAGGGTAGGAATCCCCAGGTTCTCTCTGCATTCGGTGTTCAAAATCGTACGGTGGCGCTATCTAGTGTGATCTCTCTCACTTACGAACTATCCTATCAGAATAGCTTGAACTTCCTTCAGTTTCTGTGTCCTGCCCGGAAGGGCACAGAAACTGAAGGAAGTTAAAAGCACGTATATTTGAAATATATGGATTTTTTTTTGAGTACATATATTTGAATTATATATACTCAGAAATGAGTATATATATTTAAAATTAAAAATACCAGGTACACACTCGCAATTCATTCCCTGTATGCACTCAAAAATGAGTACGTGTCTTTTCAAAAAATGAGATAAGTACTCGGAGCTATTATAAGACCAGAATGTACTCAAAAACGAGCACATTTTGCATATTTCTAAGTACCAATTTTACGTAGTGTAGGGATTACAGCCACCGCTCGTCGAGGTAAACTGTCCACAAATCCATCTAGTGCGAAGAACGGGATGTTCCTCCTTGAGTACATCGAACAACTGTCATTGAAAAAGATCGTGCTGGTCTAGACCTCACCAGTCGTTCAGATTCATCTCATAGGTGTCCAATGAGATTCGGGCTCTGAGCAGGCCAATCCATTCGCGAGACCTGCTTTTCCTCACAAGACTATTGTAACCCTGGAAATATGGCAAGCGGCATTTTCTTGGAAGAAACAGTTTTTGTGTCGGTAGAACTGCCACAACGTTGAGAGCATTGAGTTATCCAGGATACCTTTGTATAGAACAGAGTTCATGTTGCATTGAGTAACAACCAGTGGACCCACAGAGTACCAGCTGAAACATCCCCATACCTTAACTCCAACCCCCTCCATGCTTAATAGTAGTCTATTTACCCCAGAAGCAGACGTTTTTCGGGTAACCAGCAAACCCAGACACGCCCATCAAATTGGAATAATGTGTAGCCGGATTCGTCCTTACATAACACCTACCGCTATTGTTGCTCCAATGTTTGATTTGTGTGTTGTTAACACCATCGTAGTCGCGTGGCTTTATTGCTCTTTGTGATGAGAGGTTTATGGGCGTCTGATCGGCCAACATACCACAGTACATGGGCCTCTCTTCGAAGTGTCTTTTCTGAGATCATAACATCTGTGGTCTCTGGCTGGCAATTTCGTGTCTGATTTCGTTCTTTCTACCCACAAGACAGCGTGTGTCCATTTCTGCTGGAGGAGTCATCTCCACCCTGACCTCTATTTAGACCGAGCAGCCACATTAGTTTTGCCAGAGACCAGGTTCCTTGGATTGACCGTCGCCCATGCGCACGTCCGACGGCTAAAAACTTCCATTTCGGTACTTATGATCCTTTCGGTGGTCACGTGGTGTGCAGACAGGGTGTTTTTATTTCCCATTCGCTATTCTCTAATACGGTCGAAACGGGATTACGGTTGTATCGAGCAAGGCTCTTCTCGTCGTTCCGCTCTCTTGCCCTTGGATACTATATTAACTATCAAGGGCTGCTTCGTTGTATGGGGGCGTTCAGAACATTCCCGATTCCCCGCCTTTATGCTGACACGAACGAGGCATTGCTTGAATTACGCCGATTGAAGCTGTCTCTTCAATTTTAATTGAAACTTCGATTTCTTACAGATCATCCTTTGTACGATGTGGTTTTTCGATCCCTATCATGCTCGTTTATTTGAGAACCTATCTTCGTGCATTCCAATCTTCGGTCTTGTTACGGCGGCCGTAGCTCGTGATGATGCAGGGCTCGACTTGTCGCAGAGACCAGGGTCGTTGAGGCTTCCTTTTGAGGTAGTCACTGATCTCAGCTTTTCTTTTGAGAAGTCCTCAACTCCTGCGTGTCTGTCTACCAGCAGCTCTTGGCTGATCACCGTTCCATCAATTCTGAGTATGTTCCAGTTTTTACCGACGGATTTAAGATGAGTGGTGTTGTCGGATCCGCCGCAGTCTGTGTTTCCGGCGGAGATGCATGCTGTGTATTTCGCTCTTCATGTTCAGTCGAAATCTCATCCTCGTGCTATGGTTTATACGGATCCACAAAACAAGCGACAAATCTCTTCCGAGAAACCCGCATGCAACCAAAAACAATGCTTACAGCATTTTTCGATACGAAAGGTATATATATAATTTGTGACTACACACTTGTGGTGAGATAGAATAAAAATACCAACGTTTACCACAATAAAATGTTTATTATATATCGACTATAGTTTCGCATAGCTTTTGGCTCTGCATCACCAGGACGAATGGAGCGTAAACATTCAAATCATTATGACAGAGTTCTCACGGTCACGGTTTTTCGTCAATTGTTTACACGCGCTTGAAAGAAATGGAGTCGACGTCATGTCGTTGACAAGCTGTGAAGAGTTCCGGTATATGTGGAAAGCTTCTAATACATTAAGCTCTATAGTCGAGTTAGGTTTATCAATGAGCGTAGCGTTTTTAAACAAAAATTTATGGTTATTTTCGTGACAATGTTGGGCTATGGATGACTTTTTTAGTTCACAGTTCCGTACGAGGGTCTTGTTTTCCTTCACACGGAAATTTAAAGCCCTGCGGGTCTGTCCTATATATGAAAGTCCACATTCACAAGGTATCTGATAAATTCCCCCTGAACTTATGTCCTCGACGTAGTCTTTTTGATCCGTAAAAATTTATCTTGTTTATGGATTTAAAACTACTCTAAAATTAAAACTGTTGAGAATTTTTGAAATTCTGAAGCAAATCTGAAGAGCAAAAGGGATAACTGCCCAATTCTCTCGTATTGGGATGTCTATTGGCATGAGCAGGCTAGTTTCGGTTTCCTAAATTTTTTGACCGCTTTGTCTATAACGGAAGGGCTATATCCTCTGTGTACTGCAATTCGTTTAAGAAAATCAAGCTCTTTCTGCAAGGAATCCTCAGTTGAGCGTATATGTATTTGCCCGATATGCGTATGTGCAAAAGGTGAAGATTGTTTTTTTGTTTCCATGGGTGATTTTGCATGTGGGGGTAAGGAAACAGCAAATGGTTTTCGATAAACTGTTGTACTAAAGGATCCTTCAAAGCGTGACACGAGGACGTCAAGGAATGCTAAACATCCATTATTTTCAGTCTCACATGTGAACTGTATATGAGGATCAATTGAATTGATAAGTTCAACTAATTTAGGTATTTCCAAGTTCATGCCATTCCAGAGAATAAAACTATCATCTACATATCAAAACCTCGTGTCACGCTCTGAAGGATCCTTTAATACAACACGGTGAGTGTGTCGTCTGGAGTATTGGATAATATGAGAGGACAGGCTGGTGTAGGTGTGATTTTAAGTGAAAAGATGAAGAACAACTTGATTCACTATAGTTGCATAAGTGAGAGAATTCTCTGGATTCGTTTGAAAGTGAAACTTCAGAGAATTGTAATTGTTGTAGTGTATGCTCCTTGTGACTCTGAAATTTCTGATAAGAAAGAAGATTTCTGGAATGAGCTAAAAGCTGTTTTGAGCGTTTGGTGCTAAAGAAAAAGTTATAATAGCAGAGGATTTCAATGCAAGAGTAGGTGTGCAGAATGCGATTTCTGACAATGTTCTGGGTAAGTATAATGATCCTTGTGTGAATGATAATGGTGAAAGATTAATTGAACTCTGCATTGAGAATGGTTTGTGTGTATCTAATACATTTTTCAACCACAAGTATATCCACACATATACTTGGGAAAATCGTACTTTTGGTCAAAAGAGTGATAGATTTTGTTGAGTACGATCAGCGTTTGAAACACTTAGTTGTTGACACCCGTGTTATGAGAGGTGCAGATGTTGGTTCTGATCATTACTTGGTAGTGTCACGAGTGAAACTTAATGTTGGTTGGAGGAAATGGAATAGGAAGAGACCCAGGATAGAAAGAATAAAGGTTGATAGGCTCCTTGAAGATCATCAGCGGTATTCTGACTTACTCAGAGAACGACTGAAGGATCTGAAGTCTGGTGAGAGGGATGTAGAAAAGAAGCTGGAATGTTTTAAGAACTGTATTGTCACTGCTGCTAAAGAGGTCTGTGGCACCACAATAGTGGGTAACAATAGAGGAGATGCTTGGTGGAATAGTGAGATTGAAGAGGCAGTAAAGAGAAAGAAGGAAGCCTATTTGGGGATGTTGCAAGGTAGAGTCTCTGTGGATGAATATCGCTGTAAGAAGCGTGAAGCTGCTAAGCTGGTTCGCCACAGTAAGGCAAAAGATAGGAAGGAGAAAGTGGATAGGAAGGAGAAAGTGGAAAGGCATGAACTGGCTTTTTGGAAAGATAGGAAGTCCTTCTGGAAGTACATGAGATTCAGGAAAAATAGGGGAAACAAAGTTGTAAGTTGTGTAGAGAATGAGATTGGGAAAATGATTTGGGAGTCCAATGAGTTAAGTGACAGATGGGGGAATACTTCTGTGAGTTATTAGATCAGGAAAGCAAAGATGATTCTCAGACAGGTGCAGATGATGTCACAATGAGGGATGAAAGCACAGGAGGGATCTCAAGAGAAGAGTGTGTAAAGCTGTAAAATCTCTTCAGAATGGTAAGGCTCCAGGAGTTGATGGTATAACTGCAGAGATGTTGAAGTATGGTGGTGACTCTATAATTGACTGGTTAACTGAATTTTGCTAGTTGTTCTGGGAGTTAGGAATGGTCCCTCAGGATTGGAAGGATGCTATTATTGTTCCCTTGTATAAGGGAAAGGGTGATCAGACTGAATGCAAAAACTATCGTGGTATGAGCCTACTGAGTGTGCCAGGGAAAGTGTTTGGTAAGGTTGTTATTGAAAAAGTACGGGGTCTTACATCAGAGAAAGTGTGGGATGTTCAGAGTGGTTTTATGCCTGGTAAAGGCTGCACTAACCAGATTTTTGGATTACGCATGATGACTGAAAAGTATCTGGCTGTTGGGAAGAAAGTTTTTACTGCCTTCATAGATTTAGAGAAAGCTTACGACCGAGTGAATAGGACACCTTTGTGGAAGGTATTGAATGAACATGATGTTACTGGGAATCTACTTAATAGTGTAAAAGCCATGCATGCTGGTAGTAGTGCTTGTGCACGAGTGAATGGTGTTTTATCAAAATGGTTTTCCATTGGTGCAGGAGTTAGACAAGGTTGTTTAATGTCACCATGGCTGTTTAATATATTTATGTACGCATGCATGCGTGATGCCAAAATAGATAATAGTGGTTTATGTCTTGGTGATATCCGTGTGTGCAGATGGCTGTATGCTGATGACACTGTCCTGTTGGCAGAGAGCAAAAGTGAGTTGCAGAGTATGTTGACTCGGATGCACGAAGTTTGCATGATATTCAAACTGAGTATAAATAAGTGAAAAACCAAAGTTATGGTGTTTGAGAGAGGAACTGATAGCACTGAATGTAATGTAAGCATAAATGGCACTGTGATTGACCAGGTGAGTGAATTTGTGTATTTAGGAAGTATGTTTGACAGAGAGAACAAGTTGGATGGTGAAATCAGTAGGCGAGTGAATTCTTCTTTGAAAGTCATAGCTGCTCTGGGAGGTTTTCACAGGAATGATGGGTTCTCTAGAGAGTCCCGCATGGCTGTGTATGAAACTGTAATTGTTCCTACTCTGATGTATGGCAGTGAAACCTGGGTACTGCAGAAGAAACATAGGAGTCGTTTGTGTGCTGGAGAAATGCGTTACTTACGTGGGGTTTGTGGCAAGACACGATCTGATTGTGTGAGAAATGAAGATGTATTGCAGTTGTGTGATGTGAAGCAAAATGTTGTTAGCAAGGTGGAGACCAATATGCTTCGGTGGTTTGGCCATGTTGAAAGAATGAGTGATGAAATGCTTACTAAGAAAATCTTTTCAGCCCAAGTGGTAGAAAGGAACGGCAGACGAAGGCCAAGGAAGACATGGGTGGATCAGATTCAGGAGTGTCTGCATGAGAAAAGGATTATGAGTATGAAGTATAAAATATCTTGTGTGCGGTGTGTAATGGATATCAGTGAAGCACGAGTTGTGTGTCAAGATCGATGTAAATGGAGAAGTTTGATACGATAACAATAGGTAAAAATATCTGGAAGTTTGTATTTCTTTTTGGAGCTAACCTCTGAATCTCAGAGAACAGCTAAGTGATATGTATGTATGTATTATCTAAAACCATTTGCAGTTTCCTTACTCCCACATGTAAAATCAAATCACCCATAGAAACAAAGATCTCTGCCTTTTTCACATACGTATATCGGGGAAATACATATATTCTCAACTGAGGAATCCTTGCAGAAAGAGCTTGATTTTCTTAAACGTATTGCAGTACACAGAGGATATATAGCCCTTCCGTTCTAGACAAAGCTGTCCAAAAATTTTAGGAAAACGAAACCAGTCTGCTCGCTCACGCCAGTAGAGCCTCCCAATACGAGAGAAATGGGCAGTAATCCCTTTTGCTCCTCAGATTTGCTTCGGAATTTCACAAATTCTTAAGATTTAATTTTAAAGTAGTTTTTAAACCCATAAACAAGATACATTTTGACGGATCAAAAGACTATGTCGAAGATATAAATTCCTAGAGAATTTATCAGATACCTTGTGAATATTGGACTTTCCTATACAGGACAGACCCGCAGGGCTTTGTTGCCGCGTGGAGGAACACAAGGTTTACGTACGGAACTGCGAACTGAAGAAGTCTTTTATAGCCCAACATTGTCACGAAAATAACCATACATTTTTGTTTGGAAAAGCTATGCTTATTTATAAACCTGATTCGACCATCAAGCTTAATGTATTAGAAGCTTTCCAAATATACCGAAACTCTTCACGGCTTGTTAATGACATGACGTCAACTCCATTTCTTTCAAGCGCGGGGAAACAACTCACCAAAAATCGTGATCGGCAGAACTGATGACGTCACAATAAGGGCCTGACTTAGGATGTGCACAGGGCCTCGATTGACCTACGTCTGGGGCCCCCTCGATTAAAATTTTCAATCAAACAGTCGAAAAGAATATTTACTGGTAATTTTTTTTTGCAAGCAGTTTTTCTAGCAGTAAAAACATTAAAACATATCCCACATGCTAGTCAACTTTATAGCCAATGTGGCTGGTAATAGACGGGCATTCACACCACTTGTACTTTTCCACTCCCGCAGAGTTTACAGCTGTAACATTAATTACTCTGGAATTCATTTTTTGCTTTATAGTATAATTTACAGAAATAACTTTCCTCCCAGAAATATAATTTAAAACACCTGTTTTTTGTTTTTTTTATTGGAGCTTTAACGACCACCGTGAGCAACTCAATGGGATATAAGCAGTCGCCCGGGTAAACCTTCCGATTGTGGCCCAGAAATAGTTTTCTGAAGCGACGATAGATGGCGACACGTTATCATCACATCGTGAAGCGTAGCGTTACGTTGTTAAATTGGCAAAGGAAGTAAATAATATGGATGTTCAATCGCCTCATCGTAAGACATTCCTTTGGCGAAACAATAAGTCAGAATCATCACTTTATCGACAGGAATGTGGGCACAAAAAAGCACGTACCAAGTGTACGGGAAGAGTACTCTTCATTCCCTGAAGCGTGCTTCTTCCGACACCTGAATTGTACTAAACGATGAGACGCATCGACACGTACAGCCATGAGATGGCCCTCAGAACATATTTTGGAGATGGGAAACAAATCCTGTTCTTCACACCATGAAATAGAGGTATCCTTATCCTTCCCAACTTCATTAAAGAACTTTCTGCAGATCCACATATCACAGGAGTAGTAGAGATCGAAAAAAGCACTTACGTAACACAGGAGCATAGAAGGAGAACAAAGTGAGGTAAGTAGCTTGCTACCGTGTTGCCATCTATCGGAGCGGGCCACTTTCGGAAGGTTAGCCGTCACCCGTACCTAATTTAGGGTCACTGGTTCTAGGGAAGGGCCAGTGCCGTAAGACAAACACAACATCCATGCCTCACCGGGATTCGAACCCGGACCCCGTTCGGACGAATGATCAGAGGCCATGGCTTAGACCACTGCGCCACGCAAACACCTAGTTTACCATAAACTTAATGGAACTGATGAACCAATGGTAGTTTTAACTGTAAGAAGTAATCCCTTACAGCTGACCACACACATTGTGGGATAAATTATTGCAACACTCCATGCAAATTATTACAACAGTCTTTAAAGTAGAGTCAATTGAACTTTTTTTGTATTTTTATTTGTGCAAAAATAAACCCTACATAATTATGAATATTAATTCACAATTTTTGTTCTCCATGACTAATATTAATAATAAAAATATTTTTTAGTAAATTCTACATGGTTGCTGAAATGCTTTTCATGTATAATATGCCGTATGGCTCCGAATATAGGCTGTTCCCATTGCATTTTGATTGTTACAAATAGGGGTGAGATTAAGATGTTATACTGGCCAATCGCAGCTCAGCGCGACGCTTGAGGTTTATTATTCAAAATAACAACAACTTGGTTTCCAAAATCTCATCCTAAATTTTGAAATCGTACCGAATAATAATTTCGTGCTATAACGGAAAACATTTCAATTCTGAAAATTTATATTTTATTAAGGTAGTTTGGAGGCCCCTGCAAATTCTGAGACCCTGTGCAGGTGCACAAATCAGGACCTGGTCACAATGATTTGAATGTTTACGCTCCATTCGTCCTGATGATGCAGAGCCAAACGGTCGCTTTCTCGGGAGCTCTTGTTTAAGCCTAGCAATCTCAGTTCGTTTTAGTTACAAATTTTGAGATAGAGTTTAGTGCACTCGTGTTTATCTTTTGTTTTAACATACAAAAAGTGTGTTAGGTATTATTTTGCTCAACTTAATGTGTTTTTAGTTATTCCAAGTGTTGCGACACTTGAGCTTTCGTTGCCGGTTGGCCACGAATGTCGGCTGCCGAAAATGTTATGCAGCTAATCAACATTGCCGAGTCTAGAGTCAAAGCCATGCAACCTGGCTCGTCTTTGTTTCTAGAAAGTCTGCTACTACATCTCAACAGTGTGCTACGTCGTTTTTGGATACTTCTCAACGGAAAACATTATTCGCGCCAATCCACTTGTTCCTGGGTCTGGTGCCATGGCCTGACCCGGACTGCCTTTGCTATCATACGCATAGATTGCTCACAACAGCCAGCAGGGTCTTTTTTTTTTTTTTTTTTTTATTGGAGGTTTAACGACAACCGTGAGCAACTCAATGGGCTATAAGCAGTCGCCCGTCCCTAATTTAGGGTCACTGGTTCCAGGGAAGGGAGAGAGCCAGTGCCGTAAGACAAACACAACATCCATGCCTCACCGGGATTCGAACCCGGACCCCGTTCGGACGAATGATCAGAGGCCATCGCTTAGACCACTGCACCACCGGGGCGGCCCAGCAGGGTCGTATTGCTTCTTCTGCTCCTGCAACGAGTGCTGAGATAACACCAATCATAACTCGCATCGAAAATGTATTGAAAGTGAAGGTTACGGATGATTCACCGGAAGGTAAGGAATTTCAGTCTGCTTTATTATTGATTGTTTTCCCCGTCATTTCGGGATACCCACTCTAAATGGAAGCAAAAGTAGTACGAAGGAAATTATTGAATCGGTAAGACGAATGGGAGAAGTAATATTACATTTTACCCACCGTGCTGTAGTTGATCAAATTCTGGTGAACGGAATTGATAAATCTTTCCATCTAATTCCTACCCCTACCGCCCAGCGACCAATTCCGGACGCATAATTAATTCAAACTTTGGGAATAGTCGTGGGAGAAACTAAACGGCTGCCTGCTGCTGCTCGTGACTCTCCCTTCAGCTATGTGAAAGGAGGACGCAGACAATATAGTGTTGTATTTCCTACTGAAGAAACAATCATCAACCGGCCGGACACTTTAGAATTTAGCACTGACACCCATACTTACAAGTTTTCTGTGTTTGCAGGAGTGCAGTGCTTTAGGTGTAAAGCCGAGGGGCATGTAACAACAGAATGCCCGCATAAAAACCCGCCTCCCAGTGATACCATGCAGACTCTTGCCCTGTTACCAACTTCTGCTAAGCAACCTGTTCCGTCAGCAGACACTGCTGTTAACCCTAATCAGCTGGCTCAAGACTCCAATCTTCTTAACATCACTTCCATCGTTTCACAGCCTCCAGTTACTATTGTTGAGTCCACTTTAGAAAACATTAAGCTATTTGATGGTGTACAGACTGAATATATTTTACCTGATGAACCCACCAACATATTACTATAGCTGAAGTTCATGCACCGGTCTCACATGCAACTCAGCCAACTAACCCCAAGGCTTTGAAAACTCCTGGGAAACGTACAAAAACTAGTCGTTCCCTGCCTAAGCAAAAACGCGGTGGTGCTAGAGGTAGGCCTCGCTGTAAAGGACGATCTTCTACTCGTCAATCACCCATAACACCCTCCTCGTCACCCTGTGCAAGGTGTGGAGTTTCTCCGATTCATACTTCGAACGCTTTTGCACCTTTAGCTGACCTCGATGCAGCAATGTAGGTCTCATGCTCTTTGATTCCGGAATCTCACCCAAAATCCGATTACTTGGTACAGCTGCTTAGTGATAGTACTGTTCCCACTACACCACTAACTTATGAAGAACTGCTCTTTCGTTATCGTCAACCTAAGAAAACAAATGGAATATCAATAATGCGAATTAATTCTAATCTCAACAGGTTTCCCGGAATGGTCCAACAATTTGAATTTCTAGAAGTTTTGGCCAGCGAATCCCCCTCCTTCAGAGGAGGCTCAATATCTTCGACGTGTCAAATACATAATCATCTTATCGAAAGAAGCGGAAAAACAGCTTCTGCCAAAAAATGACATCTAATATCAAGATCATTGTTTTCAATTGTCGAGGCTTCGCTGCACCAGCGGCGAATGCACTCGTTTTTGGAGATCTGCATTCCTCCATGCTTATATTGTGTTATTTCAAGAAACAAATTGTTCATAATCCACAGTTTTTCTCCCCGTTGGCCGTACAAGTTAAATCATAATTATCGTGCCCATTTTGGAAATGGAACAGCTATTGGCTTTCACAACAAGATTTTTCCTCTACTTGTTGAGTCACAAAGTCAGTTCGGCGTCTTTCAATACATCTTTTTTCCTGTATTCAGAGAAGTATATTCGTAACATTCATGTTCCTATTCAGGGTATTGCTGCAAAGACTGTTAATTCATGTCCATTCTGTTGTAACTAATATCCCGACGTCAGGTGTTGCAATATTTGGAGGAGACCTCAATTGCACATTAAACCCGCAGCTGGATCGTAATAACTCACATGAAAGTCGTTTTACGATTTCTTCGACCACGGATTAGACCCACTACGCATGAATCAAGCGTTTCTTCCTATCATTGCCCTGTTTTGCCTGGTACTTCAGCTTTCCACCCAATAGTCTGGACACTGGATGCATCCTGCTTACAAGATCCCACGTTTCAAACAGATGTTCATAACATTCTTTCAACTTCTGTTGCACAGCTCGCTAATTCCCAAGACCCGACTTCTCTGTGGCTTGCAACTAAGCAACAAATTTTGACATTACGATGGCTGGCGATCGGTGTTGACGCAATGTGATTTCTGCCCAGTGCTCTGAATGTCAAAGTGAAGAAATTCATCCGAGCGCGGGTAAACGGCGGGAGTAACTATGACTCTCTTAGGGACGTTCAGCCAGAGTTAGACGACTGGAAAATAAAGTTTGGAGCTTGTCTCCAAATTTTTTGGCTAATTGACTCTTTTATAACAAGTAGTCTATTTTCGGGACTTAGTCTCTGAGCGAGCTGTGGTTGCGTCCGGTAAGAGGTCTATCGGCTCTCTTATCGAAGTTGTGGATCACACCTATTCGTGGTGCCCGCTGAGCTTGTTTGGACTTTGTTCAGAGAGGCTTGGGAGCGATCAGATAGATTAATTTCAACTCTGAATGTTTCATCCATTCAGGTACCAAGTGATCTCACAGCGATCCTTCTCTCTTCCGTGAAATAACGGGAAAGGGAAACTTATCCTGCAGTCTGATTGCGTATTGTGCTGATTGCGCGGTGTCACTGACACTTGCTTCGCTGGATCTCGATTCGCAGGAAATACCATCTCTTGTGTGGGTCGTAACATCGGACTAGACCAATGGATGTGGAGGAAATACGAAGCACTGAAGAGCTTACGGCAGAGAATGAAGACCGTAGAACTTCCAGGAACACGTCCAGTGCTGACGATCAACTGGACGTGGAGGTGTTGGAGTCGACACTTGCGGATGAGAGCAGTGGTTCCTCTGAGGAGCCCCACCCTTGACCACTCCATTCTGGAGCAGCTGATCGGTCCCTTCGATCCTGATTTTGGTGGCTTTGACTCTTCCTCGGTAGAGATGATCGATCTTAGTACTGCTGTCTCAAATCAGTCTGTTGGCGCCTATAATGCCGAACATGGGAATCACCAGCTTCCAATGATGCACAGATTACCTAGGTAAATTTGACTGACTCGGTACCTGGGTCCACAAACTAGTCAGCCCCAAAAGGATAACTTGTCTTTCACGGAATGTGACAGGGAGTTTGCTACTCAAATCGGCCTCTCCCTGCATCGCCGAAAAGTGCATGCTCAAGAATATCACGCACAGGTGAATGTGCAAAGGCTCGATGGACTGGCGAGGATGTCGATATCATGGCGCGGTTGAGATGTTCCGGGGTCATGGCAGTCAACCAAGATCTGCTGGTGTCCTTTTTGGAAGGATACTCGAGGCAATTAAAGACAAGAGGCGTCAACAGTTCTACTGTGTGAGGGTAGAATACTTTGCCAACAGAATGCAGTCAGAAGCCGGGAAGTCTGACTCCGGGATAGGAGGTAGAGCCACACTGATTGGCGGGGCCGTATCAGTGTGGCTCTACCACGGTCGTCAGGTGACCCCGATGAGATCCTTGACGGAGTGGTAGACACTTTAAACACCGCGAGGGTGGAGGAGGCCAAGGCGAGGCTTTGGCGTGCCCTGGGTCTCTCATTTCCAAGAGATAAAGTTTATAAGCCTGCTCCTACTCCTGTGCGTGAAGTTGATTTTGATGAAGTGCCTCCGAATCACCTTTCGGGGTTGAAGAGGAGGCAGCGCGCAGGAGGCAGGAGTATGCGCTTGCACAAAAGAGATTCCGGACAGACCGCAAAGGACTGGTTCAGGACTTGTTTGAGGCCAAGTCCATCTCAAGTTCACTGCTGACATCTGCAGTATTTGATTTCTGGACTGGCACCTTCACTGCTCCCGAACATCTGGAGCAAGATTCTATAATCTGGAGATCCACCATTCCAGACAATGAGACACTTTGAGATCTGATGCTTCCTTTCTCTCTCAGTGAGGTGGAGAGTGGTGTCACCAAAGAGCCCCCCCTGCGGGTTACTGAGAGTTGAAGTCAATTCAGGTTACTGAGAGTTGAAGTCAATTCAGCTCAGGGTTAGAGCTAAGCTCTACAACTGCTTCCTTTACCTTGGGTGGGGGTGGGGGTCCGGAGGACTGGAGTGGGAGCAGAACAGTCCTCTTACCGAAGAAGCAAGATGCTTACCTTTCCGAAGAATAGAGGCCCCCTTTTTAATGTCTTCGGTACTCCTTAAAGGTGGTACCACAAACTTTTGGCATCTAGGTTAGCATCGTTAGTAAAATTCGCCCCTGAGGAACAATGGCTTTATTTCTGAAAATGGGTGTGCGATGGCTACCACCGTACTGGAATTTACCATACGGGCCACAGTCCAGAGCAGCAAACCCTTCTTTGCGTCTATTGACGTACAAAAGGCCTTTGACCGAATCTCTCATGCAGCCATCCTGGAAGGTGCAAGGCAGGCAGGAGTCCCTCCACCATTCGTTTCCTATCTGGGAGAGATGTATGGGAAGCAGTGGACGACAATTAACTTCACACGCAAGACATCTGCTGTTATTCGTCCACAACGTGGAGTCTGGCAAGAAAACCCACTATCTCCTCTCCTTTCCAAGGCAGGCAGGAGTCCCTCTACCATTCGTTTCCTATCTGGGGGAGATGTATGGGAAGCAGTGGACGACAATTAACTTCACACGCAAGACATCTGCTGTCATTCGTCCCCAACGTGTAGTCCGGCAAGGAGACCCACTATCTCCTCTCCTCTCCTCTTTAGCATCGTGCTGGATACCATGTACAGATCCCTCCCAAACTATCTGGGAGTCGGGAGCCTTGACAACACTAGAATAGCATATGCTGACGACCTGGTTTTGACGTGCTAGTCACCTGTGGGCCTTCAAACCAGTGTTTCTTTCAGGACTTTTTGGCGGGGGGGTGGGGGGTGGTGGAGGAGGGGACGTTAGAAGGGACAAGTTTTTTTTTTATTTGAGATATATATATATACACTGTATATTGAAGAGCAAAGCTGAAAACTAAGGAAAATCTTTTGAATTTAAAACGAAAGTTGCAAAATAACCTGAAGATCAAAACGCGCAACGCAGCAGTTATGAAAATTCAGAATTCACATTCTATTACGAAGAGACCTAAGCAAAAAAAAAAAAAAATATATTTTTGACTCATACCAAGTACAACATGGAAAAGGTTATGTATCTACCGGTGTGAGTAAAAAGAGAAAAAATAAAAAATAAAATAAAACAACTGAATGTAGAAAGTGACAACTCTGCGGAGGTCATGACATATATATATTTTAAAAAAAAATTTTTGGTGGGCTTATTACTTGCATCTATGGCTTTGCAGAAACCCATTTCCAACTAGGTCTTTGTGGAAGTGAGAAAATGCAGAGTTTTTGCTGGTCCTTGATAAAGCCAAGGCTCAGTATTCTCGACACTTTCTACATTCAGTTGTTTTATTTTATTTTTTATTTTTTCTCTTTTTACTCACACCGGTAGATACATAACCTTTTCTATGTTGTACTTGGTATGAGTCAAAAAAAATTTTTTTTTTTTTTTTTTTTTGCTTAGGTATCTTCTTAATAGAATACACTGTACATATGTATATAATTTTTAACTACAATATCTACATATCTAGTAGTAATTACTATACATATATAATACAGGGGTGTATTAAGAGGGGGCCTTGTCCCCCGAAAATGTTTCACTTTTTAGTTTTTAGTTAAAACGCGACTTATATTGGAAAACAAAATGCCTTAATTTAATAAAAAATGATCAACTTACATTAAAAAACTGCTATAATTTTTCTTCTATTTTTCGTTAACTTTAATTTTGTTCAAGCGGAATTCAAAAACGTTATATTTTTGGTCGCCCCCACCCGAAGAAAATTCTATATACGCTCCAGATATAGTAATTGACATAGATACAGTATAGTATAGTAATGTTTGTTCTTCAAGCATTTCAAGAACAAACTTTTTTCACCTAAGCTAGGGGGGCGGTTCACGATGTGGGTGTTTGTTTCAGCAGGTTTGAAAGTTTTATCTATTAAAACGCATTTAGCACACTTCTGATCCTGAATCGCGATTCCCTGACTATGAGGTATGATTAGTCTATTATATTTTGTAGAATGGCATGTGTCTTAGTTTATTTTGCAAAAAAAGTGTATTATGATACTTGAACAAATATTAAAAAAATATATAATTGGGGAAGAATTTGTAGCTTCAAAAGAAATGAAATTTCCTTTTTCATTATAGCCTGAATTTATTCACATTTGGCTGGGTATGTCTCCGGAGGGGGAGGGGCGAATGGTAGTTTCCGGATAAGAAACACTGCTTTAGACTCACTTTACGCTTGTTGCCAAATGTCTTGCGTCTTGTGGGCTGAAGGTTAACCCACAGAAATCTATGAGCAGTTCTCTGGAGACTGCAGCTGGAACAGACACTGTGGTTGTGAAGAAGGGCCGAACATTCCATCTCTTCGGTCAAGAACTCCCGTTTTTGAGTCCGGAGAACAGCTTCGGGTATCTGGGGGTAGAATTTGGGTCCTTGGTTAGAGCTCAAGCCGATACCATCAGTGAGCTCAGGAGAAAGATATCCGTCCTGCAAAAGGCCCCACTCAAGCCACAGCAAAAAGTTTCCATCTTGAGACAGAACGTGATTCCATCGCTATATCATCAGCTCGTTCTCTCTCGGCCTCCGAGTGGGTACCTTGAAAAGTAAGATCGTCTCATCCGGGCAGCTGTGAGGAGTTGGTTCCACCTACCTGCTGACACCCCGGTTGCCTACTTCTATACCAGGATTGGAGACGTCGGCATGGGTATCCCATCACTGCGGTAGAGCGTTCCGCTGTGGAGATGCCACAGACTGAAGGGGCTTTAACCAGCGTCGGCATTCATTACCTCAAGATCTAAGTGCTGAACTGTCAAAGTGTGAGCGAATGCTCTGGTGGAACTCTGAGGGGGCAAGAACTCTTCTCCGTTCGACTGACCATCTTACTGGACGATGGAGACACCGATTTATCTCGGGCATCGATGGTGGAGGACTCCGTGAAGTTTATGAAGTAGGGGCTTACCATTCGTGGCAGTTCCGTGCCGCCATCATGTCTGGGTCAAAATAAACTGAAGAGCAATTGAATTAGAGACAGCTGGCGTTATGCAACTGTGGTGCCGTGGGCGGTCATGTAAACGGAAACGACATGACGTATGCAGCGATCAGACAATATAAGGAGTGATGCGACGGGAATCAGTAAGAGTCTGACGCAGTATGGGGAAAAAGAAGGATCTAAGCGCATTTGATAGTGGGCAAATGGTCGGGGCCCGACGAATGGGTCACTCCATCTCGGAAGTCGTGCAGGCACTGGGATTTTCACGAGCCACTGTGTCACGGGTGCACCGTGAGTACATCGAATCCGGTAAATCCATCCCTGCAAGTGCCAACTGCCGTGGACAACAGCATGTGGATGAGCGGGTTCATCGTCGGCTAGCTCGCATTGCAACAGCGGATAGACGGGCCACAGTGCAAGAAATCACTCGGCAATTTAACGCTGGTGCACGAAAACGTGTAAGCAGCCACACCATCCAGAACCATCTCCTCGCTATGGGGTACAGAAGCCATCGTCCCACTAGGGTACCGCTGCTGACCGCACATCACAGGGTGCAAAGATTAGCATGGGCGCGGGAACATCGCCACTGGACCCTAGACACGTGAAAAAATGTTGCCTGAACTGATGAGTCGAGATTCAAGTTTAGTACATGCGGATGGCAGGATACGAGTACGGCGCAAACCACATGAAGCGATGGATCCTTCTTGCCAGCAGGGTACTCTTAAAGCTGGTAGGTGTGGCATTCTTGTCTGGGGAATGTTTACGTGCACTGAAATGGGACCCCTGGCACGTGTGTCATCGTCCCTCACAGGTCAACGTTACCGGGATATCCTGAAAGACCATTTGCTCCCGTTTGTGGGTCTTCAACATCCCACTAGGGACCTCATCCTGCAACAAGACAATGCAGCTCCCGAATTGTCTCCGAATGGTTGGATAAACACTCCACCGACGTGACCTCGTTTCCTTGGCCAGCTAGGTCACCTGACCTCAATCCCATTGAGCACATATGGGATGCCATCGAGAGAGTTGTTCGATGCTTTGACTCCCCTCCATCAAATCTTCGTGAACTGTGGGAGCTTGTTCAGGGGTCGCGGATCCGTATGACTTTCCAACGCTTTCGGTGTCTTGTCGAGTCCATGCCAAGACGAATCGCCGCCGTCATCAGGGCGAATGGTGGTGCTACACGTTACTAGACAGGTATCTCTAATTCAATTGTTCTTCAGAGTATGTCAACGCAAATAAGGTCAGGACACAATCACTTCCGACTAGATCAAGAACTTCACATGGCCATCCGAGATAACAAAGTTCCTGTAGTGCGGGCTGCTTTGCGGTGGAAACCCAACACCGTGTTCTCAAAGTGTGCCGCCAAACGCATAACATCCGGATGAAAAAACATGATGCATTTATCCACTATTTGCATCGGCCGGTGGCACAACGACATATGGAGCCCACCAAGGACCCTGAGTACCGCCTCACTGATGGCAATGTTCGGAAGCCTGACCAGGTGATCCGTCGCCCATGACTTCCATCGGCGATCTTAGACGTCCAAATTGCCAGCGACTTTGCAGACTTGGACAGGGAACACACGAGGAAGGTCTCGCATACGCACAAAACACTGAACTACAACATCGAGTTCACGGTCATGTGATGCGCCTCCAGTAACCAAGTCTGCTACTTTTAACAGCCGTGGTGTACTGTGCTTGGCTTCATTTAAAGATGCTAAATCCTTGGGCCTTGTGGGTACTCGGGACCTTCCAATCCTGTCCACCAAGGTCCTTGTCGGTGGTGTCGCAGCTTGGCGAATCTTCAACAGGTCCTATCAGAGCAGAAGATATGAGTGTATACACTGAGTAGCCACTTGATTATGACCACCTGACAGTTTTAAGCAAATGAGCTATGACTGCACGCTGTTGCCGCCAGAGAACGAGGCTAGGATAAAAAGGGAAAGCTTAGTGCTTGCGACAGTAGTAGAAGTGATTTTTGGGTGACTAGATGGGTAAAAAATGCGATTGAACGGAATTTCAACGTGGGATGATTGTAGAAGCTCGGAGCAATGGAGCGAGTATCACCGAAACCGCCGCATTCGTGAAATGTTCCAGAGCAACTGTTGTTAAAGGGTTTAAAGACTGGACTGTCAGCCCAAAAAAACTGGGTCTCTACGTGCAACGTGTGGTCTTCATCGACTAGTGACTGCTCGGGCGGAACGGAGAGTGTCCAGACTGGTAACAGACAACAGAAGGGCAACAGTGCAGCAAATTACAGACCATCTTAATCAAATATCCCCTCAAATGATCTCTGCACGCACTGTTCGCCGGATGGGATATGGCAGCCGAAGGCCTGTTCAAACACCTTTGCTGTCTGCAGTTAACAAGAGAAAACGTCTCCAGTTCGCACAGGAGCACAAGGATTGGACAGTCGATAATTGGAAACAAATTATGTGGTCCTATGAATCACGTTTTAAGTTGCACGAGTGAGAATTTGGCTGAAACAGCACGAAAGCATGGACCCCAGATGCATTGCTACAGCCCTTCAAGCTGGTGGAGGTAACGTTATGGTTTGGGGAATGTTTTCCTGGCATGCTTTGGGCCCTTTAATTCGTGTTGATCAACGTCTAAGTGGCACATCATATTTAAACATCGTTGCGGACCAAGTGCATCCTGTCATGTGGATGCTTTATCCCAATGGCGACGGCTATTTTCAACAAGGTAATGCGTCCTGCCATAGTGCTCGTATTGTACAGAATTTATTTCAGGAACATGCCGGTAAGTTTACTTTGCTTAGGTGGCCCCTACAATCTCCAGATCTCAACCCCATTGAGAATTTGTGGGATGAAGTTGAAGGAGCCATCAGACTGCTGGATCCACAACCCTGCAATCTCACACTTCTGGAAAGTGCTATTCATTAAGCATGGTCTCAGATTCCACAAACCACCTATCAACATCTCGTGGAGTCCATGCCACGAAGAATCGACGCCGTATTAAAGGCAAAAGGTGGCACAACGAAGTATTGAGGAAGGGGGGGGGTCATAATAAAGTGGCCACTGTGTACTTTTCATCTTCCAACCTGTGACCTATTCTCCTGTAAATGTAACAACATTCCATCTGTGAACCCACACGACCTGCGTGTCGAAAACGGCTGACACTGCAGTAACAGTGCAATACTGCTTTAAATTAAAATTGTACTATTTGCAATTCTTTGTTCAATGTTTCTTGCTCCTGCTAGGGCATGTTCGCTCCTGTGTGAGCGCATTGTAATCAATTTTGATAAAATAAAGCAGTTTCATAGCCAAATGCCTCGTCATCCAATTAGTGAAGCGCATGAATGTTCTGATTTCCCTTTTGCCATCATGCAACTAATTCCTAAATCAGGTAATCTTTGCTTTCTCACTAACTAAAAGCAGATTCGCTTGCTTAATACTGACTACAAAATTCTGGCTAAAATTCTCTTTTCTCGTCTTAACCCCGTAATCTCTCATATTATTCATTCTGACCAAACCTACACTATTCCTTCTCGTTCTATTGCTACTGATATCACTACCATACGTAATCTTTATACTCTTGCTTCGCAGCTTGCAGAAGCTCTCGCCATCTTTAACGTAGATCAAAGACAAGCTTTCGATTCTATTAATCATTCCTACCTCTTCTCTATCCTTCGTGCTTTTGGCTTCCCCTTTCTCTTCTGCAGTGCTATCTCTAATCTTTACACAAACGCCTCGTTTCGAATGCGCACTTCCACTTTCCTCGGCTATTCCCTTCACTAACGGGATCTGGCAGGGTTGCCCCCTATCGGGTCAACTCTTTGATTTCGAACAACTACTGATCTGTTCACGAACATATTACGTCCATCCATTCCTCGCAGTTTTGCCTCTACAAGACGATTCTCTCAGCATATGCCGATGATTTGATTGTCTTTATACGAAAGGACTAGGGATTACTTACACTATATCAAGAACTTGCTGCAATTTCCGGCACTTCCGTCAATCCAGAGAAATGCACTGGCCTTTGGGCTGGGGCGTGGGCGACCAGCGGGTCGTCCACTTCAGTAAAGTTTCTTGGTGTTGACATCGGCCAACAAACTGCCGTGACTGAAGCTACCTACACTTCCCTGCCACAGACTATTGCTCAAAGCATGACTCCATTTCGTCATCTCAAGCGCAATCTTTCTTTCTTTTTTTTAGTCGAGCCTTTCTTATCAACACCTACGTTCTACCTACGTTATTCCATGTTTGGATTGCAGGACCACCCGCCAAACCTCCTCCTGAAAAAAAAACTCCGTCTTTTCACAGATTTTATTTGGAATATTCACTGGACCGTCAAGACCACTGTGGTGCTCCCAATTTCCTTTGGTGGATTGGATCTTGCAGATGTCTCTCAGAAACACCCTTTTTCATTGCAAATTTTCTTCGTGAACTAATCCTTTCGCCTCCATACTCTTCTCTTTCCCCGGAGTCCCCCCTTTTCTGTTTCAACGTTTCTGCGGATGGACCTTTACCTAATCACTCTCCTCAGCCTTCCCTCTAATAACAAAATGTGTCGTTCCCAGACCTGGTTAGTGAAGTCATTGCTGACGTCAGAGCTTTGAGGTCCACAGCAGAAGCAAGAGACGGATTGAAGAGAGTGGAGAGAGTTTTCTTTTTTAATTTGTAGGCAGGACGACAGGGCATAAGAATCGTATTGTTTTTAAAATTAATAGTGTTGTGAAATTTATGAGTCATAAATGAGTATTTGTAAGACACCACAACCGCTTTATACCTTTCGTCTTCCTCCCTCCGCGATAAACTATCTTTTGGCAGAACCTCTGTTTTATACTTCTAGTATCCGGTCTCTCCTACATACCTCCACTTCTCCTCTTGGCTCGCCAAAGGAGTTGTGAAGGTTTCACAGCTAGTCGGTACTGACCTTTAATGGAAAGAACTTACCGAAATCTCGCCATCTCTGCCAAACACTCCGTTATAAGCTTCGCCTGATCCAAGCCTCAATTTGCAGTTTGTATCCTTATCTTGCAGACCAATTCGGTTTGATATCAGACTCCTCTGCTCAATACAGCCTTCCTTTCATTATTTATCTGAACGATGTACCACTCACGCCTCACGCTATTACCATGAAACTTCTTTACCAGCATTTTGTTGTGACTTACTTTGAAAATCCTACTTCACTCTCTGATGTCTCACCAACGGAACTGAAAGCAACTTTGACTGATGCACATTCAACTTATGCGTCACCGATATCCATTGATACCCACTGGCTGCACCTCCACCAAAGGATGTTGACCCCCGCACTCTTCGCAGCTTCCGGAGACTAAATTCCCCCAACTTATCTTTGTGCGACAATTGGAGATCTTACCCATGCTTACTCATCTTCTCTATACTCCTAATCAACCTAAGAGCGAACCACTATGAAGGGTACGAAACAGCTACCTCCGCTACGAAAAAATAGTTCCTAGCGTTTAGAGCGAAAAGCATCTGAATTGCTGCTTAGAATCCATTTTTGTTTGCTCAACAATTTCAGACAAAATTGCTATCTAAAAAAATTCTAAAAGTTAGAGCGCTTTTAGAAATAAATTTGTTGTGAGAATTTGCTGAATCAGGAGCTTCGCACTTTCGGCTATTTCTGCCCACTTGGGATACAACTCGGATAGGTAAAGGGGTGGAAGACCTCTAACATTAACAACGCAGAGGCAATAAATTGACAATCTGGTAAACTCGAATGAAGGGTGCGTTATTTAAACAGTCAGAAGGGGAAGTAGTTCGCCCTTCACCAGACCTCCACTCACAATCCCTACTGCTTGTGAGATGTGTGTGTGTGTGTGGGGGGGGGGGTCAGATAGGAAACAGAAGACCACATTAACACGGATGTATACCGTTCTTGCGTTACACGACGAGGTGTCTCCCGCCTTTCCCACTAGTACACTTTTAAGGTGATTTGGACTATTGTGCTCTAACCGCTCTTCTCATTACTGTTTCAACTGCTTCAGAAAATCTTCTCACACGATGTACAACTACCATTATTTACAGCGACATCACCCGACTTCAACTCGCCATAACACTGTAACACTATCATCCTGCAGGCCAAACATACGATATATAATTTTTTAACACAGTGTGGATCATCCAACGCATCGTTCGTGTACTGTAACACGGAGATTTCTTTGCTGCAGCTTTCGAAACTCGCTCTGTGCGATTCTCCAAGTGGATTATGATGTTGCAGTTTCAGAAAACACTATACGTGACTTTATTTCCAAATGGACTCCTGGGCTTTAATAGTACCGTGTTCATGATGGATTCATTGAACATCTACCATAACAAGTATTGTAGTGGTGCGGTAAGTTATTTTGTGTTATAAATAGTTGTATATGTTTCTTTCTAAATGACTGTGCGCAGTTATTACTGTGCATATTTTGGAAGGACATCAATCACCTGTAATGTGCACTACAGATGAGTTCGGGCTCAATTTTAGGAGCCCGTGCCCGTATACCTGTAAAATTTTGCTTATCAAGGCTTGCATTTATGCATTATACACTGGCCAAGATATGGCCCAAGCAAGGATTAGTTTAAAAAGTTCAATTCAGTTAATCCACTTCACAATATCAATGTTTTTAGAAATACTACGCATAAAGCCAAATGTTCTAAAATGTGGATTTCAAAATAAATAAATAATCAACGTGCCCTTCGACTGTATCAGGGGAAACAGTAACTTTGGTAAAAGCTGAAGAAAAAGAAAATAGTTTAGAAACAAAATATTCCATTCGTTATTTCTTTTTGATTTCTAAATTTACTTTTGTTTTGAATAAATCGCATTATAAAATGTACAACGCCGTACAGTCAGTTGCAAGTGTTTGAAATTTTGACTCTAGAAAACTAATCTTTGCAATATAATTTGCATATAGGCTAATTGGTAAAGATAGTTTAGAGTGATGTAGTAGAATATAAAAAAAAGCATGTAGGGAAATTTCCAAAATTAAAAAAAAGAACGTAAAAGCATTCCAGACCAGATTATTCTGCATTTTGTAACATTAACAAAGCTTTGCGCTTAATAGTAAAATAATCACAATATTTTCATGTGTGTGCATTTTCCAGATCAAGTTCATCATGAAAAGAGAGAGAGAGAGAGAGAGAATTGCATCTAATGCCTCAGCGCTTCAACTTTATCTTTTCTCTAAAACTCGACCTGCTACACTAAAAACCAACGTCACCCCAAAAATCGCGGGAGTGAGGAAATTAAAAAAAATAATAATACTTCTAACTGCTCAATTTTGGAAATTAATACATTTTAAAGATAAGATTCTTGATTTTTAATAAAATACAAAAAATGGGAATGGTTTTTTCCCCCAGTTCTTTGATACCAGACCTCCTTAAACTAATCCTTGCTTGGGCCATAGCTTTGGACAATGCATAATATGCAAGTCCTGCTAAGCAAAATTTGTCTTGCAATGGCAGCTAGCTTAGGAAATTGAAAATCCTTCCACCATGGTAACAAATCCACAATGAAATTCAACACGTGTAATTCAACCGGGCTCGGAATTACACGTGTTAAATTAATTACACTAATGAAATTCAGGACGTGTAATTCCGAGCCCGGGCCCGGGTTTTTTTGGTTGTTAATGAATTCTGAGCCCGTCCGAGCCCAGGCCCGAGCTAATCTCTAATGTGCACATCTGAATGTTCTGTATGATCTTTGAACCCTAGTGTTGATTAGCAAAGACTATTTTAATACATTCCTAGCGAGTTAGCAGACTGCCAATCCTAATGTTGCTCTTTTTGCTGAGTCAACTTTGTCGTGAGTTACGGTCCCATCTAAAAGATGGGAGTTTGTTATTTTTCCCTGTAAATATTTGTACTAATTTTTAATGTACATAGTTTTTCTGTATTTTATCCTTCCTTTTCAATAATAATAAAGACCTTTTGAAGAGCCAAAAGTTCTGCAAAATTATAGTCGATGTATAACAAACATTTTATTGTGGTAAACGTTGGTATTTTCATACTATTGAAAGGTATAGTCCACAAGGAATTTGTTCCAGTGGGTCAAACGGTAAATCAAGAGCTCTATGAGAAAGTTTTACGACGTTTACGCAACAGTATCCGTCGTCCTCAGTTATGGGAACTGAGAAATTGGGGTTTGCTCCATGAAAACACAAGACAGCATACCGCGTTGTCAGTTGAACAGTTCCCTGCTCATCATCAAATCCCTATGCTGCCACATGCACCATATTCCCCTGATTTGCAGTCATGTGATTTGCTACTGTTCTCTAGGATAAAACGTGCACTAAAAGTATAGTATCACGCAAACATTAGACCTGCCCAAGCATCAGTGACAAAACACTTGCGATTGTCCCGGAAAGTTCCTTCCAGAACTATTTTCAGGATCTTCAGAAACGCTGGAAACTGTCGATTCAGAAGGGCGGTATTTTGAAGGTGACCAGCATTAATTGTGAACATGGTAATTTTTTATATTCTTTACTGCGTCGGTCTTGGAACTTTTCCGACGTAGCATGACGTACTGCAGAGGTAAAGCACGCGTCAAAGTGACAACTCTGCAGCGATGCTTTCTGTCCGTGTAGCTTAGTTGGGAGAGCAACTTACTCCGGAGTGAGGAGGTGTGATTTCGATCTCAGTCACAGACAATTTTTCTTTTCATTGGGGGTTTAGCGACCACCGTGAGCAACCCAATTCTTTCTTCGCTTCAAGAAAAAACCAGTCGCCAGTCCCTAATTGAGGGCCACTGGTTCCAGGGAGGTGAGAGCCGTAAGACAAACAACATTTATGCCTCACCAGTATTCGAACCCGGACCCCTTTCGGACGAATGATCAGAGGCCATCGCTTAGACCACTGCGTCAACGTGGCAGCGGTGTTTGTTTCGCGTTCATGTAACATGAAAATATTTTACATGAACACGAAAGAAACTTCATCTGCAGTTAAATATCGTGTGCTAAGAAAATGGCGCACGGAAACAAGCTGTAGACGAATAGAAATATTCGTATTCTGTAATTAAAAAACACTGAAACTTATGGAATTGGCATTTCTAAGTGTGAAAGCAATATTAATAACAGACGGAAAAATCGTCAAACATTTATTTCAACAGAAAAAAAGAATATCCGAATAAGGTACATAATTTTAAGACTATTTAAAAAATAAGGTCTCTGGTCTTAAAAGAAAATCCACCTATCCAAAGAGCAATCGCTAAGTCGTTAAAGATCTCTGTATCAAACAAAGATTTAAATTTGAAGAAAACAAACCATTGTGTTAACCACCTGGGAGGAGTACATGGTGTAGATTACTTTATAAAAATCACTTAGCTACAGACAGATGGAAATTTATTGTGAGAGTACTGATGAAGCATGGATCTACGTAAACGACTAACAAAAAGAATCTATTTACTATCGCAAAAGAGCAGAAAAAGACTTACAAACTTGGTTCCAAGAATCCAAAGAAAGTTCCACTTAAAATTTCTGCCATATATTCCTAATGGGAAAACTTCTTTACGTATTTTCTTCGCAATTAATGTATTCCCAAGGATGAACATTTACACATCGATAAAAACTAACATTTAAGTTACAACATGGGATATTTAATACTTACTAAAACATAACCATAATTATATTAAAAATCAATCATTTTCCATTGAGTAAAGTTCAGACTTGTCAATAGATGGCACGACCGGTACATTGACGTCAGTAGACAAGAATGTTGGATTGCTTAATTATGGTTATGTTTTAGCAAGCATTAAGTATCCATGCTATAACTCAAAGTTAGTTTTATCGATGTGCTAATTTTCTTCCTTGGGAATACATTAATTGCGGAGAAAATATGTAAAGAACTTTTACCATTGGAAACATTAAGCAGAGATGAAAATCCTCTAAATATGTGGCGTCATTTAAATAAATAAATCCATCGCTGTTTCCACGTTAAGCAACGCACAGCGACCGAAAAAACGTTATTCTGGTGGCGGCCGAATAACAATTTTTCAGTTGCTGTGCGTTGCTTAAAGTGGAAACAGCGATGGATTTATTTATTCAACTGGATTTAGAGGATTTTCACTTTGGATCTCGCCCTTGGATTCAATTGCTATAATTAATACACTGGCGGAAAGTTAAAAGAACACCAAGACGGAGAAGTCTGATACCAACGAAATTTATACAGCATAATAACGGAATACAGAGGATAACGTGATCAAAACATTATGGCAAAATACAACTGTATTTGCTGGTAAACTGAAAAATAACATTTCCATGTAACATGGTTAGTACGAGGTTGAACCGCCATGAACCGTGTCACACTGTGCAATTCTGGCATGGAGTCTGTCGTACAGATGTTGGATGTAAGTTTGGGGTATTGAGTTTCAAGCATTCCTCAACCTAGACGTGTAAATCGGGGATGGTCGTGGCTGGCCGTGGACACCGGATAAGTCGTTGTCCACTAAAATCCCACACGTGCTCAATGGAGGACAAATCCGGTGAACGTGCAGGCCATGGAAGTTGTCTCACACCCTGAAGTGCATGCTGCGTTGCACGTGCCGTGTGTGGGCGTGCGTTATCTTGCTGGAAAAAACCACGATGCACCGACCTTACAAATGGAACCACAACGGGCTGAATGATGTTGTTGATGTAGGAGGTGCTGTTTAACGTACCCGGTACAAACACTAGTTGTGTACGGGAGCGATAGCTGATCGCTTCCCACACCAGGAGACCAGGTGTAGGCCCTGTGTATCGCTGGCGGATGCAAGAGGGGTGGAGACGCTCCCCTGTGCGTCTGCAAACACGCATACGACCATCGGAGGTTCCCAAGCAGAATCTGCTTTCATCACTGAACACGACAGATCGCCATTGCGTTCTCCAGTGCAGACGTTGGCGACACCACTGCAGCCATCCCTGACGGTGGGCTGGAGTCAGAGGTACACCCACCAGAGGCACACCTGCACGTAGTCCTGCATCCAGTGGACGGTTGCGGATTGTTCGCACAGTCACCTCAGGTGCAACAGCAGCTCGGATTGGCGTCGCAGTGGATGTTCTGCTTGACAACGCCACTCTTCTTATGCGTCGATCGGTCCGCTTATCAGTTCGTCTGTGACTCCCGGTTCCACGTCGTCTCGTGTGGGAATGTTCCTCGGACCATCTACGCCACACCATCGTACCACCACCGATACTTCCCGTCCAATTCGCTCCGCAATACGACCACTCGGCCTCGCGGAGTCCGAAAAGATGACCTCGCTCAAAGTCCGATAACTTCTGAAATCGTACAAGTCTTCCATGTCCAGTCATTGCAGCTTCTTCAGGGTCTTCGCACGTGTCCGTACGCCGATGACTGATTACATTCACTTCGCCGTATTCCTTAAATACCACCGACGATAATTTGCGTATTTTGCCGAGCTGTGGCATAAGCGCTCACCGGTTGGTCCCGAAATTAACATCACACCTACGTAAACTCGACCCTATTAACACATGTAAATTTCATGATCGTCCGCCAATTCCTTCTTGGTGTTCTTTTTACACTTTCCGCCAGTGTATATAACCAGTGCCGTTAATACCCACCAGATGGAGACGTCTCAGTAGCTGAGCCCATCTCACTGATTTATGATGTCAGATGATGACTAAAAAAGAAAAACACACATAACACCGTGAATTGTTGGCCGCTGTGGTGTAAGGCTAACGCGCTCGGCTAGATATCGAGAGATTCGGGATTCAATTCCCCGACGGCGGACGAATAACAATTTTTCCGGTTGCTGTGCGTTGCTTAACGTGGAAACAGCGATGGATTTATTTACTTAAGCAGAGATTTTAGGTGGAACCACCTTAAAGCATTCATGATTATTGCTGATTTGGAAATTAAAGTTAGGTTGGGAAAAACGTAGAGATAAATTCGACATATCGCCAAAATAATGTTTTAATTATGTCTTACATTTAAAGAGGAAGTACCATTTAAATTTATCCAAGGATCTTTCAAAATGTAGAACTCCGTCAGGTTAAGGCTACCAGTTATACATCCAAATCTACCGCTCTATTTCTTTAAAAAAATGAAAAAAGAGACTGGTATCAAATAAAGTCCATATCTTTTGCTCAAATTCTTTCATCAAAGTCCCTTCATGGACTGTCGTGCTTTCGGACTTAGTAATTTCTAAACGCAGATCTAAAACAAAGATTGGACTATCGAAAGTAGAGGAAGAGGAGTAAATAAAATACTACTACAGATTTTAAAAAATGCCGTTATCTTGGAAATCTTGATGTAGGTTGAAAGTTCAGAGAAAGGGGGCATCAGTCTATATAGAATCATGTAAGAAATAATTCTGTTTTGGACATTAATTATATTGCTGTTAAAACGCTCTAAAAATGTATGAGTATGCTGTGTAATTTATTAAATTACTGTACTTAAATTACTGTACTACTAGGACAAGCCGCAAACGGTAACCGATAACTCGGGTACAGTTGGCAAATTTTGAGCGAAGCTATTGCAAAATCTAAGCTCATTAAGGTGTCTATTATAACAAATTGTAAAAAACGAGCGGCTAAACTGCATGGCTTCCAGAACAAAAGTACCAAACATTCTAAAAACGAAATGCCTAAAATTTATAATGAACTAATTTCCTCCACGATGTTTGTGACCAGGTTGCATGTAAACAAAGCGGAAAGAAACACTCAGATCGGGAACCACGATTTTCATTTTGTATCGCGAAAGACACACTCTCACAAACTTCCTTTTATTATTATAGATCAAGCAAGTGTTGAGCTTAATGGACGGGTCTTTCCATTTCTTCGTTTTTCAATTCAAAAGATTTTTTTTTAATTTATGTTAGTGAGCAGACTTTCTTGAAAGGGTTCAAGTAAAAGGGCATCTAGTTTTAATTGAAATTCCTCAATGACATGGAATTTCGGAAATCGGAATGCGTCAAAACCTGACCATGTCCAATCGCATGCCAAAAATCACGGTGATCGGATGTGTCATGTCGTAGCTATGCCCGAACAACTAATTGTCCCGAGTCTCATATAAAGAGCGGATGTTTTCAATTATTAAAATTGGCCAGTTTTTTTAATCGCCATTATTTTTATACGACACGACCTATCACCATGATACCAATTCCATGTCACTCACCATGTCCTTTTTTTCTGTGGTAAGTGTCACCGCAATCAGCTGAAGATCTTTGGAGGAGATAGGTAACAAACGACCCCTTCTCAAACCCCTTAAAAATGCAAGCTTTTGGACGATTATTCCTCAATGACACGGAATTTCTGAAAGAGTCAAAAACCTGACCATTGATGTCCAATCGCATGCAAAAAATTACGGTGATCGGATGTGTCATCTCCTACCTATGCCCGAACAACTAATTGTCTCCAGTCTCGTAAAGAGAGCTCCGATCGGCTTTGGTTAATTATTCCGTAACAGTTTTATGCTATTTAATTTCTCTAAACCTTACAAACAAATGACTTAAATTTGCATCAAGGAGTTGAATGTAACATTTCAATATATACGTGTACACTACTGCAAGAGGAACTGTCGAAAGTCGGACAAGGTAAGGATGGGATGGCGGAGGGAATCAAGGCGTTTTTGGTCCTGCCGAGACACTATTTTGGTTGCATTTCCGTTACACCTAAACTAATGCTGACACACAGACACGCGCGCGCTATGGTTATTACGCTACTTTAGTTAAAAAATTATTTCAAAACTCAAAACAAAGTGCTGAAACGTTGTTCCGGGGCGTTGCCAAGGGAAAAAAAACAGTTGAAAAAAGCCCATTACGCTTCTGCGCACCCACTTAGAAATATGCTCTGTTTATGAAATGAATGATTCCGTTATCCGTCTGTCACAAATCAGCTGCTTGAAGTGCCAAATCTTCAGATGAGCCATCATCTCGTGTAGCTCTAGGAAAAACAGCCTTCAAAGACACGCAGACTCTTTAGCATAAAAATGGAGGATTTCTATTTTAAACTATCACAGGTGCAGCAGTCTTTCAAGATTGTTCTACGATAAATGCTTTCAGAAATTAATTAAAATTTTCTCCAAGTGTTATGGATTGAAACCCTGAAACTGTCAACATGAAGCACTGAAAAAAAAAGTCAGTGAGCTTAGCAAGAAAAATAATTGAAAAATACACTCAGTATCGTAAGATTGGACGAACGGTTAGTGTTTCTCGGATTTAATTTTTTTCTTTTTCTGTACTAGATACAAAGGAGATCTTTTCTGGAGGTACATAATTAGCATTTCAAGATTGTTCTAACGAAAGACAGCTAATAATTTTTGGCAACACTTTATCAGATACACTGCCGGACAATTGCTAAGGATGGATGACAATAGCAACGATAGCAACCATAAAATGGAAGGCAGGAAAATGTGGAAATTAGCATAAGTGCGGTATACAGTAAGACGTGTTGTGCGTATGCAAATTTTGGATTGCCGAACTTGTTCGGGACGTCATAGTGCTGATAAGAGATATAAAGAATTTGACGCGTATTGACCGTTGTTGTTCAAACGCAAAGTTGAAAGGGAAAGAATCAATTGACGAACTTGCAATTTTCAGTATGTCTTCCCGACATCACCTAGATGATTTTACACGTCGCTGTATTATTGACAAGATTGATGAAGGGCGAAAAATAACAGATGTTGCTAGGGAGTTCGACGTCAGCCACAGTGTTGTTTCAAGGCTTTGGAAATCATTTCAAACAAATGGAGAGTGTAGCAAACGTCACGGGGGAGGTCGTGCTCGCAGTACGACACCTGCAGAAGATCGGTACATAGTGCTATCAACAAAAAGACACCGACGCAGCAGAGCTAGTGAGGTAGCAAATCAGTTTATTGCTGCTACTGGCAAGCGGATCTCCCGAAAAACTGCCGCCAGACGTTTGCATGAAGGAGGACTATACGCCAGCCGTCCTGTTGTGTGCATCCCATTGTCCAGACGTCACCGTACCGCCCGTTTGCAATGGTGTCATCAACATCGCAATTGGACTGATAACGACTGGTCTGCTGTCCTCTTCTCAGATGAGAGTAGATACAGTCCATCGTCTGATTGTCGACGACAACTGATCTGGCATGATAGTGGTACTGCATATTGTCCAGAAAACATACAGGAAAGGGACCAATATCCGACATGTAGTGTCATGGTATGGGCTGGCATCATGATCAATGGCCATACGTCCCTCTATGTGCTTCCAACTGGTACTATGACTGGCCAACGATACATTCATGATGTTCTGCTAACTCATGTTCCGTTGTGCTGTCGGTGATAGATTCATTTTCATGGACGACAACGCAACATGTCATCGAACAGTCGCTGTCCAGGAGTGTCTCGAGAGCGAGGATATTCAACGCCTCGTATGGCCAGCACGTTCTCCAGATCTGAATCCCATTGAAAATGTGTGGGATGCTTTGGGGAGGAGTCTTGTTGGTCGCCAATGCCCTCCAATAAACAAAGACACCCTCATCCGTGCACTGACAGAGGAATGGGATAAATTACCCCAACAGCTGCTTGATAATGTTGTGCAAAGCATGACACGACGTGTGGAATCTTGCATCGCCCTCCATGGTGGCCATATCCCGTATTGACATCGTACACAGAAACGCCTGCGGACGGTAATTTCATTTTTTTTTTCACGTTTACGTATTCTGCACAAAAATGGCCTGTTTGTCCCTTGAAAACGTACGTTCCAAAGCCTTCTGGATTTCAGAGCACAATAAATTGTCTTTCTTGTAATGTCCTGGCATTCTGACATTATTTTATTTCACTTTGCATCCAACCACACTTACTTTTTTATGCGCTATATAGCCGTTTATGATCCATCCTTAGCAACTGTCCAGCAGTGTATATCCATATCTGTGGCTTGTATTAAATTTAAGTGTATTATGCCATCTTATATTGGCTAATGCAATTATAACGACAGCGTGCGCTTGCTTCTGTTGCAAACCAATGTCCGCTTTGCCCGGAATTGTGAATGTACCACCGCTGAAAGAACTTCGGGGGAGGGGGGTGAAAGTTTGTTAACAGAGGAAGCTGCGAGTAACTGATGTACTGGAATCATACGACACAAATACAGCAACACTATTACTAGCTTTCCAACACATGCATAGATAAAAACGTATTAGCTCGGAAAGAGAATAAAATAGCTGTCCGTTCAAACGCAGTCCTCAAAATAAGAGAAACCCAAGGAACTAAAACATGGCACGGGGAGCAAATAAAAAAAGCTTCGAGGACAACAATCAAATCTGTAAAAAGAAAAAAACATAAAAAAATACTTTAACACGCATTAAATGTAAAAATAGCTCATGAAAGTGCACGTTTCACTTAAAAGGACTCATTAAGCTCTGCTCATGAATCCTTAGCTTCACACAGAAGGGCACATTCTGCATGTCTTCTCAAGCCACGAATAAAAAGGACCTTTTTTGTTCATCCTTTTCAATGCTCGCATTTGTAGTTTATTTTTTATATACTAAAATATTTTCCGCCACCACTGATTTTTTGGAAATAAGACAGTTTCGAAATGCGCATCATTGGAAGTACATAAAAAGCATTGACTTCCCGAGAAATTAAAACTCGCTTTACCTAGGGATGGTACCTTCCATCTAGTGCCATGTAAATATTGAGACTCGAAGGAAACTAAATCTCCCTTTCTTAGAAGGGTGTGTACTCGCCATCTAGTACCATGTAAGTATTCAGTCTCAAAAGGGAGCTAAAACTCCCTTTTCTAAGGCTGGTATCCTCCATCTAGTGCCATGCAAATATTGAGACTTGAGGGGAGCTAAAACTCCCTTTTCTTAGGGCAGGTACCCTCCATCTAGTGCCATGCAAATATTGAGATTCGACGGCAGCTAGAACTCACTTTCTTAGGGCAGGTTCCCTCCATCTAGTGTCATGCAAATATTGAGACTCTACGGAAGCTAAAACTCCCTTTCTTAGGGCTGGTACTCATCTAGTGCCATGAAAGTATTGAGACTCGAGGGGGAGCTTGCCGCTGGAAGCGAAGATGTAAGTTAATGGAGTGATGGTTTTCCTTAGTCTATGATCTCCTAAACTCCATCTAGTAAGTTGATTCTCCATAAAACACAAGCTCTGTATCTCGTATTCGGTACCTGGAGGTAGCTATTCCAATGACCATCTACCCCATTTCTTTCTGAAAAATCGATGGAGATTGCCATGCGAGTCTCCATCGATTTAGGGCAAAGCTTCCACGTGCAGGCATTATAATTCTCTCATATTGTGGTGTCCCCCTTTTTTTTTAATGAAAATTAAATGAATTTATATTTCGGTGGTATCAGCATTTGCATAGTTTTACTGAAGTGAGAAAAATTGTATTTCATAATACAGAAAATTCACAAAACAAAACGTTAAAGGCGTTCTTCTGGCAATTAGAAAGGAAATCTGAATAACCACAAAGAAAAAATGTTCCTGGCCTAAAAAGGTTTGCAACCCAATAAATTATTTTTCCGTTATCAGCTCTGATCCTTCACATATCACAAGTACATTTTTTTTTCTTAAAAGTTTTCGGAACATATTAAAAATTTATCATGGGTAAGGAAGCGAAATGTTTCGAAATTTTAGTAGTATGCTTCCGAACATGTTCACAGGGTGTGAGACAGTTGGCAAGTACATGAGGCTGTTGCAAAAATGTATATTGACTAGCACAAATGTTTCACATTTAAACTTTTTGAACTCAGTAAGTCTTAACTTCCGAACCATACTCAGAGTATGCGGCTGTTTGCAAATATATGACGCTGTTGCAAAATAGTTACAGAAGTATATTGACCTGTACAGAGGGTTCACATTTCAACATTTAGAACTCATTAATTCTTTAAACTTTCGGACATACCCACACTGTATGCGGCTGTTTGCAAGTATTTGAACAAGTGTAAAAGAGTTACATAACTGTACAACTGCCGTTCCATAGTAAAATCCCACAAAATGAAGAACTACGGGGTACAGCAAAATATGTATTCTTCCTCAAAGTATATTTCCTTGGATGATATACAATGTTCCCATCGTTCTGTCCACTTTTTAAACCATGTGGGCGAAGGCATTCTGTGGAAGGTGCTTTAGTGACCGCCGTACAGCTTTGAATAAAGTCAGCATCTGCACCATGGAACTTCATTGTTGGAAACATGGAGTGAGGTCAGGACTGTAGGCAGGCTGTGGCACGATTTCAACACTGCATTTTGTTAAAAAACCTGATGAACACAAGCAGTCACATGTGGGCGGGCATTATCATGGGGGTAAGCTCCATTTGCCCATCAGTTCCTGTCGCTTAAGCGATGTTTGTCATTGCAGACGCTTCAAGACTGAAATGCAATACTCAGCATTGACAGTAGTTTGTGAAGGAACGGCATTGCTGGTAGACTACACCTTTATGATCAAAAGAAAATCATCTTCATCGCCTTCCCAGCTGATTTGGTTTGGCGGACTTCTCTCGGAAGGCGTGAGCCAGTGTGTTTCCAAACACTTGTTGCGCACTTCGTGAGAGGGTTAAAATAGTGGACCCATGTTTCACTGGCAGTTATTCCTGTTTAGAAAGTTTTGATTTTTTGCAGCCATGACACCTGAACTCTGGCTACCAATTGTTCTGTCGTCAGGCGATAAGGCACCCATCTGGAACGCACACGATGCAGCAGTAATTTGTGGTGTAGAATGCGGAATGCCGGTGTTTCGGAAATACCAGTTGACGCAGCTATGTCTTCACAAGTCATTCGTCGATCTTGTTGCAGGATTGCCCAAACAGTGTTAACAATACGCTCCGCAACAACACTTTCAGGTCGACCAGGCCTAGGACCGAGTTCTACAGACAAAGGCTTCTTATTCATTTATTTATTTGAAATCATAGTGCTATCTAAAAATCGTTCACTCATCAAAACTTTAGTCTTTGTAAGCTGTTTTTTCATCGAATCAACTGTTTCTGGAGCCGTTTTACCGGAACGATGCAAAACATTTTTATCGCACAACACATTTCACTTCTGAATTATTCACCTCCATAGCTGTAATGTGAAATGCAGACGTACCTTAAACAACTGCGAAATAAAACCAGAATCACCTGCCACGGCAAATAACTGTTGCCATGGATACTTCCTTAATTCAGTTAGTCGTCTGCGTGGTTATTTTTTGCTTCGCTCTGTTGCCGAATCAAAAAAAAAATACTCAGTTTTTATGGAACGGCCTTTGTATATGTTGACCCATACAGAGGGTTCACATTTCGACGTTTTGAACTCAGTAGTTCTTTAACCTTTCGAACATACACACAGGGTATGCGGTTGTTTTAAAAGTATTTAAGCAAGTGTAAAAGAGTTACAGAAATGTAAATTGACCCGTACAGAGAGTTCACACTTCACATTTTAAACTAATTTTTTTTATCATAATTTCATAAATAATGCACTAACACCTAAATTATACAAGAAGATATATGCGATAATTTTCTCAATTCAATTTAAACATGCAAAATACTGTGACGCAAGTTTTTGCATTAAGCAACTTATACAACGAAAGTACTTGGGAACAATAATTCTTTAAGATCACATGAAAACAGAAAATACTGCGAATGAGCTGTGCCAAAGAAATCTCCAACCAACTGAAATTTGAAGAGCGCTTCGGTTTAGAAAATGTAGGCACAAAGAGCACTTTTTTCTAAGAGCTTTGCCGTAAGGAAATTTATGGAAAAAGTGAGCACTTTGATAAAGCTCTTAATGAAATTTTAAAAATCGAGAACAATGTGCTTTTGAATAAGAACAATTTAAACAGATAATACTATGGAAACAGATCTTTGCTAAGGAAACTTTGAAGACAGGAAAAAATAATAAAATAATTAAGCCACATTTTTATCATGGAGAATCATTTCGCTGAGCTCTTTTTTAAAATAATTCCATAAACGTTTCTTAGGCAAGCACAGCCCTCGAAATTACTTTCACATAACAGTAGAATTGTTAACTCAAAATAGTTTGAGCATACATATTAATATTTAGGCAGGGCGCCTAGTTTAAGACAATATACATGTACATCTTACTTCAGCAGAGCACAGCTTTGACTGATATTTCCCATTTTAAACACACATTTACACAAGACATTTTAACGGAGCTGTTTCACTAAGAAACCTTTATATGGAATATTACTTTAAGGAAATTTATGGTTAGCAATTTGGAATAGCTCTGTGATAAAGACAATTTCAAAAGAAATTTGCAGAGCCCAATGTTGAAGATATTACATACACAAAAGATTTTCAAGCAGAGTGCTTTGTTCAAAGTTAATTTTACATAGAAACTTACATTGATAGGGAAACTTTACACGTGAACAACACTTTAAGCAGCTGGTAAAGTCAAGTTAAATACGCTGAACAATGAGACAGCTCTTTGAATAAGATATTTTTTGGAAACATTCTGAAGAGCTTTTTTGTTAAAGACAACTTAAAATAGAAAATATTTTGAAAAAAAACTGTTTAAGTCCCTTTAACTATGGAAATAATTCCGCAAAGCTTTTTCGATTAAGAAAATACATGCACTTAACTGGTAAAACTCTGCTTTACACATAATTTATACAGAGAAATTGCTTTCGTGAAGTTCTGAGATTAAGAGAGTAACATTAACACGTACTATTTTAATTGAGCTTAAAATAGCATGTGTTAAAACAATTGAAACCAGCTTACACATGGGAACAATTTGGAATAGCTCTCAGGAAATGTGAACATGATTAACAGTTTAGTAAAACTATTTATGGCAATTTTTGCATGGTTAACAATTTGGAATAGCTCTATGCCTAAAGTAATTTTTTGAAAAAGTTCCTTGCTAAAGACAATTTAAACATATCATTTTGACAGAATTCCATGTTTGAAGCTCTTTTTACAGAGCTCTAGCCTTAAGAAAACTTATATTGAGAAAACTATAGGGCCAAACTCTTTGCCCAAAATGTAATTCATTCACAGAAATAACTTTTGTAGAACTCTTACATACATACAATTTATTTAATACATAATATTTTAAAAGAGTTATTGATGACAGTTTGAAAAAGCTCTTTATGGCAATTTAAAAATATGGTGAACAATTTTAAATTCCTCTTTGAAAATGGTAAAAAAAATAAAGACCCTTGAATCATAAATAATAATCTTAAAGAACTTTGTTGAAGAGAACTCATATACATACAAAATGTTGAGGCAGAGCGATTTGCCTAAAGTTATTTTCACATAGAAATTAAGAGAATACGTAAAACGAAATTGCTTTCCAGAAGTTCTGACATCAATAATACATTGGTACAACACTTAGATTGACACACTTAAGTAAGAAAAAAATTTAGAAAATACCTTTAAGGCTAATTTTGATACTAAGAGTTAGTATCATTTGATTAAAACGTGCTGTAGAAATATATAATATATTAACATTACACAACTTAATAAGAAGTGTATGTTTGTGTAAAAGCTCTTCACGCGTTGTTCTTGAGTAGCTAAGGACATTTATGTATGTTGAAGCATATTACATCTAAAGTATGAGAACAATAATATGAGCGAATATTTGCAATAGGCTGACGTATACTGACATAGTAATATCTGCGATCATCTGTTACAGGTTGACTTTTTTAAATTTTATAATGCAATCACTATGTTAATTCTGGTATATGAAATATTTATTTTTCATATCCTATATCTTTGAAACTGACAGTACTATTCTTTGGTTTTTATATATCTTTGAAACTGACTACTATTCTCTTATTTTTTTATTTGACATTTCATCACATAGAACCATATTCAGTCCTCGAAAATATAAATTCCCTGGAATTGTGACATACATCCACCTTAATCATCTATGACAGCAAAGAAGATTTTTTTCGTATTTGGACTTCGCATATTTAAACACATTTGACTTTTAATAACATCATCTCCAATAAGTCTTTTAAATGAATTGAGTCCGTAAAAAACACTTCGTGCTGGAGGTTGAAAATTAATGTAAGTACATTGCCGTCTATGCACGATAAAATAGTTAAAAAAATCTAATGTAAAAACACCTTAGTCACGAAAGCATTCACATAAAAGGCACACTGGAATCTTTCAGATCCGCAACGGATCCATCCTCAGGTTTAAGTCTGATGGTTAGATCAGCAGGATATATATACAGTGGAGTGAAATACACAAATGACGTAGGATGTAATGAAGGCATGCGCACTACAGAGACTTAAAAGTTCAAACAGGTGAGTGCGTTATTATTCAAAGTTTATAAAAATGTTTTCAGAAGCTGCTATCTCTAGCAAAAATCTCCAGGGATTATGAATGAAACTTGGGTAATCGTCGTTACAGCAAGTTGCGATAAGCGAAAATCTGCAGACTCTCAGTAAGTAGGGTTAGATGCTTAGATTTGGGAGTGGTGAGAATTTTGTTTTTTTTTCCACAATTGTTGAAAAGGTTCGTTAAGGAGTAAACGTGACATTGCTGTATTGGAAGAACAAGTTTTTATATTATATTTGTGTTCTTTAAGGCGAGTACCCAGATTACGAGTTGAACCGATATAGAGTAAATCCTTCGTTCCAGGTTCGATAGCTTTGAGAGGTATTCCATAGATTCAATGTTGGTCTGATAGCTGTACGGGATCTCTGTCTTTTTTGATGATGAACTAACTACGTGCCCTCATAAAAAATCCTAACATTTCAATTATTGCAACAGACAAGAGCTGACAGATTATTGTGTTGGACAGATCTGATTACATCGAAAAAATGGAATCAGCTATCAACAATATTCCCCACGTCATCTGCAACAAAGATTCGACCCCAGCTTCCATTGCTGCAATTCGGAAGCTAAGATCTATGGACTCACTCCCGGCCAAGATTTTTAAATGCTTACATCCCCCACCAGGACCTAGAGTCCCAGAACTCTTTGGTAAACTAAAACTGCACAAAGATTGCTATCCCCTCCGACCCCTAGTTTCAGGCTATGCCTCACCTACCAGACCTCTCGAACAGGCTTTAGCTTCCTTTCTTTCTCAATTTACCACCAACTCCAATTATTCAGTTACCAGTTCCCACCAAGCTTTAACCCGAATTCGTTCCATTTCCCCCATCACCACCCCATTTATTATGCTATCTATAGATGATATTTCCTTATACCCAAATTTTCCTGTTCCAACCGTCCATAACCTCATAGTCGATAAAATGCAGGCAGCTTTATACTCCGATTATGAAATACAAGCTATTATATGTGCACATCGTCTTGTCAATAATAGATCATTCTTCCGTTTTGATGAGACCATTTACCGTCAAACTGACGGAGCCCCCATGGGATCCCCACTCGCCCCAATTCTTGCAGAAATACTAATGCAGCACCTTGAAAACGAATTTCTTTCAAACTTCGGCACCAAACCATTATTATACATTCGTTACGTTGACGATATCTTATTATTTTGGTCCTCATCTATTATTGATCTGAATACTTTCATTGATACTATGTCGTCTAAATTCCCTTCTATAAATTTTACCACTGAACATGAATCTGATCTAACATTACCTATCCTCGATATTTTGATTAGACGTGAAGCTAATAACTACAATATTATCACTTCAGTATATCGAAAACCTACTGCTTCATTCTCTATGATCCCTGAAGCATCTTCTCACCCCATATCTCAAAAACTTTCCTCACTTCGTTTTATGTTAAATCGTGCAAAAACACACTCTTCAACCCTTGAGCTATACAATGCAGAATTTGGAAAAATCAGGGACCTTACTACAGCCTTTGGATATACACCACATACTGTCAACAGGATCCTACAAAAAATTCAAGAACGTACCACCTGCTTCTTAAATAACATTAATAAACGTAACATTCGTTACGTGGGATCTGTACCTTATATCCGATTGTTATGAACAATCTGAAAAATATTTGTAAACCTTTTGATCTTAATTTTGGAATAAAAACACGCAATATTTTTTCCATCATCAAAAAAGACAGAGATCCCGTACAGCTATCAGACCAACATTGAATCTATGCAATACCTCTCAAAGCTATCGAACCTGGAACGAAGGAGTTACTCTATATCGGTTCAACAACTCGTAATCTGGGTACTCGCATTAAAGAACACAAATATAATATAAAAACTTGTTCTTCCAATACAGCAATGTCACGTTTACTCCTTAACGAACCATTTCAACCATTGTGGAAAAAAAAATTCTCACCACTCCCAAATCTAAGCATCTAACCCTACTTACTGAGAGTCTGCAGATTTTCGCTTATCGCCAACAATGCTGTAACAACGATTACCCAAGTTTCATTCATAATCCCTGGAGATTTTTGCTACAGATAGCAGCTTCTAAAAACATTTTTATAAACTTTGAATAATAACACACTCACCTGTTTGAACTTTTACGTCTCTGTAGTGCGCATGCCTTCATTACATCCTACGTCATTTGTGTATTTCACGCCACTGTGTATATATCCTGCTCATCTAACCATCAGACTTACATCTGAGAATGGATCCGTTGCGGATCTGTAAGATTCTAGTGTGCCTTTTATGTGAATGCTTTTATGACTAAGGTGTTTTTACATTAAAGATTTTTAAACTATTTTATCGTGCATAGACGGCAATGTACTTACATTAATTTTCAAATGAATTGTTCTGTTTTGGTTAAATATATGTCAAAGAATAGTACTGTCAGTTTCAAAGATATAAGATACAGAAAATAAATATTTAATATATTAGAATTTACTATATTTAATATATTTTTTAATATATTTGATTGCATTATAAAATATAAAAAAGTCAACCTGTAGCAGATGATCGCTGATATTACTGTCAGTATTACGTCAGCTTATTGCAAATGGTAGCCGATATTGTTCTCATACATTAGATGTAATATGCTTCAATGTACATAAATGTCCTTAGCTACTCTAGAACAACGTGTGAAGAGTTTTTCCACAAACATACGTACTTCTTGTTAAGTTGTGTAACGTTATTATATATCTTAATGGCTATTTTTAGCATGTATAACAGTTTTAAATACGTATTTGCTTAAAAGACAACTTATGAAAAAATTGAACAGACTTTTCTAGAAGCAATTTTAAATGTCATAAAAATTCACATATAATTTATTGAAGGCTTTTGTTTTTTTTTTCTAAATCAAGAAAAAAATATATTTGCAGAACTATCCCGTTAAGAACATTTATACACGAAAAAAACTTAGGCAGAGTGCTTTGCGTTCTGTAATTTACATATGCAAGTAGCATTCTTAGAGCTCATAAATTAAGCTTTTCGCTTACCGTAGTTGTTCATACATAGAACTTACAATAGTAGAGCTCTTCGATTAAGACGGTCTAAACATGTTTAATAATTTGGAAAAGCGCTTTGAATAAAATGCTGTTTTCTTTAATTCATTCCTCGCTAAAGACAATTAAACCGTAGAAAACAATGACACAAATTATTAAGCCTTTTTTTGAAGGGGTCGTTGAAATTTATTTCGTAGAGATTTTTGCTAAAGAAATCTAAGTGCAAGATACTTTTTGCGGAAGGCATTTCTTATGAAAATTTATACAGAAAATTTACCTTTGTGAAGCTTTGAGATTAAGAGAGCTTTCATTTACGCCTATTATTTTAATACACGGTCGATTCGCATTGTAACCACTAGCTAATATCCAGATTAACCGCCGTGTGCAGCGCGGACAGCAGCTAGACGGGCTGGGAGTGAGTCAAGAAGGTGCTGGAAGGTGTTAACAGGTATGTGGAGCCATGCTGACTGCAGTGCATCTGACACAGCTGCTTGAGGGTGCGTGGTGGAGGATTATTAAGCGAACAACACTATCGAGGTGGTCCCACAGATGCTTAATTGGGTTTAAGTCTGATGAATTAGTGGGCCAGGGGAAGTACTTTCAAGTCCTCACCGTGCTCTTCCAATCAGCGATATTTCTAGCTGTGTGACACGTCGCATTGTCGTACAGAAAGTATGAGTGTACGTGGTCTGGAAGGATGGATTCATAACGAATTCGGTCCATAGTGCCTTACACAGTTATGAGTTGACCCAGCGAACGCCACGAAAACATTCCACAGACAATACCGCTGCCCCCCCCCCCAGCTTGTGTTCTTCCAGCAATGGTTGAAGAGTGTTCTCCGATGTTTCTCACCCCTTATACACCAACGTCCATCCGTTCGATGAAGCAGAAAATGTGTCACATCTGAGAAGGCAATCCTTTGCCAATCAGCAGAGGTCGAATTCTGATACTGCCGTGCAAATGCAAGCCTTTTCTGCCGATGCACCTTTCTTAGCATAAGTGCAGTGACCATCCGTCTACATCGGAGCCTCATACGCAGCAGGATTAGCTGAACTGCCGCTTTACACACTTCAGGCAGCCCTGGTTCAATCAGCCAGTGAGTTGCTCCACTGTAGCATGTCGATCGACTATCGTGCACCTTCGCAGCCAACGTTCACCTCTCATATCAATGGCACATGGCGCTACGCAGTTTTTACGTCCCTTATTCGTAATGGTGCCATTTCTCCAATCACGATACACTTTAACCACAGCAGCACGCAAACAGTTCACGAACTGCGCTGTTTTAAAAAATACTGCCACCCTTGGCCCAAAAGCCGATAATCATCCTGTTTTGCAAATCTGATAAATCGCTCCTTTGATCCATGACAGCAACGAGTGTAGTGTTTTCAGAACGCCTCCAGCTCACCTTATATACATTCCAAGCCAACTCAAGACACATGCCTTCTTTCATTATCTACGCTCTTGACGTCAAAAGTGCGTAGCTAATGAAAGAAGGTCACAATATGACTCGACTCTTTAGATATACTGCATTATAAAAACTCTTACGCATAGGAAACAATAGCTCCTTAATGCATTTTAGAAATAAAAATTTTAGAATAGCACCTTAAGACAATTTAGATATTAAAATTTGGAACAGCTCTTTCAGACAATTCAGACATTAAAATAATTTGGAATTGCTTTTTATGGCAAGTAAAAAATGGTTAAAGTTTTAGAACAGCTCATTACGTTGCTTTTTGAAAAATCAAAAATGCTTTTTGCGTAAGACATTTTTTTTAATTTAGAGTTATCTGCTAAAGATAATTTAAACTTACAAATCACTGTGACAATTCTTTAAGGCTCTCTTGTCTTTGAAAACGATTTTGCAGAACTTCATCAGTTAAAAAAGTTAAACACGGATAGTACTTTAGAGCCCTTTTTCTTAAATCACGATTCATAAAAAAAAATCTTATTGATAGTGCTCTTAGAGACAGGCAATATACGCTTGGGCTCACAGTTTTGAATGGTTTTTTTGATCAAAACAAATTAAAAACACTTGTCATGGAAAATAATTTTCTAAAACTCTGTTGAAGGTAATTCATACACAAAGTTCTAGGTAGAGCGCTCTGCTTAAAGTCATCTACAAAGGAATTGCTTCCGTAGAGCCTTTACAACTAGGAAAATTTACACATGGAAAAATTTGGAATAGCTATAATTTTAATATGATTAAATTTTTGGATAACACTTGAGTTAATTTTTAAAAACTTAAAAAGGCAATTTAGCCGTATAAAAAAGTTTTTGGTACAATTCTCTATTGAAGGACTTTTTATCATTGAAAAACATTTTGCAGAGCTCGTAGGTTAAAAAAATTTGTACTCAGTACTTTAGCAGAGCGCTTTCCTTTATACAATTTATACAAAAAAATGCTTTTGTGAAGCACTTAGATCAAGGCAATATGTTTACAGATATTTTCAAGAGATATTCCATTTTAACATCTTACATATGAGTAAAAATTTGTTATAGCTCTTTACGGCATTTTGAACTAGAAATACCAGTACATTCAAAATGTTCCAGAAACTTTTTGAACGTACTAGTAGCTCTATGATGAAGACATTTTAAAAAGAGCCACTTTTATGATGAAAAATAATTTTACCGAGCACTTTCTTTGAAGATATTTCATACGCAGTTTGTTCGTAGAGAAAACGCTTTGACCACAGTTCATTTCACATGGAAATTACATTGGTAGACAGCTCGTAGATCAACACACTATATACAAAAGTATAAAAATTTCAAATAGCGCTTTAAGGAAAGTTTGACATTAAAAATTTAGAATAGCGTTTTAAGAAACGTTTGACATGGTTAAAAATTTGGAAAACTATTTTGAAAAAATTTTGACATGGTTAAAAATTTGGAATAGCGTTTTAAAGAAAGTTTAACATATTTAAAAATTTGGAAGAGCACATTCATAAGACACTAAAAAAATGTAAGGTTTTTTGAGATGGAGACAATATAAACAGAAATAACGTGGATAAAATTTTAGTTGTAATCTCAATTACCATTAAAAATAATTTGTAGAGCTCACTGCTTAAGAAGACGTATACACACGCTTTGCTCAAAACAATTTTTTCAGATTGTTTTCGAGGAGCTCCTACATTAAAGTTATTCACACATAGAAAATGCACTAGTCTCAGACTGAGGCAATTTACATGCGGATAAGAACAATGTGGGATAAGTGTTTGAAGTCTCACATTTTTGAAAATTTGTGAACTCATAGCTGAAGACAATTTAAACGTAGATAACATTTTTGACACGTTTCCCTTAAGGCTTTTTTTACATTGACAATTTTGCAGAGCCTCCTTGCATGCACAATATTCAGGTAAAGAGCTTTCCATATCAAAAACTTTACACAGCAATTGCTTTTACGAAGCTCTGATAAGGAAAATTTATTTATGTTTGCACATAGTATTTTAATAGAGCTACTTCATTACAAAAAAAAATAAGCTTTCACGTGGCGAATAATTTTGAATAGCTCTTTAAAGCAATTTGGACTTTACAAAAAATTCACAGCATATTTTTAAGGCAATTCAGACACTTAAAAGATTTGAGAAAATGGCTCTTTGCTTAACACGATTTTTGAAAAATTAAGAGCTATTTGTTAAAGATATTTAAAACGTAGATATCATTTTGAGAGAATTCTTAATTTTAAGGTTTGTGACGTTCCTGCCTCGCAGGACGCACATGAGATAAAGGCAGATAGCATCGAGACATTGTCCCCGTAGCTAATTTGGGAGAGCGTCTTACTCCGAAGTGAGGGAGGGAACCCGGTTTCGATACCCGGCGCGGACAATCTTGTACGTTATAGGTTTTTTGATCATCGAAAATATATATACAGGGTGATTCGTAAAGAAGTATACAGTTTCCGGATGCTGTAAAACAGTAACAGTTGAAGACACGGACCACAACTGCAAACAGTTAGTTAGATGTACCCAAAGTTTGTGTCCTGCTACTGAGGAAAGTGACGAAGGCGACAGCGCGCGTGACACGTGACTAGTTAGTCAAAATGGCAGCGTCTGCAGTGAAGGCGATTTGTGTTCTTGAATTGAGCAAAACGGAATCTGTAACTGCATTTTCGATCACGATTCATAAAAGAACCTCCAACCAGAAAATCTATCTACGATTGGCATAAAAATTTGAAACTACGGGCTGTTTGTGCACACTTAAAAAGTTCTGGACGACTACGTCTATCGGAAGTCTTCGTCGATAGTGTTTGCACTGCCATTCAATGAAGCCAGGGAAAATCATTGCGGAGGGTGAGTTGTGAAGTGCAGATTTCACAGCCCACTGTCTGGAGAATTTTGAGAAGCTAAAAAGGATTCCATACAAGATGATCACTGAAAATGATCACAGCCACTATCACTGCACTTCACTCAGATATCTTACCTCGCGTTTGGGCGGATATGGATTACCGGCTCGATGTGTGACTAAGGAGTGCACACATAGATAATATGTGAGTGTCTCTAAAAAAATTTGAAATATTCCTCTACAATTCTGTTACAGGTAACAAAATATCTTACATTGTTATTGTTTTATAGTGCGTTGAAACTGTATACTTCTTTATGAATCATCCTGCATATTTTTTTTTTCGGCTCAGAAAATGCTTACAAAAGAAACAGAGCGCTTTTCTGATCACGTTTTTCCTGCGTATAAAATTTACACAGAGGAAATACTCCAAAAAGGCTTTTCTTATAACGACTTGTACATAGAAATTGCATTAGTCGAGATCTTGGATTATGACAATTTTCAAACGGGTAACAATTTGGAATAGCTGTTTAAGACAATTTTAACACAGGTAACAATTTGGAGTAGCTGTTTCCTTAAGGCAGTTTTTGAAAAAATTAAATAGCGTCTTGTTAGAGACTATTTGAACGCAGAAAAATTTTCATAGAATTCTTTATTGAGGGAACCTTTTATCATAGCAAATAATTTTGCTGAGCTTCTTGGTTTAGAAAATTTATGCACAAAAAGAAAACTCGGGCAGAGCGCTTTGCTTGAAGTTATTTGAACATAGCAATTGCATCGGCAAAGTTTTCAGATAATGACAATTTACATATGGGTTAACAATGTGAAACCGCGCTTAAAAGCGACTTTAATATGTTCAACAATTTAGGAAAGCCCTTTGAATGAGATGTTTAAAAAAAACTTAGGAGCTCTTTGTTTAAGACAATTTAAACATAGTGTAGGGGTGAGACATAGACTTTCGTGCTAAGTCCCGCCTTCTTTCCGATAGGCGTCCGTGAGTTAAATTAACAACTTCCCCCTTCAGCAAATAATCTGAGGTTCTCACTCTCGTAATTTATTAATAATAAATTTATCATCCAGGCCCCTCTTCCTCCGCCTTTTTGTGTAATTATCCGCGAATCAAGGAAGGGAGAGAATGGCTACTGTAAGGCACTTCATCAACTTCAATAAATACTTCGTGAATAAGCAAGATAATAAATTTAATGAATCAAAATACTAGTGAGAGTCTGGTTCCGGTGCCAATGTCCGCGTCGACGAATTTGTGGCATGCGTCGTCCGTCACGAATTGTTCAATCTCAAATCCGTTGCCCTACGCCACCCTAATATCCGAGTCGTTCTGACTCCACTCTGTGATTCGAAACACTCTGTTTCACGCTAAAAACCAGGAACTGCGTTCCTCGGAGCATAAAATCTTCACCGTCTATCCGTCTTCCAGACACTCGTTGCAAATTCTTTTCACTTTCTCCCGAAGCCTGCAGCTTCACGCAAATAACAGAAACTGCGTTCTTTGGAGCATAGACGCCGCACGTCTACCCGCCTTCCAAGCGCACCTCGCAATCCTTCTTCTCTCTCCCGAAGCTATCTCTTATCCCGCTCGCTCCAGAAGACCCCTCCTTTCTTTTTCGGCCCCCTCTACCACGAGGCGCTGACCTACTACCAGGCGCTGACCTTGTCAGGTCCTGGAGCGAACCTGACCTTTGTCCGCAGACACCCTTTCTTCGAATCCGCACCCCAGCCGCTCCTGCTTCTGGGGAAATCGCTCTCCCTCGCTTATTGTCTCCGTGCCCGACGACATACCACACATTCCACGTAACGGACTTCTGTACGTGGAAACCAGACTCTATACAGACAGAACCAAACATACAACAATACTGACATTCTTTTACACAAAGGACGTATTCAGTCTTCCCAGACAGGCTGGCGCCCTTCTAACCTTGGGCATTGTATATGCACACAGTTAATGAAATAAAGTTATTTCCTTGTTTTTATGTACATAAATTAGCACTAGATCATATCTTAAATGATATGCATCTCATTATTACTTTTCGCCCTTACACATAGAAAAGTTTTTTTTTTTTTTTTTTTTTTTTTTTACGGAAAAACATTTTGATATAGAAAATTATCAGATATAGAAAATAATTTTGCAGAGCTTTTTAGTTAAGTATAAAATATTTAAGCAGAACATGTTACAAAATTTATAAAGAAATTGTTTTTGCGAAGCTCCGATATTAAAAAAAAATTTACATTTACACATACATTTTTTTTTCTTGATTGAAATTTTAACGACCACCGTGAGCAACTCAATGGAGTTTAAGCAGTCTCCCGTCTCTAATTTAGTGTCAGTGGTTCCAGGGAAGGGAGAGAGCCAGTGCTGTAAGACAAACAACATCCATTCCAAACGAGATTCGAACCCGCACTCCTTCACGGACAAATGGTCATAAGGCAGCGTTTAGACCACTGCGCCATCTGGGCGGCCCTACTTCATTAAAAACCTTGCACATGGAAAGAATTGCTTAAATTTAAGGCAATTTAGATATTAAAAATTTGTTAGTTTTAATGCAATTTCAACATTGTTAAACAATTTAGTATTGCTTAAGATTTTTCGAAAAATTAAGAGCACTTTTCAAAAAGTTCAACTTACTAATTTTGCAAGAATTCTTTAAGACTTTTTTATGATTAAAAATAATTTCATAGAGCTTTTCTGCTTAAGAAAACGTACGCACAAAACTACTTAGACAAGGAGCTTTTCTTATCACGATTCATATACAGAAATCATATTGGTAGAGTTCTTAAAAGATCAAGACAACTTACACATGAGTAACAATTTGGAACACCTCTTCGATGAAAGCAATTTAAAAAGAAACGTTTTCATGGAACATAATGTTGTCAGGCAGAGCGCTTTGCGTTAAGTTATTTATACGTGGAAATTACAGTAATAAAACTCTTAGTTTAATAGAGTTTACATGTGGATAACAATTTGTAATAGCGTTTTAGGGAAAGTTTAATAGTTAACAATTTTGAAACACTCCTTGATAAGAAAGATAATTAAAAAAAATGGAGTGCCTTCATGGAGACAGTGTAAACATAGAAATCACTGATAAAAATGTTCTTTGAGGTGGTCAATTATCATTGAAAATAATCTGTAAAGCTCTGAATAAAAAAATGCAGAAACCAAAAAACTTAGAGCGCTTTGCCTGAGATAATTTTATAGATAAATTGCTTTTGTAGAGCTTTTAAATACATGCTTCGCTTAAAGTTTGTTATACATTAAAATTAGACAGATCTCTTAGACTAGAGCAATTCAGATTTTTGAGTCAGATATTTTTGAAAAATTGTGAACAGCTCTTGGCTAAAAGCAATTAAAGACAGAACACAATTTGACAGGTTTAAAAAGGCTCTTAATAACAATTTAGCACAGAGACTTTTGCATACAAAATACTAAAAGCACTTTGCTTACCAAATTTTTTACACAGAAATTGCTTTTTCGAAGCTCTGAGATCAAAAGAATATATTTGCCCATAGTATTTTAATACAGCACTTCATTGAATAAGAAAAACTCGTACTTGGCAAACAATTTAGAATAACTCGTTAACACTAGAAACGCCGGATAGTACCGCATACCTATAAGCGCCCGTTGGCAGTCATTTTGACTTCTAGGTTGTCTGCAAATTACTGTTGCATTGAAATGTCACGCACTAGGTGTAGTGTAATAAAACATATATTTATTTTCTTTTTTCAGTTTGCACATCACGAAATACACGTATTTTGGCTATTTAGTTTAGATTGAAACTAGAAGACACACACGTAAGTTATTCTTTTTACAAACAGTTTGGACGCACTTTCCGCACACGAACTTGTGGCATCTGTCCGACGTTTTATTGTTTTTGCCACTGTAGTCGTAGCTGCAACCTCAGGTTCACAGACGCGGGAGAGACTTGTGCTCAAATGGCGCTGTCGTAATTCTGCTAAGTTTTGAACGAGCTCGTGCCGGATGATTCTGCGACCTGTTGTCTTCTTGAATATCACTCAGGCGTTGATTGTAGCCAAGTCCAAGATATTGTAGAAAAACGTGTAGCGGCCATCTTCGTGATCCTGTGTACGTCTTCGTCATCAGATCTACGACATCGACACTGAACTTTGTTTCATCGTAGAAATTTATTGTTTCCGGTAGTTTCTTTTGACCAGTTCCAAACTCAACACTGGAATGCAAGTAGCCAAGAACCAACACGTTTTTGTTCTTTTTCCCATGGTACATAGTCAGAAAAATGTCATGCTTCAGCACTGAGATTTTGTGCAGTGTTGTTTTCAACTTTTTTACGGAATTCTTCGACTTTGGTTCACAGTTCCGACAAGGCTGGTGTTCTGATCTTTAGAGTTTTTTGGGCAATTTTACAGCCACGGACAGAAATTATCAGTCGTAAAGTTTTTTTCTTTCCAATGTTCAAGTACGGATTGAGGAGAAGCATGACGATGCTTTCGGGTAAACTTAGGACAGCTGGGCGAGAGTCATGTTTTCCTAGGTAAGGATTGTTGCACATGTATTTCGAATGAAAGTCAGCTGCCATCCAAATTTTGATTCCAAATCTGTCGAGTTTATTCGACATTATTGGGTGAACCGACATCTTGCCTTTGTTGAAAATAGTTTATCAATAGTAGTTCTCGTGTGGCTTATAGAAGTGCACACAGTTTTCTACAAACTTGTTCCACGTAGCAGATATTAGTGAAATTTGTCAGTTTCCAGTCGTGCAGATCGTGTACATTTCACCACATCCTATGGGTGTAAGGGTGCAACGGCACAATATGTCACGTGCAGGTATATTGACCAATCCAAATGACGACTGGTTCAGCACTTCTAGGTATAGCGGTCTAGATTTCCGGAAGGCAATAGGCAAAACATGCCACTTTTAAGAACACCATGAGAACGATGTAAAATGGGAAAAGTCACAAAGAGACGTGTGTAATTCAAGTGGTTCCGAAATTATGCCATTCTAGAAATTCACAACAATCGAAATGATTGCTTTGGCGTTTCTAGTGTTAAGACGATTTAAAAGAAACAGCGATCTTTGGCAAAGATAATTTAAATAGAGAAAACATTTTGATAGAATGGCTCGTTTAATTTCCTTTCATCATGAAAAATAATTCTCTGAGCTCTGATTAAGAAAACTAATCACAGAAAATATTGAGGCAGACCTTTCAGCATAATACAATTTACACAGAGAAATTTTAAGTTGGTGCATTAAAATAATTCATTTATATGCACATAAGGTAATTTAAACATGATTATCATATTGGAATACCAGCTTCGTTAGACTCATTTAAAAAGAAAATGGGTCTTTCGTCATGGAAAATAATTTTGAAGAGCCCTTTGTTGAAAAATAATCGTATGCAAAAGGTGCTTACGCAGAGGGCTTTGCATTTATATACAGAAATTACATTACCATAGCTGTTAGTTTAAAACATTTTTTACATACATAATAATGCTTAGGCTGAGTGCTTTACTAGAGATAATTTATATAAAGAAAACAATTTGTTGATAGAAATATTTCGTTAGTACAATTTCCACATGGATAGCATTTGTAATAGCTCTTTTTTGCAATTGAAACAGGTTAAATATTTGGAATAGCTTTGGCTTTGGTTCACCATAGTTTATACAACAAATACTTTTTACAGAGTTCTTTCGAAAAGACAAAGCATATTTAGACAGAATTCAATGCTTAACATAAGACGCAAAAATAACTTTGATCATAATTAAAATGATACAAGATCATTTTGCAGATCTGTTTGGTTGAAATAACTAAAGTACACAAACAACTACTGAGCCAGAATTTCGCTTCATAAAGCTCTTGGCATACATATCAAATAATTTGATATGCTCTTTCTTTACAGCTTTAAACATGTGAGTAACAATTTGACAAGCTCCTGGACAAGCTAAACAAGCTTAACAGTTTCATAAGAGCTTTGATCAGGCAGGAGCTTTTAAAAGTGGTTAACAATTTTATAATGCTTTTTGGAAACAGTTCAAAAAGGGTGTTCTTGGAGAAATATTGCTTTCAGACAATTTATTTGCACACAGAAATTTCTTTAGTTTTTCAACATCATTCAGCTGTAAAAAATATCTTGGTAGTTCTATTTGGTTATGACAATATACATAGAATGTGTGTTACCAGTGCTATTTACTTACACAAGAAATTGTGGTTTTATGACATACACACACACGAAAAATATTTTGAACATCAAAAAACAAATTTCGGCTTGTACCGAAAGATCAGTTAGAGGAATTACATTAGCTTTAGTTTGCAAACAGCCTCATATTTACAATGCATATTTAGATTCTTCGTTTTAAGGGAGCAAATTTATGACACCGTTTAAGTTACTGGTGCAGTTAGTTTTGGCAAGTTTTTATGTTCGACAAAATTGAAATTCGTCCCCATTTAAAACTTCTTAAAGACAAAAAATGTTTTCGACGTGAAGAAACGCAAAAAGCGAATCTACATTGAGGATCCTACGATTCACTAACATACTCCGAACTACGGGATATTTTTTTGTCTTTTTACCACTTCGAGAAAACTTAAGATTTTGAGATATTTTAAAATTTTTTTTTTTGTGCGTTTATTTTAAGTTTGGTTTCATTTGAACGGACAGTACCTACACTCCTTTTAAACTTTAATTTGAAACACTTTAGAGCATTTAGATACATATAAACTGGAGAAAAGCTGGAGATAACAGACACGTACGTTTATCTTGGACAGCAGATATCAAGTGAGGGTCACATTGGTGAAGAAATTAATCGGCGTACAAAACTTGCCTGGAGAGCTTTTGGAAGAAACAGCATAATTTTCAAGAGCAATATGCCATTATGTCTTAAAAGAAAAGTGTTTGATCAATGCATCCTTCCAGTGCTTACGTATGGTGCAGAGACGTGGACCTTAACTAAAAGAGACATACAAAGGCTGCAGACAACTCAAAGACGCATGGAGAGGTGCATGCTTGGTGTAACCAGGAGAGATAAGAAGAGGAACTCGTGGATCCGAAAAATGACAAGAGTGGAAGACATCATGATCAGAGTTAAATCCCTGAAATGGCAATGGGCTGGACATACTACCAGAAGGACAGATCATCGATGGACAGCCGAAATTTTAGATTGGATTCCAAGGGACAGGAAAAGACCCAGAAGAAGACCACATGGGAGATGGGTGGATGAAATTCGAAAGTATGCAGGGGTGACATGGAGGAGACTGGCACAAGACAGACCGTTGTGGAGGAAACTTGGGGAGACCTTCGTCCAGCAGTGGATTGATAATGGTTGACAAAGAAGAAGAAGAAGAAATATAAGAACCTAAAATATGCAACCAATAATTTAACCTGTGTAGGTACATTTGTTTGATCCCACAGATCTCAGATTGATATTAAATGTAATAACAATCCTGTTTAAGTTAGAACATGTTGCATGCATTCGTTCTCTCGGAAATAAGAAAAAACAGCACTAAATTATGGTGCAAATAAACCAATTACACTAACATGCAAGGTTTTGTTGTTTTGAAATGAATAGGTGTATCTGAATGGATTTCTTGCGCAGATTCCGAAAATGACCTTCAAAATTACGTATCACGTCAAGGTTTTTCACAAATGACGGAAATGTGAAAATTAAAACAAACGTTATTTCATGAAAAAATACGGGATTACGCCATATAATACAAATTTTGAAGATGACCATCCGTTTTTTGACGTAAATGTGACAAGGATGGTAAGTCAGATAATATCTGAAAACTTAAAAATTTTCATCGTCCTGGAGCGGGACTCGAACTCGCGTCTCCCAGAAAACGCCTAGGTATGCTAACCACTACACCACCCAGAAAGACCGAGTTTCAAGTTTCCGATCAATTTGAATTTAACCATCACAGGATTCGCTGGTCGAAGCAACCGGCATTCATGTTTAGCGAATCTGGAGGTTAATAATCCTATCCCGTGATTGCCCGGAGAAGCAGATAAATCATGAAAGAAATACGGGATTACGCCATATAATACAAATTTTGAAGATCACAATCCGTTTTTTGGCGTAAATGTGACAAGGATGGTAAGTCAGATAATATCTGAAAACTTGAAAATTTTCATCGTCTATTTTTTAATGACATTGTTATATGGCAACGTTTGTAACGTGTGAAAATGTTCTCTGGAGGGGCAGAATGATTGTTTAAGGAATAGATAAACATAAATATATAGCTGATAATGGAAATGCAACTGTTTTATCTGTACGACGTCACGATTTGCGCTACTCACAAAGGCGGAACATGAGAGAATGTTATCTTGGCACGGCAGTATGACTCATACCTCACGCCACTGCTCTCTTCTTTCTATTGGTCACATGTGGCGCCATTCGGGACAGATCGTGTTACACTAGTCAGTGCAAAGAAGGGACTGGTCCTGTTCGGTTCTTTCTATGTTGCGTGTTCAATGGCTTCACGTGGTTGTGTAAATCATCCAGACATATTTTGCTACATATGTGGCTGTTATACGACAGGAAAAAAACAGAGGCAAAATATTACGTCTTTCGTTTAAAAATGCTTATTTTCAATACTTCGGCATTAAACTAGCACATCAGGACAAAGTTTGGTCTCCTCACAATGTGTGCCGTGCATGTGTGGAGGGGTTGAGGAACTGGAAAAGTAGAAAAAGGACATCAATGCCGTTCGGTGTACCCATGGTGTGGCGTGAGCCAAAAAATCACAGTGAATATCGTGGGCCATACCAGAACCAGTAAGCGTAACATTGTGTACCCCAATATCTCATCTGCCATAAGACCAGTGCCCCATAGTGAATCCATCCCTGTGCCGTCCAATATCAAGCTTCCAACAGACACAGATTCAGACGGTGACACAAGTGATGAGATGTACCAACCGGACAGCATGGAGGATGAAACCCCAGTGCCATTTACCCAACATAAACTGAACTGAATGATTTGGTTCGTGATCTGAATTTACCTAAAGACGCAGCAGAGCTTTTAGGATCACGACTTCAGGAAAAGAATTTACTATGTCCTAATACGAGATTATCCTGGTACAGACACCGAGAAGCAGAATTGGTTCCGTTTTTTGCTGAGGAAGGCGGTTTGGTATATTGTAAAAAACATTCCGGCAGTCACGAAATACTTCAACATCAATTACAATTCAGGACAGTGGAGGTTGTTCGTAGATGCCAGCAAATCCAGTTTAAAAGGTGTTTTATTACACAATACTAACATCCATCCATTCCAGTAGCACATTCTCTGACTTTGAAAGAGACATACGAGAACATTAAATTACTGCTGGAAAGTGTGCAGTAAAAGTTTCATGAATGGTCTTTGTGCTGGGATTTCAAGGTGATTAGAATATTGCTCGGCCAACAAGCAGGCTACACCAAATTTCCTTGCTTTTTGTGTGCATGGGACACCAGAGCAAGGACGGAACATTGGGTTCGGCAGCAGTGTCCAGTCAGAAGTACATTCACACCTGGCGAAAAAAGCATTGTTTCACTTCCGCTGGTTGATCCCTCGAAAATACTGTTGCCACCTTTACACATCAAACTTGGCTTAATGAAGCAATTCGTGACAGCTTTAAGCAGGGACAGTAAATGCTTTCAGTATCTTGGTGGTAAGTTTCAATCAATCACGTCTGAAAAAGTTAAAGCTGGCATTTTCATAGGCCCTCAAATACGAAAATTAATGGCAGACAACACATTCGAGGAAACCATAAGTGGGTGCGAATTGCGAGCATGGACTGCATTCAGAAATGTGGTACACAACTTTTTGAGGAACACGAAGGCTTCAAATTACACCACTTTAGTCGAGGACATGCTGGAATGCTATGAACTGCTTGGATGCAACATGAGCGTCAAAGTTCACTTTCTTCATGCTCATCTAGATTACTTTCCTAACAATCTTAGTGATTTTTCGGAGGAACATGGCGAGCGCTTCCATCAGGATATTAAAGTGATGGAAAAGAGATACCAAGGAAAGTGGACTGTACATATGATGGCAGACTATTGTTGGATGTTGAACAGAGACTACGGACGAACACCGAAGACAATCCAGAAAGAGGAAGCTTGAAGGGGAGCCCAGTAGCGAATGTTAGGTATGTTTGCTTTAAGGAATATGTATTTATGTTTATCTATTCCTTAAACAATCATTCCGCCCCTCCAGAGAACATTTTCACACGTTACAAACGTTGCCATGTCCGCAATGTCATTAAAAAATAACGGTTTCTTAAATTTTCACATTTCCGTCATTTGTGAAAAAACCTGACGTGATACGGAATTTTGAAGGTCATTTTCGGAATCTGCGCAAAAAAAAAAATCCATTCGGATACACCTATTCATTTGAAAACAGAAAAAAATTTGAAAAATTGCAGTTCAGTATTATTAACAGCATTAAAACGGGAATTGCGTAACAGCATACGGGTCACAAAATAATGTGAAATTTATATTATTTCCCAACCCACAAAACTTTTTTAGTTTAAATGCAAGTCAATTTTCGGTCGACGATAAAAATTTAAAACTACTCTGTGGTTAGTCAGATTGTTTTTTTTTTTTTTTTACAGAAACTAACCACTGATAATGAGTTACATTATATATTCTTCGTGGTATCAACAACTTACAAAACATAGCGTCCTGATCACGTGACCCCCAATGCCCTATCGCAAATGGGTCCCTAATTACGACAAAAAAACACCTTTGTCGACATCTGTGCTAGGTGCATTGATCACATGAAAGTCAGTGTCCATATTGATTCCGCAACAATGTGCGCTAATCTAAGACTGGCATCACTTCCTACTCAGATATTCGGAGTTCCGTGAAAGACAAGCATCACACTTTTCAACAGAAACAAAAGCACGCTTGGAAAGACACGAGAACATATTAGGAACGGTATAAATGCACGTTAGATATATCTTATCTGAGTAAACATTTTATACTTATTCAAAATTTTCCCAGGAACAAATAGGAAACTATCTTAACTGTTCATAAACAATTTAATTTCCGTGAGACGGAAGCATATCTATTATTTGCGAACTGAGAAAACCATAAACAGCGAACATGGGACGTAGGACTCACTCATCTCAGTAGATGAGTCAGTTCTACATCAAGTGAGACTTAGGACTCACTCATGTCTTACTACTGAGACGTAGGACTCACTCATATCTCTTTACTACTGAGACGTTGGACTCGCTCATCTCTTACTACTGAAACGTAGGACTCGCTCATCTCTTACTACTGAAACGTACGACTCACTTATCTCATACTACTGAAACGTAGGACTCACTTATCTCATACTACTGAAACGTAGGACTCACTTATCTCATACTACTGAAACGTAGGACTCACTTATCTCATACTACTGAGACGTAGGACTCACTTATCTCATACTACTGAGACGTAGGACTCGCTCATCTCTTACTACTGAGACGTAGGACTCGCTCATCTCTTACTACTGAGACGTAGGACTCGCTTATCTCTTACTACTGAGACGTAGGACTCACTTATCTCTTACTACTGAGACGTAGGACTCACTCGTCTCAGTAGATGTGAAAAGTTCCAATAGTACTTTTCAAGAGGTTTACCTTGAGAGTAATTTCACACTTTTTTGGAGGGTCCCTTCCATTTCTTATCTAATGAGAAGATTTTCACAAAAGAAATGGTAGAAATTACATAGCATTTTTCAGGATAGTTCCAGCTGTCACACAAGAGATAAATGTCTTCGTGCTGAGAATAACTAAAAGTAGAGTGCTGAGAATAACTAAAAAGTTTGCTGTCTGAAGCACGATAATTAAAATCTTTAATGAATAAATATTTACAAGTTAAAAAATACGAACACTGTTCCCTTCTGGACTGGCCCGCACAGTCCAGGAGGGAACCCATACACCTCTCATTGAATGATGCTTATATTCCACTATGCACCAAAGAAAAACGATCTACTTTATTTGCAGAAGCACTGTTTATCCAGCACTATCGTAAACAGTGCTGTAACGATGACACTTCCACTACTTTGCCATATTTTTGGAAACTGTTTAACACAGTTTGTATTAAAGAAAAAATTCAAGATTTAAAACCCCCACTGCACACTCAGTTAACTTAACCTAATACCACCTTTCAAAGACGGAACCTACGTAGCACTCAGAAGTTAAATGGGATGGTACCAATAACCATCAACTAATGATGATCATTGTACATCAAGAAGTCAAGACACTGACAATGTACTGTACAGGGTGCATAGGAAAGTCCCTTTAACCCGGAATAACTTGCGAACGGGGAGAGGTACAGTTATGCAAGTGAGATAACGGTATTGTAAAGCGACTACGCCCGATCGAATGCAACCAATAGCAACGCCTCTAGTGGCGAAATGCGGAAGTTAGCCATTGCAAATCGAAAACAAAAAGAGCAAAATTTCCAAATACAAAGTTGCAGAGCATCAATTAATTAGTACAAAACGACATTTGTTTCACACGGATAAGATAAATTGTCGTCTGAATACCCTAAAATGTCCGAAATCGATGCGCGATTTTTTGTGTGAACGTTTGAAGGGAACAGGCATAGGTATGAGCAAATACACACAATTTATTGCATAAATGCTTACTTATGTCAATACAGTTGCGAACTTTTTTAAATAAGGAATTTCCCACCTGGTGGATGGGACACGATGGACCCCCGTTCTCCAGATCTTACGACTCTAGACTTCTTGTTGTGGGGATATTTCAAAGACAAAGTTTATTCATCTCAAGTGAAACGGGTTGAAGTACTGAAAACTCGTCTGTAATTGCGTCTGTTACACAATCTACAAGGTTTGTACCCAAAGTAATGCAAAAGCGGGCATAACTTTTTTATTAACTGACAGAGGTCGTACAATTTGCACAAGTTGGTAGATTAACTCTTCCTTCATTACAGGTAAATAAAATATTCCAAGCAGAAGCAACCTGGCGTCATTGAGTTGTTGACGAAGGAAGGGTGCAGGCTGTCCGACATCCACAGAAGGCTACAGGATATTTACAGAGATGACACCATTGTACAGATGGATGAAGAAGTTTAAAGAAGGGGAAACCAACATTGAAGACAAACCACGCAGTGGAGACCATCATCTGCGACCACTGACACGAATCGTCAGCGAGTGGATGAATTTATTCGCGCTGAGAGAAGAGTCACAATCCGGGAGCTTGCTGCACAACTGGACTGTGGTCACAATGCCATACAGAAGACGGGGAAGACTTAGGGTATCGGAAAGTGTGTGCAAAGTGGGTACCTTGACAGCTGACACTAGATTTGAAAGGGGAATGCTGCTCTGATGTGATGAAAGCGTTTATTTAAACAAATGAGGACACTTTTTCAGATCAGGTGATGAAACGTGGGCGTACCTTTACGATCCGGAAACGAAGAATCAATCTACGGAATGGTGTCACACCTCTTTACCAAAGCCTAAGAAGTTCAAGAGCCAGCGATCGGTACAGAAAGTCATGGAGACAGTTTCTTGGGATGATAGGTGTTGTCGTTCTCCTTGGTTTTCTGGAACGTGGATGTACCGTGACCAGCAAGAGGTACATTGAGACACTCAAGAAGCTTAGAGAAGCCATAAGGAGGAAGAGACTGAACAAGAATCTGAAAACGATCCCCATTCACCATGACAATGCGAGACCACACACATCTTTGCCAACAAATCAGGTCATCAGGAAATTAGGCTGGTCTGTGGACCCCCATTCACCATATAGCCCAGATCTAGTGCCCTCTGACATCCACATGTTCGGTCCAATAGAGGAAAGTTTCTGCGAACAACGGTTTGATGACAAAGACGAGGTGAAAGTGGCTGTGAAGAAGTTGGTACAACAGTCCACACCTGCATTTTTTCAAAGAGGACTCGAGAGTTGCCTTCAACGATGGCGCAAATGCGTCGCTTGTGATGGAGACTACGTTGAGTAGTACCTTTGTATAGAGGAAAAGTTACTCTACCAACATATGCAATTTGAACGACCTGACAGTTAAAAGAGTTATGCCCATTTTTGTATTACTTTCGGTCCATCACTCGTACTTTGGCTCGTACATGGACACAGATTGAACATCGGCTTGATGTACTGCGCGTAACAAAAATATGTACATGTTGAAGTTCAACTGTACGAAAAGAAAAAAATTCTGAGGTAAGTTTACGAGATCTGAAAAATATGTTCCTATCCCGAATAGTTTATTAATAATTTTTTAAATGTGTCAATGACTTTTCGGTAGCAGGTTTGAAGATATGGAATGGCACTTACAGTTTGATATATGAATCGCAGCTTTATTCGGGACTATTGTAAAAGCACAACTCAATTTTCCAGAACCAACATATTTTATTTTCTTGAACACAACACACTTCTTTGTAGCATAATTCCAAACTTGCACTATGTCGAGAGAACAAACCACACTCGTAGCATCAAATAATAGCAAGTAAAATTTAGCTTTTTAAAGGCAGTCTCTTCACCTCCCATTTACTTCAGACAAAGCGTAGACTTACTTTTTGACTCGCTACCAATGGTTGCTCAATAGTGAGCCTTTTGAAGGTCATATATGACGTTAAGATCAGAGCGTATAACCGGAAGTTATCAAAATTTACTTGCAATATGCAAACCAAGGTAACGTTAAAATAGCCATTTACGTTATAACTAAACAGTTTAGCAGCACATAATATCTGTTTGGATTTACTGGAGCACATAATGTTTGTTTGGATGGCAGTCGTAGGAAAAAAATGCCCCGACGCAGTACTAATTAAAAAAAATGCCCTTATAAGTGATGAAGTAACCAACACCCAGTCATTTGGAAAACTGGCAGACTCCTGTGGATACATACTTGTTTCATCACAAATCTTGCGTTGCTGCAGCGATGTCCGTAGTTGAAAACTATTTTGTCACGAAATCATACGCCACAGCGGCGTTGTGATATTTTAGTTGCTCCGGTGAGCAAACCCCCCCCCCCCTTTTTTTCAGCTAACCTTCAGATACAGAAGATGAAAGAACTTCTACCCTAGATACCATAAGAATGGTAACTACCTGTTTGCCCCTGTGACAAGAATTTCAGGTAGAAAACTTGACATATCGAAGCTGAAAGAACCTCAACTCTAGATGCTATAATAATGGCAACCACCTGTTTGTGCATGTGGGTAGAATTTCAGGCACAAACCTTTAGATATAGAAGCTAAAAGAACTTCAACCCTAGATACCATAACAATGGCAACCACCTGTTTTTGCCTGTAGCCGGAATTTCAGGCACAAACATTGACATGTCAAAGCTGAAAGAACCTCTACCTTAGATACCAAACGAATTGCAAATTTCTGTTCATCATGTGGCTAGATTTTTCTCAACAAAAGGCTAAGAGGCACCCGTATCAAATTCAATAGAACCACGTGACCTATGCAGTTTTTCTAAGTGCCTTCTGTTCAAACCCTTCGCCGCATTAGAATTCTTACGTGCGATTCTTTTTTGTTTGTTCATACTGACAAAGTAACTTTCTCCCCACATGCTTAATTAAGTATACGCTGTTGTTATCGATCAGCCGCAGGTAATCGCACAACACTCTCCGGTGCCCACTGTACTTCTTCATACCTGTCAGACACAGAAGATGTTTCCTCGCACTCGGCCGGACACAGTCTTTATGGGTTTCAAAGTGTTGTGTACCTTCAAAAGGAGCCGAAAAACAGTTCGTAATCCCTTTCGGTCGCAGAGATCAACAACTCCTACGTTGGTAAATCCTAGTTTAATAAAAAATCAAAGGGTATTTTTCGCGCTACAAATCGAAGAAGTTGCAAGGGCTGTCAAAGCGCGATCAAATTTAGCTTGTTACAAAGCGCACACACCACACTTCCAAATGTCATCTAAAAACGTAAGGTTTAAAATAAGTATTAATTTACAATTTAAAAAATATGGTAGTTTAAAAGTTTAGCGAGCACTTTCGCGAACACTATGGTCACATCTTCAGGCCGATGAGTGAAGTCATATTAGAGCGGCGCGCTTGGTTTAATTAGTTACAGACATGAGCACATTGAATACATATTACGTAAATGAGAAAAAAACACACACACACACACAAATCACTACCATTCACAACAAACTCTTTATAGTCAAGATTATTTTGGTGGTTCTTACACCATGGGTATTGTAACACGAAATTTCTCTAGGCACTAGGGATGTAGACAAGAATGTCATTGCAGCACTCAGGTCCAAATTTTATTATATATAGGCTCTCAGTGAGGAGCATAGAGCTTTTTGTAGAAGCAGTTGATAACAAGTTCGCTTTTCCCCAATCAGGTCTTAAGTCCCTTTCAATGACGGTATTCGACAATGTCGAGGTAGTAGCTCCTTTACGGATTGCATATTTATGCTCAGCACATCGAATTCCCAGGCTTCTGAAGGTAGAACCCACAGACATCCGTAGATTGTCCATTAATGTCCATCAAGGGAACATTATATACACCAAAGTGGGAAACAGTTGGTATTATATCTCTATCATGTCTAATAATAGAGAAAAGGTTTTGAGTTTTGACACCGAACCCGAAGAAGTATTTCTGACAGGTGTTTTTCAGGAAGGTAACTGATTTTTGGTAGGGCATACTTCCCACGTATTTGGTTGTGGGAACACTTCTAGTCAGGGTCATTGAAGTCTTCCGCTTATATTGTTGTATACGTCGTTAGACACTACCCGTGGGGTATCCATGTGCATTTGCAATTTCATTCATTTTCCACAATTCCTGATTTCGGTAAACAGAATTTGAAGAGCGAGTAAAAGCGCGAGCTCTTTTTACAAGGAATCTAAGTGCCGAGTATTTATAAGTGGTTGGAGTACATGAGTTGAAGGAGATAATTACCGGGACAGAGGTTGGTTTCCGTTAAACAGAAAAGTCAAAATATTCATGAACTGAGGAATGTGAGACTAAAATGTCAAGATAAGGTAGTGGCCCACGTTTTTCCACCTCTATAGTAAATCTTATACCGCGAGTGATACACTCTAACCCTAACCCCATGAAAATTATTCCTCAAGCTGAAGAAATAATTAGGCAACTACCAAAAAGGAACATAGGAATTCACCCGGCTTAAAATTTGTGGCCTTTTGCAAAACATACAGAGGACTTCTGATTCTACCATGAGATACTTAATGACTGAACTTCTTACTATTGCAAAACACCCGGATCTTGCCATTCTGAGTGCAGACAAAACTAACCAAATTGTTATCCTGGACCATACTGATTATGTTACTAAAATGTTGGCCACTACCCAGAATATACCCCAGTCAATTTCAAACTCTGATCCGACAGCATATACCATTACTAGATTATCAAAAGTACGCAACTCAGGCTTACCACCGGATTGTATTCCTCGCAATATGTTACCACCCCCAGGATCTAAAGTTTCTGAAGCCTTCGGAAAAGTAAAAACTCAAACCTGATCAACCTGTTAAACTCGGCTCAGGTTATGTAAACCCCACTCGAAACCTTGAAAAATCTCTTTGCAGCCTTCCTAAAACCTATTACTACTGAATCTAATTTTTTAGTTATTAGTACAATATAAGCTATTAACAAAATAAAATCTTTTCAATTCCCGAAGACCCAGTTCATCCTTGCCTAGGTAGATGTTGAAAACCTCTTCCCTAATATTTCTCGTAAAGTTGTCTATACTCTCACTGAAGAAATCTTACATACACAGAACCATTACAGCCAAGCATAAATAGATACAACCCTACTACAAGCTTTGAAACTTGTAGGGGACCGATGTTTTTTCCGCTTTCAAAAAACCATCTACAAAAAAAAAATGAGGGGGCCCTAATTGGTTCCCCTTTGTCACCTGCTTTTGCAGAGATTTTGCTATAGGACTTAGAAAATAAATACCTAAAATTCTGTATTGTTCAACCGTCATTGCACATAAGATATGTTGATGTTTTTCTCATCTGGCCTCACTGTCTCCGAACTACATAATATGGCTTCCACCTTATCTTCTATCACTCCCAGGTATAAGGATTTACTATAGAGGCGGAAAAACGTGGGCCACTACCTTATCTTGACTTTTTAGTCTCACATTCCCCACATCATGAATATTTCGGCTTTTCTGTTCATTGCAAACAAACCTCTATCCCGGTAATGATCCCCTTCAACTCATGTACTCCAACCACTTATAAATACTCTGCACTTAGATTCCTTGTAAAACGAGCTTTTACTCACTCTTCGAATTCTGTTTACCGAAATCAGGAATCGTGGAAAATTAATGAAATTGCAAATGCACATGGATACCCCACGGGTAGTGTCCAACGACTTATATAGCAATGTAAACATAAGACTTCAACAACCCTGACTAGAAGTGTACCCACATCCAAATACGTGGGAAGTATGCCCTACCAAAAATCAGTTGTTACCTTCCTGAAAAACACCTGTAAGAAATATACTCCTTAGGGTTTGGTTACAAAACTCAAAACATTTTCTCTGTTATTTGACATGATAGAGATTTTATACCAATTGTTTTCCCACTTTGGTGTATATAGTGTTCCCTTGATGGACATTAATGGACAATCTGCGGATCTCTGCTGTGTGGGTTCGACCTTCAGAAGCCTGGAAATTCGATGGGCTGAACATAAATAAATATGCAATCCGTAAAGAAGCTACTACCTCGACATTCTCTAAGACCGTCATTGAAAGGGACATAAACCTGATTGGGAAAAAACGTACTTGTTATCAACAGCTTCTACAAAAAACTCTATGCTCCTCACTGAAAGCCTATATATTTTAAAATTTGGACCTGAGTGCTGCAATGAAGTCGTTTCTGTCTAAATCCCTAGTGCCTGGAGAAATTTCGTTTTACAGTACCCATGGGAAGAACCATCAAAATAATCTTTATGCCTTTAAACAGTCTGTGGTGAATGGTAGTGATTTATATGGTTTTTCTTTTCTTATTCACATAATATGCATTCAATGTGCTCATGTCTCTAACTATTTAAACCAAGCTCCGCTCCAATATGATTTCAGTCATCGGCCTGAAGATGCAACCATAGTGGTCGCGAAAGTGCTCGCTAAAGCTTTTAAACTACCATATTTTTTAAATTGTAAATAAGAAAGTATTTTAAACCTTACGTTTTTAGATGACATTTGGAAGTGTGGTGTGTGTGCGCGTTGTAACAAGCTAAATTTGATCATGTTTGAAAGCATTTGCAACCTCTTCTAGTTTAATAATTTCCCATCCACAAGAACCTGGACACTACCTACTAATCTTCAGAAGCGTTACAGACGTTGAAAATTCAAAATTGCTCGTAAAAGATATTTTCTCGAGACAATGGATGTCTTAAAAACATCAACACAGGGCAACTAAGTATGGTAATGGCAGTCATTTACTTTCAAGTGCAGATTGTAAAAAAAAAGAAGTTTGCTCGCGCCCCCTCACTCCGGGGTAAGTTGCTCTCCCAACGAAGCTAAACGGATGGAATGGACCTTTGCAGATTTGTCATCTTGACACGTGATTTACCAGTGTAGTATGTCCCATCATCTCCCTCTTAACTTTTTTTTTTAATTTTTTGGAGCGAAGTAGGAATTTTTCTTTAATTCCAGACGATGTGCGGAAAAAAAAACATTTTTCGAAGAATCCAACGGCGCTCGGGCGCCAATGTGGAAACACAAGTTTGTCAGTGACGGGAATCGAGCCCACTCCCGAGTAAGCTGGTCTCCCAACTAAGCTACACGGACGGAATGGACCGCTGCAGATTTATCGTCTGGACACATTTACCTCTGAGTACCTCACATCCTTAATGGCATCAAACTTTGAACGCTATGAAAAAGGAAGAAATTAACCACCTCATTCAACGATGCGAAGTCCGAAAAATCAGCTTACAGCGGCAAATTTATCAAACGCGAAGATCAAAGATATTCCCTCTTTTTTATACATTGGAGGTTTAGCGACCACTGTGAGCAACTCAATGGGCTATAAGCAGTCGCCCGTCCCTAATGTAGGGTCACTGGTTCCAGGGAAGGGAGAGAGCCAGTGCCGTAAGACAAACACAACATCCATGCCTCACCGGGATTCGAACCCGGAACCCTTTCGGACGAACGATCAGAGGCCATCGCTTAGACTACTGCGCCACCAGAGCGGCGACATTTATTTCGGTACCAACACTGTCACATGACAGTCCTAAAATAATAGGAACAGATTACAGATCTTTGGTTAGAAGTTCACGTCTTGCATGCGATCTGGTGAATTAGTAAATCAATATGGTGAAAAAACGTTGTCATTTTAAGGATTGTTCAGTTACAGACAAGGACAAGTTGAGCCTTTTTCGATTTCCAAAGCTAGAAGATCGTTAAATGTTTCTTTGGTATTTCTTCCTTTCGTAAAAATTATTTGTTATTGTTGAACTCACGTGGAGCTTGTGTGAAGCTGATACAAATTGAATCCTATGAGCTTACTTCGAGAAGCGAAGGTTGCTGTAGAAGTTTTGTTCGCCAGGGGAATAAGCATTTTTGCAGAATCAAAAAGAATTAAGTATAGTAATTGTAATACACACGTGACCCTGGCTCCGGTTCGGCAGGCATGTGCTCCCACAGCGAGCATTCTGCCGCCCCCTTCCCCTTGCCCGCTGTTCCAATTGGTACACAAGTGGAAAATTCTTGGGTCAAGAGGCTCTCGTTTTTAACATTTAAGTTCCCTCACTTAGACTTTTACTCGCTTTGGGGATGGCCAATTTATTATGTCCTCTCTAGATGTTATGTCACTTTATCCCCACGTACCTATTAGCATAGCACAGTGTTTCTCAAAGTGTGTTGCGTGGAACCTCGGAGTTCCGCGACGGTTCTCCAGGGGTTCCGCAAGCAATTCGTAAAACAGCTCCGAAATTTTCAAGAAAATCTCAATTCCATATTTATCCCGATGACAGCCTTAACTAAGCAATAAAAAAAACATTAAAAAATGTTTTTTTATCGCTTAGTTAAGGCTGTCGTCGGGAAAAATATGCCCACAGCCAATAAAAAAAAACCTTAAAAAAATAATAATACACGTTCTAGAAGGTGTGATCAAGATGTCAAATTTGCGAGAAGTACGACCAGAGCTATATCAGTTTCGAATTTATGAACGCTGATGATAATCCGCAGTGTGTCATATGCAGAAAAGTTTTTCATAATAGCCCAATGGCCCCCTGCTAAACTGTGGCGCCATTTAGGGAGAGCTCAAAGATAAAAATGCTGATTTTTATTTTTATTTTGTACGCAAGCATGATGAACTTTTAAAAGTGAAAAAGATTTTTTTCCATGCAGCACATATTATACATTGAATGAAAAAGCTAACGGGGTTTCCCTATTAGTAAGCTATCAAATAGCACAAGCAGGTGAAACTTATACAATAGCCAATAATTTTATCAAGCCATGTGCTATTGACATGGTTAAGTGCATGCTTGGTGAAAAATCGGCCAAATAAATAGCGGAAATTCCGTTATCAAGTCTCTCCAAGTGACGGAAATAGCACAGCCCGAAGGCGCAGTGGTCAAAGCGATGGTTTCTGATCATTTGTCCAAGAGGGGTCCAGGTTTGCATCCCGGTGATAAATATAAAACAAGCAATGGCTCATAATTATAAAACAAAAGATGTGATGAAATCACCCAGCATTTGGCAGCTCTCCATGATTCAATGAGGCACTATTTTCCTGATGAGCAGCACGAAAAATGAAAAAGTCAATTATGGATTAAAACTCCATTTGTTATTAATTAAAAACTCCATGCTTTTTATCTCATGGATATGAAAAATTCATTGATCTAATGTCGGATTTCTCAGTGACATCCCTTTATAAAACAGTGTCAGTATTTGGGTGCTGTTTGAAAGGGGAATTTACAGTATTATCGCAAAAAAGCTGTCAGTATTTAACTATTTGCGACAACCTGTCTTTGTGAAACGGGCTTTTCTCTGTATGCCTCAACAAAAACTAAGCACCACAATAAGCTGGATCCAAAGTACAATATAAGATTACAACTTTCTTCGATAGAACCAAATTTTAAAGAACTATGTGGCAATAAAAAGCAAAGCGATTCAACACATTAATATTTTCCATTAATGATTACTAGCATCATTGGCATAAATTTTATAGGCTCTACATTACTTTTTGTAAGTATTATCTTTTTTATTGACTAACTGCTTATTTTTTTTTGTTTCATTTTTACTTCAAATCACCGATACATATTTGGCACATAGGTATATTAATTTTAATTGTGTTTATAGAAGGGTTCCGTTGCTAGACATTGTAGAAAAAGGGGTTCCACAGAAAAAAAAGTTTGAGAACCACTGGCACAGCACATAGTATATTGGAATCAAAACTCATAATGGAAGGTGCGACATCCCCTACTGAAATACGATCTTGTGCCCTGAGTCTTGTTCATAAATATACACTATCTACCAACAAGTAATTGGACACTCCTGCAATCGACGATATCTGCGGTCCTGATACAAATCACGGCCGCCGCCGTTCAATATCGTGTGAGAACCAACAACGCAACCAGTCACATGCAAGATGCCACGCACTTCGGAGCTCTCTGATTTCGGGAAAGGTGTAATCGTTGTGTATCACACAAATGGCCGATCCATACGTGACATATCCAGCGAGTCGAAGTACCCAAAATCGACAGTGGCCTACGTGATTGGCAAGTGGAAGATGAGGTGACTGTCGGAATGTGCCCCGACCCGGCAGACCCACAAAACTGGGAGTTAGAGACCGACGGGTGCTGGCCAGAGAAATTCGGAAGAACCGCACCAAATCGATGGGTCACATCCGCGAGGAGTTTCAACAGGCATCAGGGAGTGTTCTTTCGATGAATACCATCCGTAAGCAAGCCCATCTGCTCGGTTCTCATGGACGTGCTGCCGCCCACAAGCTTTTGATCACCAAGTCCAATTGCGCTGCTCGGCTAAAGCGGTGCAAAGAACGTCCGCAGCGGACCGTTGAACAGTGGAAACAGGTTCTCTGGAGCGACGAATCAAGGTTCACCCTCCACCGTTCGGATGGCAGCGTCTGGGTTTGGCGTCTGCCTGGAGAACGCCTCCTGCGGGAATGTATTGTGCCAACTGTTAAGTTCGGCGGCGGTGGAATTATGCTATGGGGCCCGTTTCTCCTGGTATGGCACGGGACCCTTGGTTGCAATTCCTGGTTGACTCAACGCAGAGACCTACTGCACCATTGTGGGTGACCATGCGCTTCCTACGTTGTGGCAGTTTTATTACCACCCCCTTTTCCAGAGTGTGGTAGGGAGAGATATAAGGATAACTTTAAAAATGGATCGTCAAAAGTGAGCCAAAGAGTTGTGATCCTTCCGAGGATGGCGACACAAATTTTCGGCCGGACTGTGCGTTGTGTTTTCATATGAGAGTGCACGCGAAATGAACGCCCTCATATGCCGCAATAATTTTGAAAGATTAAATTAAATAAAATTTGGGAAAAAAAGAAAGGATTGAATGGTTGAATTTGGTAGACAAAATTTCCCGCTAGGACTAGGTAGGTTATCCCACACTCCCTGTTCTCTCGACTTCCCACGTCAAATCACCTTAACATTTAACACTGGAAAAAAGGAATCAAAGTTCATCAGTGGTTTCCAGTCTGGCCGATCACCGCTTCGTGAGACTGATGGTTCGATGGCGCGCTTCTGCCTACCCGCCAATCGGGACTCCAACGAGGGACTCCTGTGATGAGTTCCTCCGTCGCTCTCTAGTGGTAACTAAGTCTCCGGATGTGGGGGTCAAAGTTCATCGGTGGTTTCCAGTCTGGCCGATCACCGCTTCGTGAGACTGAGGGTTCGATGGCGCGCTTCTGCCTACCCGCCAATCGGGACTCCAACGAGGGACTCCTGTGATGAGTTCCTCCGTCGCTCTCTAGTGGTAACTAAGTCTCCGGATGTGGGGGTCAAAGTTCATCGGTGGTTTCCAGTCTGGCCGATCACCGCTTCGTGAGACTGAGGGTTCGATGGCGCGCTTCTGCCTACCCGCCAATCGGGACTCCAACGGGGGACTCCTGTGATGAGTTCCTCCGTCGCTCTCTAGTGGTAACTAAGTCTCCGGATGTGGGGGTCAAAGTTCATCGGTGGTTTCCAGTCTGGCCGATCACCGCTTCGTGAGACTGAGGGTTCGATGGCGCGCTTCTGCCTACCCGCCAATCGGGACTCCAACGAGGGACTCCTGTGATGAGTTCCTCCGTCGCTCTCTAGTGGTAACTAAGTCTCCGGATGTGGGGGTCAAAGTTCATCGGTGGTTTCCAGTCTGGCCGATCACCGCTTCGTGAGACTGAGGGTTCGATGGCGCGCTTCTGCCTACCCGCCAATCGGGACTCCAACGGGGGACTCCTGTGATGAGTTCCTCCGTCGCTCTCTAGTGGTAACTAAGTCTCCGGATGTGGGGGTCAAAGTTCATCGGTGGTTTCCAGTCTGGCCGATCACCGCTTCGTGAGACTGAGGGTTCGATGGCGCGCTTCTGCCTACCCGCCAAGCGGGACTCCAACGGGGCTGCTGTAATGAGTTCCTCCGTCGCTTGGACTTCGCGGGATGGGGTCTGTGCTGTCCCTTTCTGGCTTCGGCACTGCCTCCGTAGAATTTTCTTCTACGTTCTTCTCAACTGTAGCGGGCTCCTCCGAGCTGAGGTACTACTCTACGAGGGCAGAAGACTTTGGATCTTGGCCTCAACGTACCTCTTCCTCGGCTCCGGTGATGAAGAGAGAGACTTTATCTCTCTGAAAAATTCTTAGTGAATGCCTGTGTTAAACTCTGGGTTTCTTCCGACCAAAACTTCGACACTTTCAAAACCCGCCCCTTTTCCTATCCAAAACTGAAAATTGTATCGCTGACTGGCTGCTGAATAAAAGAAACTTGCCCATTCGCCAATTTAGAAGCCCCCTGTTTTTCTCTACTCAAAGGTACCGGTGAATCGCTAAAAGGCGCGTACCGTGTGAAGCTGCCAGTGAGGGTAATAAATTTGACTTGTTTACTTCCTGCCAACTGGCCCTTGTTCCGCAGTTCTACTCGGTTTTGCCTTTGTACGTTATCGAGGGTGTGGTAGTCATCAACACTCGGTTCATTGCTACTTCAAGGTAGGGTCACAATGCGGCGGGCTTAATTGCTCTTTGCGGCGACCCTTGACTACCTGAAAGCACAACGTCGTACTGCTCTTGAGATCTCTGCAGGTTGGGGGAGGGGGTCAGAAGGGGTAAAGGTCATTTGACCCTTCCCTGGCCATCACTCTCTGCGGGCGTTCCTTCCGCAGTTGACTAGGGGGTGTAGTTGTACGAATGGTCCGACCTTCAACGACCTCCTTGTCCGCTGAGCACGGGGGTGAAAGAATCCTCTCGTCCCCCACGTTCCTTATGGGGAAAAAGGAAATCTGAAACTGAATTATTCCGTGCTGATTTGATAACTCGTTTAATTTAAATATTCTTCCCGTAGAATTTAACTTGAATTTCAATGCTGCGGGTAATGTGGGTAGATTTAAACTATTAATTAAAAATGCGGCTGCCAAAAGCAATTGGCTCGCCGACAGTTTTACGGGGTGGACCCATGTTACTTTCAGGATGACAATGCCCCCTGTCATGTTGCGAGGTCCACCATGGCTTGGTATGGTGAAAATGGGGTTATTCGAATGGACTGGCCTGCGCAGAGCCCTGACCTTAACCCTATCGAGCACCTCTGGGACGAGTTGGAGCGTCGAATTAAAGGGTGCCCCCACCGTCCGAAATCGGTGAAGGAACTGACCTGTCTTCTCCAAGCCGAGTGGAAGAAAATACAGCTAGCCGTCGTACAACGCCTGGTTGAGAGTATGTCCCGGAGGGTCGCAGCTGTAATTGCCGCTCGTGGAGGCTTCACCATCTATTGAATGTGAATAAACTTAGTTTTACTTTGCTATCACAGGTGTCTAATTACTTGTTGGTAGATAGTGTAAATGGACGATATCATCACACTTTCCACGTTATTTTTTAGCGTAAATTCGAACGCACTCGACTAGTTATCGAGAGTTCTGGGGTTCGATCCCAGCAGTGCCGGAATACAATTTTTCAGTCGCTATGCGTTGTTTAAAAAATAAAGTGGAAAGAGTGATGATATCGTCCATTTACATTATCTCCACGTATTTGGTAGATAGTGTACTTATTTTAGATATGATGACACCATTTATCGTCGGAATGAAGGCACCCCCATTAGCTCACCACTTTGCATGCCAAAGTTGTCCTACAAGATTTAAAAGAAAGGGTGTTCAACGATTATTAGTCAAATTGAAGATATTCAGTACCTCTAATTTTCATTACTCACGTCGAAACGTGGAATTGAGATTATGGTGGTGCATAAAAGTACCACTATAAGTATACAGAGTCGAGGCACATTATTTTGACCACCTGCTTTCGACGTCAACAGCGCATGACCAATGAAAGAAGCCCGTGTCTTGAGCTGGCTTGCAGGGTATACAAGGTGTGCTGTAGGCAATCTGAAAACATATCACTCGTTGCTGTCATGGATAAAAGGAGTGATTTATCAGATTTGCAAAACGGAATGATTATCGGGCTTCGAGTCAAGGATGGCAGTATTTCTGAAACCACGCAGTTTGTAAACTGTTTCGTGTGCTGCTGTGGTTAAAGTGTATCGTGATTGGAGAAATGGCCCCATTGCGAAGGAGTGACCGGAAACTACGGAGCACCACGTTCCATTGATGCGAAAGGTAAACGTCGGCTGCGAAGGTGCGTGAGGGCCGATTGACACGCTACATTGGAGGAACTCACTGGCTGAATGAACGAGGGGGCTACCGGAAGTGTCTAAAATGACAGTTCAACGAATTCTACTGCATACGGGGTTCCGATGCAGATGAACAGTGACTGCACCTATGCTAACGAAGGTGCATCGGCAGAAAAGGCTTACATTTGTACGGCAGTATCGGAATTGTACCTCCGCTGTTTGGCAAAGTATTGCCTTCTCAGATGAGTCACGTTTTCTGCTTCATCAAACGGATGGACGTTGGCGTATAAGGCGAAAAATATCGGAGAACAAACACTTCATCCATTGCTGGCAGAACACAAGCTGGTGGGGGCAGCGTTATGATCTGGGGAATGTTTTCGTGGCATTATCTTGGTCAACTCATACCTGTGGAAGGCACTATGGACCGAATTCGTTAAGAATCCATTCTTGCAGACCACGTACACCCATACATGCTGATTGTCTTCACTGGGAAGGATGGATCTTCCAGCTCCACAATGCGACGTGTCACACAGTTAAAACTGTCCGAGAGTGGTTGGAAGAGCACAATGAAGACTTCAAAGTACTTCCCTGGACCCCTAATTCCCCAGACTTAAACCCACCTCGATCATGTTGTTGGCTCTTTGGATCCTGCAGCACGCACTCTCCAGCAGCTGTCAGATGCACTGCAGTCAGCTTGGCTCTACATACCTGTGAACACCTAGCACCTTATAGAGTTCCTCCCAGCCAGTCCAGCTGCTGTCCACGCTACACACGGCGGTTACTCCGGATATTAGTTGATGGTCACAACAATGCGACTCTACAGAGTATTAACGTCAGACTTGGTAAAGGCAATTAATTACTCATGTAAGCACTTATTGAGGCTCTCACCATTCCTCCACTCCAACATATTACCTATTGGTTAAGCCCTGCCAAAATGGGGCATATCTTCTATTGTTATAGGCTTAATTGTTAGTTGCAGGTGTTCAATGGCTATATGTGGTGAACTGTTCTAAGGTTACCATTATAAACTGATAAGCAACGTCGAAGTAATAGCTGGCCTCAATGCCAAAGCTGTGCACTGTATCGAAATTTCAAAGACTATAAATCAAAACAGGAATTCCATATTACAATGTGCAAAAAGTAAACAACGAACGAGATTAAAACCAAAAGCTGGACGCTGGTGAACGTGAGGTTGTGCTGGTGGTATTAAAAATAAACCAGACTTCCACCAGCGTCGGACGCTGGTGGACGTGAGGATTTTGGTTTTAAGCTCGTTCACTGTTAACTTTTAAACCTATTTATATGGAGTTTAAACCTAGTAACCTGTACATGGTAATAAGGAATTCCTGTTTTGTTTTTTGGTCATTGGAAGTTTTGATACAGTGCAGAGCTTTGTTATTGAGGCCAGCTATTACTTTGACGTTGCTTATCGTTTTATAATGGTCACCTTGGGACAGTTCCCAATATATAGCCTTCCTATAACAATGGAGGATATGCGCCATTTTGACAGGGCTTAACTGATTGGTAATATGTTGGAGTGGAGGAATGGTGAACTTCAAGAAGTGCTTGCGTAAGCAATTGCCTTTACTTAGTTTCACGTTAATATAATTATAGTGGTACTTTTACCACCATACTCTCAATTCCACGTTTCGACGTCAGAAATAGAAATGATAGATACTGAATCTCTTCCATTTGAGTTTATCAACCACGTATAATATGCGACTTCAGAACACGGATGATTGACATGAAATATTATTAGATGTCAGAGTCCACCATTTTATAAACGATATGTAGACGATATTCTGATTTCCTGGAAGTATTCCCCGAAGTACTTGGATGCATTTGCTAAATATATGTCCTCACATTTTTCAACAATACAATTCAAGTTGAAAGTGACTTTTCACTACCTTATTTGGATCTTCTGCTCGTACGAAACCCTGAATCAAATACCATAGGATATTCTGTTAGCAGGAAACTCTCTTGTTGTGCTATGCTTCCTCTCCTCCCTGGTGGCGCGGAGTTCAAGCCGATGGCTTCTGATCACCCGTCAGAGATGGGTCCAGGTTCAAATCCCTATGAGGCATGGATGTTGTATTTGTGGACGGGTGACTGCTTACAGCTCACTGAGTTGCTCACGGTCATAATTAAACCTCTAATATATAAAAAAAAAAGATTTCCATGAACTCTGCACACTATGAGTCTACAATCTAATTTATGGTGCGACGGACATACACACACTCGTGCAGAGACAACGCGAAATTAAAATAATTAAGGCTATAGTCAAGAGACATGGTGAGTATATATTAAATAGATTTCTTAATAAAATAAGGGTAGCCCAGAAAATTACCTTGGAGCGGTATGTTGGTCAACGAAAATGTGGGTACGATGAAATACTATCGTAGAATTACATTTGTAGGGAAAATATCAATTTTGGTGTAAAGAAAATGAATATCCTTTCCTTGGCCAAAAAGTATCGGGGTCCCATATGAATGCACAATAAATATGGAATTTATAAAATCCCAATGAGAGCTGGGGAACCTGCAGAACCCGATAAAGTATACATCGGATCAACTTCACGCACATTGCAAACTAGGATTAATGAACATAAACATAATGTGCGTTCAGGCTCGGACACAACACGATTAGTTAAGAGGTTTATTTTATCCTGCTTGGAATGAAGCATCAATTTTGACCACCTCAAGTACAAGATCCCCTCTACTGCTGAAAGTTTATATAATTATCCTAAGCTATGGCCAACAATGTTGCAATGATAACGTGCCACAACGTGTGCCACAAGGACGGAGGCTCATGTTGTTCACCCAAAAACAATGGAAATGTAGTGGAACCTGCCCAGGTCGCGCACGATGATTAGTGTTGAATTTTGATGGTCCACATCACACAAACCTATGGAGCGCTGCATCTGCCCACGTCATACGTCTCACATCACTGTGTGTGTTGTATGTACTTGCATATACACTCAGTGGCCACTTTATTATAACCACCCCTCAGTACTTCGTTGGGCCACCTTTTGCCTATAATACTGCGTCGATTCTTCGTGGCATGGACTCCACGAGATGTTGATACGTGGTTTGTGTGATCTGAGACCATGCTTGATGAATAGCACTTTCCAGGAGTGTGAGTTGCAGGGTTGTGGATCCAGCTGTCTGATGGCTCGTTCAACTTCATCCCACAAATTCTCAATGGGGTTGAGATCTGGAGATTGGGGGGTGGGGGGGTGGCCACCTAAGCAAAGTAAACTCACCGGCATGTTCCTGAAACCATCTTGTACAATACAAGCACTATGATATATCTTGTTGAAAATAGCCATCTCCATTGGGATAAATCATCCACATGACAGGATGCACTTGGATGACAACGATGCTTAGATATGATGTGCCACTTAGACGTTGATCAACACGAATTAAAGGGCCCAAAGCATGCCAGGAAAACATTCACCAAACCATAACGTTGCCTCCACCAGCTTGAAGGGTTGTAGCAATGCATTTGGGGTCCATGCTTTCGTGTTGTTTCCGCCAAATTCTCACTCTGCCATCGGCATGGTGCAACTGAAAACGTGATCCATCGGACCACATAGTTTGTTTCCAATTTCAGACTGTCCAATCCTTGTGCTCCTGTGCGAACTGGAGACGTATTCTCTTGTGAACTGGAGACGTTTTCTCTTGTGAACTGGAGACGTTTTCTCTTGTGAACTGGAGACGTTTTCTCTTGTGAACTGGAGACGTTTTCTCTTGTGAACTGGAGACGTTTTCTCTTGTGAACTGGAGACAGCAAAGGTGTTCGAACAGGCCTTCGGCTGCCATATCCCATCCGATGCAGCGTACGACTAACAGTGCGTGCAGAGATCATTTGAGGGGATCCTTGATTAAGATGGTCTGTAATTTGCTGCACTATTGCCCTTCCGTTGTCTTACCAGTCTGGACAATCTCCGTTCCGCCCGAGCAGTCACTAGTCGGTGACGACCACACGTTGCACGTAGAGTCCCAGTTGTTTGGCTGACAGTCCAGTCTTTAAACACTTTAACAACAGCTGCTCTGGAAGATTTCACGAATGCGGCGGATTTGGTGATATTCGCTCCATGGCTCAGAGCTCCTACAATATCATCCAAAGTTGGAAGTCCGTCAAACCGCATTTTTAACCCATCTCGTCACCCAAAAATCACTTTTACTACGGTCTCAAGCACTAAGCTTTCCCTTTTTATACTAGCCCCGCCCTCTGGCGGCAACAGCGTGCAGCCATAGCTCATTTGCTTAAAATTGTCAGGTGGTCATAATAAAGTGGCCACTCAGTGTATATTGTAGAAAATCGGAATAAGTGTTTAAGGTGCTTTTGAACAGGGCTACGAAGAAAAAAACAAAGAAAAACAATAGATGAGCATCGTGACTTTAAAACTGAATGTTTCGCTTTTATCTCTAACTCAGATGGGCATTCCCAACCTGTCTTATATGCCAAGAAAAACCGGCGCAAAACAAAAAGTCAAATTTGGAGACACTTCACTACAAAACACCAATCAGGAAAGTTACTCTCATACCTACAGATATATCTATAACCTCATTTGCTTTGATAATTCTGGAAATATAGAAAATGACTTTGCTGCTATTTTTCCTATGAGCCTTAAATTTAATAAAACCAATGATATAACCAAGTACTTGATTTTTTGGATTTAACTATTAATCTCAATGCAGGTAACCCAATTATAAGTCTATATGATAAGAGAAATCAATTGAAATTTAAAATAGCTAAATATGGTATGTGGTGGAGCAATATTTCAAATAAAGTTATAGAAAATGTATTCATCACAAGTACTAAAGCTTTCTAGAATATCTAGCTTAAACTTTCAACTAAAAAACATTTTAATCAAAGAGTTTCTCAAAAACCAAGTACCTAAGGGCTTCTTAAAAATCGCATTAAGAAAAATAGTTCTCAAACATAGAATTAGGATGGAAGGTTTAATTTAATTTAAATCTTGTTGACTGAATGAATTGTCTTAATTAAAGCTAATTTCTAGACGTTTAGGAAATGATGTTAGCAATCAATTAAGGAACCTATAATGCACAATTCTTTTCCTCTCCTTTGATACCCCCTTCCCCAAAAAAAAGGCTATAATTAAAAAATATTTACAAAAAAAAAAAAAAAAAAAAAAGGCACAAACCCCCTAGAAAAATATTTTAAAAATATTTATAAAAATAAAAAGTTTTTAAAAAAAATAGTAATTGTTAAAGTTCAAAGGTTTGGGAGGAAAATAGTTCTCAAACATAGAATTAGGATGGAAGGTTTAATTTAATTTAAATCTTGTTGACTGAATGAATTGTCTTAATTAAAGCTAATTTCTAGACGTTTAGGAAATGATGTTAGCAATCAATTAAGGAACCTATAATGCACAATTCTTTTCCTCTCCTTTGATACCCCCTTCCCCAAAAAAAGGCTATAATTAAAAAATATTTACAAAAAAAAAAAAAAAAAAAAAAGGCACAAACCCCCTAGAAAAATATTTTAAAAATATTTATAAAAATAAAAAGTTTTTAAAAAAAATAGTAATTGTTAAAGTTCAAAGGTTTGGGAGGAATGGTGATATTTAGGTATTATAATACTCTTTGAACTCTTGGGAGCAGGGAAATGCCTACCTGCTAACAAGAAGGGCATTTTAGTATTCTGGTTGGCGCTGATAACTTGTAAGGGCTTTTTCAGAGCATTAATTCTGGTTTTTTAAGTCTACTCAAGGGCTTGGCCTGTTCCCACCAGGAAGGTTCTAAAGTTGGACGCTAGATGGCGCTGCAAAGGGCCTGCCTCTGAATTCAGTTGGTGCACCCCATAGATGTAGCAGTTAGTGCATTGTTTTCAGGCATGGTAGGGATGTTCTGTATGCTCCTGCTACTAATTTAACATTCCTTTCAGGAATTATTTTATTTGGGGGGGGGGCTGTTTTAACCACTTATAAGCAGGCTATGGGCTTAAGATTCGTTTTATGTGTCATTCGAACTTTACTTGTAGCATTTCATGACATGCTTTTAGTATTGTTTGAAGTCTATTTAGTGGTCTGGACCTTCCTGTGGGCCATATAATAAGTAGAGTTTCTTGTAAATATAGTACTGGTAAGCAAGAAACAAATGTTATCCCTTATTTTAACTGTAAGTCTTTTTATATTTTTATTATAAAATTAGTGAATTTGCACTAAGATTAATTTTAATTTTTTTTGCGTATATTGGGCTTAAAAATTGCTTCACTGGTGCTTGAAACCATGCCCTTTGGTATGATTTTTTTAAATTATATTTTATTTTATTTTGCTGAATAATTTTTCTTAAGCTTTTAGCTGTGGGTATTGGGGACTTTTCTTTGCAACTATGTGACATGCAACTTAGTTATCTTGTTCACTCTTGGAGTTACAACTGTAAATTGCTCCTTGGGATTTTTGTAACTCCTTTTTACTAAAATTGGCTGTTTCTTCATTTTCAATTTGGTTGGTTGCCTTTTCTGGTTTTATTTTTATTTATGATTATTTAAAAAAATATTTTTGGTACTTACTGGTTATTTTTTGGCTGGTGGTTTTAGATTTCACTTTATTTGTGACAAGTTTAAAGCATCCCTTTGGTACCATTTATTGGTTGGGTTTTTTATTAACTGGATTTGTGTTAAAGGGGAGTTTGGCTCTCCATTTTTTTTTTTTGTTGTTGTGAGGTCGGGCAAATGTGTTTTAGTTTGCTGGGTTAGGGTTTTTATTAGTAACCCCTTTTATTGGCATTATTCCGCTAAATTTAATTGGTCCTTTAATGAAACTAAAATAGCAGAAACCCACAATTCCCAGGTCTTAGTAGAATGGTGAGTGATTATCTTGTTGATTGCCCTTGACGAAGCCGACAAGGAGTCAGTCATTAATATGCTTCCCTGCATTCTTATGTTCGGTATTTTTTCCTCACTTCAAGCTAGCCTGTTGGCGATTGCTGTTCGTTTTCTCGTTTTTTTGTTTTTCTAGTTCAAAATTTTGCTTTATGTTTGGCGCTATGGAATTTCAAATTTTTCTCAAAGGTTTTTGTTTATTCACTTAATTTGCTTTTGCTATATTATATATATAAATATATATTTTAGTTTGGAAACGATATATATATATATATCGTTTCTAAACTAAAATAAATCATGTTAAGACCGAGTTCTTATATTGTATTTCAATAGCACGACTTACTCTTCGTATTTGATTCTGTTCGCTGAATATTTAGAGAGGGGAACTTTAGTTCACTTCCCAAACTTCTCTCAATATTGCCGAGAAAACAATGTCTTCATTAACAAAGTTTACTTCAAGACAGCAGTTTTAAACATAAAAATATTTTCTTCACCGGTTTCAGGAATTCAGAAATGATAAAGCGACTTTAGCTTTTATTACAAATCCTCTTTATGCCATTTTGAAGGAATTAAATTTTTCTCCGTTTGATATTGACACGGCTAAATTTGAAATACAATTGTTGGGCTTGAAAAGCAAAGACTTGTAGAGCTCCAAATTTGTACGTTTGGTACCGAAATAGAGGAACTGGAAAAAGAAAAAATGCAGTCTGATTTCAAAGCACAAGCACACAAATATAAAATACCTACAGAACGCAGACTCGGTGATTTTCAATACTTGGAATAGTCTTCCGGACTCATATCATCAGAAAAAAAATTGCATTTTGTATTCTCAGTATCTTCGATTCTACGTGTTTATGTGAGCAATAGGTTTCTAACATGAATTTCATTAAATGTAAATTGAGGAGCCAAATTATTGATGCCAACTTAGAATCGTGTCTTAAATTAAAAACGACTACTTACAAACAGGACATACAGAAACTTTCTAAGGAAATGCAAGCTCATTGCTCACACCGATTAAAACCAATGACAGCAATTTGGGTGATTTAATATTTATGATAGATATTAAGTTTATATAACTTAATATAAAAGTTATACTATAATTAATAAAGATATAATTAATATAACTTGTTACAATATACTTTAAATTTTTTGTATTTGTAAAAATATATTTATGGCTCTCGAAAAAAAAATTAAGTTGTTAGGGACAGGTTTGACCCTTACGTCTCAAAAGTTTGCCAACCCTTGGGCTAGCACATGAGGAACAAAAAAAATTGTCTTATACTCACTCAATAAAGGACAATAGGACAACGGAGTAGTACAATTGTTTTATGTAACCCCAAGTTAATGTTTACATACAAAAAGACTTAAGTTGATTAAATTTAGCAAAAAACCTGCAGTAAGATTCAACTTTTGACTCAGATATGAATAATTAGTGGCGAGTAATTACCCTTCCAGTGCTTACATATGGTACAGAGACGTGGACCTTAAATAAAAGAGACATACAAAGACTGCAGACAACTGAAAGAAGCCTGGAGAGGTGCATGCTTGGTGTAACCAGTAGAGATAAGAAGAGGAATTCGTGGATCAGAAAAATGACAAGACATATGATCAGAGTAAAATCCCTGAAATGGCGGCAACGTTCTGGACATACTGCCAGAAGGATGTCCAGCCCATTGTTATTTCAGGGATGGATAGCTAAAATTTTAGACTCGATTCCAAGGGACAGGAAAAGACCCAGAAGAAGACCACATGGGAGATTGGTGGATGAAATTCGAAAGTATGCGGGAGTAACCTGGAAGAGACTGGCACAAGATACACCGTTGTGGAAAAAACTTGGAGAGACCTTCGTCCAGCAGTGAATTGATAATGGTTGACAATGATGATGAATTGGTAAATGGCACACAGTATAATATGGATATAACGAAGCTGAAGGGAGGCCAAAACATCATCGTTATAAGGAAACTTCGTAATAACCAACTAACTCCCCCCTAATTAAGTTAAAACGGTCGAGTTTCACAATTAACAGCGTATTTTCGTAAGAGAAAAATAAAGAACTGTACAAAATACCTAACAAACAGAAACTTGCCAAGGAATCAAATTGAATTTTTAACTTTAAAGCTAGGTTGTACGTACATAGTACATATCGTGCTACATACATTACGTATTTTGAAACTAGAGTAGTAAGCACCACAACTGTACGTTGGAATAAAAGTATGTGTCGATGGTCGCCTGCTGTTGGCTTCTTACAACGGCAACAGTTAATTGTTTTTCAATTTCATCCAATGTTGCAGTGAACATATTTTTCGACGTCAAGTAAATGCGCAAATTCTCAAGGCTTTGGATTCGTTGGAAATTGTACAGTTTTTTTACTTCCGTCTCCCTCGTCAGACTCTTCCTAAGGGAAGTGTTTTACACTTTCGACGATTGCTTGGTCTGTGCCGGGTCGCTCCAGTTGCAACACAATCATCAGCCCGCAGATAATCTTTCAGGAGTACATCTGAAGGGATAACTCCCATTTCATTCAGAAGATTCCAAATTTAGTCTTCCATTTCTATGGCGACCAAATGAGCAGCATCATTATCACTTTTGATGGGGGAAACTCACACATTTCTAACAGTTTCTGAAGATATCATTCCAGGCATTTCTCATCGTGTCACATGAATATATTCTGACATCGATAGTGGTTGGTGTTTAAGTTTATCAGAATTTCTCAGCACATTTTTGCGGTAAAACACTTCTAAATTCTTTATTATTCAATATCTGCAGCCCCGCTGGTGACGTCGGTAAAAACATCCGTATCATTGTTCCCCCGAGTCTGAGGGGATAGTATTGGTTAAAAATGTTCCATTTTGACGGCGGTGATCTTTTACTGGAAACAAACTGCTGGATTGGAAATTTGCAACCCAGATGTAAACTTACACAGCTAAAGTTCGTTACACGTGATTTGTGACAAAAATGCAATTCGTAATATGCGGTACAACTAACATTAAAAGTTGCCATGAAAGCACTCAAGGGAGCATGCATGTAAAAATTCGTTACATACTGAGCTTCACTTAATGCGAGCTCATTACATCCGAGTTCTACTGCATTATTTATGTGTTGTTGTCCGTTATTTCAATCCTAAATATTAACTACAGAAAGAAAGATGTGCCCAAGTTCCTATTTCAAGATATTGCCTCAATTGTTTTTTGAAACTGGTGTAATTTCAAAAACATTCGGGGGAGGGGGGTATAAGAGTGCTCCGAACCCACCCCTAGCTGTTGGAGCTCGCTGCATTCGCCTGCCCCAACCCCCACTATGTCAGATGAGATCTAAAGGATTTTAGGAAGGGAGTGTCTGACCCCAGGTCATAAGAAATAGGAATTTAGGAGATTTGGGCTAGAGTGCCCGATAGGAAAGCCACATGGAAGCGAGGTAGAAAGGGGGCGGAAGACTCCCTTATTTATTACCGGGGGGGGGGGCAGTACCTGGGGTCCGACGGTTTAACGTGCCCATCCGACGTACGGCGGATATTTAGTGGTTCGAGCGTTCGTTCCTATTCGGGATCGAACCTGAGGTTCCTCCGTGGCAGTCACGAACGTTGACCACTAGACCATCCGCGGCCCCCTATGCCATATAAGGGCGCAGGAGAGGAGTACCATAAATTTAAGCAATAAAAATGATAGTGGGAGTATACCCGTTTGACCCCCCCCCCTCCCCTGGAAAAGTTGCAGGGGTTGGCCATGGCTAGAAAAAACTCAAGAAAAAAATGTTTTGGAACTAGATGCATGCTATTCAAACTTAAAACCGGCTTGCATTGAAATACACACGCATATGCAAAGATTTAATTTTCAAATAGATCAAAAAATGTTAACAACCATAGCACGATTCTATTATTAATCATTTATTATGCAAAGCATATTTAATTGTTTTGCTGCTTTTCTCAATATTCAATTGCTCACTTCTGTTTGCTTCTATTTTTTTTAAGATAGCAATGTTTTGTTTCTTTGAATAGTACCTGCCCACTTCCTATAGCACTACTGTCTTTTTATTTTAATGCCAAATTCAATGTTCACCGCAGCATTGTTTAACATTTTGTGAGAGGAATCCAACTGCTGCAAAAGTTCAGCTGCTTCCCGTTTCAAATCACCTTGTGAACATTCAATTTCTTCTTCTTGCTGATTTTGCTGCATTTTTCCAGCACTAATCTGCTCTTGATATTTTTTCCAGGATTCTTTATAAGTGGTCAGTTTTTTTTTTGTTTACATTAATTTTACTCACATCTCAATTTAGTCTCTTGACATGATCTCTGTGCTTCTTGCTCTCCGCATACCTGCAAATCATTGCAACTGACATGCGTAAGGCTAAATAAAATCGCAGCCACATGGCATACAAAACGTGTTTCATGGCTTTCAAAACTTCTTAAAAAGCCCATTCTTTACTGTAAATATATCGTGACACACTTGACGATAAATTTTATGACTGTTCTTTTTGTTGTCAAAGCTGTTTCACTGCCACGTTTCATTTCGTTTTAATTTAGATTAACACTTTCTACTCGAAGAACTTTTCACCCATACTCACCCAGCACTAGTGTTTTTTTTTTTTTTTTTTTTAAGTAGAGGTCACGACTTGGCAGTGAAAGCTCAGCTTTGACTCGCCAGCACCGACATACGAGCTACAGAGGTATCGGCATGGTGGGTGACACTACACATATTCGGCGATAAAGAAATGTCTCGCAAGCCCCGAAACGAGCTATAAAAGGCGTCATGGGCGTGACAGATAACACCCGACCTCTTTGGCGAAAAAGAAATGTCTCGCGAGCGCCGACATGCGAGCTGTAGTGGCGTAATCGGTATGGAAGATGACACCGGACATATTCTCGGCGAAAAAGAAAAATGTCTCTCAAGCCCAGAGATGAACGATAAAGCAGACGTAGGCGTGGAGGAAAACACCCGACACGCGAGCTTTTCGGCGAAAACCAAAACTTCCTCGCGAGCGCCGAACTTGTTCTGAACACGAGTACAATGTCCGGACTGGATCTGGTACCACCGCTTTACCCGACTGGTTAAACAAGGCCAACATATTCCGAACTGGAACAGCACCAAGATCTTAGCAACACCTACAACTCAGACTGGCTTATTATTCACTGAAAGCCTGTACATATCTCTATTTGCTAACCAGTGTTGTAATGATGAAAAAATGCCGTCGACACTACCCTCATCATGGAGATATTTTATTTTACAACATTGTATATTTCATCATAATCCGTAATCGTGTTTCTTGTACTTTTGTAAATTTGCATGTTTATATTTTCTAACAAGTGCGCATGCGTGGACATGAGCGGAGCCTCCATGCGGTTGCATTGTGGGTTGTTTTGTCCGGCTTTATAACCCCGGAACCACCCCTCTGCGGTGCCTGATGATGGACCCATACTGGATCCGAAAGATCTCGCGTGTGTATATATGGTTTTAGATTGTAAATGAAAGTTCATCTTTTAATTTAGCATTCTCTTATTTTTGGTGTATTTAGTTTTTTTTTTTTTTTTATTGGAGGTTTAACGACCACCGTGAGCAACTCAATGGGCTATAAGCAGTCGCCCGTCCCTAATTTAGGGTCACTGTCTCCAGGGAAGGGAGAGAGCCAGTGCCGTAAGACAAACACAACATCCATGCCTGATCGGGATTCGAACCCGGACCCCTTACGGACGGACACTGGTTTTAAACGAACATGCTAAATTCTTGAACATTTACACCTGTCCGTAACGTGCTCGTTCGTGCTTGCATCGCCGATGACTCACGCACTCGTTAATCGTACGTCTTATCTCAAGTCTGTGTTTCATTCTCGCTTCGTTGCTCGGTGTGAAGATACTGCTTTTTTCAATTACTGCTACATTTTCTTTCGTCTGAAGAAATGTATTCTTCTAAGATGTATCATATGGATGGCCTCCACTTTTCCTATGAGAAATTATTTTCTGATTCTGAAGCTACAGATTATCTTAACCATCTCGAAAATGAAGTAGAATATATCGGTGATGATCTCAGCAAAATTAAGATTTATGGAAAAACATAAAATTCGTAGACAACATGTGGCCTACGGTGATAATCATCTCCATTACTCATTCAGTGGATTGAGTGTGCTGGCTAAACATTGGATACCAGTACTTCGTGAAATCAAGGATGCTGTTGAGAATGTATGTGGGGAAATATTAAATTTTGTTTTGATTAATAAGTATAAAAATGGAAATCCCTGTATTGGTTTTCACAGAGATGACGAATGGGAAATTGTAAAAAATTCATACATTGCCTCAGTTTCTCTAGGCAGGCCAAAAAAGGGACTTTGTTTTTAAAAGAGATGGTTTTCAGCCTGTCGTCATAGCTTTGGAATATGGATCCCTTTTACAAATGCTATCCCCCACGAATGAGTCATGGTATCATGGACTGCCACTTTGCAAGAATGCTCCCAATATTCGTCTAAATCTGACATTTAGAAAGATGAACAGGGTCACCCTTTGCACGTGACTATGCAATCACGTCATCAAGAAGCGAACAACACACATGCGTGAACAAGACGAATGAGTCATTGTTTCACGACCTTCCACGTTGCGAAAATGCACCTGATGTTCGATTAAATCTGACCTTTAGAAAGATGATAAGAGAGGCTCCTTTATCACGTGACTATACAACACGTCATCACACAGTGAACAACGCGCATGCGTCAACAACAATTTGTTATCAGTTTTGGTCGAGGACAGACCAGCTCCCTCATTCTGTTCTCAGCCTTCGAATTCTGTGCACGTTGTGTTTGTTACCTACCTCCTCGTCGATCTGCGTTAAACATGAAGCGAACTTCTTCATCTTCAGATGTTTCTGATGCCAAGAAAAAAGTGAGTGATGATCCGCGCTTAATGAAAGCACGATGGAAGCTTTTAAACTATGGATGTCCTGATCCGTTTGCCGAACCTCCTTCTCACGGTATTTCATTAGAAAGCATGCCTCTTCATCATGTGTCCCTCGGGGGAAACAAAGTTGCTAAAGTGACTGATTTTTCTGGAACTGTGAGAGTGCACATTCGCAGCTACACTACCAAAGGAGAAAAACTGCTTCCTACCAAATATGGCGTGACAATGTCTACTAGAACATTCAAGAAGTTCATGGACCGCTTGCATTGTTATGACGCTCTCAACAAAATCAAAGTGATCAATAAAGAAATGTTTATGAACTGTTCACCTTCATCTGATGGGCCTGTGTACACCTTTCAACAACTGTTCACGTGCTACAATGATGCCTTGCAATTGAATTGTGCTTCGGTGTCCCTAACCTGGGAACAATTCAACACGCTTCGTGATGCTTCTGAAAAGCTGTGGGACGGAATTCTACAATTACAGTTTGGAACAGTTTTTCGTGATGCAGCGAGATTGGTATGCAGTAAATTCGGACTCGAACATATGATATCTGATCAAGACACCAATGCTCTTAAACTTGCTCTGGTCGATGCGGTTGGAAAAAACATTGCAAAAGTGTATTACTGCAGAGAATGTCATTTGCTTCCTAATCTCATGCCAAACAATCAGCTGGAGCATAGGTGCTTTAACGAAACAGAAGAAGACAAATGGACTCTATGCTTTGACGAAGCATTTGCTCTTGTTGAACCCAAAACTTTGGGGAAATACTTTGGTGAGCGCCTTCAATCGCTGATACGTCCCACCATTACTCACTTTTTCTTCGAGAACATTAATGTGAAGAAAATTCTTGTGGAAGCTCAAGAATGTGGAATACGTTGGAGCAATTTAGAGTCCAGATGAGAGAAAAAAGTTCTTTTGAGGAATTAAAAAAAAAAAGTCCTTTTTAGGACTAAACATCAGTCCTTTTCAGGACTACATTTATTTCATTATTTTTTGTCATTCATTTATATTTTTTTCTGTTTGAATGTGAGTGTATGTGAACGAAGAAGGTCACTGGCGTGGGCTTAATTGCTCCGTAAACCTTAATGTGTTTCTCCAATATTATGGAACCATGTTTGGTGAAGTTCACCACCTCTTTTGCTACAAGAAGGCAACAACGAGGGATTTGGTCATCCTGATACCTCCATCTTTGAATGGGTAATACGAGCATTGGTTGAATAACTCACTCGGGGGACCTTCAGCCGTAGCAAATTCTTTGCATATGTATAATTTCAGTTTTCTTTCCTTGATGTATATTTCTTCTGTTCGATTAACACTAGACAAAATTTAACTTTCTCGAAACTAACCTTATATATAAAAAAATAGTCCTTGTCAATTATGAAAAAAGTGTAAAACAACTCATTAAGAAAAATATATCTGAAGTTTTTGTTTCATTTCTGATATTAGGAAAGTTTGTATGGAAATGTGGGAGTGATCGAGTCGAAAAGAAACAAGTTTGTTGAAATGAAACAGGAAAAAAGTACTACGAAGAAAAAAAAATCGAAGTACAGTGTAAAGCAAAGTTAAACAAAATACGTAAACGTAGAACAGTTTTTCGAAAAATAGATTAAGTCGTTATACAGAGAAAAGAACTAAGTCTTTCTTAAAAAAATTATTACATTTGTTTGGAGAAATTCGATATTTTAGCTACATGTTGAGAATAGCTGCTTTTCTGGTGAGTTAGGAAATTGCTATGTAGGGGAAAAAATGTTTGCTAAGAATATGATGTTTAGTGGAAGTACGGACTTGGTCGCTATGTCTCCAGAATGAATGTTTTTTCTGTTGACTTAGAAAAAATATGCTGAAAATATATTGCAAAGAATATAAATTTTATCGTAAGAAATAATGCTTTAGAATGAATGTCTTGACAATGAATGCTTTTCCTGTTGGGTCAGTTAAAGAAAAGTATAGCAAATTAGGATAGAATGAAAAAATATGAATATTTCACATACATGCAGGTTTTTAGGAATACTTACGTGAGTTGGAAAGTGAGGGAAACAAAAATTCTGAAGTGTTTGGTACATCTTGTGATATCAATTTGTTAAGAAACGTTTACTCAAATGAAATGAAAAAATAAAGTCATAGTAAAGAAAATACTAATACAATCGAATTTTAACTGTCATAGATCTGTATATTTCTCGTATACCCACGAAAAGGTAAGATAGAAAAAATTATTAAGTTATACATTAAAAGAAAGAAAGAAAAGTTGCTTACATAGGAAAAAGAAATAATAATGAAGAAACGCCTGTTGAAAAGAAATAGATAAGTAAAGTTGGAATAAAGAAAATACTGTTGCAGTCCAATTTTACCACTACAGATCTGTATATTTCTCATAAATGTAAGCTTTTAGGAATACTTAAAGGTGAGTTTTGAAAAAAATATTACGTTACATGAAGAAACAAAAAAAATATCTGTACATCTTGTGATATCCAGTCGTTAAGAAACGTTGGTTGAAATGAAAAAATAAAGTCTGAATCGTGAACATAGATTGATATTCAAAAACACAAAATTAAGTTAAATAGGGGGAAATGCGAAAAAAAAATTTTTGTCAGAAAGAAATGTAAAAATAAAGAAAATACTGTTTCAATCGAATTTTTAACTGCTACAGATCTGTATATTTCTTGTACATACACGAAACAGCGATGTAAGAAATAAATTAAGTCACATTTAAAGCAAGTAAGAAAAAAAATAGTTTAAGAGGAGAAAAAATTAAAAACCTGAAGTTTTGTCACATCTTGTGAAACAGATATCAAGTCGTTAAGAAACGTATGTTGGTTTAAATCTCAAAAAAAAAAAGATACTGTTACGAACGAAATTTATGTGTATTTGCTATAGATCTGTATATTTCTTGCGGAAACATGAAACAGCTATATAGAAAACCAGATTAAGTTATACATTAAAAGCAAGTAAGAAAAGTTCTTTGCGTAGGAAAGAGAAATAATAATGAAGAAATGTTTGCTTGTTTAAATCAGAAAAAAATAAAGCCTCGATAAAAGTAGTTGTTAGATTGAAAAGTAAGAAAATAAAATAATGATGGTACATCGATAAGTTTAACGAGTATGCAAGCATTCAGAAATAAAAAGTAGATTAAGATAATGCATTATAAGGTACATTTCACTGAATAATCATGAAGAAATAAAAAAATACGAAAAAATAAAAAAATAAACATTGTAACTATGCATAAAAAATTGTGGCTTTGTACGTTGGAAAAAGGTACAACGTTAAAAAATGTAACAGGAAATGTCATGAACACGTAAATACGTTAATAAACAATCGTGTTTTAAGATTATGTCTGCAGCACAAAACTTTGGTAATGTTGGAACGTCCGTTGAAAATGCGTGAAGTCTCCTCAAAGAAAATAAAAAAATCGTTACGTTAAAAAATTATGAATATAAAATGGGAAAATTAGGGGGAAAATAAGGAATAAATTCGTTGCAAAATGATCAAGTTATTGAAAAAAATCAGTCTTGGAACTTAATGTGTCTACAGAATCTCAAATGACGTCAACCGCCGACCTCACGGAGCAAATGGCGTTGGCTGATGTCATAGTTTTGTCTGCTATCACGACATGCGTCACCCATCATAGTCACTCGTCCCAAAACACGTGTCATACAAAATGAGGCAAAGAGAAAATTGTGAGTCATCCCAAAACACATGGCGGACAAAAGATAGCGGAACATGAATCAACAGGAACGAAATCTTTTCAAACAAACCCTTTCCTCGTCTAAATTAAAATTGTAGGGAAGAAAAATATAAGAATTAAAAAAATAATGCAACGTCTATAAAAATGATAACACCTCACGGAGTTCTAAAAATATAAGTTTAATAAAAACAAATTCGAGGAAACAAATTCCAAGTTCACAAGGATGACATCACGACGTACCCGTCACCATGCGTCATCACTTCAGGCAGTAACTGCACGGAGACCTTATCTGGTCACAAACATGCTACTGATGAATCACCTCTAACCAGACAAAGCGAACTATAGCTCAGGACTTATTTTAAGGTAAATTCTTAGCGATAGAAAAGTGAAAGGATTTCGTTATAATTAATTTTCATATCTTGAGAGAATAAACTAAAAAATTCTTCATAGACAGAAAAAATAAAGTCTCGATAAAAGAAGTTGTTAGTTTGAAAAGTTAGAAAATAAAATAATGTTGGTACATCAAGAAGTTTAACGAGTATGCAAGCATTTAGAAAAAAAGATTAAGATAATGCATTAAAAGGTACATTTCACTGATTAATCACGAAGAAATAAAAAAATACGAAAAAATAAACATTTTAACTAGGCATAAAAAATTGTGGCTTTGTACGTTGGAAAAAGGTACAACGTTAAAAAATGTAACAGAAAATGTCATGAACACGTAAATACGTTAATAAACAATCGTGTTTTAAGATTATGTCTGCAGCACAAAACTTTTGAAAACGTTTTTATGTTGGAACGTCCGTTGAAAATGCGTGAAGTCTCCTCAAAGAAAATAAAAAAAATCGTTACGTTGAAAAATTATGAATATAAAATGGGAAATTATGAGGGAAAAATAAGGAACAAATTCATTGCAAAATGATCAAGTTATTGAAAAAAAATCAGTCTTGGAGCTTAAGGCGTGTAACAGAATCTCAAATGACGTCAACCGCCGACCCCGCTGAGGAGAAAACGACGTTGGCTGATGTCATGTCTGCTATCACGACATGCGTCACCCATCATAGTCACTCATCCCAAAACACGTGTCATACAAAATTTTCTGAGTTAAAGAGAAAATTGTGAGTCATCCTAAAACACATGGCGGACAAAAGGTAGCGGAACATGAATCAACAGGAACGAAATCTTTTCAAACAAACCCTTTCCTCGTCTAAATTAAAATTGGAGGGAGGACAAATATAAGAATTAAAAAATAATGCAACGTCTATAAAAATTGTAACACCTCACGGAGTTCTAAAAATATAAGTTTAATAAAATAAATTAGAGAGAAAAATAGGACAAAAAAATACGAGTAAAAAAATTGGAAACTACAAAAAACTTCCTTCAAAAATTTGACAAAGTCTAATAAATCTCCCGAGAAAATTAAAAAAATAAAAAGTCTGTAAAAATTATAACACCTCACGGAGTTCTAAAAATATAAATTTAATAAAATAAATTAGACAAAAAATAAATTAGAGAAAAAAAATAAGAGTAAAAAAATTGGAAACGACAAAAAACTTCCTTCAAAAATTTGACAAAGTCTAATAAATCTCCCGAGAAAATTTAAAAAATAATGCAACGTCTATAAAAATTCCTAACACCTCAGGGAATTCCTGAAAATATAAATTTAATATAACAACACATATTGGAAACGACAAAAAAACTTCCTTCAAAAATTTGACAAAGTCCAGTAAATCTCCCGAGAAAATAAAAAAAAAATAAATATTGGAAAGACTTCTTAAAAATTTGTCAACGTCCAATAAATCTACCGAGAAAAGTTCGAAAAAGCACCGCTAGGGGGTAACGTACACATCCCCTTTCCCCCACTCGGTCGTTGCCATCTCTCAAAGATCCATCGAAAGTTCAAAAAAGCACCGCTAGGGAGCAGCACATCGACCCAACACACTAGCGTTATCTGCCACGCCCTTTTCTCCCGCTCGGTCGTTGCCATCCCTCAAAAATCCATCGAAAGACCCAAAAAGCACCGCTAGGGGCAGCACATCGACCCAACACACTAGCGTCATCTGCCACGCCCCCACATCCTTCGGTCACACGCTACGCCCCCATCTTTCTGCCACAAGCCACGCCCCCATCCTTCTGCCGCAAGTCACGCCCCCCATCCTTCTGCCGCAAGTCACGCCCGTAACCTTCTCTAGAAGGATGCATCCTTGCGGCCGGATCGGTCATTTTGTACTACTGCTATTGAAGGGGCGGAAGGTCTTATGCTAATTATCATAGACCCACGTCGGTCTTACCTTCCGTAATTTGATTAACTGTTCCCCCAGCAGAAGAGAGGTGAAGTTCTTTGCAAATGACCTGTCCCACAAATATTTAATACGGAGAGCGAGCACCTCGCTCTCTGAGCTTTCCATGAAATCAATCTGCTATTGAGAGAGAGGGGAGGTAAGATTTGCAAAACATTCACTCAGGTACGAAGAATTTTAACAGGCAAAAATAAAATTCAAGTTTAATTTTGGCATAGAGTCCTGCCGTAGCGACGTTACGGATCCCTAGCTTATTGCTTGCACCGGCTGCAATATCTACACTTTCGAGTGGACCTAAATGTGCTTTGGCACGTACCTTTGCTTTTTCTGAACACTTCTTTCATTGACTATTACAAAACTTCCAGCGGTTGAGATTTACGATTTTGTTATCTGCTACTAACTCAACCAAGTACGTCGGGAAAGTTTAAATTTCTCCCTTCTCTTGTGTCCATTTTGAAAAAAGCTTGCCATAAACATAAGTTTTGGGGTGAGCACCAGAAATATTTTTACCTTCGTAAAGAATGGCAGCGATAAAGTCTTAACTCTCAACAAACCGTGGGGTACACAGTGCGTCAAATAATTTTTAAGACTGGCGCTAGATTTCAGCCTACGGTGGCGCCACCAGTGTAATCGCGAATGCGTTATAAACCGTGATCATCTGCATGCTTTCTTCCAAAAGTACTGTGCAGTTGTTAAAGTAACTCAAACGAAACGGCCGTTCATTAGAGAAGTAAAATTTTTTCATGTAGAATTATTAAGATGGAACAAAGGGCTGTCATTAAATTTAACCCAAAACTTTGTAAAAGTGCTTCGGAAACGTACCAAATGATGAAACAAGTTTACGGTGAGTTTTGTTTAAGTAGATCAAATGTTTTCCTGTGGCACAAACGTTTTTTGGACGGAAGAGATACGTTAGAAGATTATAAGCATACCGGAAGACCAAGTTCTTCTAGGACACCTGAGATTATTGAAAAAGTGTGTGATTTCGTGGAAAACAATCAATGTGCGTCTCTAAGAATGATGGAAAAGTCTTTAAACATCAACAAAGAAACGATTCGAACCATCCTGCATGAAGATTTGGGCAAAACAAAAGTCTGTGCTAAATTTGTTCCACACACGTTAACCAATGAGAAGTGCACAAATCAAGGAATCAAGGAGAAGTGCACATTGCAGAGATATTTCAGCCACTGAAAATGATCCAAACTTCTTAAAATCGATTGTTACAGGTGATGAAACATGGTGTTTTCAATATGATCCTAAAACAAAGCGACAAAGTGCGGAATGGAAGTCAAAAAACTCGCCACAAGCCCAAAAAACAAGAAAGGTTCCATCGAAAATCAAAACAATGCTCATTACATTCTTCGATAGTAAGGGTATTATCCACAAAGAATTTGTTCCAAGTGGACAAACAATTACTGGTGAGTTTTATTTAAATGTTTTGAGGCGTTTGATGGGCAGATTTCGTCCAGAATATCGGGATGAAAACAGTTTGTGTTTGTTGCACGATAGTCGCACCTCACTTCTTGTTCGTAGATTTTTGGCGAAAAATAACGTCTGCGTGTTGAGTCATCCACCATATTCACCTGATTTAGCACCCTGCGACATTTGTTTATTCCAAAACTTAAAATGACGTTAAAAGGGTGTTATTTTGATGATATTTCGACCATACAAACAGCTTCGGCGTGTGCTTTGGAGGCAATTCTGCAAAGTGAACTGCAACAGGCATTCGAATCATTATTAAATCGCTGTAACAAGTGTATTGAAGCCAGAGGGACTTATTTTGAATAACAAACCAGAACAAATTATAATTTCTTGTTTCGATTTCATTTTACAGACCCAGTCTTAAAATGAACTTGTTCATGGGGATGCTAAAGGCGCTGTTAAGAGTAGATCCTATGTAGTACCTAAGACTTTAAATATCAGGATGTCTGAACATAAATACGCTCTTCGAACATGATACACAACCACTGCTTTAACCATTCGCCCAATCCAAATGGGGGAGGGGGGGTCCCGAATCAGGCGAATGCCAAATTGCTTAATTCTAATTATAGCAAGCGTACAATTTTTCTGTTGGAAAGCCTCTTCATTATAAACAATGGAGTGTCCTGTTGTTACACTTAGTTCCCGGCTTTCGTTCCTAGAGAGTAGAGACTGACTAGGAATTTGCATAATATTTTTACTATATTCTTTTGAATTTTAATTCTTTCAAAATGGCATCACTTGTGATGGTGAATGAGTGCATTGTGGGTTATCGTATGTGTTATGTGATGGTTGCATCTCTGTCTAGTGGCACTTATCCTAATGATGGGGCTATGAGGCCTCCAAAGATCTGTCATTTTAACTAGTTTTTAATTTGTAAATAAAGTGGTTTTAATTTGCAACTTGAAAAGTGGTTTTAACTTATCGTACGTAGACAGCTATTTGGAAACCAACTCCTTCGTTAAGGATCTCTCCTTTTAAGAACCTATCATTCTCTAGTAACTAACTCACGAGATAAGTGAGAGCTATACATAGCCTGTATCACTTAAGATTCCGGTCCGTAGCTCCACGCTACACGCAATGAAAAAAACTTGCGACGGTGAGATCCTCTCGAGGCCTGTATTCACCGTACAAGTCCCGCTATCTCGGAAAAACCTAGCGTCTCCTCAAAGAGAATGCTACTCAGCAAGATGTGCTCGCTTGAACCAGGCTTCTTTTAAACACAAAACTTTCCCCGTGAAAACTAGAGAGCGAATACCAATTTTTCCTATTCTATCTCCGACGAACATTCTCCTTCCTTCCTATTGGTTCTTGATTCTCCTTCCTTCCTATTGGTTCTTGATTCTCCTTCCTTCCTATTGGTTCTGCGCGTGTAGGTGATGAGGTGACGTCATCACCTACACGCGCAGTTTACGTGTATGCCAATTGTTTAGTTGTCACAGCAACAAAGAACACAGCTGCTGGTGTGACCTTATCTAATCCGAATCCATAGCCCACTGGAAACAAGAGGCCCAGAAACGATTTAGTCATGTGACGAAGAAGGTCTCAACTTCCATGCTCTGAACTGCAGGTGAAGTCCATTAATCAGGTAGTACGTTGCTGTGAAGTTTATATTTTGATTTACTATTGGGATTTTCTTTTCAATGGAAAACTAACACTCGTAATAACATAACGTTCATTTACCACCACAACAAGAAAACGCTAGAGCGTTTAAAAAAAAAAAAAAAGATTTACTTCTAACTGCTGGTTCCTTCTGTTACTGATATACAAGTAAGATTCATTTTCTGTCTTAAATAATATGACGTGCAAAATTTAGTTATTTATATATACGGTACATTGTGTTGCACGGCGCTAGCAGTGTTCCTGCCGAGTTAGCCGGTAACTGTGCTTGGAACCTGTCGTACAATTTAGTTGGCCGCGGCACCAGGTGTGAATCTCGGGTGCACCGCTGCACTCAATGATTCACACCAGAACATAAAAAAAAATGAAACTTGGAAGAATGACTCGAAGCATGAGGCTTGGGTGAATCCACCGTGTTAACAAAAATAACAACAATAAAAAAAAATAAACTAAAAAACGATACTTTGGAATCAGAGAGTTGTGATGAGGTTCACCCGCAATCACCAATTCGTGACTGAGTGTAGTGGTCCGGATCTTACTCCGGTACATTCAATCCCCAACCAGACAGAACAACACTCACTTTCGTAAATAACACATGATTCACAAATGCACAACTCAACATTTAAGTACGTTCTGTGAGATTTAAACAGATACAGCGCTCTCTGGGCGCATAGACAATTGCCCCTCTTATGTGGGCAGCATACGGTGTCACACTTTACTGTCGGAAAACGCAAGCAGACAGAGTCTCCACCGGACTATCTGTATAACAGATACTACTCGTTAACACACTAAATAGAGCAGCAGGTGATATTCATATACAATTGCTTAGAGAATGAAAAAAAAAATATATACAAACGATCACATTAAAAATACTCGCGACACAAAATACACAAGCACGTTAATTTGCGGTATACGATTATAGGTGCGAAATACTGCCAAAGTTAATTAACTAAATCTAATAAGCATGCACATGCAGATCCCTTCCCCGCTCACGTTGGCCCTAAACCAAAGTTAAAAGAAACTGTCCGGCAAAGCGGAATTTGTGGCCACACCCTCTCCCTTATTCTCGTAAAAGATCAGGAAATGGGCCCTGTAAGAAATTGAAGTGTGTATGTGCAGGTACTTCCTCAGTATTACTGCATCTATGTCCATGCAGCTTTGGGTGTCGGGATGGCACAAGTTCGCAGATGTGCGAAGAAGAAAAAAAGGAAATATTCATCTACTTACAGTTTCGTGACTTTGCTGTGCCAATCCAGTGTGCATCACATAATATAACACGACAAAACACACACACACACACACACACACACACACACACACACACACACACACACACACACACACTTTCACCATGTGGCAGCACCGATGATTCAACACTTCACTTTGACGCTTGATGTAAATGAAGCACACAATTAAAATGGTAATATCACGCCGCACTTTGTTCCGTTGATGCGAGTATACACGGATCCACTCTCGTGACGATTTGAAGGTGGCCGTTAAACAAAATAGCCTCTCTCACATCTACTGTTGCGGGTTCCGAGACTGATTTTCCACATTCCTGGGAAATGATTTCTGTTGTCATGAAGAAATGATTCTGACCGTCAGCTGCTTGGAGAGTGGGACCCCCTCACTTCCGCAACAGTAGATTCCATCCGTCGCTGCCTTCTGTCCTTCTTGACCGTTCATTCCAAATTCAGTCAGTTCCTTTCAGTTAGCATAGCATCTACCCTGCCTGAGTATGCAGTTCAAATATGCACCCTCGCAGGTTTTGTTACCATTTTTTATCAAGTTGCGACCGCCAGCCCTGAGATTAATTTTCTCGGCCGATCGAAATCAGAAGTGCTTTTACCTTAAGCGTATATCAGCAACTGCTGACCGAAAACGACGCTCGAATTCACCCCTATTCTTTTCGGCGATTCTATACTTTTAATTGCCCATTGTCCCTCGCAGACGTCAGAGTATCTTTCTTGCTGACAGAGTTATGTGTCTTATTTATTTATGTATGTATGTATTTATTTGGAGGATTTTCACCTTGGATCTCATCCTTTAATAACAAGTTAGTAAAATCATGTAATGCACTGATTATAATATGCTTTCCAACATACCAGAAAGTATTGCTCAAATTATGAGGATAATGGCTGTGGAATAAATCTCGGTCCTGTGACCTGACCTTTGATCCCATTTCGATTATATTCTACAGAACCGGTTTCGTATATCTCCGAAATAACATGGTAAAGTTTTGTCGCAATCGAAGAATTTTTACGTAAGTTATGATGCATAGAAGCTGTTGAATAGATCCTGCTACTGTGTCCTAACCTTTGACCCCATTTCAAATAGGATTCGTTCCCGGACAGGCCCCTGCAACATACTAACATTTCATCGAAATCGAAGAATTTTTACGTTAGTTAGTACGCATAAGAGCAGTGGAACTTAACACAGCACTTACTACTGCAGTTAGACAGGGAAGTTACTCCCCTGACTGGGATAACGCAAAAATTCTGTTCAAACGTAACTAGAAGCACAATATTTTTGTCCGAAAGTCTGTATATTATTTCATATGGTGACACTTGTTGCAATATTGACCTGCCTACTTATATATCAAATCCATGGAGACGGTTGGTGACTACTACTTCTATCGAGAGTGAAAACTAAAACTACCTTTGACTTGTATAATTATTTTTTGAACATTAGTGTTTGTGTTTCTTATGTTGGCAACACAGGAGGGTAAAAGAGACGTATGACGGTAATACTTTGTGACTATATATAGATAGCTCCTCATGCTTCGTGGCACTTGGGCCTGATGATGGTATCCCTGAAAGTACTTGCCTTTGTATTTTTTTTTTTTTTTTTTAATTGGAGTTTTAACGACCAAAGTGAGCAACTCAATGGGCTATAAGCAGTCGCCCGTCCCTAATTTAGGGTCACTGGTTCCAGGGAAGGGAGAGAGCCAGTGCCGTAAGACAAACACAACATCCATGCCTGACCGGGATTCGAACCCGGACCCCTTACGGACGAATGACCCGGAGCCCTTACTGACGAAAGGCCGCCCCGGTGGCGCAGACCTCTGCGCCACCGGGGCGGCCTTTTTATTTTTAAAATAGTGTTTTTAATTGTAAATAAATGTATTTAATTTGCAGTTGGAGAAGCGGTTTGTGTTGATATATATATATCTAGCATGTATATATCAGCATATATCTAGTAATTGTACAGTTATCGTGCGAAATTTATCATTAGTAACATGCACATAAGTTAAAATACCATTAGAACTTTCAAGGCTGCATCAGCCTTATCTTCAAATGGAAGATGAGGCTGATGCAGCCATATCTTCCATCTGAAGATGAGGCTGATGCAGCCATATCTTCCATCTGAAGATGAGGCTGATGCAGCCTTTTTATTTTTTATTTTTTTTTATTGGAGGTTTAACGACCACCGTGAGCAACTCAATGGGCTATAAGCAGTCGCCCGTCCCTAATTTAGGGTCACTGGTTCCAGGGAAGGGAGAGAGCCAGTGCCGTAAGACAAACACAACATCCATGCCTCACCGGGATTCGAACCCGGACCCCTTACGGACGAATGATCAGAGGCCAACGCCTTAGACCACTGCTCCACCGGGGCGGCCTGATGCAGGCTTGAAAGATCTAATGGTATTTTAACTTGTGTTTTTATCTTAAAGTTTTTAACTCATCACTGGGTTTTATTGTGTCATCCGTGCAAGTACGGCTAAAGTCTACATTCATCTATATACTGCACGAAAATAATCTTCCTATTTTCCTATCGTGCAGTTTAGTTATTTATATATACATTGGAAAAAGAATTTGTTATGCATGTTTTGTTGATAAAGCTATCTCAGTTAACGGTTTAGCATTTCCATAAGATGTATACATCTTGCCAAGATGTTTTTTGCACCGCTGCTGCTGTGGTGCACTTTACACACGCGCATATTCTAATGTATGTCAATTTTATAAAACAATCACTTTACGTGGAATAATAATTATAATCGGTACCACCATTAATTTGATGGTAGTATCGTGTGTAAGACCATAAGATTAATCCGAATTTTGAATTTTCCCAATTTTTTTTACCTGAACTGAATAGTTATTATTCTTGTGATTAAAGTCCCTTAAAAACTATTGTTGCATTTTTTCTTGTAGTCAAACTGTCTTACTGTTGCGCCAGTTTTGTGTGAAAAATGTAAGAGGGTGTAATATTAATTTTTGTGTAGGGTTTAGATTACAATATCTGTGGCACTTATAAGCAAAATTTGCTTGCTGTAGTTCTAATTTTGAGTTGAGCTGAAATAGTATTTTAAAGCCTGCCCATTTTCCTTCCATATTTTGCGTCTGTTCAATGTGCTAGTGAAAAATTACGAAATTACATTGACTGTACTGCGAAGTGGTAAAACAGCCCAAGGGTGGCAGTGATTAATTCGGGAGTTGATTATTGTTGCACCAACTGTTTGCAGTAGTTCCCAACCTTTTAGAGCTTGACTACAAGTAAAACTGTACTCTAAAATGTTTTGCCATACCCCAATAAAACTCTACCGATTTCCATTGAAGAATAATTACTATGTATATTATATACTAGGTGCAACCACCTTCTTTGGGTAGTGAGCCAAAAATATTAAAAAATATCTTACCAGGGGCCAATGTGGTTTAATGCGATGGCTGAGCTTGAATTTTTGATGTTCCTAATATTTGGTTTAATTGTATTAAAAAGAAACTATCACTGTTGGAGTTAGTGGTACATGTGCATCACAATTTATCAAATTTTAAAGTCACATTTTTAGGGTGCCATGGCAAAATTAACTACTGAACATAAACTTCCCATTAACAGCTATACTTTACTGAAAGAGTATTATGTAATCCTTTACACTTCCTGCATGCTATTTCAGTAAATGCCACTTTTTTCCGAGTATGAGATTTACTGCAAAGTTTTATTATTGATCTTGTGGAACAGAATAATATTGATTCTGGGACATTTAAGCAGTGGGTATATATATTAACCAAACATCTGAAACGCTGACAAAATCAGCAGAAGAGTTTGATTTTTTTTTCTTAAATCTTTTAAGACTATAAAGAAAGGCATTGCTGTGTTATTTTTTTTATTACATTTTAGTTCAAAACATACTTAAAGGTTTATTACTTAGCATATCATGGAGATAACTTCTAATCAATCCTCAACTTAAATCGGCTTTTTATCCCTAAAACACGTTCACCTTTCATTACGTCATTTTGAGAGCATTTTTGGCAAAGGTGTATTTCATTTTGCTATTTTATAATGATCCTGTCCGAACTTTAATGTTTGCATACTAGTAAAAAGTATTCCAACTTTTAAGTTGGGACCGCAATTATATATTATATGACATCATTAGACATTTGTTTACTTACTAGTAAACAATTGTCTAATGATACCATATAAGTTTTCCAGGATTTTAAAATTAGTTTAAAATATTCAAGGTCAAATTGCTATTTCTGTGACTTGAAAAGGTCAACCATTTTTTTTACTTTTCAGAACATGATTTAAAAGCTCATAAAATGCCGCAAAAAGACACTAATTTCAGCCTTTTAGCGCAATTAGGTAACATGATAGGGTCATTCCATGTGAAATCAACCAATAACGAATTAAATTGTTGCTAGACATTTTTCAATATTTTCTATATTTTGCATACAATATTCCCAATATATTAACACTTCAAATATATATAAAAAAAAAATTATAAGTCTTATTTTTTTTTCTGGCGGCCATTTTTCTTCGGCTTCACATGGCGTTTTTGACCAAAATCATCGTTTACGTAAAATTTAATAACTTCTTTACTACTAGAGCCATCATGTTCAAATAAAGATCATTCTTTTTTACATGAAATGTTCTACAGTTTTGACCAAGAATGCTTTAGCTACCTCTTGTGAAAAGATATGAAATTGCCCTTACAAAATGTTTAATAATTTCGCTCAAATTGCTGACTTCAGGCATGATTTTTTTAAAGAATGGTACAAGTATCATACTTCAGACTTTGTATGTTTACATGTATCTAGTTGGACTATTAATTCACAAAATTTGAAACCTGAGACTCTTGTCCTTTCTTTTCTATAGACCTCCAAACATAGTCCGAACTTTAAAAGTGTCACTTTTTTAGGCCTAATATCTCAAAAGGGACAGCTCCTAAAATTCTAATATTTTTACACAGCAATGTGGTCTTAGGGGTAAACCTGCAGTAAAAATTTCAACTTGTAGATGCAAGTAGTTTTAAGGTTGTGCTACATCAAAATAACGTAAAAATACGACCATTTTTATTTGCGAAGTTGTGAGCCAGAGTTGCTTTTAAATCATCTTACATATGTAAGGAAAATTATAAATGGTACAGTAACATTTTATTCTTCTTCTTTCATTTGGATTATAAAACGTAGATGTATCTTAATAAGCATTGTATTTATAATTATTCATAGTGTACATACATTTTTGGAACACCCTGTATAAGAACACCATACTGAAGACATTTTTTAAAAATTGGTACCAAGCCAAAAATTATTACCCGGTTCAATTGCTATACCTTATACACCCAAAGGTTGATGTTCATGTTTGTAAGGCATACACATGTACACTATCTACCAAAAATTATTTGGACACCCCTGCAATGAACGATATCTGCGGTCCTGATACACGTCACGGCCGCCGCCGTTAAATATCGTGTGGGAAACAACAACGCAACCAGTCGCATGCAAGATGCCACGCACTTCGGAGCTCTCCGATTTCGGGAAAGGTGTAATCGTCGTGTATCACACAAATGGCCGATCCATACGTGACATATCCAGCGAGTTGAAGTACCCAAAATCGACAGTGGCCTACGTGATTGGCAAGGGAAAGATGAGAGGTGACTGTCGGAATGTGATCCGACCCGGCAGACCCACAAAACTGGGAGTTAGAGACCGACGGGTGCTGGCCAGAGAAATTCGGAAGAACCGCACCAAACCGATGGGCCACATCCGCGAGGAGTTTCAACAGGCATCCGGGAGTGTTCTTTTGATGAATATCCTCCGTAAGGAATCCCATCTGCTCTGTTATCATGGTCGTGCTGCCGCCAACAAGCCTTTGGTCACCAAGTAAAATAGCGCGGCTCTGTTAACGTGGTGCAAAGAACGTCGACAGTGGACCGTTAAACAGTGGAAACAGGTTCTCTTGAGCGACGAATGAAAGTTCACTCTCTACCGTTCGGATGGCAGGGTCTGGGTTTGGCGTCTGTCTGGAGAACGCCTCCTGGAGGAATGTATTGTGCCAACTGTGAAGTTCGGCGGCGGTGGAATTATGCTATGGGGGTGTTTCTCGTGGTATGGCACGGGACCCTTGGTCGCAATTAATGGTAGACTCAACGCGGAGACCTACTGCACCATTTTAGATGACCATGCGATCCCTACGTTGTGGCAGTTTTACGGGGTGAACCCATGTTACTTTCAGGATGACAATGCGACCTGTCATGTTGGAGGTCCACCATGGCTTGGTATGGTGACAATGGGGTTAATCGAATGGACTGGCCTGCTCAGAGCCCGGACCTTAACCCTATCGAGCACCTCTGGGACGAGTTGGAGCGTCGACTTAAGGGGTGCCCCCACCGTCCGAAATAGGTGAAAGAACTGACCTGTCTTCTCCAAGCCGAGTGGAAGAAAATAACGTTAACCGTCGTACAACGCCTGGTTGAGAGTATGCCCCGCAGGGTCGCTGCTGTAATCGCCGCTCGTGGAGGCTGCACAAACAATTGAAGGTGAATAAACTTCGTTTTCCTTTGCTATCACAGGTGTCCAATTACTTGTTGGTAGATAGTGTATAATACACATGGGGTGTGCTGCCGATCGCTTTCTTCGCAATTTGTGAAAAAATCACTTTGGCGATTGAGAAAAAGTTGACAAATGGGTTAGCGAAAACTTCAAAAATAGCAGAGCAACCGCTGGTATATAATTATAAATACACAAATCAAGGTCAGGTGATGCGTAACATCACAGCCTCTCCTTGACAAATGTCAACCCCGCCTTCTCGTGGTGCATCCTGTTCCCACTAAAGGGGCTCTGACGACCGCCCATAGCGGTATAACTATACCATCGGGATCAGAGGAAATTCTATCCCACACTCACCAACCCGCTTGGCCAGCGTGGTGAGTTATGGCCAAACCACTCCAAAATGATTCCACAACTTAAATCTTGGCCCTCAGTCTCCGGCAGCTGGAATGTACCTGGCCAAGGCAGCGGCCAGTGCGACATGAAGGCAGAGGGTGCTAAGAATCCCCGGAGGACCGGACTAGGCTGCCATCTGATGCTGACCTTGGCTACTTACAATGGACGCTCCCTATCTTCTGATTCAAGGCTTCTTGAATTGGAAGAGGAACTACAAAGGATCAAGTGGGACATCGTGGTGCTAAGTGAGGTAAGGAGAAAAGGAGAAGATCTCATCGAACTGAAAAGTGGACATCTCTTCTACTATCGTGGGACAGATACTGGCGGAACTAGTGGTGTTGGATTTATAATAAACAAGAAACTGAAGGATAAAGTTGTAGAAGTTGAAAGTTCCTCTGACAGAGCTGCACGACTTGTTATCCAACTCTCGAAAAGATACCAGGCTCAGATTATTCAAACTTATGCACCCACCACAAGTCATCCTGAAGAAGAAATTGAAGAATTTTATGAGGAAATTTGTCATCTAAATAATAAAGGTAAGCAGCACTTGAAAATAATTATGGGAGATTTCAATGCAAAAATAGGGCAACGGCAACAGAATGAAACTTCAGTAGGTAAATTCGGTCATGGCAACAGAAACCAGCGTGGAAATACTCTCGTTGAGTTTGCAGAGGCAGAAGGGTTTTTCATCTTGAACTCCTTCTTCAAGAAAAAGCCACACAGGAAATGGACATGTAGACATCCAAATGGGACGACAAGTGAAATTGATTTTATTATGTGTAACAAAAAATTCGTCATAGAAGACTGCAGTGTGCTAAACAAGTTCAACACAGGTAGTGACCATAGATTGGTGAGATGTAAGATGCACCTCAACACTAAACTTGAACGTGGCAAGCTCATAAGACAAACAAAATCTCTTGACATAACCAACTTTAAAAAACACCATAATACCTTCAAGTTAGAACTGAAGAACAGGTTCTCTGCTTTAGAAGGCCTAACATCGGAAGAAGTGAACATCTCTGAAGTTAACAGAAAAGTAACCAAAGCTCTTATGGAAACAGCAACAAAATTAGCTGGGTCTAAGAACAAGTTGCATGTGAACAAATTATCAGGAAAAACCAAAATGTTGATGCAAAAAAGAAGAGAGATGAGGACAACTAAAGAAGATGTGACTTCCAAAGTGGAATATATAGAGCTATGCAAGACAGTAAGAAAAAGTATCACTGAAGACGTAAGGAAATTCAACTGTGAACTAGTGAGTAAAGCAATTGAAAACAACCAAAGCCTAAAGATAGCAAAGGGACATCTCAGTAAGGGAAGAAAATAGATTATGGCACTGAGAAAAGAAGATGGTTCTGTAACAAGAAATAGAGGCGAAATTTTGACAAGAGTGAAAGATTTCTACTCCAAATTATATGAAAGGGATGATATATGCACTCCAGACATCATGAAAGATACCAGTACCAGAGTTCCTCCAGTCCTTCCAGCAGAAGTTGCACATGCAATCAAGAACATGAAGCGAGGAAAAGCTCCAGGAGAAGATGGAATTACTGTAGACATCATACAAGAAGCAAGTGGAGAAATCGAAACAATACTCGCCCAAATTTTCACTCGATGCCTTAATGAAGGAAAGATTCCTGAGGATTGGAACACCGCTACAATGATCCTGCTACATAAGAAAGGTGACATTGAGGATCTCGGAAACTACAGACCTATCAGCCTCCTATCAGTAGTTTATAAAATCTTCACTAAAGTTCTTTCACACCGCTTGAAGGTAGCACTAGACATGGCTCAACCGAGAGAACAAGCTGGATTCAGGAGTGGCTACAGCACAATAGATCATATCCACGTGCTGAGAGAACTAATTGAAAGAGCGAGGGAATATGAACTTCCATTGTGCATGGCTTTTATCGATTATGAAAAAGCCTTTGATTCGGTGAAACCATCAGCAGTTACAATGGCTCTGAAAACCTGCGGTATTGAAGATGCATACATTAATATTATTAATAACATCTATGAAAATGCAAGTGCAAAGATTAGGCTGTTTGAAAATACAACACACGTAAAAATTGGAAAGGGAGTGAGACAAGGTGACACCATATCTCCGAAGCTCTTTAATGCCACATTGGAGGGTGTTTTTCAGTCGCTGAGCTGGGAAAACAAGGGGATAAAGATTAATGGAGATTATCTAACCCACCTTCGTTTTGCTGATGACATAGTCATTTTTGCAACTACCCCATCAGAGCTGCAGAGTATGATCCAGGAACTTGCTGACAAGAGTAAAGAAGTGGGATTAAAAATGAACTTTCAGAAGACAAAAGTGATGTTCAATGCTTTTACAAGAAATGAAGATTTATCGATTGATGGAGAAAAGCTGGAGATAACAGACACGTACGTTTATCTTGGACAGCAGATATCAAGTGAGGGTCACATTGATGAAGAAATTAATCGGCGTACAAAACTTGCCTGGAGAGCTTTTGGAAGAAACAGCATAATTTTCAAGAGCAATATGCCATTATGTCTTAAAAGAAAAGTGTTTGATCAATGCATCCTTCCAGTGCTTACGTATGGTGCAGAGACGTGGACCTTAACTAAAAGAGACATACAAAGGCTGCAGACAACTCAAAGAAGCATGGAGAGGTGCATGCTTGGTATAACCAGGAGAGATAAGAAGAGGAACTCGTGGATCCGAAAAATGACAAGAGTGGAAGACATCATGATCAGAGTTAAATCCCTGAAATGGCAATGGGCTGGACATACTGCCAGAAGGACAGATCATCGATGGACAGCCGAAATTTTAGATTGGATTCCAAGGGACAGGAAAAGACCCAGAAGAAGACCACATAGGAGATGGGTGGATGAAATTCGAAAGTATGCAGGGGTGACATGGAGGAGACTGGCACAAGACAGACCGTTGTGGAGGAAATTTGGGGAGACCTTCGTCCAGCAGTGGATTGATAATGGTTGACAATGATGATGATGATGATGATGACACAAATCATGAGAACAGAAAATTGAGAATTAAAACGAAATTAGAGTTCTGATTATTAGCAAACCTTCCTAATGTGTCATTTCAATGCAGCAATCTGTCCATAAAGGCTAATTTTAGCCCATCCTTTTTTCCTATTCTAGACATTCTGCTTTGACTAAAATAGGATACTTCAGAATGTAAAACCAGTTATACCAAGCCTTCCCTTCCTGCCTGTTACATATGCTAAAACCCACCCAAAGCATGGTTTCATTAACTTTGTTTTCTTCACTGAGCTATTACACAACAACCGGGCTTGTGCACTTTTATTGAGAAATTCGCATAAGCTGAATTACTGAAGAAAATTTAAGACGTCAAAGTTGGCTAAAATTCAAGTTCAAGAACAAAGTACACAAATCTGATGACATCATTTGAAAGTAAATTTTAGCTAAAAATGCGCCTTGGAAAACTATGAAGTTGTTGGTTACTATAGAGTTAAAAGAAACTTTTATATGAATACGTCCTGTCAAGATAGGCGGAACACTTAAAAATCATGGGACAAGTTATTTTATTCTCAGAATTGTAATGTGATCGCCAGTTGATGTCGGAAACCCACGTAAACCGGTTTTATGAGCTGTGAGGTGATGTGACTGTTAGAACTTGTTAGTAAGAATGTGGTTTGACCGGTTTTAAACAGGAAATAGGCACTTCAGCTTCAGTTGTGAGCTTTCGTGTATGACAGGTGGATGTTAGTTTTTGCTCTCTGTGAGTACGTGTTGCTTTCGTGTATTGAAAAATCGATATTTCCCCAAGGAAGCGTGCAAAAATAGTTGCTCTGAAGGATCACACTTCTATGACAGTGAGATATATCGCTTCTGCAGTTGGTATAGGCAAATCACGTGTATCAAGACTGCTTACGCGTACAATGCATCTGGATCATAGTCTCCAAAAAGGAGAGGTAAATGTGGAAGAAAATGAAAAACAACTCCACGAACCGATAAATATGTAATCAGAAATAGTAAAATGAATCCAAAAAAACAAAAACAAGCACAGACCTTCAAAGAGATTTATTAGCTAGTGGTTGTGATGTTAATGATTCAACTGTACGCCGTAGGCTTCTGGAAGTTGGCCGGAAGGCAAGAAGACCAACGAAAAAGCAATATTTGAATGCAAAAATGAAGATAAAACCGTTCAGCATGGGCCAAAAAATATTGTGACGACCCCCCCCTCGCATAATTAATTGGCGAGAGGCGTGGGTAATTAACGGTAATTGAAACTTGATTGGGGGTTTTAATTAACAGAGAGTTATAATTTTAAACACTTGCGAGGGGCGATATATTGAGAAAAGATCTTCTAGCACTTTGAATTCAAGTGGCGAGTTGCAGGTGTTTGCCACGAGAACAAAGAGCCCATAAACGGAAATGGGACGGGTCAGAGTTTAAAAGCTATTTCCTATGACTCAAAAGTGTTTGGACGGCAAAAGCGTTTGAAGCTTTTGTCTGTGCCGCGCGCGAAACAATGGAAGCTCTTAGACTTGAAGAGCGGTTTATAATAAAAATGTCGCGGTTTCAAGTGTTGGAATTCACCGCTTACCAATTTCTTGGAGAGGGGAGATTGTTGTTGAAGACAGATCCCGTTTGATATCCGAGAGAACTGGGCCTCGATTTTTCCTCGTGCTAGATAACGCTTTCCGTCCGTCTGCGTGCTCTTACAATTTTGAGCATAAGAAGGGAATCCAGCTGAAAAGCATAAGCTGATGAATAATAACCACCAGATTTACCTACAAACTTTCTGATCATCGCCGGACTACGATACCTGTCCTAAGGAGCCATTTCAGGTGAAATGCCGACAGAAACATAATAATTACGGAATATCCTCGCTCATCCCGAGAGAGAGAGAGAGAGAGCCGAGAGGTGAAACGCCTGACACCAGGAACCACGGAAGACCCCTCCCCCCCCCTGCAGAGAGCTCTGAAGCAACCGCTAGCCTCTTCGCAAAGAAAGCGGGGGGAGAACGTTTGTGCGTGTGTCTTATTACGTACCTCCAGTGACCGGGGAACGACATCGCTTTATCCACAGCTAAGCAGGAGCGGTGATGGAATTTAAAAAGGCTACCCGTAGTGCCGACATATTAGTGAATGTGAGCGAGTGTTGTGTTGTGTTGTTTTCTGGGTGTAACCGTACTGAGGATACTCAAGGACCTATGTAAGTACTTTTTACCAGTATTATTTGCGGCTCATTGTGAACGAACAGACTTTTCGTTAGGACATATTTTCTGAAACACCGAAGAGGGCCAAAGCTGGCCGGAAACTATAGCTTTGTAATTAGGTGAACAATCCGGTGTAATTTATGCATGTATCCATTAAATCCCTGTTGCAATTGTTATACTGTGCCTCCATTGGTTTATTGGTGTACTGTGCCGGCTAATTGGCTAACGAGGTATTGCCGGATCCAGTGATTCGAATCGCCGTCTAGAAGTAATTGGGCCTCCTGACAACTAAGACCCAAAGGACGCAACAATATAAATCATGGGCTGCTGACAACTGGAAAAAGGTAATTTTTAGTGATGAAACTCATTTATTTGTGCAGGATTACCAAGCAAATGTCGTTAGACGATGCCACTGTGAACCCTTAAGACCTGAGCATGTCAAACAAACTGTAAAACACCCTCTGAAACAGATGTTTGGTTTTTTTTCACATCAAATGGCACTGGAAGCTTAGTTCCTGTTCAAGGTATGAATTCAGCCAAGTACGTAGAAATATTACAACGTAGAATTGTTCCATTCTTGCAAACATTTGACGGGACATTTCAACATGACTTGGCCCCATGTCACAATTCGAAATTGGTCAAGCTGGAAAAATCAAATTTTTTTGCTTGATTGGCCTGGAAATTCACCAGACTTAAATCCCATAGAAAACTTGTGGAATATTTTGAAGAGACTTTTAGGTAAAATGGACTGTACAACCAAAGAACGCAGGATAACGAATGCTATAAAAATTTGGTTCCACGATTATGAAGTCAAAAATATGTGCACTCAATTAGTGGAGTTAATGCCAAAATGAATTCAAGAGGTCATTTCTGCTAAAGGAGGACATACTTCATACTAATACAGGTATTTATCACTGTATATCAAGGCAAATGATATAAAGGCATAGTTTTGGAAAAAAAAACTTATTATTTACCTTGTCCCAATTAATTTGCACAGTATAATATGAACAGTTCAATTATCTGGATTAATGACACATCCAAGTACTATTATTATCACGCACTCATGCCGGGGATTTCCTTAAGGAAGGAAGATTTTTTTTATATATCCACCATGCAGTTACAGAGGAAACTAAATAATGAAACTGTTTATCTACATTCTCAGTATTTTTGCTGTAATGATATGTTTCATGTCAAGGCCTGTCAGGAACAAAAACTCCTTTTTCTCTTCTAAAAATTTGAAAAAAAAAATTGACATCGCATTATTATTATTTTTTTTTTTTGATTGAAGGTTTAACGACCACCGTGAGCAACTCAATGGGCTATAAGCAGTCGCCCGTCGCTAATTTAGGGTCACTGGTTCCAGGGAAGGGAGAGAGCCAGTGCCGTAAGACAAACACAACATCCATGGCTCACCGGGATTCGAACCCGGACCCCTTTCGGACGAATGATCAGAGGCCATCGCTTAGACCACTGCGCCTACGGGGCGGCCATCGCATTATTCAAAATTCTGGAATTTTAAAATTGTTCCCTAACAAAAAAACACAACTGGATTTTGAGGATAAATTTATTAGAGTATATTACACCTCAAATTTTCGATCTATACACTAGATCATCTTCCACAGCTCAGGTGACCAAGCCTGTTTGAACTCCTGATGATGATCTAGTGTGTATATTGAAAATTTGAGAGGTAATGTACCTTAATAAATTTATCTTCTGTAATTCCCGTTAAGTGTTTTTTTTTTTTTTGTTACTGACTGTAATTAGAGGAAGCCATGAAGTGGTTAGTTACTAAAATAGTTCCCTTAAAATTGCTTTTAAAGAAAAGTACTGTATGCCGACATAGTATTAATAAATTTAAAACAATGTAAGAAATTGAACTTGAATACGATTTGGGGGGGGGTCGGAGGTGAGTGGAACACTCATTTCAAATTACAACAGTTAGGCATATACTTCAAAAATGGACAGAACAGCAACCTTACAAATACAGTTGAAGTATAGGTTTATATTTTAGAGGAATCGATCATTTCACTGAAAATATTATGCAAACAAAGAAATTAAACAATTAATTTTTTTTGTGTACCATTAAACTTGTTAACAAAATGCACGATTTTATTTACCATTCTACTTGCTTCACATCCTTGTCGAATTCTGTTGCATTAGTTTGACACAATTTTAATGATACAGCACAAATAAAAAATAAATTTAGTAGAACACTTAAAAATTTTGAAATATCCACCAGTTTAAGTAAAATGATTTTTAGTTAATTTTTTAATTCACTCACCCATTCTGTCCAAATAACTTGCCAATGGACCAGTAAAACATGTGCTTGCTTCTCCAGAAGAAACAACCTACTCAGATCTGCATTACTAGTCCTGCCCAAATTCATCTACAAGTTCCTCTCTGCAGTCTCATGTCAGCTACACCTAATTGCTTTGTAAAACATTTTGACTTTCGCTCCAAAAGAAGAAAGTAGGGCTGAAAAAAAAATTGTGTGCAACGAGCTTTTGATCTTCCTTCTGTGTAGTGTGTAGGAAACTGATACCTGGTTTTCCTTGATTTACTGTTTCGAATTCCTCATGAAGACACTTTTCCCCGACTGAATAAGCATCAAAGTATTCTGTATTAAAATGCCATATTTAAAATATAGAATATTCTCAACCCGGTTGGTCTTCTTTAACAATATTGGTGATTTCTTCACTAGCAGTTTCACGTTTTCACAACTAGGCATGTGGGCTCTATTTCGACCGGTAGTTAGTAGCAAGTGGCTAGCAAGCAAATGCTTCTTGCTAGTGATAAAAAGTGGTTCTAGCAAAAAAATTGAATGTTTTAGAGTGAACTGTAAAGCGCCACTGCATTGCGCGTGTGGATTATTTTAGACACATACAAAAAGGAAAAACCGCTTTCTGGAAACTAATATTTCTTGAAAAGTACAAACATTATATAAACATTTAGGCACTAGTAGAAATATCCAGTATATTTCCCTTATCTACTTTTGCACGTGAGGTTGGGTTCAGTTTCATGAGAAGAATCCAGGTGATTGAAGGGGCAGTTTAAACTTTTTTTTTTTTTTTTAATTAGAGGTTTAACGATCACCGTGAGCAACTCAATGGGCTATAAGCAGTCGCCCGTCCCTAATTTAGGGTCACTGGTTCCAGGGAAGGGCACCAGTGCCGTAAGACAAACACAACATCCATGCATCACCGGGATTCGAACCCGGACACCCCTTTCGGACGAATGATCAGAGGCAGTCGCTTAGACCACTGCGCCACCGGGCGGCTTACAAACATTGAATGCTCGCATTAGTATTGAGGTTGAAGGTCCATCCGAAAACAAGTTTGACCCCAGGCCTGCTGTTTAAAAGTGGTATGGTGAAAAGACCTGAACCCAGATTGTAAACCATATGGAAAATAGCTTAAGATTTTGAATAGTGTTCTTGAATTTTGTGAATAAAGTTAAATAAAAAAATGTTTAAATAGTTGCATTAAATTGTTAGAATTGATCTGTCAGGTCATGAAAAGGTGAGTTATATCTAAATATTTGTAATCTTTCCAACATTACAATGTGACAGTTACAGGGGTGAAATCAAAATTTGTCATGATTGACTAATGGAGGGGGACATGTTAAAGTTTTATTTGTATAATGTTAAGAAACTTTCGCTAGTAGATTATGCAATTTTCTAATAAAAAATAAGGCCACTACCAAGTGTTGCTACTGCTGAAGAAAACGAAATCAAGGCCTGATAAGCATACGAACTTATGAAAGCATTTCTCTCTTACATTCAATTGTTTCCTTTTCAGCATTTGAACTAATTTAATTTGTGCACTAAAAACAGTTTCTCATGCAGACTACCGCTGATTTTTACCATTATGAGTCCACAAGTTCGGGAAAAACACTGCACTTAATTATCCATGAGAATCATTAGCAACCATAATCCACATACTTAATCATAATATTCACGAAAACAATTTCTGGCATTCCATTTATTCCTGGAATGTGTCATATTTTATGTTTTAGAACTAGCAGATTTCAGTAAATTTGCCAGTAAAACTGGTGTTTTACTGATTATTCCAGAAAGTGTCCCAGAATTCAACTACCAAGTGCCCTTTTCTCATTTTGATTCCTTTCCCAAAGAAGCACCCTGCATGTGTGCACAATTGATCTTCTTGGCCTATGGAAACCAAATTCTGAGAAGTGATATTAACAAAATAGAGATAAAATCCCTGAAAAATGGAATGTTTAAAGAAGATAGATAAGATAAAGTTTGTTTTCCGATAAAATTAAATACAAAACAAAATTACGTTTTGCTGTGCAGTACTATTGAAGAAAACTTGTCCATTTGACATATTACAAACTGGAGAACTATTGTTGCTTAAAAAAATGAAGACCTGAAGGAAAGATAGTTCAAAGTGTGTGGCACCCAGTCTGATTGAAGAGGACAGCGTTCAGGGTTGTGCAACTATTTCAAATTAAAACTATTTAAGCTATTCTGGGTACGCTTGAATAAAAATAGTACTCAGCGAACTCCTCTAAGCATTTTTAAGTGGATATGACATCAGAATTATTAATTTAATGGCAATTTTAATTAAAAAAAAAGCCTCTAAAATCATGCAGACCAGTATGAAATCTATCATGTGACCTTCAACAATTAAAAATATATTTACAGGCTATGTTAAAAGTGGAAACCTCAACACTGTCTTGGATATTTAAGTAGAAACCTGTTGGAAAAATTCTAAACAAATTGCTCAAATCATTTTGCACTTCATTACAATTTGACTAAAAAATTATCTTCTCCCTATAATTGTTCCTGACTAAATTCCATTGATCTTAAAATCTGTTCTGTTTAATAAAACATGATTTTGTAATCTGAGTAGAAAAACTCGCAATTAAAAACTTTCGCAAATTATGTAACTAGCAGTTAAAAACATGTGCACTATTATGTAATTATAACTTAACTAGTTATATGACGATTCTGTTTCTGGAAACAAACTGAAGCAGTAATAGAGATCGGGTAAAAACATGCATGCCTGCAAACTTACGGATGTTGAAATTAGTAACTTTTTTTTTTAAATATTACAGTTTTCAAAGATACCATACATACACACATAAGCCATTTTTATACTAAGAGTCTTTGCACTGTCCCCCCCTCACAGACTATGATTAAGTCAGGGCTTGAAAAATATCTACAAAGTTACTTTCCCAATTAGGCATGCACAGAAGTAATTAAAATACAAGAGCTTTACTGACAGTAAAGAAAAACGTTCATAACGTTTTTTTATTTTTTTTTTAACTTTCATAGGTCGCTCAAATTGTACATGTTGGTAGAGTAACTCTTTTTCCACAATAGTAACCCTTCATTGTAGGTAAATAATGGATTCCAAGCAGAAGCAACGTGTCGTCATTGAGTTCTTGACGAAGGAAGGCTGCAGGCTGTTCGACATCCACAGAAGGCTACAGAATGTTTCGGAGATGGCACCATTAACAAGAGCAATGTACACAGATGGAAGAAAAAGTTTAAAGAAGGAAAAACCAGCATTGAAGACAGACAATACGGTGGGAGACCAACTGCGACCACTCATACGAATCATCAGTGAGTGGATGAATTTATTCATGCATAGAGATCAGTTACAATCCGTGAGCTTGTTGCACAACTGGACTGTGATAGCAATGCCATACAGAAGATGGTGGAAGGCTTAGGGTATCTGAAAGCGTGTGCAAAGTGGATACCACGGCAGTTGACACCCGATTTGAAGGAGAAAATAGTGGAAGTCTGTTCTGCTAGAAACGTTTGAAGCCAATGAAGACAAGTTTCTTTTCTGATCTGGTGATAGGGGATGAAATGTGTTCATATCTGTACGATCCTGAAACGAAGAATCAATCCATGGAATGGCGTCACACCTCTTCACAAAGCCCTAAGAAGTTCAAGAGGCAGCAATCAGCAAACTTGGGGGGGTAGAGGGGTGTCATTCTCCTTGATTTTCTGGAACTGGCCGTATCTTGACCAAATACCTGCATTAAGACACTCAAGAAGCTTAAAGAAGTCATAAGAAGGAAGAGACAGAACAAGAATCAAAATGATCCCCATTCACCATGACAATGCAAGACCACACACATCTTTAGCAACAAATCAGGTGATCAGCAAATTAGGCTGGTCAGTGATTTGTTGCCACCCACAGTACAACCCAGATCTGGCGCCATCAGACTTCCACCAGTTTGTTTCAATAAAGGACAATCTCCGGCGACAACTATTTGATGACACAGAAGAGGTGAAAGTAGCTGTGAAGAAGTGGTTACAACAGTCCACACCAGAATTTTTTCAAAGGGGATTTGAGCGTTTGGTTCAAAGTTGGCACAGGTGCATCACTTGTGATGGAGACTGCTGAGTAATACTTTTGTAAAGAGGAAGATCTGCTCTACCAATATGTGCAATTTGTACGACCTCTGTCAGTTAATAATATGTACAACCCTCGTTTACATTTCTGTGCGATTTCTGTTTCTCACATACAGAAATTACAAGTTATGTTTTTAGCATTTTCAGGAAAATTCGTACATTTATCAAAGTAATCCATACAATGAGGTCAAAATTCGTACATTGTATGGATAATTTGTACAATCTAGCAGCTATGAGCATGGATACTTCATAAGTAGGAACTGTACACCAAATTATACTCAAAATAGCATAACTATACTAAAAATCCGAAATTCCTTTGTGTAGAATACAAATTAAATTTTCCAAGCTTTCGCACATCAACCAGCTGGCTTTCTAAAGAAAGGTACATATTTATTGTCTAGTAAAGTCACCGCGTTTAACGTGTCGAAACGTTCTATTATCGAGTTTGCTGTCTACCTTCCTTGAGAAAGCCATCTCAATGTGCGAAAGCTTAGAAAAATTTTTTTGGTATTCTACGCCAAGAAATTTTGGATTTTCAGTATAGTTATACTATTTTGAGTATGAATGTTTCATGAGAGCTCAAATGCTCCCACGGCCGTGGCCAGGTGACGGCCAGACCGGGCTAAGCCCGAGCTGTGTTTCCTTTTGCCCTTCCTAGCGACTCACACAACAGTATAGTGCCAGACCTCTTCCATATCTTTTGCCCGCCCTCTTTACATCTTTTGCCCGACTACTTTACATCTTTTGCCCGACTACTTTACATCTTTTGCCCGACTACTTTACATCTTTTGCCCGACTACTTTACACCCTTTGCCCGACCACTTTACATCTTTTGCCCGACCACTTTACACCTTTTGCCCGACCACTTTACATCTTTCGCCAGATCTCAATCATCAGCCGCCTGTCCGAACTTTCTCTGGCCACGGGCCTGAATGCTCCCGCACTTTAGTTTCAACATTACATAACTACAAGCATGAATTTAGTTTCCTGATAGCTCAAATGCCCCCACACTTTAATTTCAACACTACATAACTATAGCATGAATTTAGTGCTTCTTTCTCATAGTTAAATGCCTTTACCTATTTCTCTGGGTGCACCAAAATTCCCCTTATCTTCCATTTCGAATTTAGAACTTGATGCACAAAAGTACCATGACAAAAACAAAAGGAGGAAGCCAAATTCCCCTCTTCCTGAATTAAGAAAGACATTAAATATGAAGCTAGGAGCTTCAAAGTATTGGAAATGACAAAGGTCTCCACACAGTCACTCCCCCCCCCTCCAGTTTTCTGACACTAGTAGACTACAAGTATGGTTTGCAGTTCACCTTTGCAAAGAAACTAAAACAAGTTGCCCTATTCATCAACGAAGTATCTTTGCGCTTCCAAGAAAGCAGTGATTTTTTGTTCACCAGAAAGCGCAATTCAGAGACTCCTCCCCAAATTCCATGTATTTCGATCTCTACTAAATTCTGGCAACAGTTTCACCACCCCATTTTTAAATTGTACTTTTAACAACCAGCCGATCCACTTGATCAAGATCGCAGGACGGCCGAAAGCTACCACTAAACGAACCTTTTTACCATACGGGACTGTGTTTCCGCTCGATTTCTATATTTATGACTACAATACTCAAAATTTCAATTTCTGCAACAAAGGGCTATTTCTGAAAGGATCATAAAGTGTGTTTCCGGAGAAACAGAAATATGTGTTACATGTGTTTTTTGTGAAATAATGTTATATGGAAATGTGTTACTTTAATGTGTTTTGTTGAAATAATGGTTACCAATATTTCATTTATAACCAATCAGTAAAAGCTCCAGTTAGCAGTATTTTATTTGTGTATATAATTTTATATACTGTATTACCAGAGACTTGCAAAGCAGCTGAAAAGTTACAAGAAACCCAACTACATACAGGGAAAAACCTCAGTATTATGCTGCATCATAAACAGGCATTGAAAAATAACTGAAAATTTCACATGCCCAGCCTGGCATATGCAAAAGTTATTTGCCTTAAGGTAGATGCCCAGGAAAACTAATCTTTTAATGAAACAAATCAAAACACGCATTTTTTTTAAAGTTAAAAAATATGAACTGTTTTTTTACATGTTTGGCATTTCCGTTTTAAAGGGTTTGTATTCAAAATGTTCAGAGCACAAAAGCGTGTATCTCAAGTTTTAAGATGAATCAAGGATGACTTTCGTGTTAAATTCCAAACTAAAAACTATATATAACTGTCAGAGCACGATAACTCACTACATACTAAATAAAAGATGTTATTTATTTACATTTTAAAAACTACTCACACGTAATAAAAAAAGACCACTGTATTTCACTACACTGTTCAAAATATTTATGGTAGGTTGCACCAAAAAGTGGTGCTACACCAGCTGCACCACTTTCAGAGAAAAGATACATCATTCTGTGGTGCAAAGAAACCCCAACAACATGGTACAATCTTGCTTGCAGCCTTGTTCCATAACGTGGTAGAAAGTTGAATCACGTTGTTGGGTTTTGTTTGCAAAACAAGATGGTCTATCTTTTCTCAGCATGTGGTGCAGCTGATGTAGCACCACGTTTTGGGGCAACCTGCCACAGAAAATTTTTAACAGTGTACTTCTGCCTATTCTCTCCAGATTCTGGCAAGTGGAATTTCCATTGGCGATCGTCACATCCTAGCTGATCCTATCTCACATATGCCCGTCGTAGTTAGAGTCTCTCCTGTTCCACCAGAAGTCTCTAGTGATATCCTGCTAGCTGATCTTCGTCCATGTGATCGTCCCGTTGGCGCTGTTACTACCTATTTCTCCTTTCCTGATGTGCGTGAGGATCGGTATCTGCTCAACTTTCCAGGTAATGTGCGTGTGGTTTTCCTTCGGATGACCGCATGCAACGTGTTCCACCTACGCCCCGTGTCCGTTGTAGCACGCATACTAGTCTCATCATCACTGTGGACTCCATCTGCCCTGTTTGTAAGGGCACGGGGCACCCCCGCGCCCTTTTTCCAGAGTTTGGCAGGAATTCGTTCAAAAGTAAGGGCAGTACAGATTACAATTAACGGGTAATGCATTACAAAGTAATCCCAAGTATGGTTACCATTAAGTAATCCCAAGTATGGTTACCATTACCATGTAATGGTAATGCTATGTTCTTGTTCCCATTACGCTATAATGCATTACCGATTAATTCAATTACGATTTTGCCCAACTCTGCCTTAGCCAGCCCTCATCTTGCATTTACCGCCTCCAAATCGACCTCTTCATCCTTCATCTCGCCCTTCGGAATCTTCTCGCGCCCATGACGAACGACAGCAGACTTTACTGAAAATCGTGATAAAGCCGTTGGTCGACCAACGTCTTCGGCTCTGCCTTCAGTTTCAGCTTCTGCACTACCGCCAGATCTCCAGTCTGGTGTTCTACCGGAAGGTGCCTTCCTGCCTCCTCCAAAAAGTGCTCCTGTGGAGGGTTCAGAAGAGGCAGTACAGTCAGGCAAAGTGCCGGACATTCAAGCTACGGTCTCTACTGAAACTTGTAGTCTGCCCAAGCGTCGCCGACCTCCTAGCCCTCGCAACAAGAAGACTCGACGGTCACCCACCCACAAGGGAGGTCGTGATCGCTCTGGTATTCTTCCGCCCACATCTGAAGGTTCTGTCGAATCCGACACCAAACATTGCACCGTGGCCCCGATCTAACTTGAAGACTTTTTAAGTCTCCTGGGGCTTCTCTTCCGCAGACGCCTATTTCTGGAGAATCGTTTGATTATTTCATTTGTTCTCTAAGGGATAAAATGTCTCGTCGTTTCTTAGAATCTTACACAGACCATCTTTCTCAAACTGACGCAAATGTTGGCTATTCATTCGCATCTGCGCTTCACCTTCTCCCTTGACGGACAACGCTACCTTGTCTAGAATGTATATATCCCGTGTACACCTACGCATCAACCGGTTATTCTTGTCCTTCCGTGCCGATCTACAGTGTACTACGCCGTCTGATTACGTGTTGATTGGCGGAGACCTCGACCGCACTCCTAGCAATGAATATCGCATACGTGTAGTGGATCAACAGCGATCTATTGTGACAGACTTTGATATGCACGATGTTTTTCGCCGATTGTATCAGAAGACTGTCTCCCACACGTAGAGAGCTGGAACTGCCTCCTTTTCTGCCCTATTGAACAGTTTCTATGCCTCTGCTCTGCCTGTTGCAACGGATTGTGCACATTCCCCACTGCCTCTTCGGATCACTGTGCCGTCGAGGACACCTTTGGCTCATTTTCTCGTCTGCGTTCCGGACCTCGTTCCTGGACATCTCTCCTCGCTGACCAGACCTTGTGTTCTGACGTCAGAGATCTTCACCATATGCGTCCGGGGCTTTCCACTGCGCGCTAAGTTATTGGGGTTTTGGCGGGAGTAACTATGACTCTTAGAGACGCTTGAGCCTGAGGAGAATAAGTAGAAAATGAAGAATTTGGAGCTTAGCTCCAAATTTTTTCTACTGTCCTGTGCTGTATAAGAAGTAGCCTGATAGTCTCTGAGCGTGTAGTAGCTGCGTGCGGTAAGAGGTCTATCGGCCCTCTTATCGAAGTTGTGGATCACACCTTCTCGTGGTGCCCGCTCAGTTTATTTGGACTTGGTTCAGAGAGGATTGGGAGAGATCCGATAGATTAATTCCAACTCTGTGAACGTTTTTATCCATTCAGGTGCTAAGTGATCTCATAGCGGCCCATTCTCTTCCGTGACAAAACGGGAAAGAGATCTAATCCTGCAGTTTGAATATAGTATCAGCTGAAGTCGGCAGTGTCACCGACAGTTGCTCTCGCAGGATTCGACCCGCAGGTATTTCATTTTTACCATCTACCGTATAGGAGTAACCTCTGACTGGACCTATCATGGAATAAGATATTTTTGGCATTGATGAACTGGTAGGCAGTTTGCTACCCAAATCGGCCTTTCACTGCATCGCCGTAAGGCGCAAGCACAGCAATATCATGCACAGGCGAATGTGCAATGGGTAAAGACTCGATGGACCGACGAGGAAGCGAGTTTGAAATGTTTCTGTGTCATGGCAGTCAACCAATATCTGCTGAGTGTTCTTCCTGGAACAACACTCGAAGCTATTAAAGGAAAGAGGCGTCAACAGCTCTACCGGGGAAGGGTAAAACACCTTTTTTAAACGAATGCATCCAGAGGATGAGAGGTCTACCCTGCCTTCGGAGGGTTTCTCTGATTCCGTTACGGGGGTGGTGGAGGAACCGATCTCTGAGTCTGCCGACCCGAATAGTGATTGGCTAGGGTGTATCAGTGCGGCTCTTACGGAACTGCCGCGTTCGTCGGGTGACCCCATCGAGGAGATCCTTTACGACGTGGTAGTCTTTAAACACCGCGGGAGTGGAGGCGGCCAAGTCAGGGCTCTTGCGTGTCCTGGGTCTCTTGTTTCCAAGAGCACCTGCTCCTGCTCACGAGTATGATAGAGGGGAATCACCTCCGATTCTCCCCACGGGGATAAAAAGGCAGGAGGCAGAAGTATGCGCTTGCCTAGAAGAGATTTCAGCCTGACCGTAAAAGACTGGTCGATGACTTGTTTGAGGCTAAGTCCATATCAAGTACACTGCAGACATCTGCAGTGTTTGATTTTTGGAACCACACCTTCACTGCTCCTGAACATCTGGAGCATGATTCTGGATATCCATCATTCCGGACAATGACTTCTTGTGGGATCTGATGCTTCCCTTCTCTCTCTCTCTCTCTCTCTCTCTCTCTCTCTCTCTCAGGGAGGTGGAGAGTGGTGTCCTCAAAGAGGGCTCCACTGTGGGCCCGGATGGGGTGACTGTGCGAGAGTGGAGGTCAATTCCGCTCAGGTTTAAAGCAAAGATCTATAACTGCTTTTTATACCTTGGTTGGTTTCCGGAGGACTGGAGTGGGAGCAGACCAGTCGTACCGAAAAAGCAGGATGCCAACCTTCCAGAAGAATTGAGGCCCCTTTCAATTTCTTCGGTACTCCTTAGGAGGGTACCACAAAATGTGGACGTCTAGGTTAGCATCGTTAGTCAAACTCTCCCTGAGCAACATGGCTTTATTTCTGAAGATTGGTGTGCGGTGGCTTCCACCATGCTTGACTTTACCATACGGGCCTCAGTCCAGAGCTCCAAACCCTTCTGTGCGTCTGTTGAAGTCCAAAAAGCCTTTGACCAAATTTCTCATGCGGCCATCCTGGAAGGTGCGAGGCAGATAGAAGTCCCTCCGGCATTAGTTTCCTACCTGCGGAAAATGTATAGAAAGCAGTAGACGACTATTAGCTTCGTGGACGGATGACAGCAAACATTTGCTGTCATCCGTCCACAACGAGGAGTCAGGCAAGAAGATCCTCTATCGTCTCTCTTCTTTAACATCGTGCTGGATACCATGTACAGAACCCTCCCAAACTATCTGAGAGTCCGGAGCCTTGACAACGCTAGAATAGTGTATGCTGAAGATCTGGTTTCGTTGGCTTCGTCACCGGTTGGTCTTCAGACCCACTTGACGCTTGCTGCCACCAATCTTGCGTCTTGTGGGCTGAGGATCAACCCACAAAAATCAATGACCAGTTCTCTGGAGACCTCAGCTGGGACAGACAATGTGGTGGTGAAGAAGGACCGAACCTTCCATATCTTCGGTCAAGAACTCCCGTCCTTGGGTCCGGAGGACACCTTCAGTTAACTGGGTTTAGAAATTGGGCCCTTGGGCGGAACTCACGCCGATACCATCAGTGAGCGCAGCGCAATAGAAAGATATCCGTGCTGCAAAAGCACGGATCTTTCTCCTGAGCTCACTGCATCAGCAAAAATTAACCATCTTGAGACAGAACGTGATACCATCTCTTTACCATCAGCTCGTTCTGTCTATGCCTCTGAGTGGGTACTTAGAGAAGCAAGATCGGCTCATCCGGGCAACGGTGAGGGGTTGGCTCCATCTACCTGAAGACTGTCCGATTTCCTACTTCTACACAAAGGATTGGAGACGGCGGCATGGGTATCCCATCACTACGGTAAAGCGTTCCGCTGTGGAGACGCCAGAGACAGTGGGTTTCAACCAACGTCGGCGTTCAGTGCTCCAACATCTACTAAGTGCTGAACTGTCAAGGTGTGAGCGTATGCTCTGGTGGAATGAGAGGGGGGGGGCAAGAACTCTCCTCCCGTCGTAGACTGAACATCTAGCCGGTCGATGGAGACACAGACTGATCTCGTGTATTGATGGAGGTGGACTTCGTGAAGCATCTAAAGTGAAGGGCTGCCATTCGTGGCAGTCCCGTCCTACCATTATGTCTGAGTCAAACTTTATCAACATCAACAAGGTCAGGACTAAATCACTTCGCACGAGGTCAAGAACTGCTCGTGGCCGCCCGAGAAAAGAAAGATCTTGTCGTGCGGGGTGCTCTGCGGTGAAAACCCAACACCATGTGCTCCAAGTGTGCCACCATACCCACAGCATCCCAGTACAGCGGCACGATGCAGTTGTCAGCTATTTGCATTAATAGGTGGCACAAAGGACGTATGGAGCCCAAGGAGCAAGAGTACCGCCTCTCGGATGGCATTGTTAGGAATCCTGAGCTGGTGATCCATCGCCCTGGACTGCCATCCATCATTCTTGATGTTCAAGTCGTCGATGACTTTGCTGACGTGGACCGGGAGCACAGAAGTAAGGTCTCGTACTACTCACAAAACACTGAACTGCAACAACTATTGGGTTGTGGGAAAAGTCATGACGAATTTGGGCACCAGATGGCGGTTGGCCGGTTTTGGAAGTACTAGAGGCAGCTCTTATCGTTATGGCATTCGACAGGAGCCAGTTCAAGCTGCAATCTAAAAGGAATAGTGAGCGATTTGGTTGTCAAGCTTGTAAAAAGTTTCGTACAGTGTACGGTGATAATGCTCTACAAGAACGTTAGTTCCAGCGGGGTTTCGCAAAATTCCATGCTGGTGATTTTAATTTCAACGATGCTCCTCGGTCCGGGAGGCCAACCGAGGTTGATGACGACCAAATCAAGGCATTGATCGAGTCAAACCCACGTTACACGACACGAGAGATTGCTTGAATGATGGATGTGCAATGTGTCTGCATTCACGACCACCTGAAGGAGCTGAGTTATGTAAGCAAGCTCGATGTGTGGGTTCCTCATGAACCCAAAGAAGCTCAATTGACAACGCGTATAAACATCTGCGATATGCTCATTAAACGTGAGGAAAACGATCTTTTTTTGAAGCGACTGATAACTGGTGACGAAAAGTGGATTGCGTAGAACAAAGTGCTGCGCAAATGGTCTTTGTCCCGACGTACTGCTTCGCCTCAAACGACATCCAAAGCAGACATTCATCCGCGGAAGGTTCTGGTCTCAGTGTTGTGGGATTTTAATGGTGTCTTGTTTTTTGAGCTCCTGCCACGGAACCAAACAATCAATTCGAATATGTACTGTCGGCAATTGGACAGTTTGAGCGAATCCATCATCCAGAAACGTCGGGAGGTCGTTCGTCGTAACGATGTTTTCCATCACGACAACGCGAGACCACACACAAGTTTGATCACCCGGAAAAAGTTATTGGAGCTTGGGTGGGATGTGTTGCCACACCCAGCACACTCGTCTGACCTTGCGCCGTCAAACTTCCACTTGTTTCGCTCTCTTCAACAGTCCTTGTGTGGTATAGCGTTCAATTCAGATGAGGCTGTAAATCAGCACCTTGTATAGTTTTTCGCCACGAAAGACAGGTTTTCCTATGAACCAGGCATTCTGCAGCTCACTGACAGATGGCAAAAGGTTATCTAACAAAACAGGCATATCATTGATTGGCCTTTGTTCTTTCTATCAATAAATAACCTTTGCAAAACATGGCTAAAATACCTAATGACTTTTCCGACAGCCCAATAGTTCTGGGCCCAAGTGATGTGCCACCGGTCACCACGTCTGTTACGTTTAACAGCCGTGGTGCACTGAGCTTGGCCTCTTTCAATGATATTAAATCTCCTTTGGCCTTGTGAGTGTCCGGGACCTTACAATTATGTGCACCAAGGTTCTTTTCTGCGGGGTTGCCGCATGGCGTATCTTCAACAAGTCCTGTCAGAACAGAAGATAGAAATGTATATTTTACATCTTTCCAACATTCTTCTCCTGTAATTGCATCTTTGCATCTGTTTAGCCACACGATCTGCGAGTCGAAATAATATCTGTAACACTGCAGTCTCAGTGAAATGCTACTGAAATTTAAAATTGTCTGTGTTTCAATGCTTTGTTTGCCCCTGCGTGGGCATTTAGCTTATGATGAGCACTTGAGTAAAACAATTTTTGAAATAATAAAGAAGTTTTCTAGCCAAACCTCGCCACATCTCCTCAGATGTCGCTGTTTCTTTGCCACCACGCAGCGTACCATAAAGGAACAGAATCTCCGTCAAGTCCTGACTCATCTCGGGGTTGGTCACCCCCTCTACTCATCGTACGAAGCGGATCTCCGAGCTCTTCTCGAGCACCGTGCCCGTCAAATCATCCTCAGTCTTCGCCTCCAACATCTGTCACCTGAAGACTTTAGTTTCTCTCAGTCCTGGAGGAGAAACGTCGCTCTTCGAACTATCTACATCTGCTTCGTCTGCCTGATAGACAAGTAGCCTTCGACCCTGATGTCTTATGTTCCCAGGTGAAACACTCCTCCGCCTTCCTCTTCTGCCTCCGCTACTTTACTCTCTTCTCTCCCCACAAGTTCCTTACCACCTCTGTTTCTCTTCTCCAACACATTTCCCCTTCTGTGCTTCGGACCAACCTTGCTTCATAATCCGTGCCGTCGCTAGTCCTGAAGGCCTCCCACTTGTTTTCTATCTCACCCTTTTCCTTATTCTCCTTACTTTCCTCCTCGCTTCTTTCACCACAGCTCTCGCTTCTCTTAAGAGGGGTTTCACTGTAGCTCACGTTGTGCTTTTTCCCCAAGAAGGGAGCCTTGCTTGACTTGAGAAACTGGCGTCCTATATCTGTACTAAACCTAGGCTATAAACTCTTCACCAAGCATCTCTCTCGTAGACATAACCAAGTTCTTCCGTTTCTCCGTTCCCTCGACCAGCCCTACACGGTCCGTGGTCTGTCTATCGCATCTAACCTTAACCTTGCCTGTACTAATTCTGAATCTCTTGCCCTACTTAGTCTCGACCAAAGCGTCGCTTTCGATAACATCTCCCATTCGTACCTATCTGCTACTCTTCTCACTTTCGGCTTTCCTTCTGCAACCTCTCTTCTCGCTCTCTATCACTATCAGGACGCTGTCTTTAACGTCAAGACAGCCACCTTCCTCACAGCTCTCATCCATTTTCGGCGTGGCATTCGGCAAGGTTGCCCACTCTCTGGGCAACTATTCGCCCTCGCCTTCAAGCAGCTTCTCCGCACTGTACATAGTGTCTTCATTGCTGCTCTTCCGTTTACAGTCACGTACTCTGCTTACGCAAACGATTCTACCTTCTGAGTCAGGGTGGAATCTCAATTCAACATTCTACCTCATCTATAGGATCTTTACTCTTCATGCTCTGCTGTTTCACTTACCACCACCAAGAGTGCTGGCCTGTGGTGTGGTGATTGGGCCTCTCGAACAGATACCCCATGGGGTGCCTCCTGGACGTCCTAGTCACAAAAGTCTCTTGGAGTCCACCTAGGAGCTTTTTTATGCCCAGAACGGCACATGGAGTGCTCTTCGCTCTCGCCTCGCTCGTACATCAGCCTTCTGTCGTGGATCCCAATTCTGCACCTCATTTGTCACTCGGGAACGTATCGCTCGGACCAACCTTCTCACCCCATGTCTATGTGAGGTCTGCAGATCGTATGCCCGTCTACTACCTTACAGAACTCACAAGCCTTATCTCTACGGTTATCTAGTCCGGTCACCATTGGGTGGGTACAGGTGTCCACGCTGTATCGTCCAGTTTCCAGCGGTGACATATCGCTACTGGATATCCACCTCTATTACAAAGCATACCGTATAGTTTCCTTTCTGCGTCTCTTCTGTGCTCCAGCGTCTACAGCCTCTCTACCCACGGATGCCATGGTCTCACCTCGCAGCATTCTCCACGTTTCTCTTAATGGATCAATTTCTCTTTCTCACCTTTTCCCAGTCTACAAGGAGGCAATTTCCCTTCTCCGTGCCCCATACGCTTCTACCTCCGAACTTTTAGCCGAGCTCCTTTTCTACTCCATCCTCCTAACGCTCCCTACTTTACTGAAGTTTTCAGGCTCCCCGCCGGGATTGTAACTGTTCAGGACCTACTGTCTTCTGATCTTTCTTGGATTCCCTTTTCAGAGCTCTCTCCTTTCCTTCCTCGCACTATCGCTTCTCCTTACGCTTCCCACCGTTCCTCTATCACTCTTTTTCACTCTCTTGCCTCCACGTCCCGCGTACTCCTTGTTCCATCTGCCTCTCCCCTTCTTTCTCTGTTTCGGGGCTCTTTCCCCTCTCTCCAACTTTTTTTATTTGCTCTCTCTCTCTCTCTCTCTCTACAGTTTTCGTTATGATCCACCGTCTCATACACCCTTGTTTATTCCGGATTTACCGGCTGCCGCTCTACCGTACGTGTTTTCTGGCTACGGCTTCTCTGCCTACCCCAGCGCAACGCAAAGTCCACTGGTTGTTCCTTCACCGCCGCCTGCCAGTTCCTGCTACACTCTTCCTGACTGACCCATCTGTTCCTCGACTGCTGAAGTCCATGTGCTTCTTCCCCCTGCTGCATATGGCCTTTACCACAGCAGCGTTTATGTGCTACTGATCTATCATTTCACGCCTATAGCATATTGCTACGCTCCTGCTGTCCGCCCGTACCTTTATCTGAGCCGTGCGCTTATGTTTCCCATCTTATTACGACATGTGATTCATTGCTCTTAACAGCTTCGATCCGCGCCTCTTACGCTTCCCTCTTCCAGGCTGGGGACGCACTCTACTATCAATTCCGAAATAGCCGCCTGATATCACGCCTGCGTCTTGCCTATACAACCGCTCGTGCTGCTGACCAGCTCCCACACTTCATGAATGTCTTGTCTCCATTTCGACGTTAGTTCACCTGTCCTTCAGATGACCTTCGCCTCCTGCTCTGACTTCTGCTGCGTCGTCGGGACTTTCCTTGAGTCTCTTTGTGGCTGCCTTGTTCTTTGAAGTCACTCTTGGACTGGACTTTTCCCCCACCGCCGCCACTTACCTCCAATCTACGCTCACCTGGATTATCACCCATACTTCGAGTTTGTCTTCTCTCTCGCATGCCAGAACTCTGACTTCTGTACGTTTTTTTTTGTTTTAATTGGAGGTTTAATGACCACCGTGAGCAACTCAGTGGGCTAATAGCAGTCGCCCGTCCCTAATTTGAGGTAACTGGTTCCAGGGTAAGGCTGAGAAGCCAATGTAAGACAAAACATCCATTCCTCACTGAGATTAAAACCCGAACCCCTTTCGGACCAATGATCAGAGGCCATCGCTTAGATCACTGCTCCACCGGGGCGGCCTTTTGTAAGTTCATACCTTCCTTTCCGGGTATATTATTGTCTTTGCATTATATTGTACTCATGAACATGTTCTTTTCTCCTGTTTACACTCAATTAGTTTTCAGCTATCACTGTTGTACAATTTACAATGCCAACAAAATGTAAGACATGTACCTCCTGTGTATATCTCATCGCCTTTGTACTCTCGTATATTGTTATGTTTTACAGTACAATATACGAATTATGTTTTACAGTACAATACACGCTCTAGCCTCAGAGCTTTACAGTAGTCATCCCTGCTTCAGAGCTGTCCTTTACGTTCTACATATTGTTTGTAATGTACTTTGTACATACCCATCCTGTAAATAGCTCGCGCTCGCTCTAATTGTACATTTGCACAGCTAAACGTTTTACTATGCACGCTGCAGTCTCAAAGCTGTTCTTGCAGTTATTACTATCATTTGCACTGTGTATTGTTCGTACCCTTTCCGTAAACATCAAGTCTTGATTGTTCATTTGTACCCATTTATTTTCTGCTGTGCATACTCCAGCCTCAGAGCTGTGCTTCCCATTGCCACGATATTTGTTTGCATTGTATATAGTACATTCACCTTCTGTGAACATCAACATCTGCACTGTACATATATTATATCCTTCGTTAATCTTTTGGCACTGTAAAAGCACATGCTTCTTGTAGCCTTACTTATTTGCTCTGAATAAACTATTTTTAAAACCTCCGAAAGATCTCGCTGTCGTTATTTTAAGTTACACGTGTGTTTTTTAAATGTAAATAAATAACATCTTTTTAATATCTAGTGAGTTGTTATCGTGCTCAGACAGTTATAGTTTAAAATGATGCTGAAATAGTATGATCATGAAATTGGTATTTGAGAAATTGTGATTTGCCATGTTCTTTTCTCTTGAGTTTTTAACCTTGGTCACTGAACAGAGAAGGTTAGTTCCATCAGAGGCATGCATCCTGTCATTGACTATAAACAATATTTAGAGCAAAATTACATATGGTTCCAATACCTAGACCTAGAGAATAATATATAATTAAAGAAGTGAAATTCTTCTGTCCTGGGCACACCATAACAATAACACAACTTCCAATGATCAGCAGTGAAATGGAACATGACATGTGACTGTCTTTTTTTCCCCCTTTTACTAGAAAATTCTATTCCAAACTTTCATTTTTAAATTTAGTTGTCCTGTCTGGGCAACTAGATTAGTTTTTTACCTAGGTGCCCAGGCTAAGAACTTACATGCCCTTGACATCTCGGGCACGGTATTTTTCAAGCTATGATTACTATGGGATAATTTTCACTTAGTAACACACAATTTTTGTTTTCAGGAAGCCTGCTGCATTTTTTTTACCTTATTTTATTATTTCAAGTCTTGAGAAAATGTGTACCAAATTTCCAGTCGAAATTCGCAAAATTGGCAAAGCTATAATCTGTTATTGTCCATTGGGGTCACAGAATTGGTTTGGCGCAAATGGCGCAAAGCTGAAGCAACTCAGGAAGAATTCAATCACGAACCACCACTTCATAAAGATGCCTAAAATGCAATAAAGCCCATGTTCAACGATTTGTCATCAAGAGAGTTGCTAGAAAGGTGTTTGGGTGGTGACACTCAAAACAACGAAAATTTCAATTCTACTGTTTTGCGGTTCGCGCTCAAACATTCACTGTGGCTCAAACACCATCAAAATGGCAGTTTATGTAGCAGCAGGCATTTTTAATGTAGGTTTTTCCGCCGTCCTGAAAATGATGACAACGACAGCAATGAAGATATTTGCCAACGCGCGGGACAAACGGCGTCTACATAGATAGTAGAGACGCAGCCTCGAGTCTACAAAAGAGGCTCGTACAAGACGTAGAAGCGAGGAAATGTATCTAAATGAGTTCTACGAAGCAGAGGAAAGTACACTATGTCACTGGTGTAGCAGATTATCAGAAAAATACTGTAAGTACTCGATATGCCTTCGTAAGCTCTACCTGAAACATGTTTTTCTCGAAACAGCTTTTTCGCGAATGGTTGGCATGCTATTTCAAAAACTATTGGACCGATCTACTTCAAATGTAAAACTGCATGTTCCGCAAACATCCTTTTATCTTTTGATGAAAAAGAAACGCGATACGTTATGTATGTTTTTTAATAGCAAAAAACATTGTCAATTTTTTTAAGCTAAATTGATAATTTGAGTATGACAAGTCATCATTTCCTCAAATACACTGACGGAAAAAAAATCCCAACACCACGGAAAAATAGTTGTAGAGGAATGAAATGACTGCAATACATTTGTATAGGTAACATATTTAATCGATTAAGGTTTCAAGATCACAGCTTAATGTAAGCGCCAGAAGAGCCATTTTAAATGTGAAATACTGGCACATTAATAACCGGAGCGACCGCCAGAATGTTGAATGCAAGCACGCAAAAATGTTCATGCATTGTGTCGTACAGGTGCTGGATGTCTGTTTGTGGGATGGAGTTCCATGCCTGTTGCACTTGGTCGGTTAATACAGGGACGGTTAATGCTGGTTGTGGGCGACGCAGGAGTTCTCGTCCAATGATGTCCCATATGTGCTCGATTGGTGAAAGATCTGGTGAGCTAGCAGGCCACGGCAACATGTCGACACTCTGTAGAGCTTGTTGGGTTACAACAGCGGTAAGCGGGCGAGCGTTATACTGTTGGAAAACACCCCCTGGAATGCTGTTCATGAATGGCAGCACAACAGGTTGAATCACCAGACCGAAGTACAACTGTGCCGCCAGGGTGCGTGGGATAACCACGAGAGTGCTCCTGCTGTCATAGGAAATTGCTCCCTAGACCATAACTCCAGGTGTAGGTCCAGTGTGTCTCGGCCGCAGACAGGTTGGTTGCAGGCTCTCACCTGGCCTCCTAACCAACACACGGCCATCACTGGCACCCAGGCAGAACCGGCTTTCATCAGAAAACAACAGATCTCCACTCCGTCCTCGAATGAGCTCTAGCTTGACACCAGTGACGTCGCAAACGGCAGTGGTTTGGAGTAAATGGAATGCACGTTACAGGGCGTCTGTCTCGGGCTGTCCTTCAAGTAACCGATTTGTAACAGTTCGTTGTGTCACTGTGGTGGCAACTGCAGCTCGAATTGCTGCCACAGACGCGGTACGATGCGCCACGGCCACACGCCTTACACGGTGGTCTTCCCTTTCAGTAGTGCCACGTGGCCGGCCGGAACCCGGTCTTCTTGAGGCAGTACCTTCCCTTGACCACCGCTGCCAACAATCATGCACAGTGGCTACATTCCTGCCAAGTCGTTCTGCAATATTGCGGAAAGAAAATCCACCTTCTCGTAGCCCTATTACACGACCTCGTTCAAACTCCGTGAGCTGTTGATAATGGCTTCTTCGTCTTCTTAAAGGCATTCCTAACTAACATCAACATACTACGTCGAATCTCAACGATAACTAACGCTCACGAACGTTACAGCGCGTATTTACAGCAAACCTGCTTTGCATGTTCCGAGGGGCGCTACTAGCGCCACACGTATGCACCGAGCGCGAAATTTGCATAGACATCATCTTACAGATGTACTCTCACTGCCTACCAACTGTCGTTTATCTAACACAACCCCTTCTTGGTGTTGGGATTGTTTTTCCGTCAGTGTATATATATTTTCTTCACGTTCAGCGAACAACTTGTGTATAGAGTAAAACGTAGTTCGAGTTTTTTTGTTTCAGATCACCTGGAGTGGAGAAATCACGCCAACCACAGTGACCGCGATCTTCGCGCACTGTTATGTTCGCCGGGTATTTGCGGGAGTGATTCTTCACGAAACTTACTAAAACTTGTTTTGTAGGTACCTGAAACGATAATAAAGAGATGTACCTACTTAGGAATAAATTGCATAGTTGCGTCAAGAAACGCTAAAAACAAAAGCGGTAATTTTAGCGTAAAAAACAAACAAGAATCCCCCTCCAGTACCAATCTGCTGTTATTCTTCATACACAACCTTGTACCTTCAGACTGGCAGCCCCCAAAACTAGTGCTATGTACTGATCTTACCTGCATCATAAACTGAATAAGCAGTCATTAAATAAACAGCTGCGTTTTAATATTTTGCTCCTAACACTGTATCCACACTCAGCACTGAACTTCAAGTCAAATAAGTTATTGCGCAAAGCAAAACAGGTTTCCGTGCTGGATAAAATCCTTAATAGTGAAAACAGCCATCGTAGCACGATGTGTGATAGTGAAATCTAAAACCATATGATATTTAAACTTTAATGAGAATTAAACATACATCTATTTGTTATCGTTTCAGGTACCTACAAAACAAGTTTTAGTAAGTTTCGTGAAGAATGACTCCCGCAAATACCCGCCGAACATAAGATCTTTCGGGGTCGTCTGCGACCCCCATCATCAGATGAATGACCAACAGAGCGAGGAAACTTACAGGGTTATATAGTTAAACTGAGTGACTTAAAGTCAAGTATTTGCTCATGCGCAGGTCCAGCAAAAAATGAGATTGATTTCTTAGCGTAAACATAGGAAATAATAAACAAAGTTAAGTTAATATATCACGCTCGATGAGCATTTTCCAAGGGTAGGGAACATGGTACGGAAAATTATTTGCACCGTCGAACTTATTGGGCTTATAAATATTTATGGCAATGGACACACCCCATTCAATTAGATTAGCTTTTAGTGACAACTACAGCATCCATTGAAAATGAAGTATCTAAAATTCAAGAAATTCACGTTAAGAAACTGTACTCTTGTGGACAGTGACTTGCAACTGAAAGTTTCCAGTGGTGTTTACTGTGTTAATAAGCCTAATATGAGACAACATGTAACTACCTTAATTTCAGTAGTTACGAACTGAATACATCTCAGAAACAAGCTCTTCAGAGGGGTCTTAAGTATGCGTACCCTGTTCGGCAACTTAACGAATTTCGTACCATTCCCCAGGTGGAAAATATTATCAGATTCCTACCCGAAGAAGAAAGGGACTATACTCGCCTTAAGGTCTCTAGATCTATTCAATCCTTTAGGTCTATCAATAAACAACATTGTAATCCGGAATTCAGTGAGGTCATCAAACAACTTAGGGCTCTTAAAAATAACCCTAACTTTTATCGCTCCTGGCTGTAGATAAAACCGCACAAATTGTTATTATTGATAGAGACACTTACCAATCTAAGATGAAGATTGCACTAGAAGATATACCTCATGTTGTAACTCCGAAGGACCCTACCAAAGCTACATCAAGTTCTATCAGCAAACTAAAAAAGCACAGTTCCCTACCTGATTGTATCAAATCTCAACTTCACATTCCTGTCGGACCGCGTGTTCTCGAGCTATTTAGGCAAATATAAACTCCGCAAAGAGGGTCATCCTCTTCGACCCCTGGTTTCCGGATATGCTAGCCCAGCCCGACCCGACCTTTAGAACGCGCCTTAGCTAATTTTCTTATCCCCCCCCCCCTCTTCATTAATAACAGTTTTTCGGTATCTAGCTCTGTTGCAGCTCTGCAAAAGTTAAATTCATTAACCCTGGAGGATAAGCCATTTATTATGGCGTCCCTCGATGTTGTATCGATGTATCCTAACATCCCATTGAGTCAGCGCTTAATATTATTTATGACAATTGTCTACCGAATCTCAAGCCATTTTATCCGCCCTTAGATTAATCTCCAACCGTTCCTATTTTAAGTTTGATAACACCATCTTTAAACAAACTCAAGGCGCCCCAATGGGCTCCCCTCTGTCCCCTTTCCTTGGTGAACTTATTCTACAAGAGTTAGAAGCTGCTGTCCTTCTCAATTATAACCTGCAGCCTTTATGCTTTCTCCGTTATGTAGACGATATTTTAGTCTTTTGGCCTCACTCGCTTGATGAACTCCATACCTTTTGTTTCTGTTCTTTCTAGTCACTACCCTAAGATCAAATTCTCCCTTGAGCTCGAGGAGAACTGTTGTCTAACCTTTTTAGACTTCATTATTCTTAGAGATCCCTACTCCAATATTTTCCAAACCTACTGTGTACCGCAAACACACTTCCTCAGTTTGTATGATACCGGCTGACTCTTCCCATCCTAAAAATTATAAACTGTCCTCTTTACAATTCATGTTACGCAGATCTATTTCCCACTGCTCAACTTCAGAACTTCGACGGAAACAAATTGCTACTATTAAGAACATTGTAGTACAGTTTGGATACCCTGTAAGTGCTGTGTGGATGTTGAACTTAAGAGGTTACGTAGAACTGCTTTCACAACCCTTTCACGTGACCCTTCGGAAACCAGGTACATCGGCTCTATTGATTATATACCAAGTATCATCTCAATACTGCGTAATGTTTGTCGTAAGTATAAACTTAATTTTCGTGTGAAAACAACAAACATTTTAGCACTGCTTAAAAATAACAGAGACCCCATTGACATCGCTAATAAAAGTGGTATTTGTTGCGTTCCGTTGAACCCTGTGGATGTGAACAGTGAACAACGAGTTTACATTGGATCCACGGTACGTACCTTGGCAACTCGGCTTGAACATAAATATAATATAAAGATGTGTTCACAAAACACATCTTTAGCCAGACTTGTTCACAAAGGTGGATATAGCCCTGATTGGGACACTTTCACTATCCTTGCTTGCTTCACCTGCTAATAGATTAATGACTTTAATTACTGAAAGCCTGTATATATTAAAACACAAAAAGAGTGCTTCTAATGATGATTTTCCGTACCATGTTCCCTACCCTTGGAAAATGCTCATCGAGCGTGATATATTAAATTAACTTTGTTCATTGTTTCCTATGTTTACGCTAAGAAATCCATCTCCTTTTTCGCTGGACTTGCTCATGAGCAAATACTTGAGCTTACGTCACTCAATTTAACTATATAACCCTGTAAGTTTCCTCGCTCTGTTGGTCATAAATCTGATGATGGCAGTCGCAGGCGACTCTGAAAGATCTTATGTTCATGTATCACCCATGTGCTGTTTTAATTCTCATTAAAGTTTAAACATCATATGGTTTTAGATTTCACTATCGCACATCGTGCTACGACGGCTATTTTCACTATTGATGAAGTTATTGGGCGATTCCACGCCAAATCAAAGGGAGTGTTACATCATAGTTACATATTTAGTTGGAATTTAAGTTATGGGCAGTATATATGAAATAACGGCAGAATCCATAATATACAGGATGCCCAAAAAGGTGTAACCAATTTCAAATAACTTTGGATACAGAACTATTGGGTTGCCGGAAAGGTAATTACGTATTTTAGCACCCGATGGTGGTTGGGCGGTTTTGGAAGTACTAGAGGCATGCGCAGCTCTGTTATCGCTATGGTATTCGACAGGTGCAGTTCAAGTTGAAGTCTAAAAGGAATAGTGAGCGATTTGGTTGATTTGCGGAGATTTGACATCAAGTTGAAGATGGGAGACCAAACTGTGCATTTTCGCCATATTTTACTGTTTTACTTCCGTAAAGGGAAGAACGCGTGTAAAGTGTACGGTGAAAATGCTCTACAAGGACGTCAGAGCCATTGGTGGTACGCAAAATTCCGTGCTTGTGATTTTGACTTCGACGGTGGCCCTCGGTTCCGAGAGGCCAACCGAGATTGATGACGACCAACTCAAGGCATTGATCGAGTCAAACCCACGTTACACGACACGAGAGATTGCAGATACATTGTACATTCATCATTCAAGCGTTCACGACCACCTGAAGAAGCTGGGATACGTAAGCAAGCTCGATGTGTGGGTTCCTCATGAACTCAAAGAAGCTCAATTGACGGCGCGTATTATCATCTGCGATATGCTCATTAAACGTGAGGAAAACGATCCTTTTTTGAAGCGACTGATGGCTGGTGACGAAAAGTGGATTGTGTACAACGCTGCGGAAACGGTCTTGGTCTCGACGTTCTGCTCCGCCTCAGACGACATCCAAAGCAGACATTCATCCGCGGAAGGTTCTGGTCTCAGTGTGGTGGGATTTTAAAGGTGTGTTTTTCGAACTCCTACAACGGAACCAAACAATCAGTTCGAATGTGTACTGTCTGCAATTTGAGTGTTTGAACGAATCCATCATCCAGAAACGTCGGGAGCTCGTTCATCGTAAAGGTGTTGTGTTCCATCACGACAACGCGAGACCACACACAAGTTTGATCACCCGCCAAAAATTATTGGAGCTTGGGTGGGATGTGTTACCACACCCAGTATACTCGCCTGACCTTGCGCCGTCTGACTTCCACTTGTTTCGTTGTCTTCAACAGTCCTTGCGTGGTATAACATTCAATTCAGATGAGGCTGTAAATCAGCACCTTTTGCAGTTTTTCGCCACGAAAGACAGGTCCTATGAACGAGGCATTCTGCAGCTCACTGACAGATGGCAAAAGGTCATCGAACAAAACGGGCATTATATCATTGATTGATCTTTGTTCTTTCTATCAAGAAATGACCTTTGCAAAACATGGCTAAAATACGTCATGACTTTTCCGACAACCCAATAATATCAGCATTCTCTTTGTTGCAGGTGGTTAGGAATACCCTCAAGTTTTTCTAGAAGTGTACCCAATGGATCCTCCGACGAGAGCACAGATTGTGGAGTGGTTTATTCAAACCCGATCAGAAACGCATGTTCAGAGGAATTTCAAAAAAATATATAGGAGCAAACCGCCCACACGTAACAGCATCAGAAAGTGGTACAAATCATTTAAGGAAACTGGTTGCGTCCTTACAAAGAAAAGCCCTGGACGGCCATCGCTGGTTCCAGAAATGGAGGAAGTTGTGAGACAAAACATTCACTCGTAGCCGTCGAAAGTCAGACAAGCAGCATGACAGCTGGCCATCCCCAAGTCGTCAGTGCACAGATCGTTACGTCAGATAATGGAAATGCACCCGTATAAACTGCAGATAACCCATCACATAACCCCAGATGATCATGTGAAACGTAAACAGTTAAGGGAGGAGGTTGTGAGACAAAACATTCACTCGTAGCCCTCGAAAGTCAATCAGACAAGCAGCATGACAGCTGGCCATCCCCAAGTCGTCAGTGCACAGAGCGTTACGTCAGATAATGGAAATGCACCCGTATAAACTACAGATAACCCATCACATAACCCCAGATGATCATATGAAACGTAAACAGTTTGCTGAAAAGAAGTTTGAGAACATTGCAAGATCTGAATCATTCCTGAGACAAATCTGTTTCTCGGATGAGTGCACTTTCCATGTTTCTGGAAAGGTTAATAAACAGAATGTGAGAATTTGGGGAAATGAACACCCACATTGCACAATGGAACGTGAACATGTTAGCCCAAAAGTGAATGTTTGGTGTGGCATACTGGTTGACCGTGTTATTGGACCCTCTTTCTTTCAGGAAGCACCCGTGAGAGCTGATAATCACCTGGACATGATTGAGCAGTTTGTGTATTCCCAGTTGGATGAACTTGCAACTTACCTAAAAGAGACATACAAAGGCTGCAGGCAACTCAAAGAAGCATGGAGAGGTGTAACCATGCTTGGTGTAACCAGGACGGATAAGAAGAGGAACTCGTGGATCCGAAAAATGACAAGAGTGGAAGACATAATGAGATCAGAGTTAAATCCCTGAAGTGGCAATGGGCTGGACATACTGCCAGAAGGACAGACCATCGACAGGCAGCCAAAATTTTAGATTGGATTCCGAGGGACAGGAAAAGACCCAGAAGAAGACCACATGTGAGATTGGTGGATGAAATTCGAAAGTATGAGGGAGTAACATGGAGGAGACTGGCACAAGACAGATCGTTGTGGAAGAAACTTGGTGAGAACTTCGTCCAGCAGTGGAATTGCTATTGATTGATGATAATGATGATTATACACTATCTAACAACAAGTAATTGGACACCCCTGCAATCGACGATATTTGCGGTTTTGATACACGTCACGGCCGCCGCCGTTAAATATCGTGGCATCTTGCATGCAACCAGTCGCATGCAAGATGCCACACAGTTCGGAGCTCTCCGATTTCGAGAAAGGTGTAATAGTCGGGTATAACAGAAATGGCCGATATATACGTGACATATCCAGCAAATTGAAGTACCCAAAATTGACAGTGGCCTACGTGATTGGCAAGTGGAAGATGAGAGGTGACTGTTGCAATGTGCCCGACCCGGCAGACCCACAAAACTGGGAGTTAGAGACCGACGGGTGCTGGCCAGAGAAATTTGGAAGAAGCACACCAAATCGATGAGCCACATCTGCGAGGAGTTTCAACAGTCATCCGGGAGTGTTCTTTCGATGAATACCATCCTTAAGCAAGCTCATCTGCTCGGTTATCATAGACGCGCTGCCGCCAACAAGCCTTTGATAACCAAGTCCAATTGCGCTGCTCGGCTAACGTGGTGAAAAGAACGTCGACAGTGGACCGTTGAACAGTGGAAACACGTTCTCTGGATCGACGAATCAAGGTTCACCCTCTAACGCTCGGATGGCAGTGTCTGGGTTTGGAGTCATCCTGGAAAACCCCTCCTGGCGGAATGAATTGTGCCAACTGTGAAGTTCGGCGGCGGTGGAATTATGCTATGGGGCTGTTTCTCCTGGTATGGCACGGGACCCTTGGTCGCAATTCCTGGTAGACTCAACGCAGAGACATATTGCACCATTTTGGATGACCATGCGCTTCCTACGTTGTGGCAGTTTTACGGGGTGGACCCATGTTACTTTCAGGATGACAATGCGCTTCCTACGGTGTGACAGTTTTACGGGGTGGACCCATGTTACTTTCAGGATGACAATGCCACCTGTCATGTTGCGAGGTACACCATGGCTTGGTATGGTGACAATGGGTTTAATCGAATGGACTGGCCTGCGCAGAGGCTGGACCTTAACCCTATCGGGCACCTCTGGGACGAGTTGGAGTGTCTACTTAAGGGGTGCCCCTACCGTCCGAATTCGGTGAAAGAACTGACCTGTCTTCTCAAAGCCGAGTGGAAGAAAATACTGCTAGCCGTCGTACAACGCCTGATTGAGAGTATGCCCCGGAGCGTCGTAGCTGTAATCGCCGCTCGTGGAGGCTCCACTAACTATTGAAGGGGAATAAATACCGTTTTCCTTTGCTATTTACAATTACTTGTTGGTAGATAGTGTGTGTGTGTGTATGTATGTATATCATCATCATTGTCAACCATTATCAATCCACTGCTGGACGAAAGTCTCCCCAAGTTTCTTCCACAACGGTCTGTCTTGTGTCAGTCTCCTCCAAGTCACTCCCGCATGCTTTCGAATTTCATCCGCCCATCTCCCATGTGGTCTTCTTATGGGTCTTTTTCTGTTCCTTGGAATCCAATCTAAAATTTCAGCTGTCCATCGATGGTCTGTCCTTCTGGCAGTATGTCCAGCCCATTGCCATTTCAGGGATTTAACTCTGATCATGATGTCTTCCACTCTTGTCATTTTTCGGATCCACGAGTTCCTCTTCTTATCTCTCCTGGTTACACCAAGCATGCACTTCTCCATGCTTTTTTGAGTTGTCTGCAGCCTTTGTATGTCTCTTTTAGTTAAGGTACACGTCTCTGCACCATACGTAAGCACTGGAAGGATGCATTGATCAATCACTTTTCTTTTAAGACATAATGGCATATTGCTCTTGAAAATTATGCTGTATCTTCCAAAAGCTTTCCAGGCAAGTTTTGTACGCCGATTAATTTCTTCATCAATGTGACCCTCACTTAATATCTGCTGTCCAAGATAAACGTACGTGTCTGTTATCTCCAGCTTTTCTCCATCAATTGATAAATCTTCAATTCGTGTAAAAGAATTGAACATCACTTTTGTCTTCTGAATGTTAATTTTTAATTAAACTTCTTTACCCTTGTCAGCAAGTTCTTGGATCATACTGTGCAGCTCTGATGGGGTAGTTGCAAAAATGACTGTCATCAGCAAAACGAAGGTGGGTTAGATAATCTTCATTAATCTTTACCCCTTTCTTTTCACAGTTCAGTGATTGCAAGACATTTTCCAATGTGGCATTGAAGAGCTTCGGAGATATGGTGTCACCTTGTCTCACTCCCTTTCCAATTTTTATGTGTGTTGTATTTTCAAACAGTCGAATCTTTGCACTTGCATTTTCATAGATGTTAATAATATTAATGTACGTGTAAGGGCGAAAAGTAATAATGAGATTCATATCAATTAAGATATGATCTAGTGCTAATTTATGTACATAAAAACAAGGAAATAACTTTATTTCATTAACTGTGTGCATACACAATGCCCAAGGTTAGAAGGGCGCCAGCCTGTCTGGGAAGACTGAATATGTCCTTTATGTAAAAGAATGTCAGTATTGTTATATGCTTTGTTCTGTTTGTATAAAGTCTGGTTTTCGCGTGCAGAAGTCCGTTAGATGGAATGTGTGGTATGCTGTCGTCCGGCACGGAGACAATAAGCGAGAGAGAGCGATTTCCCAGAAGCAGGAGCGGCTGGGGTGCGGATTCGAAGAAAGTGTGCCTGCGGACAAAAGTCAGGTTCGCTCCAGGACCTGACAAGGTCAGCGCCTCGTGGTAGAGGGGGCCGAAAAAGAAGGGAGGGGTCTTCTGGAGCGAGGGGGATAAGAGATAGCTTCGGAGAGAGAAGGAAGATTGCGAGGTGCGCTTGGACGGCGGGTAGACGTGCGGCGTCTATTCTCCAAGGAACGCAGTTTCTGTTATTTGCGTGAAACTGGAGGCTTCGGGAGAAAGTGAAAAGGATTTGCAACGAGTGTCTGGAAGACGGATAGACGGTGGAGATTTTATGCTCCGAAGAACGCAGTTCCTGGTTTATAGCGTGAAAGAGTGTCAAGGGACAGCGTGGAGTCTGAACGACTCGGATATTAGAGTGGCGTTAAGGCAACGGATTTGAGATTGAACCATTCGTGACGGACGACGCATGTCACAAATTCGTCGACGCGGACATTCGCATCGGAACCAGACTCTCACTAGTACTTTGATTTATTAAATTTATTATCTTTCTTAATCACGAAGTATTTATTGAAGTTGATGAAGTGCCTTACAGTAGGCATTCTCTCCCTTCCTTGATTCGCGGATAATTACACAAAAAGGCGGAGGAAGAGGGGCCTGGATGATAAACTTTATTATTAATAAATTACGAGAGTGAAAACCTCAGATTATTTGCTGTAATGGGGAAGTTGTTAGATTAACTCACGGACGCCTATCGGAAAGAAGGCTGGACTTAGCACGAAAGTCTATTTCTCACCCCTACAGTATGCATCTTCAATACCGCAGGATTTCAGAGCCATTGTAACTGCTGATGGTTTCACCCAATCAAAGGCTTTTTCATAATCGATAAGCGCCATGCACAATGGAAGTTCATATTCCCTCGCTCTTTCAATTAGTTCTCTCAGTACGTGGATATGATCTATTGTGCTGTAGCCACTCCTGAATCTAGCTTGTTCTCTCGGTTGAGCCATGTCCAGTGTTACCTTCAAACGGTGTGAAAGAACTTTAGTGAAGATTTTATAAACCACTGATGGGAGGCTGATAGGTCTGTAGTTCCTGAGATCCTCAATGCCACCTTTTTTATGTAGCAGGAACATTATAGCGTTGTTCCAATCCTCAGGAATATTCCCTTCATTAAGACATCGAGTGAAAATTTGGGCGAGTACTGTTTCGATTTATATATATGGGATGTATAGGTCAGGTGATGCGTAACATCACACACAGCCTCTCCTTGACAAATGTCATCAACCCCGCCTTCTCGTAGTGCATCCTGTTCCCACTAAAGGGGCTCTGACGACCGCCAATAGCGGTATAACTATACCATCGGGATTAGAGGAAATTCTATCCTACACTCAATAACCCGCTTGGCCAGCGTGGTGAGTTATGGCCAAACCCTTCCAAAATGATTCCACAACTTAAATCTTGGCCCTCAGTCTCCGGCAGCTGGAATGTACCTGGCCAAGGCAGCGGCCAGTGCGACATGAAGGCAGAGGGTGCTAAGAATCCCCGGAGGACCGGACTAGGCTGCCATCTGATTGTGACCTTGGCTACGTATAATGGACGCTCCCTATCTTCTGATTCAAGGCTTCTTGAATTGGAAGAGGAACTACAAAGGATCAAGTGGGACATCGTGGGGCTAAGTGAGGTAAGGAGAAAAGGAGAAGATCTCATCGAACTGAAAAGTGGACATCTCTTCTACTATCGTGGGACAGATACTGGAAGAACTAGTGGTGTTGGATTTACAATAAACAAGAAACTGAAGGATAAAGTTGTAGAAGTTGAAAGTTCCTCTGACAGAGCTGCACGACTTGTTATCCAACTCTCGAAAAGATACCAGGCTCAGATTATTCAAACTTATGCACCCACCACAAGTCATCCTGAAGAAGAAATTGAAGAATTTTATGAGGAAATTTGTCATCTAAATAATAAAGGTAAGCAGCACTTGAAAATAATTATGGGAGATTTCAATGCAAAAATAGGGCAACGGCAACAGAATGAAACTTCAGTAGGTAAATTCGGTCACGGCAACAGAAACCAGCGTGGAAATACTCTCCTTGAGTTTGCAGAGGCAGAAGGGTTTTTCATATTGAACTCCTTCTTCAAGAAAAAGCCACACAGGAAATGGACATGGAGACATCCAAATGGGACGACAAGTGAAATTGATATTATTATGTGTAACAAAAAATTCGTCATAGAAGACTGCAGTGTGCTAAACAAGTTCAACACAGACAGTGACCATAGATTGGTGAGATGTAAGATGCACCTCAACACTAAACTTGAACGTAGCAAGCTCATAAGTCAAACAAAATCTATTGACATAACCAACCTTTAAAAACACCATAATACCTTCAAGTTGGAACTGAAGAACAGGTTCTCTGCTTTAGAAGGCCAAACATCGGAAGAAGTGGACATCTCTGAAGTTAACAGAAAAGTAACCAAAGCTCTTATGGAAACAGCAACAAAATTAGCTGGGTCTAAGAACAAGTTGCATGTAAACAAATTATCAGGAAAAACGAAAATGTTGATGCAAAAAGAAGAGAGATGAGGACAACTAAAGAAGATGTGACTTTCCAAAGTGGAATATATAGAGCTATGCAAGACAGTAAGAAAAAGTACCACTGAAGACGTAAGAAAATTCAACTGTGAACTAGTGAGGAAAGCAATTGAAAGCAACCAAAGCCTAAAGATAGCAAAGTGACATCTCAGTAAGGGAAGAAAACAGGTTATGGCACTGAGAAAAGGAGATGGTTCTGTAACAAGAAATAGAGGCGAAATTTCGACAAGAGTAAAAGATTTCTAATCCAAATTATATGAAAGGGATGATACATGTATTCCAGACATCATGAAAGGTACCAGTACCAGAGTTCCTCCAGTCCTTCCAGCAGAAGTTGCACATGCAATTAAGAACATGAAGCGGGGAAAAGCTCCAGGAGAAGATGGAATTACTGTAGACATCATACAAGAAGCAAGTGGTGAAATCGAAACAGTACTCGCCTAAATTTACACTCGATGCCTTAATGAAGGAAAGATTCCTGAGGAGTGGAACACTGCTACAATGATCCTGCTACATAAGAAAGGTGACATTGAGGATTTTGGAAACTACAGACCTATCAGCTTCCTATCAGTAGTTTATAAAATCTTCACTAAAGTTCTTTCACACCGCTTGAAGGTAGCATTGGACATGGCTCAACCGAGAGAACAACCTGGATTCAGGAGTGGCTACAGCACAATAGATCATATCCACGTACTGAGAGAACTAATTGAAAGAGCGAGGGAATATGAACTTTCCATTGTGCATGGCTTTTATCGATTATGAAAAAGCCTTTGATTCGGTGAAACCATCAGCAGTTACAATGGCTCTGAAAACCTGCGGTATTGAAGATGCATACATTCATATTATTAATAACATCTATGAAAATGCAAGTGCAAAGATTCGGCTGTTTGAAAATACAACACACATAAAAATTGGAAAGGGAGTGAGACAAGGTGACACCATATCTCCGAAGCTTGTAACGTACCAGGATATGTGACGTACCTGCCAGAAGGACGCACACGACGTAAAGGCAGATAGGAATCAGAATAAAATGTCCGCGTAGCTAAATTGGTAGAGCAACTTATTCCGGAATGAGTGGACCCGGGTTCGAATCCTGGCGCGGATAATAATGACGGAGAAATTTACTTCGTTATAATGGCGCCCGAACTATCCGGATGACCCGACCGTTCAAAATCTCGCAATGGTGAGATGTTATTTCCACACCGCGAGATAGGAAAAATAAGAGCAGCACTTCGAGAGAGAAAAAAAAAAAAAAAAAAAAAAGGGGGGGGGGGAGATGATTTAACGTACTAGGAGATGTGACGTTCCTGCCAGAAGGACGCACACGACATAAACGCAGATAGGAATCAGAATAAAATGTCCGCGTAGCTCAATTGGTAGAGCAACTTATTCCGGAATGAGTGGACTCGGGTTCGAATCCCGGCGTAGACCAAAAATGACGGAGAAATTCACTTCGTTATAATGGCGCCCAAACTATCCGGATGACCCGACCGTTCACAATCTCGCAATGGTGTGACGTTATTTCCACACCGCGAGATAGGAAAAATAAGAGCAGCACTTCGAAAAAAAAAAAAAAATAAGGGGGAGATGATGTAACGTACCAGGAGATGTGACGTACCTTGCCAGAAGGACGCGCACGACATAAAGGCAGATAGGAATCAGAATAAAACGTCCGCGTAGCTCAATTGGTAGAGCAACTTATTCCGGAATGAGTGGACCCGGGTTCGAATCCTGGCGCGGATAAAAATGACGGAGAAATTCACTTCGTTATAAGCTCTTTAATGCAACATTGGAGGGTGTTTTTTAGTCGCTGAGCTGGGAAAACAAAGGGATAAAGATTAATGGAGATTATCTAACCCACCTTCGTTTTGCTGATGACGTAGTCATTTTTGCAACTACCCCATCAGAGCTGCAGAGTATGATCCAGGAACTTGCTGACAAGAGTAAAGAAGTGGGATTAAAAATGAACTTTCAGAAGACAAAAGTGATGTTCGTTCAATGCTTTTACAAGAAATGAAGATTTATCGATTGATGGAGAAAAGCTGGAGATAACAGACACGTACGTTTATCTTGAACAGCAGATATCAAGTGAGGGTCACATTGATGAAGAAATTAATCGGCGTACAAAACTTGCCTGGAGAGCTTTTGGAAGAAACAGCATAATTTTCAAGAGCAATATGCCATTATGTCTTAAAAGAAAAGTGTTTGATCAATGCATCCTTCCAGTGCTTACGTACGGTGCAGAGACGTGGACCTTAACTAAAAGAGACATACAAAGGCTGCAGACAACTCAAAGTAGCATGGAGAGGTGCATGCTTGGTGTAACCAGGAGAGATAAGAAGAGGAACTCGTGGATCCGAAAAATTACAAGAGTGGAAGAAATCATGATCAGAGTTAAATCCCTGAAATGGCAATGGGCTGGTCATACTGCCAGAAGGACAGATCATCGATGGACAGCCGAAATTTTAGATTGGATTCCAAGGGAACAGGAAAAGACCCAGAAGAAGACCACATGGGAGATGGGTGGATGAAATTCGAAAGTATGCAGGGGTGACATGGAGGAGACTGGCACAAGACAGACCGTTGTGGAGGAAACTTGGGGAGACCTTCGTCCAGCAGTGGATTGATAATGGTTGACAATGATGATGATGATGATGATATATATATACATATATCATCATCGTCAACCATTATCAATCCACTGCTGGACGAAGGTCTCCCCAAGTTTCCTCCACAACGGTCTGTCTTGTGCCAGTCTCCTCCATGTCACTCCCGCATATTTACGAATTTCATCCACCCATCTCCCATGTGGTCTTTTTCTGGGTCTTTTCCTATCCCTTGGAATCCAATCTAAAATTTCGGCTATCCATCGATGATCTGTCCTTCTGGCAGTATGACCAGCCCATTGCCATTTCAGGGATTTAACTCTGATCATGATGTCTTCCACTCTTGTCATTTTTCGGATCCACGAGTTCCTCTTCTTATCTCTCCTGGTTACACCAAGCATGCACCTCTCCATGCTACTTTGAGTTGTCTGCAGCCTTTGTATGTCTGCTTTAGTTAAGGTCCATGTCTCTGCATCATACGTAAGCACTGGAAGGATGCATTGATCAAACACTTTTCTTTTAAGACATAATGGCATATTGCTCTTGAAAATTATGCTGTTTCTTCCAAAAGCTCTCCAGGCAAGTTTTGTACGCCGATTAATTTCTTCATCAATGTTACCCTCACTTGATATCTGCTGTCCAAGATAAACATACGTGTCTGTTATCTCCAGCTTTTTCTCCATCAATCGATAAATCTTCATTTCTTGTAAAAGCATTGAACATCACTTTTGTCTTCTGAAAGTTCATTTTTAATCCCACTTCTTTACTCTTGTCAGCAAGTTCCTGGATCATACTCTGCAGCTCTGATGGGCTAGTTGCAAAAATGACTACGTCATCAGCAAAACGAAGGTGGGTTAGATAATCTCCATTAATCTTTATCCCCTTTGTTTTCCCAGCTCAGTGACTGAAAAACACCCTCCAATGTGGCATTAAAGAGCTTCGGAGATATGGTGTCACCTTGTCTCACTCCCTTTCCAATTTTTACGTGTGTTGTATTTTCAAACAGCCTAATCTTTGCACTTGCATTTTCATAGATGTTATTAATAATATTAATGTATGCATCTTCAATACCGCAGGTTTTCAGAGCCATTGTAACTGCTGATGGTTTCACCGAATCAAAGGCTTTTTCATAATCGATAAAAGCCATGCACAATGGAAGTTCATATTCCCTCGCTCTTTCAATTAGTTCTCTCAGCACGTGGATATGATCTATTGTGCTGTAGCCACTCCTGAATTCAGCTTGTTCTCTCGGTTGAGCCATGTCCAGTGTTACCTTCAAGCGGTGTGAAAGAACTTTAGTGAAGATTTTATAAACTACTGATAGGAGGCTGATAGGTCTGTAGTTTCCGAGATCCTCAATGTCACCTTTCTTATGTAGCAGGATCATTGTAGCGGTGTTCCAATCCTCAGGAATCTTTCCTTCATTAAGGCATCGAGTGAAAATTTGGGCGAGTACTGTTTCGATTTCTCCACTTGCTTCTTGTATGATGTCTACAGTAATTCCATCTTCTCCTGGAGCTTTTCCCCGCTTCATGTTCTTGATTGCATGTGCAACTTCTGCTGGAAGGACTGGAGGAACTCTGGTACTGGTACCTTTCATGATGTCTGGAGTACATGTATCATCCCTTTCATATAATTTGGAGTAGAAATCTTTCACTCTTGTCAAAATTTCGCCTCTATTTGTTACAGAACCATCTTCTTTTCTCAGTGCCATAATCTGTTTTCTTCCCTTACTGAGATGTCCCTTTGCTATCTTTAGGCTTTGGTTGTTTTCAATTGCTTTCCTCACTAGTTCACAGTTGAATTTTCTTACGTCTTCAGTGATACTTTTTCGTACTGTCTTGCATAGCTCTATATATTCCACTTTGGAAGTCACATCTTCTTTAGTTGTCCTCATCTCTCTTCTTTTTTGCATCAACATTTTCGTTTTTCCTGATAATTTATTTACATGCAACTTGTTCTTAGACCCAGTTAATTTTGTTGCTGTTTCCATAAGAGCTTTGGTTACTTTTCTGTTAACTTCAGAGATGTCCACTTCTTCCGATGTTAGGCCTTCTAAAGCAGAGAACCTGTTCTTCAGTTCCAACTTGAAGGTATTATGGTGTTTTTTAAGGTTGGTTATGTCAATAGATTTTGTTTGTCTTATGAGCTTGCCACGTTCAAGTTTAGTGTTGAGGTGCATCTTACATCTTACCAATCTATGGTCACTACCTGTGTTGAACTTGTTTAGCACACTGCAGTCTTCTATGACGAATTTTTTGTTACACATAATAAAATCAATTTCACTTGTCGTCCCATTTGGATGTCTCCATGTCCATTTCCTGTGTGGCTTTTTCTTGAAGAAGGAGTTCAAGATGAAAAACCCTTCTGTCTCTGCAAACTCAACGAGAGTATTTCCACGCTGGTTTCTGTTGCCGTGACCGAATTTACCTACTGAAGTTTCATTCTGTTGCCGTTGCCCTATTTTTGCATTGAAATCTCCCATAATTATCTTTAAGTGCTGCTTACCTTTATTATTTGGATGACGAATTTCCTCATAAAATTCTTCAATTTCTTCTTCAGCATGACTTGTGGTGGGTGCATAAGTTTGAATAATCTGTGCCTGGTATCTTCTCGATAGTTGGATAACGAGTCGTGCAGCTCTGTCAGAGGAACTTTCAACTTCTACAACTTTATCCTTCAGTTTCTTGTTTATTATAAATCCAACACCACTAGTTCTGCCAGTATCTGTCCCACGATAGTAGAAGAGATGTCCACTTTTCAGTTCGATGAAATCTTCTCCTTTTCTCCTTACCTCACTTAACCCCACGATGTCCCACTTGATCCTTTGTAGTTCCTCTTCCAATTCAAGAAGCCTTGAATCAGAAGATAGGGAGCGTCCATTGTACGTTGCCAAGGTCAGCATCAGATGGCAGCCTAGTCCGGTCCTCCGGGGATTCTTAGCACCCTCTGCCTTCATGTTGCACTGGCCGCTGCCTTGGCCAGGTACATTCCAGCTGCCGGAGACTGAGGGCCAAGATTTAAGTTGTGGAGTCATTTTGGAGGGGTTTGGCCATAACTCACCACGCTGGCCAAGCGGGTTGGTGAGTGTGGGATAGAATTTCCTCTAATCCCGATAGTATAGTTATACCGCTATTGGCGGTCGTCAGAGCCCCTTTAGTGGGAACAGGATGCTCCACGAGAAGGCGGGGTTGATATTTGTCAAGGAGAGGCTGTGATGTTACGCATCACCTGACCTTACATCCCATATATATATATATATATATATATATATATATAGCAAAATCATAAAGTGAAAAAAACAAAAAAAACAAGAACAAATTTGAAATTCTAAAGCGCCAGAGGCCGCATAGAAGAAAGATCAAATAATATAAAGAATGTGAAACTAAAGAGCAAATTTTGAACAAAGAAAAAACAAAAAATCGGGGAACAAGAAGAACAACAATCACCACTTTCCAACCACCCGAAGCAGGCGAGCTTCAAACGATGGAAATTTAACAAACAGAAGAATGCAGGGAAGCATATTAATGACTTTTTTTTTTTTTTTTTGATTGGAGGTTTAACGACCATCGTGAGCAACTCAATGGGCTATAAGCAGTCGCCCGTCTCTAATTTAGGGTCACTGGTTCCAGGGAAGGGAGAGAGCCAGTGCCGTAAGACAAACACAACATCCATGCCTCACCGGGATTCGAACCCGGACCCCTTTCGAGCGAATGATCAGAGGCCAACGCCTTAGACCACTGAGCCACCGGGGCGGCTATTAATGACTGACTCGCTGTTGGCTTCGTCAAGGGCAAGCAGTAAGAAAATCACTCATTAAATCTACTGAGACCAGAGAATCGTAGGTTTCTGCTGTTTTAGTTGGCTATAAAGACAGATTAAATTTAGGGTTAAAGATGTCAAAATAAAAGGGATTTCTAAAAACCCCAAACCCAGCATACCAAAACACGTTGCCCGACCGCACAACAGCTAAGATAATCACACATAAAATAAAAAGAAAGGGAGCCGATCTCCCCAAAAAACACAAACCAGGTAAGAAATTAATATTAAAAAATCAAGAAAAAAAAAACAATGAAAGGTACTGATAGGATATCTTCAAGCTTGTCACAGAAAAAGTGAAACCTTAATCCTGCCAGACAAAAAGAAACAGGAATCACCAGAAAAAAAAATACAAAAAAATAAATTAAAAACAGAAAAAAGCAACAGTACAATTTTGAAAAAGAAAGGAACCAAGCAAAAAATTTAGGAAAAAAGGATGCAAAAGTTGCCCAAGGAGCAATTTACAGTTGCAAATCCCGAAAGTGAACCCAAATTACCAAGTTGCATGTCTCAGAATGGCAAGATAAATGCACAATACCCACAGCAAAAAAATCTTAAAAAAAAAAAAAAAAAAAAATTTCGAAAAATAAAAGATTACCAAAGGGCTAAGGTTACAAGTCACAGAGAAGCAAATTATATGCCCAAGACACACAAGAAAACATTAAAATTAAGTTTAGTGCAAATATATAAAAAACGAAAATTCACTTATTCCTACAAAAATAAAAAAATAATAAAAAACGACTTACATACAGTTAAAAGATGAGATTACATGTGAGGCGTTGCTTTGCTGCTACAAGTTCACATATTTACAAAATATTGTACTAATCTTTTAGCTCAAAGGAAGGCTCAGAACCACTAAAAATGAGCTTTTGTAAAACCTACAAAGGGACCCAAAATGTTACTAAAAGTTTCGCGGGAAACTTGAAGCGTGGCCAAAGCGAATAACCAACTTTCAAAGAGTGAAAAAAAGCCCAAAATGAATGAATTCCAGGAAAAAATAAAAGTTAAATTAGAAGAATGAGCAAACAAAACATAAAAACACGACTTACCATGTCTGAGAACTGCAAGGTACAAACCACAACACCTTTGGGGTGCAAGAAACTAATTGCAGGGGCATGTAGCGTCTAACTTTAGAACCTTCCTGTGAGGTAACAAGAGAAGTTCCTTGAGCAAACTTCAAAAAGCAGATTTAATACTATGAAAAACCCCCTACGAGATTTCAGGGCAGCCCAAAATACTAAAATGCTCTTTCTGGGAGCAGGGAAATTTTGTCTCTGCTCCCAAGAGTTCAAAAAGTATTATATAACCTAATTAGCAGCATTCCTCCCAAACCTTTGAAATTTAAGTATTACTACTTTTTTTGGCTTTTATTTTTATAAATATTTTTAAGAATTTTTTTCTTAGGGATTTTATGCTTTTTTTGTGTGTAAATTTTTAATTATAACTCTTTTGACAATCAAAGGAGAGGGAAATAATGTATTATAGGTTCATCAATTGATTGTTGACAACATTGCCTAAACCTCTAAAAAGTAGCTTTAATTTAGACAATTCATTCGCTCAACGAAATTTAAATTAAGCTTTCCATCCTAATTCAATGTTTGAGAACTATTTTTCTTAATGCGATTTTTAAGAAGTTTCTAGGCACTTAGTTTTCGAGAAAATGTTAGATTAAAGTGATAACATGTTTTTCTAGTTCAGAGTTTAAGCTACAAAACCTAGAAATAGAAAGCTTTAGTACTTGTGATTTAAATACATTTTCAAAACCTTTATTGGAAATTTTGCTCCACCACGTACCATATTTGACAATTTTAAATTTAAACTGATTTCTCTTATCATAAAAGCTTATGATTGGGTTTCCTGCATTGAGATTAACAGTTAAATCCAAAAATCAAGGACTTTGTTATTATCATTGGTTTTATTAAGTTTAAGGCTTATAGGATAAATAGCAGCAAAATCTTTTTCGATATTTCCTGAATTATTAAAGCAAAGTAGGTCATCAATGTACCTATAGGTATGAGAGTAACTTTCCTTATTGGAGGAATTTAACTTCATGGATTGAAATTCTTTGAACAAGAACAAGTTGCATACACTCGTGGAATGTGAACACCCCATAGATATCCCATTTACCTGTTCGAAAAACTTGTTACTGTAGAGGATAAAGTTATTTTTAATACAGCGATTTAGAAGCGTATGCCAAGAACTTTCCGAAATGATGCTTGAGATTTGAAATTCATTGAAGAGTAACTTGAGGGTACTGATAATGTCTTCAAGCGGAAGGCTGGTACACAGGTTTTCAAAGTCATAGCAATTAGCCTCTGCTGGCGTGCTATCAAGAATTTCCGAAATGACCTCAGCATTGCTTTTAATAATCCAGAAGATCTCACATGTTAGGTTTACTTTGGATTTAATAATGTTTAAAACCTTCTTCAAACCTGATTCAAAATATTAATCAATTACTTTTTTAGGACTTTTGATACCACTAGCTATGAATCTGAATTTCACCGGTTCCTTATGAAATTTTGCAGTAACAAAAAAGATAAGGAAATTCAGGCTCACAACTACATGCCGTTCTTAAGCCCCAACCAAGTGTCTGTGAAATGCTTTAAATTTATTGGCGAGTTCCTTACTGGAATCTGAAGTAGGCATTTAGGTGACTTTATTATGTAGTTTTTATGAAATTAATTCAAAATAGAAATTTTTGCAAATAATTGCAAAATTATTGTTTGCTTTGTCTGTTGAGGTAAAGATGAAATCTTCCTGTAATTTAGAAAGTGTTTTTTTTTAAATCAGGAGATAATGCAAGACTTATGGTAAAAAAATAATACGTATTTTGAATTCTGTACCGGCTTTGCCCGGTACAGAATGGATGGAATCTGTTGGATCAAACGGACCAAAAAGCGTTACGAATTATTTAACACGTTTCAATGAGACAGCATCAGAACACTGACTGAACAAAATTAGTTTATTTGTTATCGACGATCAAATATGCATCACGTGCTTTCAGTTTTCTTTGAGGGGCGAATCTTTGGGGTACAAAAAGGTTAACTTATCTTTGCGAATATTTTATGAAACTGGCTGAAATTTTAATGAACACCATAAATCGTTAATAGAAACATGACCTCCTAATTTCGCCTGAATCTCGAGAAATAACTTTTTAAATTAGCCGTCAAAATTTTATTAATCGTTTCTGCGTATATATATTTCTCTTTACCGATGAATTAAAAATTTCATGCCTATTTTAAAAAGTTTTGATCGGATTCCGGTGAAATTTTGATGGATTCTTATTACCAATTCATGGAGGTGATAAAAATTTCAGCCCGTTTCATTAAGATTTCGCAAAGTTCGTTTTTGCATTTTTTTTTATGCACCGATCTCAAAAGAATAGAAACACCAGTGGAAGCGCCGGGCCGATAAATGCAGTCACGTGCTTTCAGATTTGGAACAGGATGACGCAGCAAACGACGCTGACTTTATTGATTAGCTTATTAATAAATTCATAACTCGCGAACGGAACAACGTAGACATCTTAAAATAGTTACGTTGACCAGAATTTCCAGTATTAATAAGCTATGCAAATTTCACGATGCCACAGTTCGGCGTTCGAGAGTTTTTGCTGCTTCAGACAAACAGACGTTTTGTGTTTTATATATAAGAAAATAACTGCTTCAGAAGTCTGGGTTGTTTTTACATTATTCTGTTGGTTGATTTTTTTAGTTTCTTTCCAATAGAAAGTGCAGTCGTTCTTCTTTTTTTTTTTTTTTTTTTTTTTTTTGATTGGAGGTTTAATTAACGACCACCGTGAGCAACTCAATGGGCTATAAGCAGTCGCCCGTCCCTAATTTAGGGTCACTGGTTCCAGGGAAGGGAGAGAGCCAGTGCCGTAAGACAAACACAATATCCATGCCTGACCGGGATTCGAACCCGGACCCCTTACGGACGAATGATCAGAGGCCAGCGCCTTAGACCACTGCGCCACCGGAGCGGCACAGCAGTCGTTCTTCAAACAATAGTCCACGAGTACAGTTTTGTTTTTCTTTTTATTCCAATTCTTCTTATGTACATTAATTCTTGTCTTAATATGGTGGACGTATATGGTGTACATAGAAACTTCATAATCAACTTGTGTATTATACTTTCTCGTTCAGTCTATATTTCGCATCAAGGATACTTACGTAAGCTGACAACTTTATCCCCACGTCCCCGCTGAACCGAAATTATAAACTGGTACCGCTGCAGACTTGATACATGTCCTAATCCTCAAGAATTAAATTTGTTACAACAAAATGAAACAATTAATAGTAAGGAACTTTGCTTCACAGTGCTTACAAATTACAACTGGCCTCGACACAAGACTGGAAGATTGATAGGCCTAAATACAAATTTTCGTTGGATTACTACTAAGCGCATGCAATTCTTACAACGGAACTCTGAGTGCTTGGCAGTGAAAAAGCGTTGTATGTAAGTAGTATATTTTTATTGAACATTAAAGTAAAAAATTGTATATAGTAGTTCTCATATTTTATGCACCATCATGTGCTGTAATTAACTTAAACGTGATCAACAGATAATGAAAGCTAATACAAGTTTGTAAGAATGTTCACTTAACCGCACGTAGTTGCAGTGTTTCTTACTTCAGGAAGCACATTGTATATGTGCTATTACGTAGTTGCCGCATTTTGATGTGCATAGCTTCTCACTCGTTTATGCTACAGAGATTAATTTTTTCCGAAATGTTTCAAATTGAATGACCAGGAGGCGAACGGATAATTAACTCTAACAGCTTACGTGGATCAGGAACACCAAACAGAAATCATCGCCCTCTCCACGCCAACAAAAGCAATGTCCGGCACGTCACTGAAAGACCTGGGTTCGATTCCCGGTGGCGGCCGATGAGAATTTTTACTCACTTGTTGACGAGAGAGGGGCGATGATTTTTGTTTGGTAAACTGAATGACAAATACGTTTTGTAATTACACTATTGTTTTTCTATATTGTTTCAGGTTAGCGTATTTGCAATTTAAATTGAAAATAAATGCAGAGGAAAAGATGGGTCCTTGAATATTTCTTGTGTGGATGATACACATCTGTGAAATAACTGATCCAAGAAGGAAGGAAATATTAGATGCATCTTCTGCATGATTAAGAACTTATAAAGTAACACAATATTTCCAGTACAGTAAAACCATATATCCATTCCAAGTACAACAATATTTGCAAATCCTTCCCAAAGCAGTTTGATGTAAGCAAGCATGGCTGTCACCAAGCTTGCTACAAAAATTTCACTGCAGTCTAGAAGGCAGGATATACTGAAACCCTTCAAACTTCAGGCTACCTTTTGCAATCAAACAATCCAGCAGACTTCTGTGATAAATAATAGCAACAAACACAAGTGTTGTAAAACAAATTGTACTTTTTTGTAGAAATAAAAGGAAAAACAGTTAAAGGAAAAAAAGCTTTGGAAAAATGCCAAATGACAAACCAAGGATGCTGAAATATCAAAGATGCAGCAAAATATCTTCAAGATCAAAATCTCTTGTTAAAACTTGGTGACAAAAATTTCCCACCAAAGGTGGTATATGCTACCACCACTCATGCTCAAAGAGTATCTTAGAGCTACATAGTCTCAAAAGAGAGAATAAAAAAGAAACAACCACTGAAACATCCAGAAACAATTATCAAGGAAAACTCGACACTAGCATTTAGTAAAACAGTAGATTATGTGAATGAATAAATACATAATTACATTTAATAAGTCCCCCCAAAAAAACAGACTTCAGTTTACTCCTGACATTCTATTATACCTCTCTGAAGAAATTGAAGATCCTAGGTATTCAATTCAAAAGTTTGTTGACAAACTGATGAGTCACTTTGGTCCTGCCTTAAAAACAATGAAATCGAGCAACAAACAGGGAATAACACTATATTTCAATCGTATGTTATCAGTTGAAGCATTAACTATGAATCTCAAATTGAGGAACAGACTGAAGTAGTGTTTTTTGCATTTCCCCAGCCAGACATATTTTTAAACATTCAGTGTGTGTGAAGCTTGATCACTCCTAATATCACGATATTATTCCAAGAGAAAATAAAATCACGAACTTTCTTGAAGTATTTTTCAAAATTTTATATAGTGGTACTTTTGAACGAACACGTGAAAAACTAGAGCGTCGGGTTTCTTCATCTTCACAGGACGCAATGTTTATTGCCAGCAACCGAAGATTATTCTAAGAAAACATTTGTTGGGTTTAGGCATGAAAAGTATGACAGGAAGCAGGAAGGTACTAGAAATTCTCAACCACCAGAATAACTGTATTAGTTACTACACCACTGAGAAACTTCAGACACATTTAGCTCTGTGGGTCGTTTCATGAAGATTCACCCAGGTGTTGTGCTACACGATTTTATAAAAATTTTGCTCATTTGTGTGGTTGAATAATGACCAAAAATAATAAAAAATATTCACTCCCCCTTTATAGGTTGCTTCAAAGATGGCTGCCGTCACAATTGTTATCAAATATTGGAAAGGCTTCAATATACTATCTCCTGAACCAATACAGATATTGGAATGATTAAAAAAAGGGGTTTTGTTAAGCATAAAATGAGAATTCTCTACCACTAAAATGTTTTCAGAAATCAGTCTATTCTTTACTTTTGAAAAGCCCTTTAAAACATTTATGATCGGATGCTGATTTAGTCTGATTTTTTTTTTTTTTTTTTTATGAAACACAGGAAACATACAAAGTTGCAATTCAAACTGTAGATACCTTGTCCATTGTAAACACAAATCCTGAAATTTAGGTACCCCTTCGTGCTCGCCCCCGAAATTATGAAAAACACACCCCAATTTTTGAGGTCATATTCTCTGGTGGGGTGAAATACAAAAATCTCAATTTTTGGGTACATAATCACCTATAAAATGGCTATCAACTCACAAAAATTGGTTATTGTGTTCAGCCCAGTTTTTGATATACAGGGCTTGCTATATCAGGGAAAATATGGTTATTGATACGTTCGTAATACTTGTTTAAGGGATATCAATATCATGTTACATTTTTTTAAATGCACACAAATGAAAAAATTAACAGTTAGCCATAAAATGCTTCAAGAAAAATCTGTTAAATAAATTCGGTTCCTGTTTTCAGCCTAGTTACCGAGATACAGTAGCTCAAATAAGGGAAAAAAAGCTCAGGAAAAAAAGTGGAAACTGTAATATTACATTAAATTTGTTTGTCTTATGTTTATTAACATTTTATCAAATTACTTAAGTGTTTAATGTTGCATTTCTTTATTTGCAAAAAGGTGAACATTTTTATGACCCAATATCTAAAGCTACATGTGATGGGGCAAAATTATTATAAACACTGGATATATTTAGACAATGCAAACAGCAAGGTTCAGGCAGGTGAAACCTGTCTGGACATGCCTGTTCCTGGCTTCATTGACAGCCAGCAGAAATCAGCATGCTCAGGCTTGTTGGAAAGTGTCTTAACCTGTACATTCAGAGTTAACCACAAATCAGCTGCAGTCTGCTGCTTGTCTTTGTGGAGTGAACATACTAGTGGTGTGTGCTCTAAGCTTCACAATTTTCATGTTATTTTAAAGTGTGAAATTAAACTTTGTTTTATTTATATTATTGGATTACTATTAGACTCAGGTCTTCCTGTTTAGGCTTTTTAAGGTTGTGTCCTTAATGTTTTATTCTTAAACTGAATCAATTTAACTAATATGGAGTGTGCTGTTGGATTGTAGGGCGAAGAGGCTTGTCATAAGTTAAGTTATGGTCAAGTACCTAAGCAGGTGCTACAACTTACAGAGCTTAGGGAAGAGGACCAAACCCTTCTAAAGCTCAGGACATGGTCGGAGATCACCTCTATTTGTGAGTATAAGAAAAAATGTTAACTGAAATTTGAGCACCTTTATGGAAATAGTTGTGGCCCACTAAAAATTCAGCTAAAAATAAAAAGGAAGACCAGAGTATCGGGTCCTCTGAGAATAATAACTGAAATGAGAGAACACTACAGCAGTTTTGTGTTTTTAATACCAGAAAAAGCTCTTTGTCCTTCCTGTCTTCCTGCTCTGAACAAAAAAGTAACTGAAGAAAGCAATGCAAATTTATGATGATGATTTTAGGCCTGCAATTCAAAAGGTGAAAAATCAATACGGCCTGCTCACTCCTGCATATCTCTCCAATTTGCATTCAGAAATTGACATCAAAACGAAGAGCACAAATCATAAGTGGCAAAATCAGAAAAGATAGCACGTGCAGCTAGGAGAAAATTGGCACTTACATTTGAGAACGGAGAGTTAGTTATCTGATGACAATGGCGTGAATGAGTTAAGTGACTAGGTTGAGTAATGATGCTCTGATAAGAAAATGGAAAGAAAAGTTTACTACAGCTCATAACAAAGAAAAAATACAAATAATCAGTCTACTACCGCAAAGCTGGTCTACTGCTCAAATATGTGAAGAATTTAATTGCAGAATACATTGTAAAGAAAACTGAAAAACTTGTGAAAAAAAAAATTGGTATTGCACCGGACATCCCCAAGCCTGTAGAAAGGATTTTTGGTCCAGAGATAACTCAGGAAGTCACAGTTTTATACAGATGATCACAGCAGGGTTTGTCCTGGAGTAAGACTTTCTGTTCTAGACAATGAAGGTAGAAAGGTTTTTAAACAAAAGAGGCTGGTCTTGTGTAATATCAGAGAACTGTACACAAACTACGAGAGTAAATCCAAAAGACAAGATAGGTTTCGCTTAGTTTGCCTTTTTGAGACGAAAGTGGTGTGTTTCTGCAGGAGCAAGTGGGACACTGTCTGAGTTTGCTTCACCATCAGAACTTGAAATTAATGTTGCGTGAAACAAGAATGAATATTTTTTGCAAAAACTTACTGGAGAGTGTTGTGTGTAACATTGAGAGTGAAGAGTGTATGTACTTTCCCTGAGTGGATGACCACAGACAGAACAGATGGTTAATATCTTCCCCCTTTCATCACATGATTTCATTGAAAAGGTAATAGAAAAAGTGATGGACCTCAAGAAACAACATTTTGTAGCAAAACATCAGAGGTCATCGCTCTTTCCACGTTTATAAGTGAGTCACGGAAAAACTCATTGGCCGCCACCGGGAATCGAACACAGGGTCCTCCAAGTCACGCGCCGGACATGCTTCCACTGTACCGCAGCGGCCCCGAATTCCTCCAGACTCGCATATACACTAACTGCAAAGCCAATTTGGCAGGTTGCGTCTTGGAGCCCCGCACAATGCTGGGGATTCAAAGATGGTAAGCAGCAACTGAACAAATCATTAGAAGGCGAATCCCCAGCATTGTGCGGGGCTCCAAGAAGGAACTTGCCAAATTGGCTTTGCAGTTAGTGTATATGCGAGTCTGGAGGAATTCGGGGCCGCTGTGGTGCAGCGGAAGCATGTCCGGCGCGTAACTGAAGGGCCTGGGTCCGATTTCCTGTGGCGGTCAATGAGAGTTTTTCCGTGACTCACTTATAAACGTGGAAAGAGCGATGACCTCTGATGTTCGCATTAATTGTTCATTCGCCTTCTAATTAATTGTTCAGTTGCTGCTTAACATCTTTGGTGAATCCCCAGTATTGTGCGGGGCTCCAAGAAGCAACCTGCCAAATTCGCTTTGCAGTTAGTGCATGCGAGTCTGGAGGAGTTCGGGGCCGCTGTGGTGCAGTAAAAGCGGGTCTGGTACGATTCGTCCAACGGCGATTGGTCCAATGCCGATTCGTCCAATGGTACGATTTGTCCAATGCCGATTCGTCCAATGGGAAGATTGGTCCAATGCAGATTCGTCCAATGGTACGATTTGTCCAATGCCGATTCGTCCAATGGGAAGATTGGTCCAATGCCGATTCGTCCAATGGGAAGATTGGTCCAATGCCGATTCGTCCAATGGGAAGATTGGTCCAATGCCGATTCGTCCAATGGGAAGATTGGTCCAATGCCGATTCGTCCAATGGGAAGATTGGTCCAATTCCGTCCTATCTGTTTGAAGTGCTCGCTACTCGTGCTATAAAAGTCTCATCTGTTCTGATTATATCTCCGATGTTATACGAAAGTACCGGTAGTCCAAAGAATGTAAAATAATGCTACATTTCATGCGTAATATTGTGGTTAGAGATTTTTTTTTTTTTTTTTTTTGAAATCGCGTTTTCTTGTTATACTGTCCTTGCTACCGTATGAAGTAACTGATGTACGAGCCGTTTTATCAACTTCAATGTTTCTCTTTTACATGAAATATTATAAAATACTAGTGTTCCGTTTCTGTTTGTAGAATGCAGTTGGGTTTTCCGCCAACTGCCCAATGGAAACAACCGGTCGGGGTTTGGACAGAGGCCTTTTCAACAGTTTTTATTCCAGCGATGTCATATTCATAAAGTTTACATATTAAATCAAATTAATAATATCGCGCTTTTATTTAAACAAGAAATATTAATTCATAGGCCCTAGGCTTTTTTAACAGTTTTAATTCTACCGATGTCAGATTCATAACGTTTACATATCAAATCAAGTTAATAATATTGAGCTTTTACTTAGGCACGAAATGTTAATTCATAGGCTCAAGGCCTATGAATTAACATTTCGTGCGTTTTTATTCTACTGATATCATATTCATAACGTTTACATATTAAATCAAGATAATAATATTGCCCTTTCACTTAAGCACGAAATATTAATTCATAGGCCCGCGGCCTAGGTGCCTAGCAAAGACCTCAGAAATGATACGATGAGTGCCTTTTATAAAGTTTTATAAAAATTTTACAAATATCTAGGCTGTAACTTAAAATATTTTGAAAAGGCCCGCGACCTAGGTGCGTGGTATATAGCTGAGAAATGATTCGTTGAGTGCCTTTCATAAGGGTTCATAAAATGTTTACAAATACCAAATATCTAGGTTGTGACTTAAAATCTTTTAAAAAGGCCCGAGGCCTAGGTGACTTGTAAAGACCTGAGAAATGATAGGATGAGTGCCTTTTATTAGGTTTTATAACATATTTACAAATACCAAATATCTAGGTTGTAAATAAAAAACTTCAAAAAATGCCCGCGGCCTAGGTGCTTTGCAAACAGCTGAGAAATGCTCCATTGAGTGCCTTTTATCAGGTTTATGTAAAATGTTTACAATTACTAAATATACGGAAATTATCTTTCAAAAGGATATAAAGAGGAGAATAATTTAAATTATTAATCCTTTCTGGAAAATAAAAAGTTTACCGTTGGTAAGATGATAGCATTGGACGAATCGGCGTTGGACCAATCGTACCATTGGACGAATCGGCATTGGACCAATCGTACCATTGGATGAATCGGCATTGGACCAATCGTACCATTGGATGAATCGGCATTGGGCCAATCGTACCATTGGACCAATCGGACATTGGACCAATCGGACATTGGACCAATCGTCCCTTTGGACGAATCGGCATTGGACGAATCGGCATTGGACGAATCGTCGTTGAACGAATCGTCCGGGACCGAGTAGAAGCATGTCCGGCGCGTGACTGGAGGACTGAGTTCGATTCCCGGTGGCGGCCAACGATAGTTTTTCCGTTACTCACTTATAAACGGGGGAAGAGCGATGACCTCTGTTTGATGTTCATAGTCCACGTCAAATGTCTGTATTAATTGTAGCAAAACAGCAGTCCTCCTTCCTTAAAAGTACAAACGAAAACTTAAAGCAAAATGAGTGTATAATCATGGGCGATTTCAGTGAAAACTTCACATACGTAGTCCAAGATGAAGTGCAATCTTTTCATTGGGAAACTGATCAAGTTACTCTCCACCCTTTTGTGGTGTACTTTAAGACCAATAATGAAGTCATATGTCCAGAGCTGTGTGGTGAGTGTCCACGAATATTGTCTTTACCTTCCAGAAGAAGTTGCTGCCACAAGTAAAGGAGATCATTGGCCTCCATCTCACTAAAGTGCTTTACATTTATGATGGTGCAGCCAGCCAGTATAAAAATTATAAAAATTGCTATCTGTTCTATCACAAGGTTGATTTTGGGCTTGATGCCGAGTGACACTTCTTTTCCACTGCACACGGCAAGAACTCATGTGATGGGATAGGAGGTACTGTCAAACGTGTGGTAAGGAAAGCTTCATTGCAAAAAACCTATGCAGTGTGTATTTTTACAGCTCAAGCTCTTTATGAATTTTGTGTTTGTAATATTCAAGGAGTCAGTTTCATTTTTCTTGAAAGTGCTGAGATCCTTGCTCTGGAGAATACACTTGAAAAGCATTATGCTAACTTCAGAAAGTTGAAAGAAATACGTGAGGTGCACTGTGTTATTCCTATCCCAACAGAAAGCAAAATACTAACAAAAACAACCTCAGCATCCATGGACTTTAATGAAAATCAAGTCAGTAGAGACTCCAAAACAAAGACGATGTTTCATGCATCTATGGCTCTAATTGGTGAGTTGGACGAGTACGCGACACAGTGGATTTGGAATCGTACATCGATTTTCATAGTCCTCTTTGACCTGCCACGTCCTTTGTGTCTAACAATGATGCCAGGACATCAACATGGATACCAAACAGCAAATTCCTGAAGCTCTTGACACCATTTGAGTTCTATATTTCAGGTTCTCGCAGTCTACAAAATTGATGAAAAACTTAAGGTATTTTATGGCTAACTTAACTTTTTCATCTGTGAGCATTTAATAAAAATATAACGTGATATTGATATAATTTAAACAAGTATTACGAATGTACAGATATCAATATTTTCCCTGATATCGCAAGCCCTGTATATCACCAACTAGGCTGAACACAACCAATTTTTGTAAGTTAATAGCCATCATATGTGGCTATGTACACACAAATTCAGAGTTATGTATCTTACCCTACAAGAGATAGAAGACCTCAAAAATTGGGGAAAGTTTGTTTTTCTGAAATTCGGGGGGGGGGGGATAGAAGACCTCAAAAATTGGGGAAAGTTTGTTTTTCAAAAAATCCGGAAATTAGGTCGAAGGGGTACCTAATTTCCGGATTTTTTTTTTCAAAGGACAAGGTTTCTACAGTATGAATTGCAACTTTATGTATGTTTCCTGTGTTTCATAAAAAAAGTTAGACAAGATCAGCATCCGATCATTAGTGTTTAAAAGGGCTTTTAAAAAGGTAAAGAATGTGACTGATTTCTGAACATTTTCTTAGTGTTACAGAATCCTCATTTCATGCTGAACAGAACTTTTTTGAATCATTCCAATATCTGAATTGGTTCATGAGATCAAAAATATTGGAAAGGCTTCAATATGCTAAAAATTGTGCCGGCAGCCATCTTTGAAGCAACCTATAGAGGTGTGGGGGGGGGGAGTGAAAAATTATTTTTGGCCATTATTCAACCACACAAATGAGCAAAGTTTTAAATTTTTTCAGAACTATGCATATAAAAAGTGTGCACACTTTTTCAAAATTGGGTCGTTCTGTATGGAATGACCCCTGTCTCTAATGAAACAACTAGGAGTCACCAGATAACATGTGTCAAAGACCTGAATATTGGGTAGCCTAGAGCAATTTAGACTCCAACTTGGAGATGTTACCAGGAAAAGGTAGTTTACAAGACACGTCTGGCAATTGCTACCAAAACTTGGAAGCCTGGAAATCAAGCTATGGAAGCAGAAAGTGAGATAGAATTTGCCGAGAGCAGCATAATCCGGCATTTTCACAGATAAATCAATCCCACGGGATCTTGGAAGTGACGTAGAAAGATGACGTCACTTCAGGGTGATTCAATCATATCCAAAAGGACAAAAAATTAGTCAAGCCATTGTGTTCTTTAGTGACTAATTGTCTTGTTACAAAAACATTTCGAAGACTCCATTGCATAGAGATTTTACTTGAATGGTATCAGTAAAATTGGGCTGAGACAACTATGTCGGCTATGTGAAATTCCGAAGTTTTAGAAGATACGTCTGTGAAACAGAAATTGGTTACAGAAGAAATATCACTTTGCCCCCTACACAGAATGACGTGATGCTCGAAATTACGAAGGTATCACAACAAGTACAATTTTGGTTTATTATGATCTTGCCGTGGCTAAACCTGCAATTATGATCATTTCACATACAGTTAGCCAACTTTGGAGCTTTTGGATATTATCCCGAAGGTTCAGGGATTGAACATTGGGAGGAGGGGGGGGGATCTTTTTTTCTATTCTTCGATTCTAATAGCGATAAAAAGGGAGCTAAATGAAGTCTTAAAATCACAAGAAATTTTCTAACAATTGCATATTATCTTCTGTCTCCAGATTGACCTTGAAATTTCATAAAATTGAGAAAAATCGTCTATTGGTCACGAATGCATGGGAATGTTTTGTGTGTCCAATATCGCCTTCTAATAGTGATAAAAGGGTACTAAATAACGTATTAAAATCACCTATAACATTTTGTAACAACTGCGTATCATTTCCTGCCTCCGGATTGACCTGGAAATTCAGAATTGGGTCAGGACGACGTGTGTAAAATATTGTATGACATTTCCAAAGAATGAAGCAGTCCAATTTATTCCATAAGAATCAGTTATTGACAGGAACGATCGGCATCTAGATAACCGTCAGCCAAACTCAAAACCATAATCGATCCTGTCATAGGAATAAAGTTGCTTTGCACACCCTGAGAATTTGTTACTGGCAAGGTTTTAACTGCCTCATTAAAAAAGAGGATTAGCTACATAGGATATTCTGAAAGCCCGCAAACATGAAACCAAGTAACAACCAGGCTCTTTCAAACTTCCAAACATAAACTTTGATGTAGTATTTAGCTTATTGTGATCTCATTAATTTTGGCAGCAAAATGCAACTGAACCTCCAACACTGGAAAAAGTATCTGATGAAGTTCTTCAATCAGTTGTCGCACAAGGAAGGGAAAGTAAATTCCTCTGTCTTTTCTGCATCTGCCAATGTCATAACTCAAGCAGCTGAGAGGCTGTGAAAAGACTGACAAAAGCCGTGAGTACTTTATGCATTGAATCAGGAAAAGGCGGCGAAGTTAGAGTCGCGCAAAGTAATGCCAAAATTTGACGGAAGGATTTTGCTGATAATTATATATGCGTTGAAAGTATGTTTTATTGCAAATTAGTGTTTTATTCAAAAGTTAAAGACAACACCGTCAATACACAATAAAAAACTTATGAAAGAGGAAAAACCCTTTACAAGTCAGGTAAAACGTTATTAAAAGTTAAAGTATTTACAGATTAAAGGTGAGATCTTTCGGGAGCACTATGTCCCATCCTCAGACTACAATACTATGTTCCAGTGTGCTCTTTCTTATTTTTATATATACATACTTTCAAATTTCTTCCTTCCATCTCCCATGGGGTCTTCTCTTGTCCCTCGGAATCCAGTCTAAAATTTCGGTTGTCCATCGGTAGTCCGTTCTTCTGGCAATATGTCCAGCCCATTGCTCGTTCGTGACAGACGTAGTGTTGGTGGGTCCAATGTTTTATGCATTTTAGTGTGGCATACCTCGTCCCTCACTCACTTGTTGCGTGGCCCGGCTGTCTAAAGATACTGTGTACGTTTTGAGCTACTTTTCTAGCGTTCTCATCCTCATATTAGTTCTTATTTATCCGTTTTCTTATCGTTTGCTTGTTTGTTTACGTTTGGAAGCTGCCAACATGGCGGCTTCCGGTATTTCCTTATCTATGGGCGTGGCAGATTCACGTCACGTCACACTTCCACGTCCATGGAAGTTAACATACTCTCGTCCTCAGATGTGTCTGCTCAGATGCCTTCCCAGCTTTCTAGTACTCCTGCACCGGTGCCTTCACTGGACTTGGCTGCGCTTTCTTCTTCAGCTCCTGCATCTGCCTCGGTGCCCTCCCTGGGTACTACTGATTCTACTGCCTTGCCTTCGGCCTGTGCTTCTCTTCCCTCACAGTCTTCTGTGCCTTCCGGATCCGAACAGACTGCTCTTCCGAGGATGTCATTTGCCTCTAAAGTGAAACGAGGCGCTACTTCTACGTCCGATTCCTCTCAACCAGATGGTCTTTTGCAAGCAACACCTATTATTCAGGTATCCAACCACAAGGTGAAGGTAACGATAGATGACAATTCGCAGATTGGCAGTTAGTTCCATAACCTCCTGGATAGAGGTGTGCTCTTTCATGCTTTACCAAATACTGCATTGCCACACTGTATGGAAGCCTTCTCTGGACATGTGTCGTCTGCGTCTATTGCAGGAATTTACTGTACTCCTCGGGGTATTTCGGTACAGTTCAATCACAAGGAGGATGCTGACTTTTTCTTGCAAACGGACTTTCGATTGGGACAAACCATCTCATCCCGTCTCCTCTTTCCAAGCGACCGGTGAACACCACGTTCTATCCTGTTCCACAGGAAGTGCCTGATACTACACTTCCTCTCCTTGTCAGTCATGTTTGTAAAATTGTTGGCAAGGTCCGTCGCCTCTCTGACGCTCCCCGCGGAACTCGATTTGCACATGCTACCGGACCTCGCCGTCAGTTATTGGTAGTCTTTCCCACCGAGAAAGCCTTGGCGGATTGTCCTACAGAAGCTACTGTCGAAATTGGCGCACGAACGTACAGTTTCAAGATTTTCACTGCTCACTATTGTACACACTGTTTAACACAGAATCACACCACTGCCTCCTGTGACCGCGTTAGACGTGGACGTTCATCAAGTTCGCATCCCACTGCTGACCACATTGGTCTTTCTACTATCCCCACTACCGGTAGTTTGCCTGACGCGAATTCTTAGTTTCTCAGTCAGACGAACATTTCTGTCACGGACAATGCTGCTTTTCCTCCTTTCCCGACCCGTACGATTGGGCATCCACCTTCAAGATTGACAGAGTTGTCTTCTACTACAGATGTGTCTACAGCGGAGTGTTCCGATCCGGGTGTGTTGAGTGGTGGTTTGGCAGATCAGCCGTCTGGCTCTTCTCCTAGCCTCTCGGATATCGGATCTCCATTTACAACCTTGTCTACCATACCCTTGTTGCAACATCTTCCTGAAGCCTCGGCTGTTGTACCGGTCTCCACTAAGGCAGCTCAGCTACGTACTGCTTCTTCGGCGACGGTCGTTTCCTCGTCTCCTGACTTGGGAGGTGAGCCTGATCCACTAATGGATACATTCTTCGAAGCGGATTGGAACTTCCAAAAGGCGCTGTAAAACAGAAAAAGTTAAAACAACTTTCTGTGCCACATTCTGAGGATTCATCTAGTGTTGCCGAGGTTTCCGGTTCCGGTGTTTCTCCATCTGATGATTCTTCAAACAGTATGCTTCTCCGTTTAGGTCCTGTCAATCCTCTTTCTGATGCTGAGGTTCTACAGGCCGTTGATACGTTTCCTCCAGTTCCTGGACCACTGTCCAGACAGCAACTTTTACGTCTTTTTCAACCTGCACGTACGATTGTTGGTTCTGAAGAATTCCTTCACTCACCTGATCTGGACCTGTATGCAGCGGTAACGCAATTCGAAGCTTATGTGTCACTTTTTAAATCTCTGTGCCACCGATCCTCGGTATCAGCCATTTTTGAGACGTTACACGCGCCGTCTCGCCTCCTTGAAGGAGCTCGTCGAGAAGCATATATGCGATACCTCGGAAAATTTTACCGATGACCTTTAGCTCTCTTCCTCACACAGATTACTTTTTGTTCTCTCAATGCTAGGGGATTTGCGAACCCGTTCGCAGATTCCCTGGTTTTGCAGACTTCGTGCATGTTGATTCTGATGTTTTCATTGTGTGTTTTTACTGTGATTCACAAGCAATGTATTGTAAATTTGCTTTATTTGCTTTATTTAATGTATTGTAAATTTGCTTTATTTTAAAGTTGCGGTAATTGCGTGTTTTTGCTGTGTTTTCACAACTAATCGGTCTCGTTACTTGTGTGATCTCATTATCTCAGTTTCATTATCTTATCTGTTGTTTCCTGAATTTGTGCCTGTTTTTTAAAATATCTATAATTGTGAGTGTTTCCTGTGTTAGTGCTTTCCTCTATCGCGGATTATTATAGTGGTACGTTTGTTATTTTTATAAAGTTGTTGAGGTACTCAATGTTGTTTTGCGCTCTCACCACATTTCAGTTCCGTTCGGTTGATTTATCATAGCATAGTACATTTCATGCATTTGTGCACATGTGTTATAGTGTTTGACATGCCGTTAGGCCATTCGTTGTTCGTGTGCATATTCATTTCCTTTCTGTGTAACGTTGTGCTGCATCGTGGATATACTGACTTTCCGCACTGTTTTCTGTACTGCAGCTTTTAATGAATCTCCTATGTCTGTATTTCGTTATAGCAATAAACTGGGTACCACTAAGGTACCCACAGTTACCAATACCAAAAATACCATTGCCATTTCAGTGATGTCGCTCTGGTCATGATGCCGTTCACTCCTGTCATTTTCCTTATCCACAAGTTCTTTTCTTTCTTGGTTACACCAAGTAGCATGCCTCTCTCCATGCTTTTTGAGCTGTCTGCAGTCTTTCCATGTCTTTTTTAGTTCAAGTCCATGTCTCGGCTCCATACGTAAGCACTGGCAGGATGCATTGATTAAACACTTTTCTTTTGAGACATACTGGCATACTGCTCTTACAAATTGTACTATTTCTTCCAAAAGCTCTCCATCCAAGTTTTATACGCCGATTAATTTCTTCATCAATTTGACACTCACTCGATATCTGCTGCTCAAGATAAATGTAGGAATCTTGTCTCAAGCTTTTCTCCATCAATCGATAAATCTTCATTTCTTGTAAAAGCGTTGTACATCACTTTTGTCTTCTGAAAATTCATTTTTAATCCCACTAATTTACTGTTGTCAGCAAGTTCTTGGATCATACTCTGCATTTTGAAGGGGTTGATTCAAAAAATTTTATATCATCAGCAAAACGAAGGTGAGTTAAGTAATCTCCATTAATCTTTATCCCTTTGTTTTCCCAGTTCAATGATTGAAAGACATTTTGCAATGTGGCGTTAAACAGCTTGAGAGATATGATGTCACCTTGTCTCACTCCCTTTCCAGTTCTTATTTGTGCTGTATCCTCAAATATCCGAACCTTTGCACTTGCATTTTCATAGATGTTATTAATAATATTAATGTATGCATCTTCAATAACGCAGGATTTAAAAGCCATTTTACTGCTGATGGTTTCACCGAATCAAAGGCCTTTTCATAATCGATAAAAGCCATGCACAGTGGAAGTTCATATTCCCTCGCTCTTTCAATTAGTAGTATCAGTACATGGATATGATCTATAGTGCTGTGGCCACTCCTGAATCTAGCTTGTTCTCTTGGTTGGGCCATGTTTGGTGTTACCTTCAAGCGGTGTGAAAGAACCTTAGTGAAGATTTTATAAACCACTGAAAGGAGGCTGATGGGAATCACCGGAGGACCGGACTAGTCTGCCATTTGATGCTGACCTTAGCTACTTACAAAAGACGCTCTCTATCTTCTGATTCAAGGCTCCTTGAACTACAAAGGATCAAGTGGGACATCGTCGGGCTAAGTGAGTTAAGGAGAAGATCTCATTGAACTGAAAAGTGGACATCTCTTCTACTATCGTAGGACAGATACTGGCAGAACTAGTGGTGTTGGATTTATAATAAACAAGAAACTGAAGGATAAAGTTGTAGAAGTTGAAAGTTCCTCTGACAGGGCTGCACGACTTGTTATCCAACTCTCGAGAAGATACCAGGCCCAGATCATTCAAACTTATGCACCCACCACAAGTCATGCTGAAGAAGAAATTGAAGAATTTTATGAGGAAATTCGTCATCTAAATAATAAAGGTAAGCAGCACTTGAAGATAATTATGGGAGATTTCAATGCAAAAATAGGGCAACGGCAACAGAATGAAACTTCAGTAGGTAAATTCGGTCACGGCAACAGAAACCAGCGTGGAAATACTCTCGTAGAGTTTGCAGAGGCAGAAGGGTTTTTCATCTTGAACTCCTTTTTCAAGAAAAAGCCACACAGGAAATGGACATGGAGACATCCAAATGGGACGACAAGTGAAATTGATTTTATTATGTGTAACAAAAAATTCGTCATAGAAGACTGCAGTGTGCTAAACAAGTTCAACACAGGCAGTGACCATAGATTGGTGAGATGTAAGATGCACCTCAACACTAAACTCGAACGTAGCAAGCTCATAAGACAAACAAAATGTATTGACATAACCAACCTTAAAAAACACCATAATACCTTCAAATTGGAACTGAATAACAGATTCTCTGCTTTAGAAGGCCTAACATTGGAAGAAGTGGATATTTCTGAAGTTAACAGAAAAGTAACCAAAGCTCTTATGGAAACAGCAACAAAATTAGCTGGGTCTAAGAACAAATTGCATGTGAACAAATTATCAGGAAAAACCAAAATGTTGATGCAAAAAAGAAGAGTGATGAGGACAACTAAAGAAGATGTGACTTCCAAAGTGGAATATATAGAGCTATGCAAGACAGTACGAAAAAGTATCACTGAAGACGTAAGGAAATTCAACTGTGAACTAGTAAGGAAAGCAATTGAAAACAACCAAAGCCTAAAGATAGCAAAGGGACATCTCAGTAAGGGAAAAAAACAGATTATGGCACTGAGAAAAGAAGATGGTTCTGTAACAAGAAATAGAGGCAGAAATTTTGACAAGAGTGAAAGATTTCTACTCCAAATTATATGAAAGGGATGATACATGTACTCCAGACATCATGAAAGGTACTAGTACCAGAGTTCTTCCAGTCCTTCCAGCAGAAGTTGTACATGCAATCAAGAACATGAAGCTAGGAAAAGCTCCAGGAGAAGATGGAATTACTGTAGACATCATACAAGAAGCAAGTGGAGAAATCGAAACAGTACTCACCCAAATTTTCACTCGATGCCTTAATGAAGGGAAAATTGCTGAGGATTGGAACAACGCTACAATGATCTTGCTACATAAAAAAGGTGACATTCAGGATCTCAGGAACTACAGACCTATCAGCCTCCTATCAGTGGTTTATAAAATCTTCACTTAAGTTCTTTCACGACGCTTGAAGGTGACACTGGACATGGCTCAACCGAGAGAACAAGCTGGATTCAGGAGTGGCTACAGCACAATAGATCATATCCACGCACTGAGAGAACTAATTGAAAGAGCGAGGGAATATGAGCTTCCATTGTGCATGGCTTTTATCGATTATGAAAAAGCCTTTGATTCGGTGAAACCATCAGCAGTTGCAATGGCTCTGAAATCCTGCGGTATTGAAGATGCATACATTAATATTATTAATAACATCTATGAAAATGCAAGTGCAAAGATTCGGCTATTTGAAAATACAACACACATAAAAATTGGAAAAGGAGTGAGACAAGGTGACACCATATCTCCGAAGCTTTTTAATGCCACATTGGAAAATGTCTTTCAATCACTGAACTGGGAAAACAAAGGGATAAAGATTAATGGAGATTATCTAACCCACCTTCGTTTTGCTGATGACATAGTCATTTTTGCAACTACCCCATCAGAGCTACAGAGTATGATCCAGGAACTTGCTGACAAGAGTAAAGAAGTGGGATTAAAAATGAACTTTCAGAAGACAAAAGTGATGTACAATACTTTTACAAGGAATGAAGATTTATCGATTGATGGAGAAAAGCTGGAGATAACAGACACGTACGTTTATCTTGGACAGCAGATATCAAGGGAGGGTCACATTGGTGAAGAAATTAATCGGCGTACAAAACTTGCCTGGGGAGTTTTTGGAAGAAACAGCATAATTTTCAAGAGCAATATGCCATTATGTCTTAAAAGAAAAGTGTTTGATCAATGCATCCTTCCAGTGCTTACGTATGGTGCAGAGACGTGGACCTTAGCTAAAAGAGATATACAAAGGCTGCAGACAACTCAAAAAAGCATGGAGAGGTGCATGCTTGGTGTAACCAGGAGAGATAAGAAGAGGAACACGTGGATCCGAAAAATGACAAGAGTGGAGGACATCATGATCAGAGTTAAATCCGTGAAATGGCAATGGGCTGGACATACTGCCAGAAGAACAGACCATCGATAGACAGCCGAAATTTTAGATTGGATTCCAAGGGACAGGAAAAGACCCAGAAGAAGACCACATGGAAGATGGGTGGATGAAATTCGAAAGTATGCGGGAGTGACATGGAATAGACTGGCACAAGACAGACCGTTGTGGAGGAAACTTAGGGAGACCTTCGTCCAGCAGTGGATTGATAGTGGTTGACAATGATGAACGTTGCCTCCACCAGCTTGAAGGGTTGTAGCAATGCATTTGGTAGTCCACGCTTTCGTGCTGTTTCCGCCAAATTCTCACTCGACCATCGGCATGGTGCAACTGAAAACGTGATTCATCGGACCACATAATCTGTTTCCAATTATCGACTGTGCAATCCTTGTGCTCCTGTGTGAACTGGATAAGTTTTCTCTTGTTAACTGCAGACAGCAAAGGTGTTCGAACATGCCTTCGGCTGCCATATCCCATCCGAAGCAGTGTACGGCGAACAGTGCGTGCAGAGATCATTTGAGGGGATCCTTGATTAAGATGGTCTATAATTTGCTGCTTTGTTGCCGTTCTGTTGTCTGTTACCAGTCTGAAAACTCTCCGTTCCGCCGGAGCAGTCACTAGTCACGTTGCACGTAGAGATCCAGTTTTTTGGCTGACAGTCCAGTCTTTAAATTTAAACACTTTAACAACAGCTGCTTTGGAACATTACACAAATGCGGCGGTTTCGGTGATACTCGCTCCATGGCTCCGAGCTCCTACAATTATCGCAGGTTGAAAAGACAGTCAAATCGCATTTTTTACTCATCTCGTCACCCAAAAATCCCTTTACTACTGTCGCAAGCACTAAGCTTTCCCTTTTTATACTAGCCTCTCCCTCTGGCGGCAACAGCGTGCAGCCATAGCTCATTTGCCCAAAACTGCCAGGTGGCCATAATAAAGTGGCCACTCAGTGTATAATGCACTCAATTATTGAAGCTAAACTTCATGGGTTAGGGTTAGATGTTTTTGAGATTCAAGCTATACTTAATGCATTGAGGTTCATTCAAAATCGAACATATTTCAAATTTAGTGATATTGTTTATCGACAAACAGGTGGAGTACCGATAGGCTCACCCCTCTCCCCCGTACTCGCGGAGATTCTTTTACAAGAACTGGAAGATATCGTTTTGAAGTCTCACACTGATATTCCACTGTTCTACGTGAGTTGTGTGGCCGATGTGCTGGGGTTTTTTTTTTTGGCAACATTCACTCGAAAAACTATCGTTGTTCGCTGAACGTTTGTCAAATAAATTTTCTTCTATTCGGTTTACCTTCGAAGTTGACGAAAATCATGCAATCCCTTTCTTGGATTTATTTTTTGTCCGCGACCGTCGTACCCCGTTTTTAAATCATTCTGTGTACCGAAAACCTACGATGAACCCTACAATTATTCCTAGCTCTTCGGCTCATCCTCTTAGTTATAAGCTCTCGGCCATCGGTTTTATGGTAAAACTCCCTCAAGTGTAAAGCTACGTAAGGCAGATATCCTGAAAATCAAAGATATTACAAGAACACATGGGCATGATGACGTGGATCGCATCTGGAGAAAAGAGCTGAACACCATTATCTCTACTTTTCAACGTGAGAGGAAGAGATCCAGATTCGTTGGGTCTGTCAACTATTCCCCTGCCCCCTTTTCTATTCTCAGGAATGTTTGTAGTCTATTCAATTTGGAATTCGGACATCAAATATCTTAATTATTAAAAAAGACAGAACCTTTAGATTCTTGTGAAAGGTTTGGAATTTACAGCATTCCTATGAAACCAGTGGACAGTAGTTCATTACAAAACCTGTATATTGGCTCCACAAAACGCTCTTTAAAGCTTCGCCTTTCAGAACACATTTAGAGTGTGAAGACTGGGGCTATGAACTCTGCCGTAGCTCGACTTACACACAGTGGGACTCATTAACCTGCCTGGAAAGAGGCTAGTATACTTTTCACTCCATCGGGCGTGTCTACTCTTCTTTTCACAGAGAGCTTGTACACTATCTACCAACACGTAATTGGACACCCCTGCAATCGACGATATCTGCGGTCCTGATACACGTCACGGCCACCGCCGTTAAATATCGTGTGGGAAACAACAACGCAACCAGTCGCATGCAAGATGCCACGCAGTTCGGAGCTCTCCGATTTTGAGAAAGGTGTAATAGTCGGGTATCACAGAAATGGCCGATCCATACGTTACATATCCAGCGAGTTGAAGTACCCAAAATCGAATCGACAGTGGCCTACGTGATTCGCAAGTGGAAAATGAGAGGTGACTGTCGGAATGTGCTCCGACCCGGCAGACCCACAAAACTGGGAGTTAGAGACCGACGGGTGCTGGCCAGAGAAATTCGGAAGAACCGCACCAAATCCATGGGCCACATCCGCGAGGAGTTTCAACAGTCATCCGGGAGTGTTCTTTCGATGAATACCATCCGTTAGGAAGCCCATCTGCTCGGGTATCATGGAAGTGCTGCCGCTCACAAGCCTTTGATCACCAAGTCCAATAGCGCTGCTTTGCTAACGTGGTGCAAAGAACGTCGACAGTGGACCGTTGAACAGTGGAAACAGGTTCTCTGGAGCGAAGAATCAAGGTTCACCCTCTACCGTTCGGACGGCAGGGTCTGGGTTTGGCGTCTGCCTGGAGAACGCCTCCTACCGGAATGTATTGTGCTAAATGTGAAGTTCGTCGGCGGTGGAATTATGATATGGGGGTGTTTCTCCTGGTATGTCACGGGACCTTTGGTCGCAATACCTGGTAGACTCAACGCCGATACCTACTGCACCATTTTGCTTCCTACGTTGTGGCAGTTTTACGGGGTGGACCAAGTTACTTTCAGGATGACAATGCCACCTGTCATGTTGCGAGGTCCACCATGGCTTGGTATGGTGACAATGGGGTTAACCGAACGGACTGGCCTGCGCAGAGCCCAAAACTTTACCCTATCGAGCACCTCTGGGACTAGTTGGAGCGTCAACTTAAGAAGTGCCCCTACCGTCCGAAATCGGTGAAGGAACTGACCTGTCTTCTCCAAGCCGAGTGGAAGAAAATACCGCTAGCCGTCGTACAACGCCTGGTTGAGAGTATGCCCCGGAGGGTCGCAGCTGTAATCGCCGCTCGTGGAGGCTCCACCAACTATTGAAGGTGAATAAACTTCGTTTTCCTTTGCTATCACAGGTGTCCAATGACTTCTTGGTAGATAGTGTATGTTAACTCCCAGTTACAAGTCTCTTGTAATGACTCATTACCTAGTGAAATACCACAACCGTGGAAATTGTTATTTCCTGGAAGGTATCCACGTCAGACGGAATAACCCCGTAAGTTTTTAAGTTTATGTCATAACTAAACATACACACACACTGTATATATATATATGAAAGCACAGTAGCACATACTATTGTAGTATGAGGATGGGACATAGTGCTCCCGAAAGATCTCACTTTTAATCTGTAAATACTTTTAACTTTTAGTAAAGTTTTACCTGACTTGTAAAGGGTATTTCCACTTTCATAAACTTTTTTATCGTGCATTGACGGTGTTGTCTTTAACTTTTGAATTTTAACTGCACGAATGTTAACATCTCTTACTATTTTATTGCATTATTAGTGCATTTTAAATGGTTTTTGAAACTCCCTTTTAAGTTTGAGCACACTATCTCCCTCAATTTTATGAAATTTCAAAGTCAATCCCGATGCAGTAGACTATGCAATTAGTACAAAATTTTATGTGATTTTAAGATATTTTGCACCCTTTTTCCACTATTACAAACAGATATTGGGCAAAAAAAAACAATCACATGCATTCGTGCCCAACAGACTCAATTTCATGAAATTTCAAGATCAGGCCGGAGGCAGAAGACAATTGTTACAAAATTTTATACGCGATTTTAAGACATCATTTAGCACCTTTTTATAACTACTGCAAACCAATAACGGGCAAAAAAATTCCCATTCATTCGTGACCTACCCTAATGAACATAAATTCATTCAGAAGAGTTCTGGCAAGTAGGGTTCAATACAAGTACTTCTCAGAGGAAAGAATTTCAAAATATTTAAACGAGTACACACCTTATTTTCCCTGTCTCTCAAACAATGTCTTTTCCAGAAGTTCATAGAACAGTACAACATTAGAACTTTAAGATCAGGTGAAAAACCTAAATGGCGACCTTTAAGATACTTTGCACATGTTTATTGAAACCCCAAATGTACGTAAAAAGCAAGTGTATGATGAGTTCAAGTTCAACGCAAAAACACGAACAGGATTTCACGAGAAAACTGCTCAGTTCTGTCAACAGTACATTGATCTCGCTAACATCTACAAATTCTTTAACAGAGTCTACATGTAGGACACGTAACCTTGAAACGTATATAAATGCCCTGGAGTAAATTATTCTAGCTTTTTTCCTCAGGCAAGAGGTTGAACTATGTGTAGTGGATGATGTACCTCCTAAATCTTCTCAACCACAGAACCGAATCCCCTGAAGTCATAGGGTGCATTTTCAAGGCGGTCTAGGTATAAAGCGCTCTAGCAACTCATTCGCTAGGGTACATACCACTACAGCAGACTGTAAATGCTGATGCTGCTTCAAGGTTTACAGTCATAACGGCATTTGCAAAGTCAATCTGCTAGAGCCCTGTATGATAAGCTGTAAACTCATACAAACCTGATAAAATAGACAAATAAAGAGATATCACTCGTAATTTCCTAAGAGTTGCTGTAAAGTTACTATACATTTTCTGAATCCTCATAAGAAAAAGTGCAACCTTTTTGTTCTTGAGTAATAATTCAAAAGTCAGTTATGAGTAAATCATGGTTCAATGTCATACGTACAATGTGAACACCCATTTTATGCGTTCAAATGAAGTTTCAAAAACTAATGGAGTTACCAAAAATGTATAACTACAAAGAGTGTGTCATTAAATTTGAAACATTTCAGAAAAAAATCATCTCCAACATAGACGGGTGAGAAGTTAGGCATACTTAAATGCGGCAACTACAAAATAACTCAGCAGTCATGTTGACATCATGCTGCTGCCAACCACTGGAATTTTGCAAGAAACACTTGTGAGACACTTATGTTGTATATAAACAAAACAAATATTCACGAAGGTTTTTCACTCTTTGGGTAAACAAGTCCTCTTCGACCATAAGGGATAGATTAACAGAAGTGCAGATTTTCAAAGAGTTTAAAAAGTCGTGAATAACTTCGTGCTGAAATAAATGAATGTGCTGATAACGCTCTCCCTGCACGATGTTGAACATTGGCTTGAGTCAGAGTGAATGATGAGAATCACTTTAATTACACTATGAAAACATTAAAGAATGAATGCTGGTTAAAACATCACATAAGGAAGTATGTCTGTCTTTGAACTTATGTCCTCTATAACTTCCAAATTCCCCCATAAGATTCTCGTCTCAAGAACAGGTCGACAACAATTAGTTTTCTAAATGTCCACATCAACCCAGACTTTTAACTTTGTCTTTCTGTTTACAAGAAACTTTGCCACCCAAAATATCCCCCTTACTATTCCTGCACTTTTGGTAAATACAAATTGGCTGCTTTAAAGACGTACATCCATGAAGCTACCCTTATTTACAACAGTCCTTCTCTTCAAAACGAATATTAGAACATAAATATTGGCAAATTACATGGCTTTCCATCCCTCTTAGTACATAGGCTAATTAAAAAATTTGGCCGCCCCGGTGGCGCAGTAATCTAAGAGATGGTTTCTGACCATTCGTCCGGGAGGAATCCCGGTGAGGCATAGATGTGTTTGTCTTACGGCACTGGTTCTCTCCCTTCCCTGGTCCAGTGGCCCTAAATTAGGGACGGGCAACTGCTTACAGCCCATTGAAGTGCTTAAATCGGCTGTTTACAGCCATTGAAACCTTCAATCAAAGATTAAATAAAAGGAAATTTGAATCAGTTTACTGCCTGAACTTTCCACCACTCATCAGTTTCTTGGCACTTTGCCCTTTAGCCTGGCCTTCACTCAAAGTTTGCTCCATTTTTAAATCTTTTTGCTGCAGGATTGCTGTTAAACCACCTCCACATCTTAACCTTAAAGACAGAGATCCCAATAAACCCACCTAGAGTTACAAGGTGTCTACTCTATTCCTGTCAACACTTCCACAGGCGTTACCCACACTATATCGGTAGGACGTACCGAAGCATTAGCCGACGATTGGTGGAACATCTTTGACGTTAAGGCAACAATTCCATTTACCTTTTCATTTTAACCATCAGCGGTACGTCCACGATTCCCGATTGGCAAAATGTTAAACATATCGCTCCGTTCAGCAATCGGAATGCCTTCAGGTACCACCAAAGCATTGAAACCTTTACCCCTAACACCTGCAATGCAGACGCACCTTTTAACATACCTACGATTTAGAAAGCTACACTGGTGTGCAAAAATTAAGGACGAAGAGGAGAAATTAGCTTAACAGCGGAACGAGCAGGCAGAACGTACTGAAAGACCACTCAGGAGATAAACTAGGGTCCAGTACAGTAGGGCATGCGTATATATGCAGCATGACGTAGGGGGGGGTGTCGAAAGGGTATAAAGCACACTAGCGGTGCACGCTCAGCAATTCGGTGAAAGCTATTGCCCGGTGTACATCGGTTTGAACGACGTCGAGTTGCTGCCACAGTGTGATATGGCCAACAGGCAATCAAGTAGACGACATCTGGATGGCTTTACCCGAGGTCGCGTCATTGGGAAGTTGGAAGAAGGCCGAAGTGTTACTAGTGTAGACGAGGAGTTCGGGATCGCTCACAGCATCGTTTCACGAGCTTGGAGAGCATTTCAAACGACAGGAACAGCTGTCCGAGAGTTTAGCAGTGGTCGTCCACGAGCAACCACGGCGGCGGACGACCGGTATATTTTCCTACAGGCGAGAAGAGACAGCGGGAGAAATCGCAAGGCACATGCGCAACAGACAACTGGACGTCCGTTATCACGTTTTACCGTGGTCAGGTGGCTGCGCAAAAGTGGTCTATTTGCACGACAACCAGTACAGTGTGTGCCATTAACGCCTGCTCATCGGAGACTGCGGTTTCTGTGGTGCCAGGAACACAAGAACTGGACACATCAGTAATGGGGTAGAGTTCTCTTTACGGATGAGAGCCGAATTAGTCTTACGAGCGAATATGGACGTATACACATTTGGAGAGGGCAAGGAACACGCAATCACACCTCAAACATCATCGAAAGGGACCGGTTTGGAGGTGGCGGAGTTCTCGTTTGGGGTGGTATCATGCTTGGTAGCCGTACTGACCTCCACATCTTCCAAGGAGGTTGAGTCATTGGTGTCCGCTATTGCACAGTGGTTCGTCTGCCTCACGTGCGTCTGTGTAGAGGTGCTGTGGGTCCTGAGTTCCTCTTAATGGACGACAACGCTACAGCTTATCGTACAGTGGTTGTCGCAGAGCTGTTGGAGAGTAAAGATATTCAACGCATGGATTGGCCCGCAAAATCCCCGGACCTAAATCCAATCGAACACTTGTGGGACCTTCTCGGGAGACGCTTGGTATCACGTCACCAGCCGCCAGCAACGATTCCGCAGCCGCGATTGGTGCTATAAGAGGAATGGGCCGAAATGCTTCAACAGCTTCTTGACAACCTCGTCCTCCGTATGAACAGACGTAAATCCTGCAACACAGTCAGGGGTGATCATATCCCCTACTAAAGAATGGATTTTTCTTGCCAGCCGCCTGTCACAGGGACGTTTCTGTCTTCTGTCCAGTTGTGCTCGAAGCTACTTTTTCAATAAAGTGCCTTTGTATCCTTGTTTGGGCAGTTTTGGTCACTTGCCCCATACTCTTACATCTTGGGGATCTTATGGTATAATTTGGGTCGATGTGGAGCACTTCTGCACGAAGTTAAATTCGAAAAACCGTCTCGTCCTTAATTTTTGCACGCCATTGTATATTGAAATCTGGCAACAACTGATTCTTATACCACGTGTTTCATTCCATGGCTGATTAAGGTAGAAGTCACTACCGAAACGTCCCACCACTTGCAATTTTTTTTTTTTACGTGACTCACGCGTGATATGTCGACATCAAAAATTATTGTAATATTTTGTGTGTTAAGTGTTTCACTGCCAATTATTCTCACTATGAAAGTGATTGACTTGAATTAAAGTGAATGATGACAATGTTCAATAACGTACGGAGACTGCGTTATGAGCACATTCAGTTTCGAAGCGGTTTTGCTGGGAGCTACTAATTTTTGACCTTAACTCGTAACTAGTGTTTAGGTTTTTCACTACGAAAAGATGGCATCCATGCAAAATCGCCGTTTCCAAATCTTTTTCATATTTCTTTTCAAGAGATGAACGATTATTGCAGATGAATATTTGACCATAAGAATAACAGTTTTATGGCAGCAAATTTGTACTTTTTAAAGATGGACAAGTTGAAAGGAATAGTATTGGTGGTTGCACTGGGTTTATGATACAGATCTTGAAGATGGTAGGCATACTGTTACTTTTTGTATCACTCACATGGAAGTAAATTTAAAAAAAAATGCGTATAGTGTTTTTTGGTATGTGTCGTCCTGATAGTGCAACGCCGAGATCACTACACAGAGGAACTGCCGATGGATGGCATGAGCATCACTATAATATGCTCCTAGAGACTAGATTCAGAACTGTGGAGAGTTCTGAAGCGTGAACACCGAGACATGGCTGTGTGCCGAAGGGTGTTGCGTTCGCCATTTTGTATTTCTTAGCGGAACGAGTAGGTTCCGCTGTTAGTGTAGCTGGTTGTACCTTGATGTCAACTGTAAGTGTAAGTCATTAAATGTTTGTTTTCGTCCTGCCCGTCCATTATTTAAGTGTTGCGATTCGATGGATCCGTAGTGGGGAAGTTTCCAAATACCCCACATATATCTTCATGGGTCTGACAACCACTACCATCATTATCATCCACCTGTCACAAGACAGAAGTTATCCATCGAAAGCTCCGTTAAATTAAACTTTATATAACTTAAACATTGTTTAAAGCTTCATACATATTACATACATTTCACTAGGCTGTTCTGTGAGATATACATAGAGGTTAGCTCCACAAACAAATACAAACTACCAGATAATTTTCCCTTACTGTTGTCGTATCAAACTTCTCCATTTACAGCGATCTTGACATACAACTTGGGTTTCACTGACATCCATCACAAGATATATATATACTTCATTACTCATAATTTGTTTCTCATGCAGACACTCCTGAATCTGATCCTCCCAAGACTTCCTTTGCCTTTTCTTCCTGCCATTTGGGCTAAAAAGATTTTCTTAGTAAGCATCTCATTACTCATTCTTTCAACATGTCCAAAACCACCGAAGCATATTAGTCTCCACCTTGCTAACATCTTGCTTCACATAACACAACTGCAACACATTTTCATTCCTCACAAGATCAGAACGTGCCTAGGCACTCTGAAGACAATACTTTCAATTTGTCTACCGCTTCCCCTATTAACCAGTTTCATTTTGCATTTGTGAACGGAAATAAAACACAATAGTTTTTGAAGAGTACTGCAATGAGGTAGTTTGTCATGGTATTGTCCACACAAAAATTTACAATTCCTCTTCTGTAAAAAACTGCATACACAGCATGGGAATAGTTCTCATTCTTGCATTGAGCAGTGTTGGAGGAAATGGTAAACTGAATCTAAAACAGTGGGAGTTTAATTTTTAAGAATTAAAGATTCAGTACTGGGCATGGGGAAAATTATTTTGATGAAACCCACTCATCTTACATATCAAATAAAACCCATTTTTCAAATGTCACTAAAATTAACTTCGTAAGTTCAAGAATGGCTCAAAGTTGACCTGGACTTTGTTGTAATTTTCCATTTTCCTTATTTTAACTGAATCCATATAGTGTGTGTGTGTGTGTCCCTTCGTGCTAGTAGTGTGATTTTGTCCACATGGCATGGGTGAGGTGCATTGTCAGAAGTGTGAATTCTATATACTGTAGGTGTCGGCGAGTGTTGAACAAGTACTGTCTTATTACATTCCTTATGAAAGTGAAATCAGCAGAAAATCTGTAGTGACTGAAAGTGCACTCTGGGAATAAAATGCTGTCAAATGCAGGTAATCTACAATTAGTAAAACAAATTTTCAAAGCGCTGAAATAGAGCGGCAAATGAACATGTGTTAGCTTGTATTCTGGCCATAGAGAAAATCGATTGTGTGCAACAGGTATAGAAAAACAGAAGGGTAAGAATAAGTACATTAGATAGCTACAATAACCTATACCACCATTGGTTATTTAGAAAAAATTAGTCCATGAGCACACGATGTTCAGAAAAGTGTGCACATTGGGTACTAAAGGCGACATTTGATCAGAACTAGTTTCGTGGCACAGTTTGCACAGAGCTTTGCATCGCTTTAAAATGCCAAAGCAAGATGCATTTTTTTGCAGAAGATTGTCCCCAATGACAAGACGTGTGTTAAATATGGTGTTCCAGAAACCAAGTCAGCCAAATATCGATGGCGTCGTAAGGGTGTGAATAAATTCAGGATTCATCTGCTGGAAAGCTAATAATTAGTGTATTCTGGGATGCAAACGTGGCACTTCTGGTGGATCTTCTTGCCTAGGAAGCAACAGTGAATGCAGTGTTATGCTACCCTTTTATAGAAAAAATTTGATCCCATTCACAACAAGACGCCAGAAAAATTGTCCTGTTGCATGACCATGACAATGCCAGTCCACACACAGCTTCACGTAAATAGGCAAATCAAAGAGTAAAGGCAATTTGAAGATTGCATGGTAACCGCAAGGAATAGAAGGTGAAGCAATACACGCTCACAATAGCTTGTGGGTAGTTCGACCAAGCGCAGTGCAGCACTATTAGTCTGGTTGAAGCCAAGGTCCTAAACATGGATGTTCCACTGTTGAACAACGCACCTTAATATTTTTGGGGGAAGAGTTAGTGAAACCTGCTAAAATTCATCGAAGGTTGTTGGCTCTGTACGAAAGTAGAAATAGAATAGGTGGAAAGGTTTAAATCGAGAACAACAAGTTTAACCCACAAAGCTCAGTCTCTCGTTGGCCATCAAAAATCGTGCACACAAGCCCACATCAACAGGGTGAATGACTTGATCACAGAGGCCCAATGGATTACGTAATCCGCTGGCGCTGAACATTTGGATATCATCTATGGATCCTCACATGCTATATATAGATCCGCATATATGCGCGCGCACACACATTTATGAAGAAAAATACCATCATTTAGAAGTCAGATGTTTTCGCTATGTTGACGATTTGATCTATTTTAAAACCAATATAGCAGACTTTAGACCTGAAGATATCTATCCCAGGGGTCTAAGTTAACTTAAGACAAATACAGATATAAACAAGATTTTCTTGATTTGCTGATAGAGTTCAAGAGAGGTCAACTAAAACTAGATATTTATGAAAAAAAGGAGCTGTTTAATTTTAAAGCAAAAATGTTCAGCCATTGAACCTCCAACCTTTCAAGTATATTCCGTAATTTCATTATTTCACAAATCTTGCGAATTACGTGAATATGTAATAAAAAAGATAATATTATTAAGCAACTAAGAAGATTAAATTAGAGATGTTTAAATAATGAATATCCAGAGGCCTTCTGTAAGAATCATTTCAACAAACTATTAGAAACACATGAACCGCTTACTTCATTACGATTAAGATTATGTAAGATCAATAAACCAGAAGCCCATCCTGGCTAACTTTCAGGGCTACATATAAAAACTTTTCTTCCGAGTTGCCCAGGAGCATTTAGGTGTTCTTTTCTAGCATACATGGCATATTTTACAGTGGGGAAGGACAACCACACCATTCTGTATAATTCTGAACGCACCCTTTGCCTACGCATTAACCTAATGATGAACTCTATAGGTGGATGGCCACGGTAAGTTGTGTTTACCGGTCGTTGGCACCTGTCAGGGTTAAGGTAGGTCTATTTTGAATGTTTAAATTTTTTACTTAAGTTTATTTTAAAGTTTATTTCCTGAGAGGTAGGGAGGATGGGATGTCCAGTTTATTCTTATTCGGTCGGGGTGGCTAAAGTAGGACGTCCGCATGAAACCTGTCAGAAGCTCATCCGTCGGGTGCATCCTCCTGAAGATTGGCACCCGGTGGCTGACCTTGTATGATTTATGGTTGTCACATATTTAATTGAGTTCTATCGTGCTTGTAGTGTCTGCGTTGTTTATGTATTATATACACTGGTGTGCAAAAATTAAGGACGAAGAGGAGAAATTAGCATAACGAGCAGGCAGAACGGATCAAAAGACCACTCAAGCAATACTCTAGGGTCCGGTACGATAGGGCATGCGCAAATATGCAGCATGACGTAGGGGAGGGGATGTCGAAAGGTATAAAGCACACTGGCGGTGTACGGTCAGCATTTCGTTGAGTACATAGGCTAATTAAAAAATTTGGCCGCCCCGGTGGCGCAGTAATCTAAGAGATGGTTTCTGACCATTCGTCCGGGAGGAATCCCGGAGAGACATAGATGTGTTTGTCTTACGGCACTGGTTCTCTCCCTTTCCTGGTCCAGTGGCCCTAAATTAGGGACGGGCAACTGCTTACAGCCCATTGAAGTGCTTAAATCGGCTGTTTACAGCCATTGAAACCTTCAATCAAAGATTAAATAAAAGGAAATTTGAATCAGTTTACTGCCTGAACTTTCCACCACTCATCAGTTTCTTGGCACTTTGCCCTTTAGCCTGGCCTTCACTCAAAGTTTGCTCCATTTTTAAATCTTTTTGCTGCAGGATTGCTGTTAAACCACCTCCACATCTTAACCTTAAAGACAGAGATCCCAATAAACCCACCTAGAGTTACAAGGTGTCTACTCTATTCCTGTCAACACTTCCACAGGCGTTACGCACACTATATCGGTAGGACGTACCGAAGCATTAGCCGACGATTGGTGGAACATCTTTGACGTTAAGGCAACAATTCCACCTACCTTTTCATTTTAACCATCAGCGGTACGTCCACGATTCCCGATTGGCAAAATGTTAAACATATCGCTCCGTTCAGCAATCGGAATGCCTTCAGGTACCACCAAAGCATTGAAACCTTTACCCCTAACACCTGCAATGCAGACGCACCTTTTAACATACCTACGATTTAGAAAGCTACACTGGTGTGCAAAAATTAAGGACGAAGAGGAGAAATTAGCTTAACAGCGGAACGAGCAGGCAGAACGTACCGAAAGACCACTCAGGAGATAAACTAGGGTCCGGTATAGTAGGGCATGCGTATATATGCAGCATGACGTAGGGGGGGGGGGTTGTCGAAAGGGTATAAAGCACACTAGCGGTGTACGCTCAGTAATTCGGTGAAAGCTATTGCCCGGTGTACATCGGTTTGAACGACGTCGAGTTGCTGCCACCGTGTGATATATACAACAGGTAATCCAGTAGACGACATATGGATGACTTTACCCGAGGTCGCGTCATTGGGAAATTGGAAGAAGGTCCAAGTGTGACTAGTGTGGCCGAGGAGTTTGGGATGGCTCACAGCATCGTTTCACGAGCTTGGAGAGCATTTCAAACGACAGGAACACCTGTCCGAGAGCTTAGCAGTGGTAATTATTCTTACGACACGGCAATAGGTATCACAAATGCTGTCTGCGTACGATAAATGAAATCATTAAAAGTTTGCAATTAAAACCAAATTTATTTACAAATTAAAATAATTTAAAAGCAAGAACTTTCGGGGCTCTCATGGCCCCATTATCTGGCTAAGTGTCGTAGGGATACAGAGTCAATCATTATAAAGTACAAGTACCCATCATTCATTTCGCCAGTTCGTCTCAAGGAGATGCCAGATAACAAAAGTTAAAGTTACAGTTAAAAAAAGGAACTACGTAGGTTCTTTAACATCTGGTTGTCCGGAGGGAGCGACCAGCAGTCTCCACTGACTCGGAACATAGGCCGGGAGGTCCCAGTTACTGCAGGAGTAACCAAATTTAATAATATAGAGGCTTTCAGTGAAAAAGTCAGTCCGTTTGCTAATAGTTGAGTTTAAGATTTTTGCGTTATTCCCATCAGGTACGTAACACTCTTGATTAACAACTGCTGTTAGGGCCGTGTTAGAGGATCCTGATCGGAGTGCATATTTGTGTTCAGTCAGACGAGTGTTTAATGTCCGAGGTGTTGATCCAATGTAGAACTAGTTGGTACCATTGTTTACCTGTTGAATCAATGGTATTTCCAATAGTAGGGGCAGATAAGACTAATCAAGTCATCATCGTGGACCGCTCTGACTACTTTGACAGAATGAACCAAGCCAAAACCTCGGTTCCACACCGGGTTCTCAAATCTGATCCTAATTCAGTCACAATCTCTGAATTGAGTAGGCTGAGAATTCAGGGTTTCTTCCAGCTTCCATTTCATCCAGAATGAAACTACCTGTTGGCACTAGAGTACCAGAGGGATGTGGAAAGATGAAAACCCACAAACCGGACAACACTTTTAGATTACTCGTTTCTGGTTATGCCAACCCGACTAGGTCCCTTGAGGCGTTGGCTTCATACTTAAAACCTTTAACCCTAAATTCCTTAGTTTCTATTTATAGCTCTAATCAGGCTTTAAACAGGATTAAAAACTTTGATTCACCCAGAACTGAACTGGTTTCATTATGGCTTCTTTGGACGTAGTCTCTCTCTTTCCGAATGTCCTTTTGGATATAGAGCATTCAACCATTGTTAATAGACTGCAAGAGGAAAAATTCAGCCCCCACCCCTTTGAAATTGAAGCTATACTTTCAGCCCTTAAATTAGTTTCTAAACGCTCCTACTTTAAATTTATGGAAAGTTTTTTCAACAGACAGAGGGCGCCACAATGAGGTCCCCTCTCTCCCCTGTTTTAGCCGAAATTTTATTACAGACCTTAGAGGATAATGTCTTACGGATATTTTCCGCATAAACCATTACTGCTTTTAAGATATGTTGATGATTTATTAATATTCTGGCCACACTCTTTGGCCCTTTTGGATAAATTTACTGAATGTCTTTCTTCACAACTTGCTACCATCAGGTTTACCAAGGAACTTGAGAGAGAAGGTAAATTGCCCTTCTTGGATTTTATGCTGATTCGAGATTTAAACTCTCACCAACTTCATTATTCTGTTTATCACAAACAGACCTTCTTTTGTTTCATCCCTCTGACCACAAACCGGCCGCACTCACTTTTTTTTTATTAAACAGGCGTTCACACATTCCTCTACCCGAAAAGCAAGAACTGATGAACTGGATAGTGTGTTAACTTTAGCCCGCTCTTTTGGGTTCTCGGACCAATTTTTCCGGTGATTATTACTTAACCACCAAAGATTAAACCTTACGACTTTGTCAATTACAACTACTCCAACCAAGTACATTGGCAAGATCAAATTTTACCCTCCAATTCTGTCTATTCTAAAGAAATCATGCAATAGACACAATCTTTCATTCGGTGTAACCAATAGGAATATTTTTTCGTTAATTAGAAATGATACAGATAAGGTATCACCATTGGTTAAACCTGGTGTTTATTGTACACCATTGATTCAACAGGTAAGCAATGGTACCAACTAGTTCTACATTGGATCAACACTTAGGACATTAAACATTCGTCTGGCTGAACACAATTATGCACTCCGATCAGGATCCTCTAACACGGCCCTAACAGCAGTTGTTAATCAAGAGGGTTACGTACCTGATTGGAATAACGTAAAAACCTTAAACTCAACTATTAACAAACGGACTGACTTTTTCGCTGAAAGCCTCTATATTATTAAATTTGGTGACTCCTGTTGTAACTGTGACCTCCCGGCCTATATTCCGAGTCAGTGGAGACTGCTGGTCGCTCCCTCCGGACAACCAGATGTTGAAGAACCTACGTAGTTCCTTTTTTTTAACTGTAACTTTAGTTATCTGGCATCTCCTTGAGACGAACTGGTGAAATGAATGATGGGTACTTGTACTTTACAATGATTGACTCTGCATTCCTACGACAGAGTCTGATGATGGGGCCATGAGAGCCCCGAAAGTTCTTGCTTTTAAATTATTTTATTTCGTAAATAATTTTTTTTTTTTTTGCGAACTTTTAATGATTTCCATTTATCGTACGCAGACAGCATTTGTGATACCTATTAGCAGTGGTCATCCACGAGCAACCATGGCGGCAGACGACCGGTATGTTTTCCTACAGGCGAGAAGAGACAGACAGCGAGACAAATCGCAAGGCACATGCGCAACAGACAACTGGATGTCCGTTATCATGTTTTACCGTGGTCAGGAGGCTACACAAAGGTGGTCTATTTGCACGACGACCAGTACAGTGTGCGCCATTAACGCCTGCTCATCGGAGACTGCGGTTTATGTGGTGCCAGGAACACAAGAACTGGACACATCAACAATGGGGTCGAGTTCTCTTTACGGATGAGAGCCGATTTAGTCTGACGAGCGATTCTGGACGTATACACATCTGGAGAGAGCAGGGAACACGCAATCACACCTCCAACATCATCGAAAGGGACCGGTTTGGAGGTGGCGGAGTTCTCGTTTGGGGCGGTATCATGCTTGGTAGCATTACTGACTTCCACATCTTCCAAGGAGGTTCAGTCACTGGTGTCCTCTATTGTACAGAGGTTCTCCTGCCTCACGTGCGTCTGTTTAGAGGTGCTGTGGGTTCTGAGTTCCTCTTCGTGGACAAGAACGCTACACCTCATCGTGCAGTGGCTGTCGCAGAGCTGTTGTAGAGTGAAGATATTCAACGCATGGATTGGCCCGCAAGGTCCCCGGACCTAAATCCAATCGAACACGTGTGGGACCTTCTCGGGAGATGCTTGGCGGCACGTCGCCAGCCACGATTCCCCAGCTGTGATTGGCGCTACAAGAGGAATGGGCCGCGATGCCTCAACAGCTCCTTGACAACCTCATCCTCAGTATGGACAGACGTTGTAAATCCTGCAACGCAGTCAGGGGTGATCATATCCCCTAATAAAAAAACTGGATTTTTTTCTTGGTAGCCGCCTGTCGCATAGACGTTTCTGTCCAGTTTTGCTCGAAGCTACCTTTTCCACAAAGTGCCTTTGTATCCTTTGGATTCCTTGTTTGAACGGTTTTGCTCACTTGCCCCATATTCTTACATCTTGGGGATCTTATGGTATGATTTGAGTCGATGTGGAGCACTTCTGCACGACGTTACATTCGAAAAACCGTCTCTTCCTTAATTTTTGCACGCCAGTGTGTATATGTCATTTTTCCAATTATCCCATCAGGGCTGCAGAATATGATCCAGGAACTTGCTGACTAGAGTAAAGAAGTGGGATTAAAAATGAACTTTCAGAAGACAAAAGTGATGTTCAATGATTTTACAAGAAATGAAGATTTATCGATTGATGGAGAAAAGCTTGAGATAACAGACACGTACGTTTATCATGGATAGCAGATATCAAGTGAGGGTTACATTGATGAAGAAATTAATCGGCGTACAAAACTTGCCTGGAGAGCTTTTGGAAGAAGCAGCATAATTTTCAAGAGCAATATGCCATTATGTCTTAAAAGAAAAGTGGTTGATCAATATACCCTTCCAGTGCTTACGTATGGTGCAGAGACGTGGACAGCTTAACTAACAAAGACTGCAGACAACTCAAAGAAGGACGGAGAGATGCATGGTTGATGTAACCAGGAAAGATAAGAGGAGTAACTCGTGGATTAGAAAAATGACAAGACATCATGATCAGAGTAAAATCCCTGAAATGGCAATGGGCTGGACATACTGTCAGAAGGACAGACCATCGAAATTTTAGGATGGATTCCAAGGGACAGGAAAAGACCCAGAAGAAGACCACATGGGAGATTGGTGAATGAAATTCGAAAGTATGCGGGAGTAACGTGGAGGAGACTGACACAAGACAGACCGTTGTGAAAGAGGCTTGGGCAGACCTTCGTCCAGCAGTGGATGGATAACACTGATCTGCAATTTTTCAACTTTTTTCTCTTGTTTTCAAATGAATAGGTGTATCCGAATGGATTTTTTTTGCTCACCTTCAAAATTCCGTATCACGTCAGTTTTTTTCACAAATGACGGAAATGTGAAAATTTAAGAAACCGTTATTTTTTAATGACATTGCTATATGGCTACGTTTGTAACGTGTGAAAATGTTCTCTGGAGGGGTGGAATGATTGCTTTTGAATATGTATTTATGTTTATCTATTCCTTAAACAAACATACCTAACATTCGCCACTGGGCTCCCCTTCAAACTTCCTCTTTTTGGATTGTCTTCGGTGTGCGTCAGTACAGTCTCTGTTCAACATCCAACAATAGTCTGCCATCATATGTACAGTCCACTTTCCTTGGTATCTCTTTTCCATCACTTTAATATCCTGATGGAAGCGCTCGCCATGTTCCTCCGAAAAATCACTAAGATTGTTAGGAAAGTAATCTAGATGAGCATGAAGAAAGTGAACTTTGACGCTCATGTTGCATCCAAGCAGTTCATAGCATTCCAGCATGTCCTCGACTAAAGTGGTGTAATTTGAAGCCTTCGTGTTCCTCAAAATGTTGTGTACCACATTTCTGAATGCAGTCCATGCTCGCAATTCGCACCCACTTATGGTTTCCTCGAATGTGTTGTCTGCCATTAATTTTCGTATTTGAGGGCCTATGAAAATGCCAGCTTTAATTTTTTCAGACGTGATTGATTGAAACTTACCACCAAGATACTGAAAGCATTTACTGTCCCTGCTTAAAGCTGTCACGAATTGCTTCATTAAGCCAAGTTTGATGTGTAAAGGTGGCAACAGTATTTTCGAGGAATCAACCAGTGGAAGTGAAACAATGCTTTTTTCGCCAGGTGTGAATGTACTTCTGACTGGACACTGCTGCCAAACCCAATGTTCCGTCCTTGCTCTGATGTCCCATGCACACAAAAAGCAAGGAAATTTGGTGTAGCCTGCTTGTTGGCCGAGCAATATTCTAATCACCTTGAAATCCCAGCACAAAGACCATTCATGAAACTGGTACTGCACACTTTCAAGCAGTAATTTAAGATTCTCGTATGTCTCTTTCAAAGTCACAGAATGTGATACTGGAATGGATGGATGGATGGATGTTAGTATTGTGTAATAAAACACCTTTTAAACTGGACTTGCTGGCATCTATGAACAACCTCCACTGTCCTGAATTGTAATTAATGTTGAAGTATTTCATGACTGCCGGAATGTCTCGACAATATACCAAACCGCCTTCCTCAGCAAAAAACGGAACCAATTCTACTTCTCGGTGTCTGTACCAGGAGAATCTCGTATTAGGACATAGAAAATTCTTTTCCTGAAGTCGTGATCCTAAAAGCTCTGCAGCGTCTTTAGGTAAATTCAGATCACGAACCAAATCATTCAGTTCATGCTGGATAAATGGCACTGAGGTTTCCATCCTCTATGTCCGGTTCGTACATCTCATCACTTGTGTCACCGTCTGAATCTGTGTCTGTTGGGGGCTTGATATTGGACGGAGATGGCACAGGGATGGATTCACTATGGGGCACTGGTCTTATGGCAGATGGGATATTGGGATACACAATGATACGCTTACTGGTTCTGGTATGGCCCAGGATATTCACTGTGCAGAAGTAGCAGTCATCACTGATTTTTTGGCTCACGCCACACCATGGTTACACCGAACGGCATTGAAGCCTTTTTTCCACTTTTCCAGTTCTTCAACCCCTCCACACATGCAACGGCACACATTGTGAGGAGACCAAACTTTGTCCTGATCTGCTAGTTTAATGCCGAAGTATTGAAAATAAGAATTTTTCACTAAAGGCGTAATATTTTGCCTCTGTTTTTTTCCTGTCGTATAACAGCCACATATGTCGCAAAATATGTCTGGATGATTTACACAACCACGTGAAGCCATTGCACACGCCACAAAGAAACAACCGAACGGGACCAATCCCTTCTTTGCACTGACTAGTGCAACACGATCTGCCCCGAATGGCGCCACATGTGACCAATAGAAAGAAGAGAGCAGTGGCGTGAGGTATGATTCATACTGCCGTGCCAAGATAACATTCTCTCATGTTCCGCCTTTGTGAGTGGCGCAAATCGTGACGTCATACAGATAAAACAGTTGCATTTCCATTATCAGCTATATATATTTATGTTTATCTATTCCTTAAGCAATCATTCCGCCCTCAAGAGAACATTTTCAGAAGTTACAAACGTTGCCATATAACAATGTCATTAAAAAATAACGTTTTTCTAAATTTTCACATTTCCGTCATTTGTGAAAAAACTTGACGTGATACGGAATTTTGAAGGTCATTTTCGGAATCTGCGCAAGAAATCCATTCAGATACATCTATTCATTTCAAAACAACAAAACCTTGCATATTAGTGTAATGGTTGACGATGATATCCGCTCATGCAATAAGGTGGTTCACTCTCTCGCACGCACGCGCGCGCACGCACACACCACACACACACACACACACACACACACACACACACAAGAAGTGGAAATGTTTAGCTCCCTTCACACCAGGAGTTGATTTCGTTTTCTTTTAGCAGTAGTAACATTTGCTAGCGGCCTTATTATTTTTCCAGCAAATTGCATTAACTACTAGCAAAAGTTTATTAAAATTATACAAAATAAACTAACATGTCCTCCATTTGTCAATCATGATTTCTTCCAACTTTTTCTTTTTTTTTTTTACGCTTTCCAACCGTAGGTTGAAGAAGCGTATATGCTCCAGCTTTGTCCGTCCGCACGATAACTTGCGTAAAAATGGTTCCATTTCAATGAAATTTTAGTACGTGGTAGAGAACCACTGGGAACGAACCCTATTGAAAATAAAAGAAATGGTTTCAAAGATCACGACACAGGAGCAGGATCCATTCCATTGCCTTTAGAGTCATAACTTGACTAAAAATGCTACTATTGCGACCAAATTTTAGTATGTTGTTCCGTAAGTATACTGAACCTGTTCTGTTGAATATCATGGAAATGGCGTCAAAGGTCCTGACCTTTGACGCCATTTCACACAGGAACGAGATTTATTCCACAGCCATTATCCTCATAACGTGAGTAATAACTTGAGTAATGATTTCTGGTACGTAAAAAGCGTATCATAATCAATGCATTGCATGATTTAACTAACCTGTTACACAGTTTTTTCCTCAACTGATTTTAAGTTTAATACATACATACAAATCACTAAGCTGTTCTGTTAGATTCAGAGGTTAGCTCGAAAAAAGAAATACAAGCTTCCAGATATTTTTACCTATTGTTGTCGTATCAAACTTCGCCATTTACAGCGATCTTGACATACAACTCGTGCCTCACTGATATTCATTACACGCCGTACACAAGGTCTTTTATACTTCATACTCATAATCTTTTTCAACATGGCCAAACCACCGAAGCATATTGGTCTCCACCTTGCTAACAACATTTTGCTTTACATCACACAACTGCAATACATCTTCATTCCTCACACAATCAGATCGTGTCTTGCCACAAACCCCACGTAAGTAACGCATTTCTCCAGCACACAAACGACTCCTATGTTTCTTCTGCAGTACCCAGGTTTCACTGCCATACATCAGAGTAGGAACAATTGCCGTTTCATACACAGCCATGCGGGACTCTCTAGAGAACCCATCATTTCTGTAAAAACCTCCCAGAGCAGCTATGACTTTCAAAGAAGAATTCACTCGCCTACTGATTTCACCATCCAACTTGTTCTCTCTGTCAAACATGCTTCCTAAATACGCAAACTCACTCACCTGGTCAATCGCAGTGCCATTTATACTTACATTACATTCAGTGCTACACATTCCTCTCTCAAACACCATAACTTTGGTTTTTCCCTTATTTATACTCAGTTTGAATTTCATGCAAACTTCGTGCATCCGAGTCAACATACTCTGCAACTCACTTTTGCTCTCTGCCAACAAGACAGTGTCATCAGCATACAGCAATCTGCACACACGGATATCACCAAGACATAAACCTCTATTATCTATTTTGGCCTCACGCATGCATGCGTCCATAAATATATTAAACAGCCATGGTGACATTACACAACCTTGTCTAACTCCTGCACCAATGGAAAACCATTTTGATAAAACACCATTCACTCGTACACAAGCTCTACTACCAGCATACATGGCTTTTACACTATTAAGTAGATTCCCAGTAACACCATATTCATTCAATACCTTCCACAAAAGTGTCCTATTCACTCGGTCGTAAGCTTTCTCTAAATCTATGAAGGCAGTAAAAACTTTCTTCCCAACAGTCAGATACTTTTCAATCATCATGCGTAATCCAAAAATCTGGTTAGTGCAGCCTTTACCAGGCATAAAACCACTCTGAACATCCCACACTTTCTCTGATGTAAGACCCCGTACTTTTTCAATAACAACCTTACCAAACACTTTCCCTGGCACACTCAGTAGGCTAATACCACGATAGTTCTTGCATTTAGTCTGATCACCTTTTCCCTTATGCAAGGGAACAATGATAGCATCCTTCCAATCCCCGAGGGACCATTCCCAACTCCCAGCACAATTGGCTAATTTCAGTTAACCAGTCAATTATAGAGTCACCACCATACTTCAACATCTCTGCAGTTATACCCATCAACTCCTGGAGCCTTACCATTCTGAAGAGATTTTATTGCTTTACACACTTCTCTTGAGATCCCTCCTGTGCTTTCATCCCTCATTGTGACATCATCTGCATCTGTCTCGATCATTCTTGCTCTCCTGATCTAATAACTCACAGAAGTATTCGCCCCATCTGTCACTTAACTCATTGGGCTCCCATATCATTTCCCCAATCTCATTCTTCACACAACTTACAACTTTGTTTCCCCTATTTTTCCTGAGTCTCATGTACTTCCAGAAGGACTTTCTATCTTTCCAAAAAGCCAGTTCATTCCTTTCCACTTTCTCTTTACTATCTTTTGCCTTACTGTGGCGAACCAGCTTAGCAGCTTCACTCTTCTTACAGCGATATACATCCACAGAGACTCTACCTTGCAAACATCCCCAAATAGGCTTCCTTCTTTTTCTTTACTGCCTCATCAATATCACTATTCCACCAAGCATCACCTCTATTGTTATCCACTATTGTGGTGACACAGACCTCTTTAGCAGCGGTAAAAACACAGTTCTTAAAACATTCCCACTTCTTTTCTACATCCCTCTCACAAGATTTCAGATCCTTCAGTCGTTCTCTGAGTAAGTCAGAATACCGCTGATTATCTTCAAGGAGCCTATCAACCTTTATTCTTTCTATCCTGGGTCTCTTCCTATTCCTTTTCCTCCAACCAACATTAAGTTTCACTCGTGACACTATCAAGTAATGATCAGAACCAACATCCGCACCTCTCATCACACGGGTGTCAACAACTAAGTGTTTCAAACGATGATCGTAAACAACAAAATCTATCACTCTCTTTGACCAAGAGTAAGATTTTCCCAAGTATATGTGTGGATATACTTGTGGTTGAAAAATGTATTAGATACACACAAATCATTCTTAATGCAGAGTTCAATTAATCTTTAACCATTATCATTTACACAAGGATCATTAAACTTACCCAGAACATTGTTAGAAATTGCATTCTACACACCTACTCTAGCATTGAAATCCCCTGCTATTATAACTTTTTCTTTAGCACCAAACTGGCTCAAAACAGCTTTTAGCTCATTCCAGAAATCTTCTTTCTCATCAGAAGGTTCCGAGTCACAAGGAACATACACTACAACAATTACAATTCTCTGAAGTTTCACTTTCAAACGAATCCAGAGAACTCTCTCACTTATGCAACTATAGTGAATCAAGTTGTTGTTCATCTTTTCACTTAAAATCACACCTACACCAGCCTGTCCTCTCATATTATCCAATACTCCAGACCACACACTCACCGTGCGATTCACTTCTATTCCAATTTCCTTCTTTTTGGTTTTAGTTACACACAGCACATCCAGTCTATACTTACTCATCTCCTCAATCACCTCATTCATCATGCCATTTATACCTCTAGTCTTCCATACACCAATCTTACATTCATTCAGCCGAGATCGCTTTCTCACACGCCGTTTAGAAAGTCCAGGTCGATTCCGTGGTGGACCGTCCTTCTCAAGTGTGGTAGGTTCACCATATCCCACACTTGAGTCATTCTTAATATTTCTTTTTGTCTTTTTAATCAGGTAAGTACATCAGTGTGGGGGATTACTCCACAGCTGACGGTTCCAGTTGGTCATTCAACCTAAGGATTCTGAAACAAAACCCAGTGAGTTGGGGTCTTTTCGCCAATGTCACACAGAACTAGCTTGCACCTCTCCAAGATTTACAGAGGCCCTAGTTGCTGTTGTGTGTGCCATTGTTACCATGGAGCGCCCCGAGGAGGCAAACCCATCGCTCACTACGACCGCCCGCAAATTTAAAAAATGTTAAAAAACATTTCATTAATTAAAATTTTTATTTTATAGAAAGTGAGGAGTTTTATATAATTAACTGGCCGGAATGCCTTTCCCCGCCAACTAGCAAGGGTGCAGTAGTATGGATTCTTGTGATTGGCTGGTGCTAATGTATGGTTTCTTGTGACTGGCTGGTGCTAATGTATGGTTTCTTGTGATTGGCTGGTGCCAATGTATGGTTTCTTGGGATTGGCTGGTGCCAATGTATGGTTTCTTGGGATTGGCTGGTGCTAATGTATGGTTTCTTGTGATTGGCTGGTGCTGATGTAGTTTTGAGAAAAGACTTTCTCGGCGTGGGAAAAATCATTAATCCTCATTCTCGCGTTCACTATCTGCTCGTACGAGGTTACTTTGCAAGATGCCTTTGAGAATGAAGAGAACAATGAGACGAACTTACAAGGAGGCGAACGGCATTTAAGAAAAGCGTTACTTTTGAGAACCCGAATTTATTTTTTTATTGGAGGTTTAACGACAACCGTGAGCAACTCAATGGGCTATAATTAGTCGCCCGTCCCTAATTTAGGGTCACTGGCTACAGGGAAGGGAGAGAGCCAGTGCCTAATGACAAAAATCCATGCCTCACGGGATTCGAACCCAGACCCATCTCGGACAAAAAGTCAGAGGCCATCGCTTAGACCACTGCGGCTTATTATTTTTGCAGGTAATTTGATTCATGAAAATTAATTAGGGATTTAGGAATTTTAATCTAAAACGATTACTGCTCGGAAGAAGTTAAGTCGCTGCGGAGTCGAGCGCGCGCATCTTAGACGGAACATTGCCGTTGGGTCAGATGCCTTCGAGTTGCTAGTTCCAGGCGCTCCAACTCTGCGCGGGTCGCTACAGCCTAAGTTCTAGCAGAAGAACAGGCTTATATCCCCGGCGGGACACGATTTACTTGTGGAACTCCAGGTGTGGTGTTCTCCCGTTCCAGGACTCTCAGAGACAATGTAAAAACTGTCAGATGTGGGCACCACCTCTACACAGGTTTTAGTACTTCTTGTTCTAAGTGCGGCGAGGCCGACAATGCTACAAGACTGCCTTGCTGCTACGAGTTTCAAATGTGATTTATGTTCCGGCCTCCATACCGCTTTAGATAAAAGTTGTCCCTATTCCTTCAAGAAAAGAGGATACTAGACATTATGGAAACTTCACATAAGTTACAGTCAGGCTTGTGTTTCACGGAGACAGGGTGGTCAAGATTCCTATGCAGCGACGGCACAGGCAAATACTCCTTGCACATGCTCATCAGTCTGGCCTCTGCTATTGGACACTTATCAAGTTGAACAGCTGCTTGAACTCCTTGACAGCTCTTCTCATGGGCGATCCGTTGCCTGCCTGAAATCCCGACATAGTTTGTGACGTTTTGGTGGGATTAGTCCGAGAGTCATGGCCTGGAGTCGCTAGGATAAAAATAACGTAAATGTAAAGTTAAATTAATAGTGTTTATAATTCGAGAAATTTTTTTTTTTTTTTTATATACAGGTGGAAATTCTAAATACTTTATTTAGAATATTTGTAGTCTCTCACGTGCTGAGGTCACAAATAATGATTGCATAAATTGTTCATTATGTGTTATTTGTAAAAGAAATTGTTGTATATTTCAGTTATATAATGTTCGAATTTATTAAATTGTGAGTTATTATTAAGGATTTGATGTGTGGAAAATACTTATATGCAAAAATGTACCGGAGCTAACGCCACTCGTAGTGGAGTGGCTTGATTGGAGCTCAGGGTCTCTTGGCGCTATAAATTGGTGATCTTTATTTCTCGCTTACTAGATTTTTTGGGGGGAGGGGGGGGGTATTGTTTGCACATTTGCTCTGCGTGTGGCACGCAGGTGCAGTTTTAATTTTTCCTTGGAAAACCATGGCTTCAAGTGGTGAAGCGGGACAGTCGAAAATCTGCCGGAAGGGAATTTCTATGGCTAAACTTCTTTGGAGATTAATTGCTATCTCTTTCAAGTTTTCTCTTGAGAATGCAAGTCTTTTCTTGATGCCCTTCCATGCCGTACGAGCTCAGAGTTTCTGCTTAAGTGTTCCTGGGTGTCGGAAGCAGCAAAAGTTTCAGTCACATCTTTTTTATGCCGAGAGAGTATGAAATTTCCGTCCAATAATGTCTGAGAGTTATGAGTGGTGATTTTTGCACTAAAACTGTTGAATTATATAAAAAGTTCTAGAAGAGTAATTTGTGTATGATTTGTTTATTTGCCATTGTAAATTTATTTGAATCTCTCTACTGCACATTACGTACTAGTCGTGGGTTCAAACCCAGAGAGAGACAGAGATTACCGAGATAGTAGCTGGGCAAAGTAAATTCTGGTGGGGAAGTAATGGCTAGGAGCGTTGCACGTTGCCTGCCGCAGAGGGACTGTCTGAAACCCCGACATAGTCCGTTGCCTGCGGTAGAGGGCCTTGTCTGAAACCCCGTGGAAGAGACAATGGACCAGTCTGCCAGGGCAGATTCCATTCTTCCAGATCAGGAAACTCACTCGGAAGACCGAATGATTTTTTAAGGTTCGGTCGCCACATTCTCGGAATCGGTGGTCGAATTGGTAAAACGCAATCATGTCCAAAATCACATGGGCACAAACGTTTTCTACCCGCTTAGCATTGACACTCACCTAAAGGTCAATTTGCAAAGACGGCAAATTCCTCTACAGTCTGTGCTCCAAGAAATTAAAGGCTTCCACAGCCTAGTGGACCAGTTGATTCTCCATGAGTATCTGGTTTTTAGTTTAGTGGAACGCTCAATTCACTGCGCGCAAAGAAATCGTATTTCACCGATGGCTCCATTTTCGCAAGATCAACGATTTTAACTATACAGGAAACCTGGCTTTCGCCGAATATCCGTTTTGTCACTTCCTGGCTTGAAGGTTTACCACAGCAACCGACCGGGAGAGAGGGAGGTGGAATACTTACGGCCATCAGGTCGGACCTCCCTTCGAGACTGGTGGAGAAATTTTACTCGGCATCGAATGAACAGTTTATGGTGACTTCTACTTCGATGAGAAATCCTCGTGTCATTAACGTCTATGTTCCATCTCCTCCCCTTTCCGGTTTGCTTCCTCGACCAGAATAAATGCTCTTTCGCGGTTGGAGACTTCAATGTCCATCACTCCAGCTGGAGTTCAGCCGTTCCGAGTAGAGAAAGCGATTTGTTTGTAGATTGGCGACCTCCACGGCAAATTTGTCTGCTGAATGATGGGACAAGTACTTTTCGTCGGGGTTCGTGCCATTCGGCTATGGATCTTTCCCTGTGTTCGCCTCATCTGGAGTATCTTGCTCTTATTCGGTTGACCTGGAGCTCTAAGGCAGTACCCACCCCATGTATGGGGTATAAAACAAGTTTACATCGTTTGCAAATAGATGGCGTAACTTGCACAGATTTCATGTAATTGCGAAGGACAACACGTGTATAAAAGTCCTTGCAACAAGCTTTGGTAATTAGTAGAGGATAGTTCGTTGGAGTGGGAACATTATTCTCAGTGCATTGAAAATGTCGAATTTAGAAAGTAATGCAGCAAAGCGGGACGTTTTGCTGCATTACTTTATTTTTAAGAAAACAGCTGTTGAAAGTCACCGTTTTGCTTGTGGAAACTTATGGTGAACATGCTCTAGCTGAAAGCATGAGTAGACAGAGGTTCCCGACAATTCAAAGGGAATGATTTCGACATAGAAGACAAAGAACGTGAAGGTGCACCAAAAATATTTGAAGATGCTGCTTTGGAAGCATTACTGGATGAAGATCCGTGCCAAACAGAAACAGAGTTAGCAATGGCATTACATGTTACCCAGCAATGCATTTCTCAATGTCTACATGCAATGGGAATGGTTCAAAAGCAAGGAAATTGGGTCCCACATGAATTGAGAGAATGAGGCATTGCAAAGAGCATAACCCTGTGAATTGCTCCTGCAAAGACAAGAAAATCATTACGGAAGATGAAAAAATGGATTCATTACGATACTCCGAAACGACCAAAAGCATGGGTACTTCCAGGTATATCAACACCAAAGCAGAATATTCATGGCACTAAAGTTATGCTGTGTATCTGGTGAGATCAGAAAGGTGGGATGTATTATGAGCTGCTGCAACTGCACCAGAGCATCAATGCTGAACGTTAACAAATCTATTTGGACCGTGCATTCAGAGCGAAACATCAGGAATATGCGAAAAGACATGACAAGGTTGTTCTCCAGCACGACAACGCCGGACCTCATGTAGTGATACGGGTCAAGGAAACTGTAGAAGCACTTGGATGGGATGTGCTACCCCACCCGCCGTATTCACCAGCATCACACCATCAGATTACCATTTGTTTCAATCCCTGCAGAGCGCCTTTTCTGGAGAGCGGTTCCGTTTTTATGAGGAGATCCAAAATTTGCTTGATAACTGGATTGCTTCCAAACAAGCGGACTTCTATCGCGGAATCCACTTATTGCCTGAGAAGTGGAGAAAGGTATATTGCAAAGATAAATGTTTTGAATAAAATAATCGTTATCTGTCTATAACAAACTATTACCTTTTTCAACCAAAAAAACACGATGCTGCGTAAACTTATTTGTACACCCAGTAGTTTGCACGTGGACTGCTCCGGGTGTGTTTGGGTGTTCTTTTCCACTTCAGCCAGATCCTCCGTTACCGGGTAGACGGCTTGGCAGTCCATTCAAAAGCTTCTCCGAGCAGACTCCCTTCTCTGAACGGGGTTCCCGAATATTGGACCAGATCTCCCGGATTGTAATAGTCTTGACGCCCTGCAGGAAAGCACTGACGTTGGTCTCCTTGGTGGAACGGTGAGTGTGCTGGGCTCTTTCAAACGAAAAGAAAACTACTTCGGTTAACCAAATCGTTCGGCAGTCTCGAAACTTCGTTGTCCTATCGGCAGGGGGAGAAACAACTTCGCCAACTTCTCACACTTACGCGCAGAGCCTACTGAACAGCTCAGTGCTTTCGAACTACGGAAAGGGATCAGTGTTTTGCGCCGTCTCAAATCCTTTGATAGCCCTGCTCCCGACCACTGTCTCATCCAAATTCACGACTCCCTGACTGCAGATCCACACAAACAGGAAACAACTTTAGGAAAGTACGTATTTTACTTCAGCTTCTCAATGCTTGGAGCACTCCTCCTTCGATAGCGTCGAGGGCTCCCCGGGAATGGAAAGCGCATTTTTCTCCTCGGGAAGTAGCGCAAGCCATTGCAGGTTCTCCGCGGCACCCATGAGCTCGTGAGTCGGATTTGGCAGCAGGACCCCCGATGTTTTTAATGTCATCTGGCGCACCCCCTCCCGGATGGAGGGACTCCTAGGTGATTCCAATCAAGAAGCCATAAAAAAAACTGCGGTTGAACTCTTCGTATCGTCCTATTACTCACTCTTCCGTAATCGTAAAATCATGGAGAAAGTTATGGTTTCCCCATCTCACGGAATTTATCCTCTCCCATCCTCAGCTCTACAAAACATCAATTTTCGTTTTTACCGGGACGGTGTACCTCGGCTTGCCTGCTGGCTATCTAGCACCACCTTTTGGTGGATCACGCTCCTCGAAATTTTGTGTATTTTGTGTCTTTGTATCTGAAATCTGCCTACGACTATCTACCATCCAGCTTTGTTGTCCAAACCTCGTGACAGTTTGACTTCAGGGCCGTTTGCTACGTTGGATGGCTAATTTACTCCAGAATCGGAGCTTCAGTGTTAGTTGACTTGGGTTTTTCTTTTTTTTTTTGGGGGGGGGGGGGTGATAGGAGGTTTAAAGACCACCGTGAGCAACTCAATGGGCTATAAGCAGTCGCCCGTCCCTAATTTAGGGCCTCTTGTTCCAGGGAAAGGGGAGAGAGCCAGTGCAGTAAGGCAAATACAACATACATGCCCCACCGGGATTCAAACCCGGACACCCTTTCGGACTAGTGATCAGAGGCCATTGCTTAGACCACTGCGCCACCTGGGCGGCGACGTGGTTCTTTCACCGCTGAGTTTAGTCAGTCCCGAAGTGTTCCTCAGGGCTGCTCTTCATCTCCCATCCTGTTCAACTTGTACATCGACGTTGTAACGACCTGCTGTCACCGTTTCTGTCCACAAGTTTCTCTATGCGGACGATATCTTCAATAATATTTTATTATCCCAAAAGGAAGGCGGCCCTCAGATACATGTAATCTACGTTGCAGTGAGCCACTGCCTGGGATTTACCCTAGTCTCAAACGAAAATTGTGGAGATTGATTTCTCCCGGAAACGTCGGCTTCCCGTTACTCCGTTGAGGCTAGGTCCTTCCACAGTGGCCTGGAAGTCATCCATTAACGACCACGATTCTAAAATCTGGTAACACTCTAAATAACCATAACTCCCAAAACTGTCTGCTCTTTCGCTTCATTGTTAAATAACAATGGTGATTGGCGATGAACCTGCTAATCCCTCATAGGTCGTCCAGATTTAAAGAACAGGTAAGGATAAGAAATCTGACTCATTCTACACAGGCGTTCCGGGTTGCTATGGTAGTTTGTACGTACGTGCGTTTTGGGCGTTGAAGGGTTAAGATACTTTGTTACTGGTTCAACTCTTCCCTAACGTGGTCTACTCATCTCTCCCACGTGAAGCAGTTGGTCTTCCGCTCTTTATCAGCCTTGAAAGCCATTTGGCATTGGACCGAGGGGAGGGGGTCTTCGCCTTCCAACTTCTCTGGCTTTTGCAATCTTGGCGATTTGTCCGATTTTGGAACACGCGGCTCCTGTTTTGTACGCTTCTCCCAACTACCTATTTGATTCTCTTTACGTCCTCCTTAATCAAACGTTCCGATTGGCACTTCATCTCCCTCGTTCGATTCTTGTTGCTGCCTTACGGGCCGAATACAGAGCAGGGACGTCAACGGGGTGCGAAGGTACGCTTGAGCTTACCCTGAAATTTGTCTTGCCCCGCCCAGCCCACCCACTTCAAAATGTGCCACTTTTCGGTATGTTTAACTTTAAAATATAATGTGCATTTTGCCAAGTATAAGTCTTGTTTTATTTCATGTAACCCTATGTATTTCCCTCCTAGGATGTGAGTCGTTTACATCTCCATAGAAAGGTAATTAAAATATCATCCACAAGGGCCATGAAAATGCAATTGTTCTTTATTCTTCGAAGTCCTTAGAAGAATGGAGGAGAGGAGAGTGGAAATTACCAATTGCTCTACTGTTTTAGTTTCTATTAGGTGCTTGAATTAATTCCCGCTGTTGCCCAATGGAGCGCAGCAGTGGTGCACTGTGACCCGCGCCACACGTGACCTCCTTTGCACTCGCACGTACCGTCCGTAGTTTGAGCGAAGCAGTGTGTGACACGCGACCGGAGGGTACAGAACACGAGTTTGTATCGCATTCAGGATGTCGAGTTTCGTACCAAAAAATGAGCATTTGCGGAAAGTATTACTCTTCTGCTTTCATCTCAAGAAATCTGCAGCGGAAAGTCATCGTTTGCTAGAGCAGGTCTATGGGGAACATGCCCTATCGGAAACAATATGCACAGAGTGGTTCCGACGCTTCAAAGCCAACGAATATTACGTGAAGGACAAGGAACGCCCTGGGTTTCCGAAAAAGTTTGAAGATGACGCATTGGAGGCCTTATTGGACGAGGATTCATGTCAGACGCTCCATGAGCTGTTTGAAACACTACGGATCAATGAGTCAACGGCTAGAAAATCTTTAAAGGCAATGGGAATGATCCAGAAGCTCGGAAACTGGATCCCACATGGCAAGGTTATTCTTCTCCACGACAACGCTAGACCTCATGTCGCCAAATCCGTGAAGGAACTCTTGGAGTCCCTTTGCTGGGACTTCTTACCCCACCCGCCTTATTAGCTGACATTGCTCCCTGGGACTTCCCTTCGTTCCGGTCGCTACAACATGCCCTGTCAAAGCAGCACTTCCTTTCTGTCGCTGATATCCAAAAATGGCTCGATGAATGGTTCGCCTCGAAAGAACATGCATTTTCCCCACCGCGGAATCCATTTGTTTGTTACCCTAACGGTGGGAAAGGATCGTAGCTGCCAACGAACACTACTTTGAATAGACTATCCTGTACCGTTCTGTGGCAACAGACAGGTGTTTGAGTGGCAGAAAACAGCGGGAATGAATTCAAGCACCTAATAAATATGGTATTCGAACACGAAAAATAAAGTCTAAAGTTACACTAGTACTCTTAAGAGATTTTCATTTATTTATTTATTTTTCGTCAAAAAAATCTATCTTTTTTCCTGTTTTTTTTTTTACGTTACTTCATCATTTCAGGTTTTAAAAATTATATGTACCAGATTTAAAGTCGAAATTCGCAAAATCGGCCAAGTTATAAACTATTATTGTCCAGTGGGGTCACAGAAATGGTTTCAACTGGCGCAAAGCCGAAGCTGAGAAAACTCCGGAAGAATTCAATCACGAACCGCCACTTCATAAAAATGTCGAAAATGCTATAAAGCCGATTTACAACGATTTGTCATCAAGAGAGTTGCTAGAAAGATGTTTGGGGTGCGATGATCAAAACAACAACGAAAATTTCAATTCTACTGTTTGGCGGTTCGCGCCAAAACATTCATTGTGGCTCAAAACCATCGAAATGGCAGCTTATGTAGCAGTAGGCATTTTTAATGAAGGTTTTTCCGCAGTCTTTAAAATGATGACAACGATAGGAATCGTTGTTGGCGAGCAAACAAAGATGTTTGCCAACGCGCGGGACCAACAGCGCCTGCAGAGGTCGTCGGGACGCAGCCTCGATGCTTCAAAAGAGGCTCGTACAAGGCGTGGGAGTGAGTAAATGTATGTACACGAGTTCTACGAAGCAAAGGAAGGAACACTGTATGGCCCTGAAATAGCAGAAAAATAGTGTAAGTACTGGCTGGATATGCCTCCGTAAACTGTACTTGAAACTTTTAATGAGTTTTTCTCGAAAAATCATTGCAACAATTTGCGAAAAAGCTATTTCAAAAACTATTGGATCGATCGACTTCAAATGTAAAACTGCATGTTCAGCAAACTTTTTATCGTTTGATGAACCAGAAACGCGATACGTTATGTATGTTTTTTTTAATAGCGAAAAACTTTGTCAATCATTTTATCTAAATTGATAATTTGAGTTTAACAAGTCACCATTTCCTCAAATATGCATTTTTTCTGGTTCATTAAACGATAACTACTTGTGTATAGAGTAAATCGCAGTTCGGGTTTTGTTTGTTTCAGATCACCTGGAGTGGAGAAATCTGTTACAGAGATTTTATACAGGGATTGAGGATTTCATATGAAATCTCAAAATGCAACTTTTATTCCATCTCGTGCTCCACTTCCTTAGTCTCCACAAAGCGTGAGAAATTCCTCAGAGTCAATTCCCCATTAGACACCGAATGCACGGTTATTTACTAAGACGACATTTTTTCTATTCGTAGTATTTCCACTTTGTATGTTGAATGGAGATTAACTCTATCGCGCCTCTTTTGACCCTTTTCACGTTTCAATTCAATGGTGCCGACTAATGCACTAGCTTTCACATTTTACTTTGAGGCTTAAGATTTACCGAAAGCGGTGTGGTTCTTTCTCTCGGGGAACATTAGGATATGCTTAAGGGCATTTTTTGGAGACAAGGGAAGGAGGCGAAAAGGAGCTGTCTCTAGGTTTAGATAGCAAGCGGTGACTAAAATTACGACGAGGTGATTGACCCAGGCGAGGCCGGGAAGGTCTTAGGTTGACCGGGAGGTCGGGGGATTTCACGACAGCGCTAGAGATGTTCGAAAGCGGGAGAGTCAGAAAATAAAGCACAGCTAACGGACAACCTTTGCAGGCAATTAAACGAAGAAAAAAATAAAAGTTTTTTAGACATATTAACGAATCGCAAGAACTATTTGCATACAATTTTACTATCATCTTCAACTATATAAGACTTAGCAACTCAACCACGCAATGTTTATGAAGTTAACAACAAGAATTAAAAGATAGCAACGAACTTGATAATAAATCACGCCAACCAGCAACCGCGAATCTTCGCGCAATGTCATATTCTAGGGGGATTTACGGGCGTGATTCTTCATGAAACTAAATTGTTTTATAAATACCTGAAACGATAATAAATAGATGTATCTACTTTGGAATCAATTGATTGCATAGTTTCGTCAATAAACACACACAAAAAAAAAGCTGTAAATTTTAGCGTAAAAAATGAGAATCCCCCTTACGATTGCCTCGGGATAGTGAAAGTGAAGAAAAAAGCTGCCGACTGCATTGTAGTAGAGGAGTGCAAGGCAAAGTCGCTGGCTCGAAGGAAGTTGAGAAGGGGGAGGGCATTGTGTCTGCGTGGCACCACGTTATAATTAGATTTAGATAAACAAAACGGTAGATTGGAGGCAAGTGCAGGATGCTACAGAGCTCATTGTAACGCCCAGTGTCGTCTGCAATTTATAGAAACAGTTTAAAGACACCAGATCCATATAGAGAAGGCGTGGACAAGGTCGTCCAAGATCCACGACGGCCAATGAAGATCATTATTTGGAACTTTCAGCGAGGCGCCAAAGGACTAATACAGCTGCACAGCTATCTCGTGAGCTGCATGCCGCCAATGGAACCCGAGTTTCAAGGGTTACTGTTTCCCGAAGGCTTCATGAGAGAGGACGTTTTGCCAGAAGACTCGCTGTTTGCGTCTCGCTGATTTCAGCACACAAGAGAGCGCGTTTAGCATTGTGCAGACATCATCAGCCTTGGACCAGACTTCAGTGGGGTAACGTTCTCTTCACAGATGAGTCGCGATTCAGCCTGGACACTGATTCTCGAGGCATCTTCATCTGGAGAGAACCTGGGACCAGATACCTTTCTTCCAACATCCGAGAAAGGGACCGCTATGGCAGCGGAGGTGTCATGGTCTGGGCAGGCATGTTGGACGGCCGAACACATCTCTATGTGTTCGACAGATACTTACTGACTGCTGAGAGTTATAAGGATGAGATCTTACAGCCCTATGTTCGACTTTTCAGGGGCACAGTTGGCCCTCTGTTCCTTTTTATGGACAATGCTCGTCCACATAGGGCTCACCTGGCCGACGATCATCTTGAAAGTGAGGATATTTGCCGGATGGATTGGCCAGCCAGATCGCTAGACCTAAAGACTATCGAACATGTCTGGGAGGCTCTTGGCAGGGCAATTGATGCTCGCCATCCCCTTCCAAGAACCATTAAGGAGCTGAAAATTGCGTTGCTGCAGGAGTGGGACCGACTGCCATATGGACTTAACAGCCTCGTTTCCAGTATGACGTCGCGCTGTGAGAGCTGTATGACTGAGAGGGGATCATACCCCATATTAGTAGTTTTATGTTCGATCTGGCAACGTGCATTTTGGATATTTCTGCGCTGCCGAGCTTTACTGGCGATCATGAGCGCGCATCCTGACTGTTGCATGGTATAATCTTTTCTTATATAACTGTATCCATACCAAATTTCGTTAAAATGTCTCCATTTGTTTTTCAGAAATTCGACAATGTGCAAATTCTCGCAATTTTCAACATCAGTATGTGTATGCAGGAATTCCTTTGTAGCCGGTAGTAAAAGGCTTTAAAGCCGCCCGGTGGCGCAGCGGTTTAAGCGATAGCTTATGATCCTTCGCCCAACAGATTGGCCCGGGTTCGAATCCCGGTAAGGCATTTATGTCTGTGCTTGCCTTTCGGCAGTGGCTCTGTTATTCGCAAATCTGGCATACTGTACCGCATATTTGTTATGTACTTTGACGATTTCAATGTATTGCATAATATTCTTACCCTGTGACGCACAATACTGTATTTGTCCGAATTCGAGATGTGTTACCCACGACCAATGTATGAATTTATATGAATGACCAATGTATGAACCAATGTATGAACGCACACAACTGAAATTCATACATTGGTCGTGGGTAACACATCTCGAATTCGGCGTTACCTGGGATCAATAAATAAAAATAAACCTTCAATCAAAAATCCGTTTTTTTAGTGTTTTGTAAAAAAAAAAAAACAAGTTTGCCCCACCAAAACTAATGCTCGTCCACCCGTCTCCCGTCCCGATTTCAAAGTCCAGCGACGTTCATGATACGGAGTGGGCGATATTAGGTCTCGCTTTCGCCTGTTGATTATTAGGCTCCTGTGTAGACATCTCTTGTCGGGGAATTAGTCAACAATTTCTGGCTTACTTTCGGAGACAGAGGCTTTACAGTTCTACGCTTTGGGGACAAATGGATTACTATTAGGTGCTCTTAGGGGGGGGGGGGGGTGTATATATATATATACCTAAGAGCAGAGTCAAAGACTAAATTTAACACCTAACAAATTTTAAACTAAATTTGCAAAAAAATAAAAAAAAACTACCTGAAGATCATGACGCGCAACGCAGCAGTTATGAATAATTCAGAACTCACACACTACCAAGTATAGACTGTAAAAAATAAAAATTTAACAAGAACTAAAACAGTATAGAAAAACTTCAAAGCTCAACAGGCATGAGTAAATAATAAAATAAAGAAAACCTCAATGTAGAAAGTGTCGAGAATGCCAAGCCTTGGCTTTATCAACGACCAGCAAAACTTTGCATTTTCTCACTTCCACAAAGACCTAGTTGGAAACTGGTTTCTGCAAAGCCATAGATGCAAGTTTAAATCCCTCTAAAAATTTTAATTAACATAACCGCCCTCAAAGGTGCGTGAAGAATAATTTAGAAAAGTTTTTGCATGCATCTATAACTTTCCTGGCCGAACCCATACTCGTCATCTGTCACAAAAAATAGAAAAACGATTTAAAAAATACATAAGTTGTGAGAAGGTTTGAACAAATCATCAGAAATATTCAGCTAAAACATGTGGTTGAGCAACCAAACCGCCCGAGAGAGAATTTAAACGTGAATCACAGTACTAAAAGTACTACAAATCTTATTCCTAGTGGTAAAAAAGCATTTCTTAAAAATGCCATAAAAATAAAAGAATAAAAATTACAACAGACTTTAAAGTAAACAGGATTTTTGTACCCGCTTCCACAAAAACGGACGTCATAAGAACAAAAAAATAAATAAATTAAATGATGCTTTGTAAGAAATTACATGAAGTTAACAATTAGTTGCAGTATTTACAAAATATTTCAGGAATGCTTTAAGAGTGTAATAATGAAGTTTGTATGCACCTAAATACATTGAAAAAGCATCGTTGACTACTATACTACTATTTCGATAAAGCGGCTAACTACTCAAACTAATTGCTAATAAACACGCATAATTTCCAAAATTAAGTGAAAGAGAAAACTCAGAAAGTAAGTAAAACAATTTGCACCAAATCCTAATAAGAAAAAAATATATATTTCCCGCTATTAACGTACACTGTTAAACCTAGAAAGAAAAAAGCACAAGAACAAAAGGTCAGAGCTTAACTTACAATGCCTCCTCTTAACAAGTGACCAAGATGGCCGTCCTACTTTCGCAGCCGCTCCCTAGTAGGAAGGAGGGGGAGTTCCCAAGTCTTCTCCGCGGAAAAAGAGAACTCTTGAAATAACCTCCAAGAAAATTACATAACTTAGAATGAAGTCCTGCTTGTCCAGAAAGAGTAGAATAACTCACCAGAATACACAAAAAATATCAAATATACTTGGTGTATTTAATAATCTTTATATGTAATTTACCTTACTGTACTTCTACAGACACAACCTGTACCTATTTATTTTAACGTAAGTGTTACCATTTTTAGGTTAGCTATTCTAGAGAGAGAAAACCTAGTTTACTTTTTATTTATTATTTTTATTTTATTTTTTAATCAAATTATAAACTTTTTTGTGTGATTTTATTTGCATTATTTTATTTTTTTATTTTTAATAGGTCTGTCCTGTCCATAGGATTAAAGGTTCCTTTTCTTAGTTAATATGCATCCTCCAGACCAACTTCCAAGGAGGCTTTCGTTGGCCAGAATCATTTTATTAACTGTGTAGAAATTAAAACAGATCTGCTAACCTAACCCTATTATTCAGGACAATTTTTCTTAATATTCTTTTAATAAAAAAGGAGCTGGAATCTTGTTTTCTAGAAAACTGTGTGACGTATATTCTAAATTAACTTTCCTTTTTAGTTTCTTTCCCTATGTAAATCTTGAGTTTATTCTCAGTTATACTTCACTCTTAACGTGATATCTTTTCTGTCAAACGAATACTGTTGGCAACATAATTGACGTTGTATGAACGTTACGTATGCCTGAATTGATAAGAACGAGAGATAAAAACTATGACTAAACTGTTACTTGGCGAGCGTTGCTTGGAGAAGTGTAGCAAGTTGAGTGTTGTGTTGTAAAGCGTTGTGTTAAGAGCTGTGTGGAGCGTTTAATGCGAAGTACTATGTGATATGATTTGTTATGGAAATGATATGATGATATAAAGATGCTTATCCCGAATAATGCATCTGTTCCGTAAGTTTCACTTCTGTTGTTTACAAGTTTCGTCTGGCCGTTAAGGTTTAATTTAGGAACTATTTCATCTTATGGTTATGTTTTTAAAATAACGTAGAAGTACGAAAAGACTTTACGTCATAACTGTTTAATAAGATTAAAATGTGGTTATTTAAATCCAAATTGTTGCTACAAATTCTTGAAATTCTAAGTACCTGAGAAATCAGTACATTCTCAATTACTTTGGTCGAGATGTTATATGATTCCAGTGCAGATATTTTATTACTTTGAAAAGAAAATTTACTCTTATCAAAAAGGCTGATTGTCGGGTTACCTCCGTTTAGTTTAATGCGTAAGTCTGGGAAATTAGTTCTTGATTACTCTGGTTAGTTTTACACAATTTAAGAGAGCTGGGGTAGATATTTGCAAACTCACTTTCTATAACTTCTGAATTATTCACACAAAGTAAATCGTCAATATATCTATAAGTGTGTAAGTAGTTATCTTACCTCGAGCAGCTATTTTTAATGAACTTCTATTCCTTATAAAACAAGAATAGATTACTGACGCTTGCAGAATGAGATACTCCCATAGGAATTCAGTTTACTTGCCAATAGAGAGTATTAGTCAAATTCTCTACACCTTCAACCAAGAACTTCCCGAAGAAATCCCTGGATCCCACCAAATTAACACACCCAAACCAAAACTCTCACAATTCACATTCAACAATAAGAAAAATATTAATTTCATCAGGGATCTTGAGGATGTGGTTGAGAGTAATTTTGGTATATGTAAAGTTATTGCAGCTCTTCACTACTTGAACAGGAAAGTTAAAGCCTTTTAAGGGAAACAATTAAAATAAAAATTAATAATAGCTATGTAAGAGATATTATCATTGACCAGTGTAATTTTAGAATAAAAAAGCCACAGGCATTTCAAAATTAATAAACAGAAAATATTGTGTCATGAGTTATCAGGTTAAATGGTTTGATGTGATACATTTCAAGAAAATATTCAAGGCGAGAGAGGTGCTTTTTTCCTCTTGAAGAGTCATTCCAAGTGGTCCCTTCCTTTTCCTATGTTTTACCTGTAGGAAGAAGGGTGTTCAACTATAATGATTTTTGCAGAAATTTTGGAGATATGGATGAGGATGATTTACCATGTATGTGTGAAGACAAGTTACACAAATGTTATGTGAATCATAGCTATGGACATATTGTGACCGGAGATAGAATAATAATAACGTTTCGCACAATAAAATTTTTATTATACATCGACTATAGTTTCGCAGAGCGTTTGGCTCGGTTTAATCAGGACGAATGGAGCGTAAACATTCAAATCTTGTGACATCATCAGAATTCAAACGGTCACGGGTTTTGGCGAGTTGTTTCCACGCGCTTGAAAGAAATGGAGTCGACGTCATGTCGTTGACAAGCCGTGACGAGTTCCGGTATATGTGGAAAGCTTCTAATATATTAAGCTTGAAAGTAGAGTCCGGTTTATCAATAAGCGTAGCGTTTCCAAACAAAAAGTTATGGTTATTTTCGTGACAATGTTGAGCTATAGACGACTTCTTCAGTTCATAGTTCCGTATATATGTCTTGTGTTCCTTCACACGGAAGCTTAAAGCCCTGCGGGTCTGTCCTATATATGAAAGTCCACATTCACAAGGTATCTGATAAATTCCCCAGGAGTTTAAGTCTTCGATGTAGTCTTTTGATCCGTAAAAATTCATCTTGTTTATGGGTTTGAAAATAACTTTGAAATTAAAACTTTTAAGGATTTTTGAAAACGCGAAGCAAATCTGAGGAGCAAATGGGATAACTGCCCAATTCTTTTGTATTGGGAGGTCTATAGGCATGAGCGTGCAGACAGGCTTTGGTTTCCTAAATTTTTGGACAGCTTTGTCTATAACGGAAGGGTTGTATCCTCTGTGTGCTGCAATTCGTTTAAGAAAATCACTCTTTCTGTAAGGAATCTTTAGTTGAGCAGATATGTATTGCACGATATACGTATGTGAAGAAGGCCGAGATCTTTTGTTTCCACGGATGATTTGATTTTGCATGAGGGGGTAAGGAAACACCAAATGGTTTTCGATAAACTGTTGTACTAAAGGATCCTTGAGAGCGTGACACAAAGACATCGAGGAATGGTAAGCAGCCATTATTCTCAGTCTCATATGTGAACTGTATGAGGATAGATTGAATTGATAAGTTCAACTAATTTAGGTATTTCCGAGTTCATGCCATTCCAGAGAACAAAAGTATTATCTACATATCGAATCCACAGGTCAAATGTAACAAGCTGAAATAGTTGGTCTTCAAAGTGACGCATGTAGACTTCGCATAAAATAGGTGACAGTGGGCTACCCATTGCAAGGCCTTCGGTCTGTTGGAAAAATCTTCCACGAAAAAGGAAACTTTTGTCTTACACAAATTTCCACTAGCCTCAAAAACTCTTCTGTTTCCGGTTGGCTGAAATTATGTTCTTTGAGACTTGACTTTAATGCTTGGAGAGCTCCATTAACTGGGATACTTGTGAACATGGATTTCACATCGAAGGATAACATGAACTGGTCGTTGAATGGATGTCGCTTTAGCCGATTGACAAAATCAATGGAATTTTTTACAGAAGTTGTGTTCGAAGAAGTCGTTCAAGTCGAAAGTTTCGAAGATAGAAATTTGGCCAACTTATGTGTAGCTGATCCTATATTGCTGACTATGGGACGAAAGGGGACACCAATCTTGTGTATCTTCGGAAGTGCATAGAAACGTGGACAACGGGAATATGAGGGCTTCAGATGATTTTTTGAGCTTTGGTCAAGGGTTACACAACTTGTTACCACTTTCCGAACTTCCTTTAAATGTTTCTCCGATGGGTCATTTTTTATTTCCTTATAGGGTCCCTCGGTAATAACTTATTCGACCTCTGCATCGTAATGTTTCTTGTCCAGAATAACAACTTGTCCTACTTTATCAGCTTTAGTGATGATAATATCGCGATTGGACTGCAATTCTTTTAGAGCGTAGTATTCTTCCTTGCTGAGATTCGGTTTAAATGGTTGAAGGAACTTTGCCGTTATTGTCTGGCTAACGCAATGTCTAATAGTTTCCTTTTGATCTGAATTTAGATCGCTTTTTATCACCGACTCCTCAACCGACGCAATGATATTGGATATTGGTACCTTTTTCGAAATCGCAAAATTCGAATTGTAAAGTAAAATGATCTAAGGAGAATTTTGGATGTTTATTTTGAACAGTTTGGTCTGCAGCTTGGTGTAACATTTGAATATTGTACAACCCTTATGTAATTTCTGCATTTTGAATAATTACATTTATAACAACGAACGACTGTATGTACAGATAAAAGGTATTCCAATGGGTTCTTGCTGATCCAGTCTGTTAGCTGATCTTTATCTTCAGCACTACGAGGAGAAATTTAGTTCACCTACAATTTTTTCTTCAGATACGTTGACGATTTAATAACATTTTCATCTGGTACCCCTTCTGTCCGAATTAATGACATCTATCCTCCAGGACTAGTGCTTTGTGAAATGGTATCTAAAGATCATATGCATTTCCTCGATATGGACCTTTTCCCCCCCAAAGTCAGGGTATCATTCTGGATCTTTTCGAAAAGAGAAAACATTTTAGTTTTGATACCAATGTTTTAAGTAGCTGGTATTCCAATCTCTCTAAACACGTACTTAGAAATATTATTTCCCAATTCATCAGAATCACAAGAATATGCAATAATCAGTCCAATGCCACAAAGCAGTTAAAAATACTTTTTTTTTAATAATTATCCGTTAAAATATTGTTTATTTCATTTCGAAAAATCATTGACATCTTTTAATTCGGGAAAATTTTATAAAATCAGACTATGTAACATTATTATCTTTTAAGCTTTGGACTAATTTTTCTTCGGGCCTCAATTGAAAATATCTTCCTCAGAGTCGCCCCGGAGCATTTAGCCTAACATTTGCTGACATCCATTAAAACACAAAAACAATTAATTTTCGTTACAGATTTTTGTGAATTCCGACAGAGGTCGCCATAGGACATCTTATGGTTACTTTCAAAAATTCAAGCTATTTCTGGGAGTGGGTTCGGCAGCTGTTGGTATGCTTTTGCATGATATGGAGGGGATATGTTAGGATCAAAGTTTAGATTTATTGGAGTTCAGTGGAGTTGTAAAGGTTTACAGTTGTTTCATTTCAGGTAAGTTTTTGTATTTAAGTTCTGTGTTGTTTGTTCAGGTAGGGAAGACCAGGTGTATAACGCTAAGAAAGAAATTTTAACCCTTGTTTCGGAAATCACATATTTCAAAGACACCTGCATGAAACCTGAACCAGGGTTCTCGGGCAGGGGGAGTCTTTCCCTGATGAGTGGCTCCCGGTACCCGACCCCAAGTGTTTAAAATTATTATTTTTATTAATGCGGTATGTGAATTGTGAGAGTTTTGGTTTGGGTGTGTTAATTTGGTGGGATTCAGGGATTTCTTCGGGAAGTTCTTGGTTGAAGGTGTAGAGAATTTGACATATACATATATATAATTACTATACATTAGTACAGGGGCGCATTTAGAGGTGACCTCCCCCCACGAAATTTTTTTTGGGGGGGGGGGGGTTAAAAAATGCTACTTACATTAGAAAAATGCCTTAAATAAAAATGTATCAACTTACATTAGAAAAAATGCTTTAATTTTTCTTCAATTTTTCATTAACTTTAATTTTGTTCCAGATTGATTTCAAAAACTTATTTTTTCGTCCCCGTTCCCAGAAGAAAAATTCTATATACACACCTGATATAGTAATTACTTCAAACATTTCAGGAATAACAAATTGTTTTCAGCTAAAGGAGGAAGGCGGGAGGGGGGGGTTCGCAGGCTTGAATTTTTTTTTTTGATTGGAGTTTTAACGACCACCGTGAGCAACTCAATGGGCTATAAGCAGTCGCCCGTCCCTAATTTAGGGTCACTGGTTCCAGGGAAGGGAGAGAGCCAGTGCCGTAAGATAAACACAACATCCATGCCTCACGGGATTCGAACCCGGACCCCTTACGGACGAATGATCAGAGGCCAGCGCCTTAGACCACTGCGCCACCGGGCGGCGAAATTTTTATTTATTAAAATGCATTCAACGCACTCTTCTTGTTCCTGAATCACAATTCCCAGATAATTGGCTATGATTAGTCTACTTCTTATATTTTGAAGAATACCATGCGTCATAATACTCTTTAATAAAATAAACTATAACTAGTACAATTTGAACAAATAAAAATATAATTGGAGGAATATTTGACAAAAAGAAACTAAACTTCCTTTTTCATCATAACTTGATTTATTAAAATTTGGCTCGGTAACCTAAAGTGTCTCGGTGTGTGTGTGTGGAGGGGGGGGGGGGGGATGGTCGTAAGAAATACTGCCTACACCCCTTTCCTCCTGCGACACGTCTTTTGGGAATACCTCGCTTGGCTCAGAGTCTACCTTTCTCATCGCGACGAACGCATCGAGGATTCTCAGCTTAGTGGCCGTTGGAAATTTCTTCCCACAGGCAACTCCAAGCCGCTCGATTCACATCTTGACATCTTCCGTTTTCTCAGCTGAAGCCAGAGCTCTCACAACGCTGGATTATGGACCCAGACCGGTTAAAGGGTTTGTTTCTGCTCAGCGGTAGTCGTTCAGTTCTGCAGACTCTTGCATCCTACATCACAAATCCCAGGATATTGTAGTACAGCTCCACGACTCGCTCAAACGAATCAGCTCCATCTACGACAGTGATAGTGCTCCCTGCCTTTTCTGGACTTCCGAATCTTTCGTAATCCTGAGTTTTTCAATCTCGCCTTTGCTGTCTATCGCAAACCCACTGCTAGTAATTGCCTAAATCCGTTTGACTCATCCCACACAAGCTGCTATTAACTTCTTACTTAGAAGTGAGATTCCATATTATAGGTGATTATTACTAAAGTCATTCATTTACTGATTATTTACTAAAGTCAGATAGAATTCATATTCGATTTGGCAGCTAAATACGGGTGCCTCAGATATTTGGCCAATCGAATCTACCGTATAATATCGAATGATAGATCCACATGTCTTGCTAAAGACCCTATGCCTACAGAAATATTTTTAGGCACGTTAAAACAGCACCCATACATCACACATGTACTGTCACGTATATGCTTGAAACTTAACATACAGTTCGGCACTATCAAGGAACCTCCTTTCCTTCATTAAAAAAGATAATCAAAGGTCGGACACATTTTGTAATTGGGTGTATACAATATTCCCCTGCTGGACTCATCCACCGGTGAATATGTAAGCAATTACGTGAAATCCACAAAACGAAGCCTTGGCATACGAGTGTAAGAGCATTAGTATGACATTCGTGTCTACAATGGTAATACAGCACTCGCTAGGAACGTTGTATGCGGGACTGTTCAACCGGATTGGACTAATGTCAAACTATTAAATACTCCTGCATCCATACACTCCTTACATATTACAGAAAGTTTGTACATAGAGGCTTTTGCGGCCGCTGTTGCAATGACCAGTCCCATTGACTCATCTAGAGTATGGAAATGCAATATTGCGGCTATGACTTTTAAGGACAATAATCATAGTTAACTTATAGACTTCAATAACGAATGTTATTGTATCATAACACCATCAGGGTGTACCATTTTCAGGAGACTCAATTTCTTGACCCTTTTCTTAACCCTAAAGCCAAGTTTTCTCGACTATACTCCTGCATCTATACACATTACAGAAAGTTTGTACATAGAGGCTTTTGGGGGCCGCTGTTGCAATGACCAGTCCCACTGACTCATCTAGAATATGGAAATGCAATATTGCGGCTATGACTTTTAAGGACAATAATCATAGTTAACTTATAGACTTCAATAACGAATGTTATTGTATCATACACCATCAGGGTGTACCATTTTCAGGAGACTCAATTTCTTGACCCTTTTCTTAACCCTAAAGCCAAGTTTTCTCGACTATACTCCTGCATCTATACACATTACAGAAAGTTTGTACATAGGGGCTTTTGGAAGCCGCTGTTGCAATGAACAGTCCCACTGACTCATCTAGAATATGGAAATGCAATATTGCGGCTATGACTTTTAAGGACAATAATCATAGTTAACTTATAGACTTCAATAACGAATGTTATTGTATCATACACCATCAGGGTGTACCATTTTCAGGAGACTCAATTTCTTGACCCTTTTCTTAAAACCCTAAAGCCAAGTTTTCTCGACTATACTCCTGCATCTATACACATTACAGAAAGTTTGTACATAGGGGCTTTTGGAAGCCGCTGTTGCAATGACCAGTCCCATTGACTCATCTAGAATATGGAAATGCAATATTGCGGCTATGACTTTTAAGGACAATAATCATAGTTAACTTATAGACTTCAATAACGAATGTTATTGTATCATACACCATCAGGGTGTACCATTTTCAGGAGACTCAATTTCTTGACCCTTTTCTTAACCCTAAAGCCAAGTTTTCTCGACTATACTCCTGCATCTATACACATTACAGAAAGTTTGTACATAAGGGCTTTTGGAGGTCCGCTGTTGCAATGACCAGTCCCATTGACTCATCTAGAATATGGAAATGCAATATTGCGGCTATGACTTTTAAGGACAATAATCATAGTTAACTTATAGACTTCAATAACGAATGTTATTGTATCATACACCATCAGGGTGTACCATTTTCAGGAGACTCAATTTCTTGACCCTTTTCTTAACCCTAAAGCCAAGTTTTCTCGACTATACTCCTGCATCTATACACATTACAGAAAGTTTGTACATAAGGGCTTTTGGAGGCCGCTGTTGCAATGACTAGTCCCATTGACTCATCTAGAATATGGAAATGCAATATTGCGGCTATGACTTTTAAGGACAATAATCATAGTTAACTTATAGACTTCAATAACGAATGTTATTGTATCATACACCATCAGGGTGTACCATTTTCAGGAGACTCAATTTCTTGACCCTTTTCTTAACCCTAAAGCCAAGTTTTCTCGACTATACTCCAGCATCCATACACATTACAGAAAGTTTGTACATAGAGGCTTTTGGGGTCCGCTGTTGCAATGAACAGTCCCTTTGACCTCACCTAGAATATGGAAATGCAATATTGCGGCTATGACTTTCAAGGACAATAATCATAGTTAACTTATAGACTTCAATAACGAATGTTATTGTATCATACACCATCAGGGTGTACCATTTTCAGGAGACTCAATTTCTTGACCCTTTTCTTAACCCTAAAGCCAAGTTTTCTCGACTATACTCCAGCATCCATACACATTACAGAAAGTTTGTACATAGAGGCTTTTGGGGGCCGCTGTTGCAATGAACAGTCCCTTTGACCTCACCTAGAATATGGAAATGCAATATTGCGGCTATGACTTTCAAGGACAATAATCATAGTTAACTTATAGACTTCAATAACGAATGTTATTGTATCATACACCATCAGCGTGTACCATTTTCAGGAGACTCAATTTCTTGGCCCTTTTCTTAACCCTATAGCTAAGTTTTCTCTACTATTCTTCCTGTCAAACAGTGTAGGAGTCTGGCCATTTTAATTAAATATAAAATCTGATTATGTAATTGAAGAAATTAAAAGTGTAAATTGAGTATATAAAATGATTTCTAAATAGTTAAAATAACCGATTTTTTAACCAATAAAGCTTGCATTTAGTGAAAAACTCAATACCGCACTATAAAGAATTACCCTTAATTAGGAAACCTGCACGTTACACAAAAGTACGTTAAGCGAGTATAGGAAGTACGTTATAAAAGGTTTAGACTTAACAATTGAAATAGCAATTTATTTCAATATTTGATAACATTATTTACTCATTAAGTAAATGCTATTCAAAACGACCCTTGCACAAATATCTGAACATATGCACAACTGAAGAACTGCACTCAACATCAGGGCCACACTTATCAACTTTATTTACAAGCTGTTCTGTGATTTTGAAAGTTTCAACGAGAATATTTGTTCGTTGAATAAATTACTAAAGAAAATGTACACTGAGTCTTCTTATGAGCCACTTTCCCTGACCATGTTTCCAGTTCAATCCAGCTCGCAGTGCTAAGTCTTTTACTGTATGAGGCTAACAATTTTTTCACATCAGTTTCCAAATCAAGCTTTTCAGGTAGATTAATAATATTGGTCAAGAAATTCTCTAGCTAACAGTTGGTTTAAATCCTTCCAAATCTGTCACAAAGTGTGGACAAAAAGTGTATGTCAAAGTCCAACCACGCATTACTGTGTCATCATTTTTCATGCACTATTGAAGTTCCTGTGATACAGCATATAAAATATTATAATCACGATTAAACTGTTGAACAGTTGCCTTGTCCTTACTAACAGTTACTAAAGTAAGCTGTCTTCAGATCACTATGCGATAAATAATATGATTCAAAAGTGGCAATAGCGCTCCTTGTTCTATAGGTTGAACTTAAGGCGTGTTTGTTACGCAGCAAAATAAAAAAAAAGTTACATAAGAGTATGGTCTGTTGAATATATGGGGTGGCTAGGAATATGTGGGGTGGAAACCTATATAATATTAGCACTTCATTGTCCCTAAAAAGAAGTGCTGGTTCAGACGATATTTAATAGCAGAGTCATAAAAGACTATCTCTATTTTAGTACCACTTATAACACAAATTATTAATCTGAGTTTTTATTCAGGTCAGTTTCCTGACAGTCTGAAAATCGCTAAGGTTATTCCTATTTTTAAAAAAGGAGATAGGGAATCTACCTGTAATTACGGACCGATATCTTTGTTACCCGTTTTGAGTAAGATTTTTGAAAGGTCTATTCACAGCAGAATGGTCGATTTTTTACACACCCATGGTGTGTGCTCTCTTTGGAAAAGTTCGGTTTCTAAAGAAACAGATCTACTGAAATGGCTGTTGCTAAGTTGATAAACTTCATTTCCGAAGCACTAGATGACAGTTATTATACCATTTGTGTTTTTATTGATTTCCAAAAAACTTTCGACACGGTAAATCACGACATTCTGTTACATAAATTACCCAAATACGGTTTTCGTGGCAAAAGTATTTCCCTCTTAATGAGCTACCTCTCTCATCGCAAACAGTATGTCACTGTAAATAAAATAAACTCTGATCTACTTAAAATATTTCATGTGGAGTGCCTCAAGGTTCGGTATTGGGACAGTTACTGTTCCTGTTATATATATTAATGACCTTCCTCTGTGCTTGCAATCAACTCATGCTTTGCTATACGCTGATGACACTCATTTTTCAAAAATATCATGATTTGCATAAGTTACAGTAGTGATCAATAATGATCTATCAAATTTATTCATTGGTTATGCTCTAATAAATTATCCCTTAATATTCCAAAAACCAACGCCGTATATTTCCGAAACGTTCATAAAAGAGAGGACATAAATAACTTTCCAGTCAGGATTAATGATCTCCCCCTTAAAATTGCGGACAAAGTTCAGTATCTTGGTGTTTGGTTTGATGAATTTTTAACTGGAATACGCATGTTCAGTTTGTTTTAAAATACGATTCCTTTCAGGTTGGCCCGCTTGGTAAAATTAAGCATCTTTTCCCTATCAATGTCCTAAAAACATTTTACTAAGCTTTTATTTACACCCATCTTCTCCTATTGTTTGGAATCTTGGTATTCAAATATATAAGTGCAAACAATAAGTTATGCTTGCTCAAATTACAAAAGAAATCTGTTCGCTATATGCTGAACACAGATTACATATCTCATTCAAAACCATTATTTCTAAAACTAAATATTCTAAAAATTCACGAAATTTTACCTTGAAACTAGGTATGTTTTTTTTTAAATAATGCATCTTAAACTGCCTATTTTTCAACCCTGACATCAAATATCTGGATTATTCTAATCTTCACCAGATCTGTTGCTAAAAACAAATTATGTCAGCCGTGTGTTAGACTTAATTATGGTTTAAATAGCATACTGTATAAAGCCATTATCCTATGGAATAATCTCCCAGAGAGCATCAGATCCCTGGAAAATATCAAAAAGTTTTCCTTGTCTCTGCGAAATTACATTGTAAATCACCCTGATCTCCATAACGAATCTCAACCCTATCGTTAAATTGTAGTTCCAAGCATACTGCTAACAACGGTGCTTCTGTTATAACCATCTTACTTGCTTTCATATATGCCATATGTTTTATTCATTTTCTTACATCTTATAGGGGGAATCGCCTTATCCCAATGTGTTCAGATTTCCTCCTGGTCTATTGCATTTTCATATAACTAAGTTTTAAATGTGTGCAATAAAATAATTGCAAAAATTGTAATTTCATAGAGTTTGAAAGTTTAGTAATTTACTCACCAGCTTGATATTTATTATGTCCAATTTTGTTTCTTGTAATTTTATGGATTTCAGTGGCATTTTACCAATATTTCACTTTCAGCATCGATTTCCTTTATTGAAAGACATTTTTACAAGTATGTCCTTAATAAATCAATAAAACAGCAATACCAATGCGAATTCCTGCTCCTCCGATTAGAGAAGTCAAAAACAAGTGTACCGTAAACAAAGATTTCCAGACTTCAAAGTACGCAGCTTCCAATTGGTGGAAATTTTCAGCGTGATGTTAATAAGTTATGTCGGAAACTGGTGAAAATGTTGTACATACGTTATAGTGAACATGCATTAAGTAGACATTTAAGGCTCATTATTATTGTGCATAATAAAACTAAAAACAATCCAAATGCAATGTATGACATAGCTTTCACTCTGCAGTTTGTATGTGTATGCTGCTTTAATTTCTGTTTCCATTGGATTACCTTCTTCAGCCTGTTCCGATAACCTTTCTTTCTCTCAGCTTTTTTATTTCTTCCCACAGCACATCTGATTTCCTTTTCTTTCTCTGCTTGCTGACTTTGCTGTTTTCTTAGTGCTTCTTTACATTTTGATGCAGCATTTAGTTTTATTATTTTGAATATATGTTGAACATATGGCCTGATTATTTTTTCAATATGTTACTTCTGTCCATCTACTTTACGCTTAGAACATTTGTACAGATTTTTCGGATGAAGTTCCATCAGGAAGTACCCAAACCTATGGTTAGGCCTTTATTTTTATTTACTTATTCTTTTTTTTTCTGTGCCTAGCCTAGGCCTATTAAAACTTTTGAAAGTGATTTCTGTCTCTTCTTCTCAACATGCAGTGCATTTATACCAATTTTTATGGCGCAATTCCATCGGGAAGTACCGAAATCTGCAGTTAGACATTTTTTTTTTATACGTAGCCTAGGCCTGATTATATATTTTGAAAATGATGTTGAAGAAAATGAAATGATTCTCTGAAGGAGTGGAAGTGCACTGACTGATATTCGGAAAATTATACAGATGTAATTTTAAATGCCTATACATCTCTTCATACTGTTTTGCTAAAACGTGAACAAAAAAAAAAAGATGACACCGAATTTTGGGTTGTAATGAGCAAGTCTTGAATCTTTTCTGATGTGAATTAAAATTATTAAAGTTATTCAAAGCCAATGCAACCGGTTAGAAAAATATCAACCAGATTTCTTCAACTGATAAAACATTCAGAAATAGAAAACAGCTACTTTAACTTCCACCAGCAGCTAAAAAGCATGTAATGAAAATTAACAAACTGTGCATAAGAAGTTTCTGACAGCAGAAGGAAGGTATCGGAAACAGATTTTCAAACTTAACAGTTAAGAGAGAAATAAAGAAAACCTGATGTAACTCTACGCCGAATGGGAAAGTAAAAAAATATATCCATGGAAAAGAATATGCTAACGAAAAAGAACTTTTCAAATATAGGCTCCCGGAAGAAGAGACTGAGAAAAAGATACCTACCTTTATGCACCCTAGCAGGAATTCTGTGCATTGTTTAAAGAGGATAATGCACCACATCTTTATTTTAGAGAATGTCATACAGTAAAAACAAGAAATTTCTCAATAGGATTTTTAGAAGCAGAGATACAGCTGCAAGCAGAAATACACAAACGCCACCTAGTGGTATAACTTTCTACTATATTACTCCTCAAATACTAACCTAACATGTTCCACAAGGTAAATGGCATCTGGTGCTGAATTTCTTAAAGCATACATTTAGAAGTACAGATATTAAGAAAAACAGATTGCACATTGGCGCCCCTAGCGGCGAATTTGGGCATTATTTTGGGAAGAAAATACAGTTTTCATAGTAATATCTGACCAAGAAAGAATCTTATCTCAGGTTTTAGTCCCGCAGATATTGCTGTAAACGGTAATGTGAGTTAACTCCCTCTAGTGGCAGACTTGTGCGCTAAGAAAAATTTGAAATTATATGAGACTGCGGTAAACTACTTCCCAGACTGCGGTAAATTCCCGAGATCCCGGAGATTGCAGTCACGGCATACAAACTTGCAGCAGCGTTTGTTATGACTTGGTACTGATCAAAACCTGTTCGAACATCATTCCTGCTGGCAGATAGCAGTACATGCGAATTCAAGGATTTATGGAGTCATCGAAACACGGTGGCCAGATAAGAACCGGTTTAAACATCGTGTTTGCTTCCCGATAGATTCCCCATCATTCCTGAAGGATGTCCGCGTGTGATTTCATCAACATCTTACTTCACGATGCATTGCATCGCAATATCGCGAAGGACGATGCATTGTAACACCGTTAGCTAAAAAATCGGAGCCTTGATGTAAAACTTAAACCTGTTTTTCGCGTTATACCGGTACATCGCCCAGACCGAATGACCCGAGACGAATTTTTCTGCGAAGCAAACAAGCAGGTTATTGGTTACTTTCGACAAAAAGACCTTTACTGTCGGCCCACAGTTAAGAGACCCGCTGTTGGCAAAGTGCCAAGCGGAGTCTATGAACGCTGAAGATGAGAACAGTATCACGGTGTATCCCTTCAGAACTTGCCTGAAGGAAGGAAATGTCATTGGCAAAGACTTCTTTTTAGCTCATAGCTGAAATTTCAATTTTTCAAAGGCACAAAGGGAAAAGGAATAAAATAAAAAGAAAAAATTGACCAGTGCGTATATAAAGCGATAGACATCCTTGCCAGCTGTCAGAGCTGTTTTCGGCATGAGAATGACAAGTAATAACGATTTAGGCGATTTTCAACGCGGTGTCATAGTTGGCGCTCGTGAGATGGGCCATAGTATTTCGGAGGTAAAAACGAAGTTCGGATTTTCACGGAATACCATTGCAAGGGTGTACCGTGACTACAAGAATTTCGGCAAAACATACAACCTACGATACCAGTGTGGCCGTAAAAAGACATTGGGTGAACGTGACCATCGTTGGCTGTCAATCGTTTCACGCGACACTCGCGCAGGTATAATCGGAATTCGATGCTGGAGCATCAACAAGCATCAGCGTCCGGACTGTGCAACGTACCCTGAACGATATGGGCTTTGGGAGCCGACGCCCAACTAGAGTCCCCTTGATGGGTGCAAGACAGCTATTCGCCTCGCTTGGGTACGGCAACACCACCACTGGACACTTGATGGCTGGACACTTGATGACTGGACACTTGATGACTAGAAATAAGTAGCCTAGTCTAACGAATCGCGTTTGCAACTGTATCGGGAAGATGGAAGGATTCTTGTGTGGCGCAAACCCCATGAAGCCATGGATTCCGCCTGTCAACAGGGAACTGTACAGGCTGGTGGTGTGTTGGTGGGGGGGGGGTTCCGTAATGATATGGGTATGTTTAGCTGGACTTCACTGGGACCTCTGGTACGTCTACAAAAGTCTGACCGGCCAACGCTATGCGCGCATCATTTCTGACGAGGTACACCCGTTCATGTCCTGCATTCATGCTGATGCGTTGGGCCTGTTCCAACAGGACAATTGATCTCCACACAAGTGTCGGGACGCCACATTATGGTTATAGGAGCATTCATCTGAGTTTGGGGTGTTGCCATCCCTACCCAAGTCCCCAGATCTGAACGTGATGGAACACACTTGGGATGCCATGCAACGCGCTATCGAACACAGGAATCTGAGACCTCGGAATACAACGGAATTGTGGAACGCTCTGCAGGATGTATGTTCATTGCCTACAGCATATTTCCAAAAGTTAGTGGTCCTTGCCCCGTCGTATTTCTGCAGTCCTGCGCTCCCGTGGGGGACCTACCAAGTATTAGATTGGTGTACCAGTTTATCTGGCACTTCAGTGTAGTTTCCAATGCAAATATGCACGCGCCCTTACATCTTTAATTGTTGGGCTGCTGCTGCTTTACTGTGCCCTCTGACCTTTTCCCAAAACTGAAGGACTATTTTGGGAGGAAAACGCTTAACTAAGTGAGAAAGCTTTTAATAACAGCAGTCAATGTTTCTGAATGGACTGATGGCAGAGGTGTTTTTTTTTTTTTTTTTTTTTTTTTTTTTTTGGAGGTTTAACGACCACCGTGAGCAACTCAATGGGCTATAAGCAGTCGCCCGTCCCTAATTTAGGATCACTGGTTCCAGGGAAGGGAGAGAGCCAGTGCCGTAAGACAAACACAACATCCATGCCTCACCGGGATTCGAACCCGGACCCCTTTCGGACGAATGATCAGAGGCCATGGCTTAGACCACTGCGCCACCGGGGCGGCATGGCAGAGGTGTATAACGAGGGAAAACAAACTTCTCACAAGCAGACCTGTCAACTTTCCAAAATCAAAAACTGAGGCATCAACATGAGTTCAGTGATGCATGTGTTTACAATTTAAAAATAAAATGATTTAGTATAGGTCTAAGAGACCCCCCCCCTCTCCCCCCCCAAAAAAATGTTTCTCTTCACTTTTTCATCAATTTCGAGATGACCCAAAATGACCGAAAAAGTGGAATTCTGCGAATCAAAGGAAGAATCCCATGTATGAATAAGTGACTAAGTAAATTTAAAAACACGAATTTTATGGGAAATTAAATGGGAAAAATCGGTACTGCACTGCTCACTCTACGGGGCATGAAAATGCCGCAGATTCCACCACGGACAGATTTTTCATTAAATACGAATCTAGAAATTCCGTTTAACAAAATGGAAAGGGGTGAAAATGATTGCTCTCTATTAATAAGTTTGAAGAAGTATGTAAACCAAATAGGGAAACATGCATTTCATTCAAAATACGAAAGTTGTTCCTTTTCACTATTACCGAAGATATTACTAAACAAAGAACACGATCACACACAGAGAAGAAACGTAAAAAAAATTATATGAAGTGAATTACCATCTTTTAATATGGGATTAGAGGGCGGTTTTGTGTGTGTGTGTGTGTGTGTGTGTGTAGAGTGGGCTGTTCACTATTGTGGTGATCTGTTTGAAATTTTCTTTTTCTTTGTGTTTCATGTTTTGCATATAAGGGGTTTCGGAATTATGTCTTATGACTTAACGCTGCTTTTAGGTTGTTTTGACATGTATGTTCTGCTGGTATGAAGTTTAATTACTTGGTTTTAAATTTGGGTTTTAAGTTGGTGTTTTTTTCGTGTAGAATGTTCGTTATTATGGTGAGTTGTTTGAATCTTTCTGTGCTCGTAGTTTGCATTGTTTGGTTAATCTTTCGTGTTTTAGGCTTACACTACTTTACTGTATACTATATTTTTGTCTGTTTTGAGACATGTTCTGGTGTGCTGCAATTGCGCAGCAGGGCGTTGGTGTCCTATTTTGCATTCTCACTATGTCAATCATTCTAGTAAATATATATAGATATATATTTGTGAGCACTTGGAATACCCCTTTACATTTTATGGGTTACTAGCCTTACGTGTTATTTGTGTTTACCTCTTATCATTGCTTATCAGGTTAGTAGTGCATAAGGTTCATTTTAGTATACACACACTCCTGGCCACCCAAAGTGCAACACCAAGAAGGAAGCATCCGATTGGCCTGAAAATCGCAGCATGCGTTGCCCGCGAGGGGACATGCAAACGATTAGCATTGCAGGGCATATGCAAATCATGTGCGCCCGGCCCGGCACGCCACCGAGAAGCACTATAAGAAGAGTGCAAAGAAGGCGGGGTGTAAGTAGCGGAAGTGTGTTGTATTGCCGGACCTGTGAGTGGGAAGCTTCCTGATGCCTCGTCGCAGAATACGGCAGTCATTCCAGCACGTTTCGGAGGACGAATGGTGGCTTATCGCGACAGCGGTTTATCGTACCGAGACATCGGCGCCCGTGTGGGACGACATCCAGCCACAGTGAGATGAATATGGATTCGGTGGGTGCAGGAGGGACGGAGGGACCGACGTGAGCGATTGCCGCAGCACACCACCGAACGAAAAGACCGGCATGTTGTGCGACGGGCATTGACGGCTCGCACCGCCAGATCACGAACGTTAGCGCAGGAATTAGGTTTGTTGCGCAACAACCTGTGTCAGCACGTACCGTTCGACGTAGTCTGCAGGTGCGGGGGAATTGTCTCACGGCGTCCATTGCTCCGATTACCATTGACGTTACACCACCGGCGAGTGCAGTGGCAGTGGGCCGTTGAACGCCGCACCTGGACTACGAAATGGCACGACATTGTCTTCACCGACGAATCCCGCTTCTGCCTGCAACACCACGATGTTCGGATCCGCGTGTAGAGGCACCGCGGCGAGAGATTGTATGACTTCTGCATTATGCATCGCTATACCGGTCAGTCGCCTGGTGTTGTGGTTCAGGGCGCAGTTGGATATGACATCCGCACCCCTCTGGTACGCATCGCCGGTACACTCAACAGCCACCGCTATATCTCCGACGTTTTGGAGCCTGTAGTCCTCCCTTGCCTGCAATACCTGCCACGTTTCAACAGGACAATGCGCAACCGCACGTGGCACGCATCGTGCAACAATTCTTCACTGCCCACCAGGTGTCACTACTGCCGTGGCCCGCCTGTTCTCCCGATATGTCGCCAATCGAACACGGCTGGTCGTTGATTGGCAACCGAGTGGCCCGGCAAGCACCACCCGCGGTTACGCCTGATGAACTGTGGCAACGTGTGGTAAGCAGCCTGGACCGACATACCCCAAGCCCACATCCTCTTTCGTACGATGCCGTGGCGTGTAGCGGCCGTTATTGTCAGCCATAGGGGCCACACACGAGCTATTGATGTCTACGTATTCCGCAAGTCACACGGGCCTCTAATCTCAATAATTTCATCTTTGTATCTTGTTGTGTCCAGTAAATCTGGCTTTGCTATCTCGTGTCCTTCTTGGTGTTGCGTTTTGGGTGGCCAGTAGTGTGTGTGTGTGTGTGTGTGTGTGTAAAGAACACAAAAGTGATGTACAATGCTTTTAACAAGAAATTAAGATTTATCGATTGATGGGGAAAAGCTGCAGATAATAGATGCAAACGTTTATCTTGGACAGCAGATATCAAGTTAGATTCACACTGATGAATAAATTAATCTGCGTATAAAACTTGCCTGGAGAGCTTTTGGAAGAAACTTAATTTTCAAGAGCAATATGCCATTATGTCTTAAAAGAAAAGTGATATCAATGCATCCTTCCAGTGCTTACGTATTATGCAGAGACGTGTACCTTAACTAAAAGAGACATACAAAGGCTGCAGACAACTCAAAGAGGCATGGAGAGGTGCATGCTTGGTGTAATCAAGAAAGATAAGAGGAACTCGTGGATCAGAAAAATGACAAGAGTGGAAGACATGATTAGAGAAAAATCCCTGAAATGGCAATGAACTGGACATAATGCCAGAAAAGCAGATCATTGATGGACAGTCGAAATTTTAAATTGGATTCTAAGGGACAGGAAAAGACCCAGAAGACCACATGGAAGATGGATGGATGGATGGATGAAATTCGAAAGTATGCGGGAGTAACATGGAGGAGACTGGAACAAGACAGACCGTTGTGGAAGAAACTTGGGGAGACCTTCGTCCAGCAGTTGATTGATAATGGTTGACAATGATATAATCAAGCAAAGAGAAGAAAAAAATTAAACTGTAAAGTAATTAATATGCGGAAACTGAAAACGACGTGATACACTCATCGCTGCTACAGCAGTGATTTTCGGTGTAATTACAAACATTTGCAAGATTCGCAACTTTTTTCTGATTTTTTTTAATCGCTGCCCTACCTTATCCTCATTTTAGACCTTTTAGTTAAAAAATTTCATTTCTGGAAAGAAAGCAGTTCTACTTCCAAGATTTTTCACGAAAATGCGAAAAATCAAGGATATACATGCCTTTCTTTTTGTTCGGAGGTTTAACGACCACCGTGAGCAACTCAATGGGCTATAAAACAGTCGCCCGTCCCTAATTTAGGGCCACTGGTTCCAGGGAAGAGAGGCAGTACCGTAAGTCAAACACAACATCCATGCCTCACGGGATTCGAACCCAGACCCCTTTCGGACGAATGAATAGAAGCCATTGCTTAGACCACTGCGCCACCCGGGGAGGCAATCCATGCTTTTGTTCCTGGAACATTTGAACACAATCTTAAAATGGCAATGTAAAAGATGTATTAAAAGTTAATCATATATGTTTTAACTTAAAAAAATGAGGATTCTAATTTGTTTTCTTAAAAGGTAAGTTATCCTGGGTATTCAGGCTTTTTCTACATGGGCGGGTAAATAATTTTTGCACATTCCTAGCCTCGGTATGCAACTTTTCTGATGTTTTTCACGCCGTGACTGGTATTTTAACGTGTGATGTACCAATCTGTAGCACAGCCAAAATTTAAAATCCACAAAAGGAACAAACTTTGTTTCCATAGCGTGAATCTGTCCTATTTCTCCCACTATTATCCCCTAATTTCTGCATAAAATCACAGCTAAATTTCCAAGAAATTTATTTTATGAGAACACGTTTTAGTAAATGTAAAAACCCTGTTTTGAATAGTTTTATTGTGAGTTCTAAAATAGAACAGTAATTTCAGGAGTAATGAAAAGAAGTGTTTTTTCCATACTCTAAAAGGATATTTTGTTTATGTTACTCTACATACTAGTGACGAAACATTCATGAATGATTGATTCACAATGATTGCTCTTCATCATGAATGGTGAAGAGGCAATGTGGATGACAATTTAAATCCACTATTACTGTGACACACACTGAAGCGGTAGCACATTTCATTTTATTCTTCCTGCACGAGTTCAGTACTGAAAGGAATCAAACATATTTTCTTAATTGGATGTTTAGAACCAGCCGCTCTTACAAAGACAAATATGCACTGGAAAAGGTAATTTGTTATACACTCCCACGTAATAATCTGTGGGTGCAACTTTCACCCTCGCAACAGAAGGAACACTTAATAGCACAGACTCTACAATATCCATGGCACAAAATCATTCATTCCTGGAATTTCATCCATCATTCAAGAAAAATTCATTCAGATCCACTCCTGGCAAGTTGTACCACTACACTCGCTCAGAAAATCATTCTTTGCTACCAAGGAGGAAATTGGCAAACTGCCCGCAAGAGCTGGAGATCTCTACCATTCACAATAAATGATCAAGTAGAATATTCATAGTGTTCCGATTATAAACTCTGAATTTGCTTACAGCTCTTACTGGTCATGTATGCAACATCTGAGAAAACTTATTTTGCTAATCGAACCCGCACCTCCTGATTTCTTTACGAGTATGTTATCGATTACACCACTCAAGACAGCGAAGAAATCTGAAGATACTTCAGATTTGCGCTAATCCAAGCAACGTTGCTTCGTCATCGTTTATTTTGACCCTTTTCCACAGTCCGAGAAAGGGTCAAAATAATGCTATGAGGAAGCAACAATGCTTAGGACTAGTGCAAATCTGGTGTTCAGATTCGTAAGCTAAGGTTGCTAAGTAGAGGTCTACATGGGCCCTTTGCTTGTTTCTAAGTTGGGAAAACGAGCCGGGCCTTCTATATTTAATGTATAACAGACACAGGCCGAGCAGGGTTTTTTTTTTTTTTTTTTTTTAAATGAGCAAATTAATCGTTGTACGGTGCCTTTATCGTTTGGAAAACTCGTAACATACAGCAGCAGGATAAGATTGAATAACTTCCGCTGATGGAAAAAGACAGAAGTTTCATGAAATCCTCCTATCCTACAGAACAAGTTGAGTGGGTCAGCTCCCTTAGTTTTTCAATGTGGTCACTTCTCTCTCTAACTTTTACCCTCCTCTCATGCATCAGATCAGGGCAGGCTATTAATTGCAGCATTTAGAAAGCTGAGCTCGCAGACGATCTTTTTTTATTGTTCTGGTCAGCGCACTTTGTTCTGTAGATGTGTGAAAAGCTTTTAAGTTGTCTTAAATGGCACGGGAGAAATGGGCTGGGAGAAACATACTTCTGTGTATAAATCTGCGTCGTATTTTCTCCATTTGTACTCTCAGGCAGCAGGTTCCAACACTTCTGTGACACTGGTTAGCTGGGCAGTCTGTCGTTTTCCGCTTCGCATATGCTCAGTTCAGTGTTGCTGATAAATACTCTTCCATACTTATTATGGAGTTTAAGAAAGCGAAAGGTTTTCGCAAAAAAAAAAATCGCTTCCGGAGAATATATGCTTGTAGACAATGTAAAGGGGAAAGCGATATTTGGAAATATTTTAAATTACTGTCCCGTTCTGAAACTAGTCGTCCGGTAAACGTTATGCAGGGCACTAAATGCAGAAACGTTTTGAGTTACGATAGCGCAAAGTCTGGAACATCGCATCTTAAGCGGCACAAATGTGCAGCTGCCCCCCCCCCCTCACACACGAGAGACATTGGGTTAAAGCGATATGATATGCCAGTAGAGACAGGGGCAGTTTTTAAAGCTATACAATCTTCTACCAGTAGAACGATCGGACTCATAATTCTGGATATTTCGTACTTCTCGAAATTAACCTTCATCCCCTCCTTATCCCTAATGATATTTCCGGGTCCAGCGGTATAGGGAATGATAATTTGAAAGGCATGGAAATTGTCCTTTTCGTGCAATATTTTTAAGTATACAAGCCCCCCTGCCCTCCTCGAACGTCACTTGACTTTTATACAGAGTCTAAGAAATATTCCGAATTAATGTTTAGTCTAATAGAACACGTGTAGCAATTAAGAAAAACTCTTCAGCAGTCGAATGACCGAGAGCACTAGGTGTCAAATTCGTGTTTTGGTAATTGTTGAAATTTTACGGGCCGGCGCGGGCCTTGGAAACAGGAGAAATATACGAGCCGGTCCTTCCAAATTAAGGCCCGTGTACACCTCTATTGCTAAGTCTCTAGTTACTTTGCTGTCCTGAGTGATATAATGGAATGCATACTCTAACGGAAATCGGGAGATTCTTGCTCCAGAGCAATGAAATTTTCAAGTTTTCCGAGAGATGTTGCATGCTCCACCAGTAAGAGCTGTAAGCAAATTCAGAGCTCATAATCTGAATTCTGAATATTCTATTGAATTACCATGTATTATGAATATTTCTTCCCTCATTGAATGATCAATTGTATTCACAGCCAGCAGCGTAACTATCACAACGTGAGCCCCCCCCACCTCAAGATTTACTTCAGCACCCCTAAGCACAGTAGTTTGCCCAGGACTTCGAAAACGAGGGGGGGGGAATGCATTTCTCGTGGTGTGTGGTGGTTTGGGGGAGGGGGGTAGGAAATCAGGGAGAGAGTCTGTTAAAGTAATGGTGGTACATAGAAGCCCTGTAGTTTTAACTTTAAGTAATAGATTTGAAAACACGTGTAATTGTGTAATTGCTTTGCCCAAAACTAAAATAAAGCACTTAAAGAAATCACCCACTTACACATCGCATGTCTGCGGCTGCAGTGAATAAATGTTGACGCCTGTCGTGCACGTAATCATTTGGTAACCGGATTGTTTCCCGACATCCTCCACGGGAAATACCACTGTGGCCTCGCGCTTTTCCTCAGCAGCGCAGAGAAAGGGCGATTGGAGAGCGATCGTATTATTTACAACCCATAATAGTATTACAACCCAAAGTCAAAGAGCTGAAAACTTTCAATCTGTAGGACATCCAGTGTTTTAAAATTCAAACTTGGCAATTATTTACGCAGAGCTAAATATATCTTAACGTAGAATATGGATCTTTGGGTTAATTATTGTTCGAATTTTTTCATAAAACTATAACTGGCAGCTGCAGTACGCCCCTTACTCACCTGCGCCCCCTCTCCCCCTTCCACCAGCTGCGGGGGTGGTAGTTACCAGAGCTGTGACGGGCTGAGCGCATAAGCCCGACGCAGAACCCGGGCCCGAATCGGGCTCGGGCTGTAGATTATTTACTGTGGTTCGGGATCTTATAAAATTCCATTTTCATATAAAAAAACAACAACAACTATGATTTAACAAATGAGACACTTTATAGTTGGTAAAGAGAATTCTTCAGCAACTAGTTCTGGTTAGGGAGCGGACATTCGCGATGGCTATTTATCCCGAGCTTGGGTAGAAAATTCCAAAGGCCGCGCACTAGTACGTTTCTTCCGAGAAGAAAAAACTTTTTCAAGAACTATAGATATTTGATAATTTCATTTATTGCATTTTAGTTGTTACAGACATGGTATTACATAATCATAAATACATACCACAAATAATATATTTTTGTAACAGGGAATGAGGGAAAAGGCCTGATAGGCCTGATAGGCCTGACGTGCCCTCTTCTCCACAGCATCAAAATGTTCACGAAAATAAACAAAATGCAAAAAAAACAAAAAAAACAAGTCAAGTCCACATAATATAAAACACAGCTAGGGTGGTGCTATCAATTAATAAAGGTAATATTACATTATGAGCTTTTGGTCAGTAGGAAATGCCTGAGTTTTCCTTTAAATATATTATTATTAAGTGATATAATATCAGTAGGAAATGTATTCCATAATGCAGGACCAATATACACTGCCGGACAATTGCTAAGGACGGATGACAATAGCAAAGATAGCAACCATAAAATGGAAGAAAGGAAAATGTGGAAATTAGCATAAGTGCGGGATACAGTAAGACGTGTTGTGCGTATGCAAATTTTGGATTGCCGAACTTGTTCGTGACGTCATAGCGCTGATAAGAGATATAAAAGATTTGACGCGTATTGACCGTTGTTGTTCAAACGCAAAGTTGAAAAGGAAAGAATCAATTGACGAACTTGCAATTTTCGGTTGTCTTCCCGACATCATCTTTATGATTTTACGCGTGACCGTATTATTGGCAAGATTGAAGAAGGGCGAAAAATAACAGATGTTACCAGGGAGTTAGACGTCAGCCACAGTGTTTAAAGGCTTTGGAAATCATTTCAAACAAATGGAGAGTGTAGCAAACGTCACGGGGGAGGTCGTGTTCGCAGTACGACACCTGCAGAAGATCGGTACATAGTGCTATCAACAAAAAGACACCGGCACAGCACAGCTAGTGAGGTAGCAAATCAATTTATGGCTGCTACTGGCAAGCGGATCTCCCGAAAAACTGTCGCCAGACGTTTGCATGAAGGAGGACTATACGCCCGCCGTCCTGTTGTGTGCATCCCATTGTCCAGACGTCACCGTACCGCCCGTTTCCAATGGTGCCAGCAAAATCGCAATTGGACTGATAACGACTGGTCTGCTGTCCTCTTCTCAGATGAGAGTAGATACAGTCTATCGTCTGATTGTCGACGACAACTGATCTGGCGTGATAGTGGTACTGCATATTGTCCAGCAAACCTGCAGGACAGGGACCGATATCCGACATGTAGTGTCATGGTATAGGCTGGCATCATGATCAATGGCCGTACATCCCTCTATGTGCTTCCAACTGGGACTATGACTGGCCAACGATACATTAATGATGTTCTGCTACCTCATGTTCCGTGGTGCTGTCGGTGAGATTCATTTTCATGGACGACAACGCAACATGTCATCGAGCAGTCGCTGTCCAGGAGTGTCTTGAGAGCGAGGATATTCAACGCCTCGTATGGCCAGCACGTTCTCCAGATCTGAATCCCATTGAAAATGTGTGCGATGCTTTGGGGAGGAGTCTTGCTGGTCGCGAATGCCCTCCAATAAACAAGGACACCCTCATCCGTGCACTGACAGAGGAATGGGATAAATTACCCCAACAGCTGCTTGATAATGTTGTGCAAAGCATGACACGACGTGTGGAATCTTGCATCGCCCTCCATGGTGGCCATATCCCGTATTGACATCTTACGCCGGTACGCCTGCCGACGGTAATTGCATTTTTTTCACGTTTACGTATTTTGCACAAAATGGCCTGTTTGTCTCTTGAACACGTTCCAAAGCCTTCTGGATTTAAGTCGTTCTGTTAGTGGAATCATGGGAATTAATGTTTTATGTCTCGTGGAATAATCATGACCGAGTACTTATTTGTAATTAAATCTTGGAAATAACAATTTTTAATTCTCAAACATTAGTTTACCTATACTATAGATATGCAATTGTTGAATAGTTAGTACATTAAAATAGTTTGCCTGAAAGACTATTTGAAAATTGAGTATTTTCTAGTTTAAATTGTAAAAGTTTTATAAATCTATTTTGTAACGACTGAAGTTTTTTCATATTGTATAAAGTAGTGGATCCCCAAACAGATATACAATAGATTAGACGAGATTGAATTAAAGTGTAGTATAATAAAATCATTAATTTTGGGGTTAAATTGGCCACTGCACTACTAATAACCCCTATAGAGATCTTATTAGAAAGGTAGTCAACATGTGAATTCAATTTTAAATCGTGCTGAATAATGCTACCAAGATAGTTATGACTTTGAACCACTTCTATAGATGATCCAAGTAAATTAATATTCTGAATAAGGAGGTGCGGGTTGACGTACTTGAAAAAATCATTACTTTTGTTTTGTTAATATTAACAGCCAGATCATTTTTAGTTAACCAATTAGTGATAGATGTAAAATGGACTTTTAGCTGTCGCACCAATGTCTCAACATCATTTCCATGTATTAAAATGGTTGCATATAAAATGATATCTGAATTGTGTAAACAGGTACAGAAGTCATTAATATAAATATTGAATAATAATGGAGCAAGTACCGAGCCCTGAAGAACCCCTGAAATCACTAATTGTTAGATCTGGTATGTTCAATTTCTGTATATTGCTGGCGGTAATGTTTATTATTGCCACCAAGTTGATAGCTTGGCGGCAATAATTTACCCTTATCTCCCCACAATTGCTCCCTGCTAATTCTGTTTAGCATTGCAGCGTATTATGGCGCAATAATATTAGCATTATTTGAGCAACATAGAATTGCAACACCGCCCGATCATTTTGGATGCCGTGCCACTAGAAGCACTTCAAGTGGAAACGAACGGTCAAAGATAACCTTAGAGTTACACTATAAAAAATAGGTCTCTTTCCCACTCACCATTTGAGAAATACATTGGTTAAATATAATAGTTTCACAAATGCTGTCTGCGTACGATAAGTAAAATAACAAAATTTGCAGAATAAAACCAAGTTTATTTACAAAGTTAAATAATTTAAAAGCAAGAACTTTCGAGGCACTCATGGCCCCATCGTCAGGCTTAGTGTCGCAAGAATGGAGTCAATCATTATAAAGTGCATGTAATTACCTACAATACATCTCACCATTCGTTTAGAGAAGGTGCCAGGTTACAAAAGTTAAAATTAAAAAAAAAAAATAGAGAAATAAACTACGTAGTTTCTTTGGCAGCTGGTTGTCCGGAGGGGCCACCAGTCGTCTTCCACTGGCTCGGAACATAAGCCGGGAGGTCAAAGTTACTACAGCGCGAGTCCCCAAATTTAATGATAAAGGCTTTTAAGTGAAAAAGGCTTGTTGATAGTCGAGTTTAAGATTAACATTCTTCCAATCAGATACGTAACTCTCCTGATTAACAGCAACAGTGAAGTCCGTGTTAGACGATCTTGAGGAGGGCATATTTGTGTTCAGCCAACCGTGTGTTTAACGTCCGAAGAGTAGATCCAATGCAGAACATGTTAGTACCAGTGTTAACCTGTTGAATCAATGGTATGCAATAAACACCAGGTTTAACCAGTGGTGATACTTTATCTCTAAAATTTCTTACTGACAAAAAAATTTCCTTGTGGTCACTCCGAATGAAAAGTTATGTCGGTTGCATGCTTTTTTCAGGATAGACACAATGGGAGGGTAAAATTCAATCTTGCCAATGTACTTGTTTGACGTAGTTGCAATTGACAAGGTCGTGAGGTTTAACCATTGGTGCCTGAGGAATAATTTCCAGAAGAATTGGACAGAACACAGCACAGCGGGCTAAGGTTAAAACTCTTGACAGTTTAATCGGTTCTGGCCTTACGAGTAGAAGAATGTGTAAATGAACGTTTAATAAAAAAAACTGAGTGCAGCAGCCTTATGGCCACGTAGTGAAACGAAGGAAAAGGAATCATACAAGGGACAGAAGTCGGTTTACGATAAAAAGAAATAATGAATTTGATGTGAATTTAAATCCCGAGACAGCATAAAATCCAGAAAGGGTAATTTCTCTCAAGTTCCTTAGAAAACTTTATAGTAGGAAATTGTGAAGAAAGACAATCGGTGAATTTATCCAAAAGAGGCAAGGAGTGTGGCCAAAAGATCAACATATCTTAAAAGAAGCTATAGTTAATGAGAAATTGTCCTCTAGGGTCTGTAAAAGAATCAGCTAAAATGGGCACCCCCTCTGTCTGTTGAAAGAAATTGCCATCAAATTTAAAGTAGGAACGCTTAGAAGCAAGTTTAAGGACAGAAGTTATAGCCTCAATTTTAACGGAGGAGGGTGGGGACAAAAACCTCTTGCAGTCTATTAGCAATGGCTGAATGGACTACATCCAGTTGGACGTTCTGAAATAACTCAAAGTCCAATGAAACCAGTTACAGTGTGAAACCAGTTTATCATTTTTCATCACTTCCAAAATGAAACCCCCAGTCGGCCCTAGGGTCCCTGAGGGATTTGGAAAAATGAAGACCCATATACCTGACCACCCTTTCAGATTACTTGTCTCAGGTTATGCTAGCCCGACAAAGCCACACGAGACAACTTTGGCTTCTTACGTGAATCCTTTAACCCTAAATTCTTCTGTTTCTATTTCCAGCTCTACTCAGCCCTTAAATAGGATTAAAGACTGATTCAAATGGAACTGGTTTCATCATGGCTTCTGTGGACGTTCAGTCGTTATTTCCGAACGTCCCACTGGTTGTAGTCCATTCAACCATTGCTAATAGACTGCAAGAGGACAATTCTGCCCCCCCCCATTGAAATTGAGGCTATAACTTGAGTCCTTAAACTTGTTTTATACAGTTCCTATTTTAAATTTGATGGCAGGTTCTTTCAACAGACAGAGGGTGCCCTTATAGGGTCCTCCCTCCCCGTTTTAGCTGAAACTTTTATTTACAGACCCTAGAAGACAATGTCTTACAGGCTTTTCCTCAAACCGTTGCTTCTTTTAAGATATGTTGATCTTTTGGCCACACTGCTCGCCTCTTTTGGATAAATTCATTGATTGTCTTTCTTCACAATTTCCTACTATTAAGTTTACTAAGGAACTTGAAGGGGAAATTACCCTTTCTGGATTTTATGCTGTCTCGGGATTTAAATTCACATCAAATTCATTATTTCTGTTTATCGTAAACCGACTTCTGTCTCTTGTACGATTCCTTTTCCTTCGTTTCACCACCTGGCCATAAGGCTGCTGCACTCAGTTTTTTTATTAAACGTGCATTTACACATTCTTCTACTCGTATGGCCAGAACCGATTAACTATCCAGAATTTTAACCTTAGCCCCCTCTGCTGTGTTCTGTCAAATTCTTCTGGAAATTATTCCTCAGGCACCAAAGGTTAAACCTCACGACCTTGTCAATTGCAACTACTATGCCGCCCCGGTGGCGCAGTGGTCCAAGGCGCTGCCTCTGATCATTCGTCCGTAAGGGGTCTGGGTTCGAATCCCGGTGAGGCATGGATGTTGTGTTTATCTTACGGCACTGGCTCTCTCCCTTCCCTGGAACCAGTGACCCTAAATTAGGGACGGGCGACTGCTTATAGCCCATTGAGTTGCTCACGGTGGTCGTTAAACCTCCAATCGCCCCCCCCCCCAAAAAAAAAAAAAAAAACTTGCAACTACCCCAACCAAGTACATTGGCAAGATTTAATTTTACCCTCCCATTGTGTCTATCCTGAAAAAAGCATGCAACCGACATAACTTTTCATTCGGAGGGACCACAGGGAAATTTTTTTTGTCAGTAAGAAATTAGAGAGATAAAGTATCACCACTGGTTAAACCTGGTGTTTATTGCATACCATTGATTCAACAGGTTAACACTGGTACTAACATGTTCTACATTGGATCTACTCTTCGGACATTAAACACACGGTTGGCTGAACACAAATAAGCCCTCCTCTCAAGATCATCTAACACGGCCTTTACTGTTACTGTTAATCAGGTGGGCTACGAACCAGATTGGAAGAATGCTAAAATCTTAACTATCAACAAGCGCTCTGCCCTTTTCACTGAAAGCCTTTATATAAATAAATTTGTTGACTTTTGCTGAAACTTTGACCTCCCGGCTTATGTTCCAAGCCAGTGGAGACGACTGATGGACAACCAGCTGTTGATGAAGAATCTACGTAGTTTATTACTCTTTTTTGAACTTTAACTTCTGTAACCTGGCACCTTCTCGAAACGAATGGTGAGATGTATTGTGGGTAATTACATGTACTTTATAATGATTGACTCCATTCTTGCGACACTTGGTCATGCCATGAGTGCCTCAAAAGTTCTTGCTTTTAAATTATTTTAATTTGTAAATAAATTTGGTTTTATTCTGCAAATTTTTTTTATGATTTTACTTATCGTATGCAGACAGCATTTGTGAAACTAATATACTTTGCCGTACGAACAACCACTTGTGTCTTCTATTCATTGGTTAATTTCAGGAGGAGAGTGGAAGTACGGAAAAGTAAATGTTTATTAATGGTTGAATAGGTTAGCCAGTTTTGGGGCTCGTTCGGGCTCGATCTTGCAATATAAAATTCGGGCTCGGGTTCCGAAAATTGAGCCCAAACTGAGCTGTGGTAGTTACGCCACTGCTCACAGCTCATTTTAGCAAACTGCCCAACAGAGAAAGTGTTTCGAGTTCCATTCACCACCCTTTCAAGAATGAATATCTGCTTGTGGCAAACAATTTAACCAAAACGAATGACTTCATTGTAAATAGCTTAGCTCCCCTCTGAGTGATCATTCAATTCGTCATTACACGGAAAGCTGCAGAGCATGTTTTACTTCATTCCGCCCGCATGAGTTTGGAAATAAATTCCCAATAAGGAATTTCCAGAATTTTCAAATGTGAGTAAGCAGTCACCTGGGAAATAATGGCGAAACCTAAAAATGGGAACGACAAGTGAAAGTTTTTGATTTGAATGTGCCCGAACTGTTTGATCATGGCAAATCATTCTTGTGAATGATGACTGCACTCTTTTGGGTAGTGTGCTAACAACAGTTTTGGCCTTAAAAATCAATGCCGATTTTAAAAGCGGGATTCTCTGCAATGAATGATTTATTCAGTGACCATATTGACCATATGGAAATTGAATAATCAATTCATGAATGACTTTTTTATATCTCCCAAGAAGCAAGACTGAATGATTAATACCATGAGCAGTGCATATTACTAATATTGTGAGTAAACAATTCCAATATTTAAGGTTGTTCATCCAATAAAACAAAGTTTGTATATATAGGAATATTCCCTAAAATTACAGTAACTGTATATCAGCAGAATTTCAACAGGAACAATGACACTCCCAGTAATTTAACTGCCCCTGACTTCACAGTAAACAAAAATTAACTTTTGTTGATAAATCAGCAATTTTTTAAAGTTTTTATATCTGAGCTCTGAAAGATTTTGAAGTAAATATACACTATACTGACAAAAGTCACCAGACACATAGAAGAGAAACTACATAACATTTAATGACATACATTAGTATGGTGTTGGTCCACCTTTGGCCTTAATATGCATGCACTGACTCTTCGAGACATGCTTTCGACAAGGTTTTGGAACACAGCGATAGGTATGCGCTTCCATTCAGTACATAATGCTGCCGCTAACTGTTGCTTACCAGGCCTTGGTTCCAAACTTCTTATGCGGCTCTAATTCATCCCATAGGTGCTCTATGGGATTAAGATTAGGGCTCTGTACTGGCCAGTCTACACACCACGCCGTAACAGTCCTTGCTTTATGGATCAGTGCATTATCCTAGTACCAGCAAGGCTCGGTTCCATAGTATTGCCACAGAGTTCGTAGGGTATAATTGTCCAGAATATTGAGGTGGACGTGCTGGTTAACAGGTTTGTCCACGATAACCAATGGGCCGGGACCATACCACCAAAACCACCCCCACAAGAGTACACTGCTAGCTCCAAACTTGACCGTAGGAACAGTAGTACACTGTGGTAAATACAGTTCACCCGGCCGTCGCCATATCCACACACTGCCATCAGATTGATAGATCGTGTATCTGGTTTCATCAGTCCATAGGACGCGTTTCCATTTATCTACGGTCCACGATAAATGTTTTCTATTACTGATTTTCTTTGGTCTGCCGGTGCGTTTTGCTGCTTCAGACACGCCATGGGTCTTCCACTTATTCAGTACATCCAACACAGTTGAATTGGGTATGTTTAAACGCCTCTGTTTCTCTTGTGGACAACTCACTAATATAACACCCAACAATCTTTACTTTCTCAAAGTCAGTTCTCTCCCGCCGCGACATTTTCACTCAACGTCACAATGAGATATGATCGCGGTCAGCTATTGGCTTGTTTTTATACCATTTGCAGCTGCACCGCGCATCTTAACAACGCAGAGGATCTGTTCATTTGCCTTTGAAGGGTTTCCGGTGTTTTCTGTCAATATAGTGTATGTGGTATTTGATAGAATTCATTCTGGGCTGCATAATTTGAGATGTTAGTGCATTTTAAATAACAGCTTACTGTTCTGATTATAAAGTTTTAGAATTTAGTAATTTTCGCTTTGAGATCTGCGAAGTCCAGCACATATTACAAGTTGAGACATTTTTTTCTAAAATATTTGGAGACCAGAATAATCAGAGGAGAAACCAACACAAAGAAATTGCACTCCTAACAGAAATGGTCCATTCAACACTGAAGTATTCAAAATAGTATAACTATACAAAAAACCCGAAATTTTTTTGGCGTAAAATACAAATAAAAGTTTCTAAGCTTTCGCACATCAACCAGATGGCTTTTTCAAGGAAAGTAGACAGCTAACTAACTGTCTACCAAGTTAGTCAGTTAGTAATCTACCTTCTTGAAAAAGCCATCTGGTTGATGTGCGAACGCTTGGAAACTTATTTGTATTCTACGCCAAGGAGGTTCGGGTTTTTAGTATAGTTATTACTCTCACAAACATTATTGTACCGCATGATAACACCAAAGAGCAACTTGAATTAATATAGGCATGTGGAAAGCCGCGATTTCTACATTTAGAACATTGAGTCTAAAGTTGGCCAAGGAGGAAACCCATTTTTGTTTTCTACTGAACTGCAGGGATTTGGAAGTGATACCAAAGTTCTTACAAATCCATACCTAAGGACTCGTGGCATGACAACCAAATAATCAAGACTGCTGAGTGCAAAAGGTTGACAAGAGCCATACGCAGCAAGAGAGGAATACTTGACCTACTCAACCATAAGTGTCATTATGCTCACCTTCACCTTCTCTTTGCTAAGAATGAACATCCTGTTGCTGTGGATGAAGGACTTATGATTACTTCCGCCATTTTAAGGAATGAAGTTGATGCTTTGACTTTTACAAATTTTCGAAAACTGTGCATTAGTCGATAAAAAAATAAAAACAAAAAACGAATAACCGGCGTATTCATCACTGCAGTCTGGAACCACAAATCCCAACCAGATTTAAAAACCTTAGCTATATTACTGTGCAAGCTAGAGCCTTCGCTTTTGAATACAATTCCCCAAGTGGAAAGCATAATTAATCGTATTCCAGAACAACATCGGGAATTTGCTAGGGCGACTATGGCGCACAACTTACAACAATCTGTTCATTATCCGGTATTACATACTGAACTCGTGGAGGAGCAAAGTGAACTTGCAGAACTCAAAAAACAATGACTTGGCCATCCTACTGGCAGATAAATCCCATCAGATTGTGCTTATGAATTACTGTGATTACATTCAGAAAATGCAGGAAGTTATAAATACCATTCCACATAAGATTCTTCAAAAAGATCCTAGTAAAGCTACTGTTGCTGCTTTCGCTAGATTAAAAAAAGCACATTCATTTCCGGACTTTTTCACAGGCATTCACACCCCCCCGGCTATCTTGTGCCTGATATGTTCGGACGTGTAGAACTTCATAAAGATAATTACCGAATCCGCCTTCTGGTATCTGGCTACATTAGCCTTACCAGACCTTTAGAAAAAGCCTTGGAAGATTATCTTGCCAAATACATTGTGGTTTCGCTTTGTTCTATTAAAAGCTCCACAAAGGCTATAGAAAGACTTCGATTGCTTCAGCCACAATCGCAACCCTTCATTATGGCATCCCTTGACGTGGTTTCGAGGTACCCTGATGTACCCGTAGATGCCACGCATCAGATAATTCAGGCCAAACTTGCTGATTGCCCAAGTCCCCCGCCCCCCGAAATCAATTCTATTATGAACGCGCTTCGATTTGTAAAACCCCGTTCATATTTCAAATTTCAGGACAGCATATAACAACAGTTGGAAGGCTCCCGAATGGGTTCCCCCTCCCCTGTCAGCTATATTAGCATAATTTATTCTGCAATATATTGAAAATCAGGTTATTACTTCATTTCCCCTTCTTTATTTAAAGGTACGTTGACGACGTCCTGGTTGCATGGCCTCACAGCCGGGACGATTTAGACTTGATCATGTGTAGAGGATTTTAGGAAGGGAGTGACTGACCCCAGGTCTTAAACAACCATTGGAAATAGGAAGCTAAGAGATTTGGGCTCGAGTGCCAGATAGGAAAGTGACACGGAAGCGAAGTAGAAAGGGGTAGGAAGACGCCCTTATTTATTACCGGGGGGGGCAGTTCCCGGGGTCCGACGGCTTAACGTGCCCATCCGACGCACGGCGGATATTTAGTGGATCGAGCGTTCGTACCTGCCTGGGATCGAACCTGAGGTCATTTCCGTGGTATTCACGAACTTGCTCACTAAGCCATCCGCGGGCAGCACGATTTAGACTTGTTCGCCAACGAACTGTCATTCACGTTCCCTACCACCAGGCTCACGATAGAATATGAAGTTGATAATTCCTTCCCATTCTTAGATATTCACATACATAAGGATCCTAACCTTAAATATCTCACCACCAGTGTTTACAGAAAACCATGTCATAAGCCACGTTATTATTCCTTTTTACTAGTCACATTTAAAACAGCGCAAGTTATCAGCCTTTCACTTCTTATTTAGAAGAGCTCATTCGCAATCCCCTGAATTTTTACAACAGGAGCATGATTAAATTTTCAAATAAGCACAGCAACATGAATATCCTAAACATTTGATTAATCAAATTTACCATAAAGTTAACTATGCATTATCTACTACTTTGACAAGGGGATACTACACATGACACCACATATATTGGCATCCCCTATATTAACCCGTACACTATCACAAATCTGTATAATCCATATAATTTAAAATTTAGCTCCCGATCACAAAACTTTTTTCATTAATCCGTAAAGACCGTGAACCAAACAACAAACTACAGCAGTGAAGTATTTATAATAATATCCCACTGCAGGAAGCAACTACAGGACTACTCTCTTCCAATTACATAGGATCCACCAAACGCACATTAGGTTTGCGAATTAATCTAATGATAGGTGAGAGCATATATTATGGCATCTAGTACCCAATGCTGCAATCATTATTTCCCTTATGAGCTACGTAATGTTTGGAAACCAATTATTAATTCTGTGAATTTTAAATTATAAATAAACTAAATTTATGACTAAAAAAACAATCGAGTAGACCTTTTTTGTATGTCAACCACAGTCACTTCGCAACCCAAATAGGTTAACAAAATATGCACTCGATGACGCAGGTAGATAGTCATTTGCTTATTCTGAACATCACCCACAATGCCTGTATTATACCCTATCGCCTATGTCACTTCCCTCAGTAGCAGGACACAAACTTTATGAGTACATCTACCTAACGGTTAGCACTGTTACTGTTTTACAGCATCTGGAAACTATACTACTTTATGAATCACCCTGATGTATAATGATGTACTTTGCCACTTATTTCATCTGATGAGGCAGCCGCTGCCTCGAAAGTGCTAGTGGGCATTTTAAAATGTATGCATGATTCAACTTTTATTAAAATAGTGCTTTTAGACTAAACTTCACGAACCATTGGTAGTTATACTATTTTGAATATAATTTGGTGTACAGTTCCTACTTATTGAACACAAGTTTTCCTGTGGTGCCACAAGCAGAAACTTGGGGAAAAAAAGAAAAGCAGTTTTTTAATCTGAAATCACATTTAACATTCTAAGCAATCTGTGAAGAAAAATAATCTGACCTTTCATTCTTTTTGAATGGAGCTTTTGAGACCTTGTACGTACTAATAAACTCAACTTACCTAGACCAACATACGATTCTCATTAAAGTCAGGCAAGCTTGTTAAAGTCTAATTCTGCATTATTAGAAATTAATTTCAGTATGCTAAAAAAAATCTCCGGTTAATAAAAAAAAGTGTGGAATTAGTACAGTATGTTTCTTTACAATTCTGGTATGTGAAATTGTGAAATGCAAACTTGTTTATTTTTTGGGGGGAGGCGGGCAGAGGTAGTCATACTATTCTCTTTTTGTGAATATATTCTTTTTTTATAAACCTCTTTACAAGAAAATGAAGTCAACTTCTGTTTGCTTTAAACAGGTCACTAATCTAGGCATATACATTTTAATTTTCAAATTGATTTTTTATAGGTATTCCCAATTCCTGTAATACAGGCTTTCAACAGCATCCTATCTTTATACACGTTCATTTAGAAGCAATCTGGCAATAAAAAACCACAAATCAAATGATTCAACTTATAAGGATTAAAAGATATATTTCACACATTCATGTTGCTCCAGAAGTATATTAATGCCTATATAGAATTAAAATGGTGAACTGAAGTGCATTTGGCTAAATGTTCCCTTTCTTCAGACTGTAAAAATCTTATTATTGAGGCAAAATGATTGGCTCAACCATTTTCTGATACTTCAAAAGATCACTAAGCCAAAAAAAAAAAAAAAACTGGTTGATATTTAGAATCCATTTCATGGAATTAAATGGCAGATTAGGCACACATTTTAATTCGTGCTTCCAGATCTTTGTGGACTAATTTTATTTTTAATACACAGTACAGAAAGTTTAAACTGGCGGTCAGTTTTTCCTACTGTAGATTTTTTTTTTTACCTATGCATGTTTGCCAGTGTTACATTGCCTTTTCATATGGAAATGGAAACGCCACCTTAGCTCTGTACATAATGTGATTCTTTTGTAGTTAACTTTTTGAACAGATAACACTTACAAGATAACACATTGCAGTAATATTTTAACTTTCGCAGTTTGCCTTTCAGTCAAGAATGCAAAAGAAAAATTTTTTTTTCTCAAAATATTCTACAATGAAAAAAACTATTGGCCACCACTTTAAACTTTGTTCTTCATATTAAAGACAAAATTAGACCACATAAAAGCTTGGAACCTGAAATGAAATTTGTTTCTACAAATTTATATTATTACCAGAATAGTTTAGAGGGTATCACCTTTTTTCAAAACATTACCAACTAAGCTAAAATAAGAAATATGAAATTTAACACACACTTTGCTTTTGATGTGAGCACATCCTTTCAATTAGCCCACCTGAAACACTTTCATGTACATCAAAATTCATATTTAATAACAGGTTGCATGAATATTTATGTCATTAAATATATTGTAACTGCGGAGCAGCAAAACACTTAAAACTGTATGTCAGTGCAAAAAGGTGAAAATATCCAAATCACAAATAATTTTTTCAGAACACTGGATTTCAAAAACAATGCAGAAAAAAACTATGCTTCAAACAACTTAACAGTTTTCACAGGACGATAATGACACTTGATACAATAATCACATCTTACCTGTGCATGGTTAGAATTATGCATAATAAAACATACGAACACAAAGAATAATTCAGCGAGCTGTGCACTTATACTTTTCATTTTAGATTCAAGTGACAGCCACTAAAAGTGCATCACAACATACTAAAAATTCGATGAATATCCAATACTGATATCTTATTTCTGTTGCATCATAACACTTGATCAAATCTTTTCTTTAAATATCAGAAACGGCTTTGCTTTTGCAATGATTCAGTAATTTTCTACTTAGAACATCTTATTGACGTAACTGTATATTTTCTACTTAACTCCAAGTAGACCTAAGAGAGTATATTATTGTGAAAGTTAGGTCAGTCAGCTCACAGCATCTCTAGGGCAACATAATGGAATCAATCTGAGCCACCTTCACTCCCAAGCGCACACATTCATAGCTTTACTGTCCCACAACATTTGTTTTTTGAATTTCATGCCTGTTTATCACCCAACTGAAGCGCATTTGCATCATTGTTTCTTTCCTCTATCTCTCTCCCTTATGAGCTTCTTAAGGGCACTGCAGGGCATTACCCTGATTGTCTATTTATTGTTTTCATGTGAATGTTAGGAAAAGTCTATCCCTTTCATCCTATGCTCTTCGAGTTACGATTTCCCAGCTGGAGACAGTAGCTGAAAGTTCAAGACACTCTTCATCGGAGTTTGCACGGTCTTTAAAAATCCTTAATTTTGTTTTGGGTGCTTAAATATTCTTTATATTTTGATATAAATTTCAAAAAGTGCTTATGTTCCCATACTGGCTGCACGAGATCCACAAGTTACAATGTGGTACCTAGATCTTTTGCTTCTGATTGGCTATGTTGATGGTGATGTCAGCTGAAAAAACTGGAACTATGATTTTTATTGTATATATTTGTCAACTATATAGTTGTTATATTGCTTACTGTTTCTAATGTTATAGGAGTGTCAAACTGCTCGCGGAAACCTTTGTCCAATATAGGGTTTTCTATTGTTGAATGTCACAAAATAAAAAGGCAAAAAATATATATAAAAATAATAGGTAAAAAATATATAATTCAAAGGCAAAAAATATATAAATGAAAATTGTTACTCACATTTTATCTTCCTGCAATATTTCGGAATTTTGAGCGTTTCTTGAATTTGTCAATATTCACTTTATGTATTTGTGACGAAATCTTGATAAGCTGAAATATGTGAGCACCAATTCTTAATGAAACGTGATTCAAACCATGATATTTAAAATAATGAAATACTGAACGGTTTTAGCCTTCAATCCGAAGGGGAATCAATCAGGTAAAATATTTAGTCTTGTTATATCCTAGATTTAGTTTCTACTTGATAAGTTAAAATTGGTGCAGCGGGAAACTATGTCAAAGCTGTTAAGACAATAATACTTACCAGATCGATTTCCCTTCAACTTGAAGGTTTGACCGTTCAATATTTTAATACTTTTAACGTCATTTTGGAATTGCAACTCAGTGAGAAGAATGCATGCCCACCAATTTTAACTTCTCAAGTGGAAACTAAATCTAGGATTTAATCAAAACTGAATATTTTACCAGATTGATCCTCCTTCGGATTGAAGGCTAAAACCGTTCAATATTTCATTATTTTAAATATCATAATTTGAATCACGTTTCATAAAGAATTGGTGCCCACCTATTTCAGATCAAGATTTCGTCACGAAGTAACTACACAAAGTGAATATCGACGAATTCAAGAAACGCTCAAAATTCCGAAATACTCCAGGAAGACAAAATGTGAGAAACAATTTCCATTTATATATCATTTTTTGCCTTTGTATTATAGTATTTCGTGACATTCAACAATAGAAAACCCTATATTGGACAAAGAAGAAAGTTTCCCGCGAGCCCTTTGACACTCATAAATGTGAGAAACAGTACAAAATGTAACTATAGTTGACAAATATGTACAATAAAGATTTAAACCACGTAATGAAGTTCAACACTGAAATGTGTGAAGAATTGACTGGATTTATTAGTTAAGCAATTTGCTGAAAAAGTAAAGGAACATGGAGCATCTAAAAAACAAATTAAAAAAAACACCAGCAGGTTTTACCTAACAATGCCCTAACACCTTATCCTGAAACCGATAAGCTTGTTTTTGTAGATTCCCTTTTTTTGTATACGCAAGTAACAGTTATTCAGTTATACTGCAAGAAATCAAGTGTAAAACTGAAATCTCAAACATAATTTTGACTCTCGTTTTGCAATTTAAAATTAAGATAATTAGATGCAAAATTTAAATCATGAACTCATAACTTTAACCACAGCTTTATAATTTACATACCCTTTACTGCATATGTGATTACTCTCTCATATATAGCAAAACTGATTTGACGGGGAGAGCCGTCTTGTAAATTGCGTAAGTTCAATTTTATTACATTCTCTGTCTAGATTATATGGAGAATTATTGCAGACTTCCTCAGCATGCTTCAATTTGCAGTCATGCATAAAAGTATGTGCATATTTCTACAATATGTTGCGTATACCATTGGTAAGGTCCTTAAAAAATTGAGAGAGGTGCTTGAAAGTTTTTGTAGGGGGAAAAAAGAGTGGGAACCTTGTTGCTTAGATCCATTTATATAATGCTGTGCCACTTTTTTTTTCTTTCTGATTAAAGGTTTAACGACCACCATGATCATGTGCAGAGGATTTTAGGAAGGGAGTGTCTGACCCCAGGTCTTAAATAACCCTTAGAAATAGGAAGCTAGGAGATTCGGGCTAGAGTGCCCGATAGGAAAGTGACACGGAAGCGAAGTAGAAAGGGGGAGGAAGAAGCCCTTATTTATTACCGGGGGACAAGTACCCGGGGTCAGACGGCTTAACGTGCCCATCCGACGCACGGCGGATATTTAGTGGATCGAACCTGAGGTCCTTTCCGTGGCAGTCACGAACGTTGCCCACTAGGCCACCCACGACCAACTCAATGGTCTACATAAGGAGTCACCCGTCCCTAATTTAGGGCCACTGGTTCCAGGGAAGGGAGAGAGCCAGTGCCGTAAAACAAACAACATCCATGCCTCACTGGGATTCGAACCCGGGTCTCTCTCGGACGAATGGTCATAAGCCAGCGCTTAGACCACTGTGCCACGGGGGGAGGCGGCGCTCTGCCATTTTAAAAATTTGTTAAAATACCAATTTTTCCTGATAAACTTATAAGTTAAAAATTAATTCTGAGAAATAATTCTGTTGCTTTTTTTTTTCTGCTGTAAAAAGCTAGAGATTTTCATACCAAGCTGATCTGTACCTTCCACACTTAGGTTGATTTGGTGTATCTTATCTGTCTACTGAGGTCAGTGAAGATACAGAGGGTCCTGCATAGCATACCCCCACAGTATTACTCTCAGGGAGACAATTGAATCACTTTGCAGTATGTGTTACACCTTAAGATCCACACCTCACTTAATTTGGAGGTTGCCAGTCTTATACGGGATCATCTCCTGCTTCTCCAGTGTGTGTGTGTGGGGGGAGCTCTACTGTGGGGGTATAATCTCTCAACAGGCTCCATGGTAGCCTCCGCTCAAATGTCAGGACCTGTTTCTCTGATGCAAACAGTTTTATATACAAGTTTAAATGCATCACATTATTTTGCATGATCACAATTAGTAACATTTATTTGCAAATAATATCTGTTCCTCTTTCTGAACATGCAAGTTTCAGAAAAGTCAATGAAAGCAATGTTTTTTTAACAACACATTTTCAGAAAAAGTTTGAAATTCATGTCTAATCACAACAAATAATTGAAAATGATTTCAGATTAATTCCTAGTTTCAATATTGGTCTGTAAGCGCATCTAACAGTCACTTGAATTGGTTAAAAAATTGAAGAGTCATTCACTTTTTTCCTTTTTAAATCAATGCAGCAGGACCAGGGTCTGATTAAAAGCATGTGTCCCTGTTTAACAGGGTGGCCATTTAAAGAACTGTTTCCAGAAGTTACCTGATTTAATACATTACTATTTTAACTATAGAAAGTGATCTTGCATTAAAACTTCATTTTGAAGAAGTCATGACCACTTTAACAACTAAGGGAGCCTGAATGAGACTTACAAGCATAATCAGGGTTCAGATTGGGTTACATTGCTGTACACCTATAAAAAAACAACACTGGGAGTAGGGACTGATTAAGACAACTGGGAGCCCAGGAGGGAGGAATAAGGCCCCTATTAAAACAAAATCTCCCTCCAATGCATATGCCTTGAGCTGTCACCTGATGCGTATGAAAATATGAGCATGTGAAATAAAGATAAATTTTTATTTCATGAAGGGGAAGTCCATTTTGTGCAGCAGATTTGAAATATTAATATTGTATAAACTATGACAGCACAATAAGCAGATGGAACGCATTGTATATTTTAGTCTATTTCACAAATTGTTGGGTTGTCTTGAAGAAATATTATTGCAAAAACCTAAAACTTAGACAATATACATGTATATACCGTAGAACCTCGTTTACACTTTTATCAATTATGTTTTTTCATTTATACGTAAAAAGCTGCCAATCCAAAATTCTGAATTGCCTTAATGTTAAACTTTGTTTCATTTATGTTGATTTTACTTGCTGCTTTAAAAATTGTATAAATGAAATTCCATTGTATGTACATACACAGAGATGCATTTAGCTGCACAAAAAGGACACCCAGGAATAGTAGACATTCTCATCGAAAAGGGACTAAATGCTAATGCTGTGAACTAGAAGGAGTTAAAACACTTAGAGTTAAGCTTGTACAAATGGCAGTTTTGAAGTTGTAAAACTTCTAATTGAGAATAGCTGTGATGTAAGACGTTCAGTTGCACTCAAACATCGCCCTAAAAAATGGACAATTCACAGCTATGCATTTTGCTGTGCAGAACACAATCACGACAATTTTGTTGAGGTTCTGCTTAAAGCAGATGCTAATGCAAGTAGGAATGGTCACACCATTGCATTACGTAGCCCACTTTGGCCTTACAGAAATAGTATATGTTTTATTTAAGGCGAATTGTAATGTCATTGCTAAGGATTCCAAAAATATTACACCTTTTCGTGCTGCTTGTACATGTGGATATAGTTAAGTTACCGTTTGAAAAAACAGATATAACCGTCAAGGCACAAATGGTATCAGACCTTTACATGCAGCAGCTAAAAAAGGTCAATTAGAAGTATGCAAGTTTTTTTGACTGAACCTAGGTGGAAATATAAATGCCAGGATTGAACAGAAGGATTCGGATTTAAGTGGTAGTACCGAAAAGATTGCGAAAAATGCTAATTCAAAAAAGAGGTACATTTAACCTCAAAAAGGCAAAACTGATTGTTCTCTGCATTTAGCTGTCAAAACGCAGGTCTCTTGGAATTCTATAGAAAAACTCCTTCAGCACACAGTGGATTCTAATGCTGCAGATAAAAATAGTAGAACTACTTTGCATTATGCTGAATCAATTAATTATGTGCAAGGTGTTGATCAGTGAAGGTGCTGCTGTGAACCCTAAATTTTCACTGCGTGCAGATTATAATTATGCACAGTTCTCTAATGGTAGCTGCACGTGGTGGTTTCACTGAAATTCTCAAACTTCTGCTGGGTCATGGTGCCAATGTTAATGAACCTGAAGGTTTTGCAGGAAGTGCTGCTTTACATTTTGCAGTGAGAAAAGGCCACAATGACGTGGTGAAAGCCTTATTTGGCTGGTGGAGCTGATGCCAATATACAAGAAAGCATAACTCGGCATGCAACTATACACTGTGCTGCTGAATTTTGTCACCTGAAAATAATTAAGAATCTACTTCCGCAATAAAAACCTAATTCCACACAGTAAAGATGTTTGCACTGCAAATACATAGTTTTATTTTCCGTATACATGGAAGATCTTCTGGATTCCGATTTTCCATGTATACGGTTAAAGCCTCAATGTAGCTTGTACTTCCAATTCAACAAAATATTTGCTATACCTAATATAACAAATAGAAAATTATTCCCATAATGAGCTTTTTTTATTTTGGGGGAGTAATGGTTTACGCCCTGTGAAAAAAAAATCTAGACACTTTAAACTGCCGTCGAAACTGGTAGTTAAGTTTTTTTTTCTACTATTTGCTAATCTAAGGGGGCTGAAACCAAATGGCAGAGGAATGGCTTACACCATACGTTTTCATGTAACATGGTAATTATTCCTTAATAATCAGAAACACTTATTAGCTTTAAGGCGAGGACATTTTTACACCACTCTTAATGTCTTGGGAGGATTTTCTCCATCACAGCCTTACCTTTACTAGCGCCCTCAATATTTTACACCACCCTATGGTGAAATTCGTAGTCCATTACTGAATTAAAGCAAAGAGCTATAACATTTTTAATCACTTCATGTAGAATTCTTGGAATCTGCATTTGCGATATAAGAGAGCATAAGAAATTGTTTGTACTATAAATGTTTTAGATGATTATACATAAATAAAATTGTGATTATATGAATATAATCTGCCAACAAATTTTAGCCCCTCGAAATTCGTAATTTCCCACCCGGAAAGAAAACTGAATGCAACAATGATTGGCATATTTCTGGATTTTTTATGTTTTGATGTGAACCATCAACGAATATTTCAGATCAGATCATATGTAGATGATTTTAGGAAGGGAGTGTCTGACCCCAGGTCTTAAACAATCCTTAGAAATAGGAAGCTAGGGGATTTGGGCTAGAGTGCCTGATAGGAAAGTGACACGGAAGCGAGGTAGAAAGGGGAAGGAAGATGGCCTGATTACCGGGGGGGGGAGCACTACCCGGACTCCGACGGCTTAACGAGCCCATCCGACGCACGGCGGGTATTTCGTGGTTCGAACACGTTCGGTACCTGCCCAGGATCGAACCTGAGGTTATCTCCATGGCAGTCACTAACGCCAACCACTAGGCCACCCGCGGCCCACCAATATTGCAAGACAGCTATAAGATGAAAGTTCTACAATAAACTACAATTTCTAAACTGGTTTTTTTTTTTTTTTACTCTGGCCCTTTTAGAATCGAGCCACAGAATAAATGTACTATCCATTTATTCAATTACTTTGAAATGTATCCTGTCAATTTTTTTGTTTAGAAATGTTATAGGTAGTAATAAACTCAAAATTGAAAATAAGTGTCTATAAATATTCCTATTAGGATTCGAGATTTATATTTTGCTGCTTAATTGTAAAGATTTTATAACATCGTTTTTGTATTGTTGTAACACTTTGTTTTTATATTCCCAATGGAGAGTGAAAAAATGGCGACTTCAGATTACATTTGGTGGAAAAAAATTAATTTGGCGAAAACTTAAAGCCGGAGCAATCGCTGCATATATTATATGCCATGTGTATCACACATCTTCAGCGCCATACATCAGCGGAAGATTTTGTTCCAATGGGGCCGATGATGTGATTACTCTTTAACAGATTTTGACCTAAGGCATTTGCTTTGAAGTTTGTATATTAAAATCGCAGACAAAAAAAACCCCTCACGACGTGGGAAATGACTGCTTTACTGACCTGTAATGCACTCGTTTTTAAGGATAAAAAAAATGTGAGGCATCTTTTGCTTTTTTTTTTTTTTTTTTTTTTTTTTGTTCGTTTGGATCTATGCAAGTTGTTAGAACATATTCAAAAATTCTATTTCGCATATGGTAAAATAGTTAAATTATTTACTTCACATCCTTTATTTTCCAAAATAAGAACTTTTTTGCATTTTGATGCAAATTGTGCTTCCAATTAAACGCATCTATCGAGAATTTGAAACAGAACGATTAGTTGTGAATTTTACGTTCGATCATCGATGTGCGTCAAGTACCTGAAACAACACTGAACCTGAAAAACCGAGAGCTACTTAATTAAAATGCAAATATTCCAAACAAAAAGCAAGCCTACCTTTTTGGAGGTGCGCGCACACATTGATATTCCAAAATCCATGAGGACGGCTCGATCACAGACGCACAGCCAGCATCACAGATAGAACTGAATTTGTCGAGCGTCTGCCCTTCGTAAACAAGGCTTTCATCAGCCAATCATGTAACAGGATTTCAAACAGCGTTCTTCACCATTTGACAGAAACACGAAAGTTTTGCACCATTTCTCGGGTGGCAAAATGCCAGACGCAGACAATCAAGTACTGAAAATCCCAAAGCATTTTCTGAAGAACACCTGTGTTTTAAAGCAACTCCTTAAATGAGAGCTTTGTCTTCTGTTCTTACAGAAAACAAGATGGCTTCCGAAACATTTTAAGCGTGGCATCTGAAAATAGAGAATGCAAAGTGTACTAAAGTTTAAGTTATTTTTTCTCCTTTTTTAATATTGTCAGCCCATGAAGCTTTTTTTAAAGTGCACGGACGAATATGTGACGTTGTTTATTGAGGTTTATTAATTAAAGGAAGTGTTTGATCCAGAATCCCGAAGTAAGAATTCGTCATCCTAATCCAGTATCGTTACCGGGAGATGTTATACACATGAAAAAAAAACAAAAAAACTTGCTGACAACCTTCAAACAGGAATTTTTCTAGCAGGGAGGCTTAGGAGGTTTGAATGTCCCCTCGAAATATTTTCACCTGTAGTTTAAAAATGCTTTTTTAGTCAATTCATGATGCAATTTTTTTTATCCTCCGAAGGGTGTGAAGCGCAGTCTCTTAATCATTAGCGTACGAATGGGGTCCAGGTTCGAATCCCGTTTGTTTTACGGCATTGACTCCTCCCTTCATTCCAAACAGGGACCTCAATTTTTATTTTGATTGGAGGTTTTTTTGTTTTGTTTTTTTGATTGGAGGTTTAACGACCACCGTGAGCAACTCAATGGGCTATAAGCAGTCTCCCGTCCCTAATTTAGGGCCACTGGTTCCAGAGAAGGGAGAGAGCCAGTGCCGTTAGACAAACACAACATCCATGCCTCACCGGGATTCGAACCCAGACCCCTTTTGGACGAATGATCAGAGGCCATTGCTTACACCACTGCGCCACCGGAGTCGGGAACCTCAAATTAAAGACAGGCGACTTCTTAGTCTACTGAGTTGCTAACGGTGGTAGTTACCCCCCCCCCCCACAGACACACACAGACACAGACACCACCTAAAAAGAAAGAATATGCAGTTTCTAAACGCTGAGTTTTGTGAGACCTTAGCTGTAATTTTTGAAAATGTATATAAGAATACATTTCACGTGACACATTTTGTTTCGCAGCTGCATTTATGTTATTTTTTTCTCTTTCTCTAGAGGCAGTATAGAAATCCTACCCCGCCACCCTGGTGGCGCAATGGTCTAAGCGATGGCCTCTGATCATTCGTCCGAAAGGGGTCCGGGTTCGAATCCCGTGAGGCATGGATGTTGTGTTTGTCTTACGGCACTGGGTATCTCCCTTTCCTGGAACCAGTGACCCTAAATTAGGGACGGGCGACTGCTTATAGCCCATTGAGTTGATCACAGTGGTCGTTAAACCTGCAATAAAAAAAAAATTCTACACTGCCTGGTGTTGGAGCAGTAGAATGTGTGAGAAACATCTCCAATGTATGAAAAGAAAATATCTCTACTCCTGAAGGAAATTAAAACTGCCATTTAACTGGTAAAACTGTAAGAATCCCAATTTCGTATTGTGGGAATGATAAATAGCATCAAACGAAGTTTTCGTGTAGACCACAATGGAAACGAAAAATTTTAACACTTTAATACCTTAACTTCGTAATATGTACTAAAGAATCACCCATGAACCAAATTTTCTTTACAAAAACCTTGTGGATATGCCTATGGTCTTATTCATTTCTTCCTCAGTGTTTTAATTGTTTGTCGTTAGATCTGCGTAAAACCAATTGTTAAATGAAACACAAGTGAGAAAGAAATAGAAAAGAAATTCACCCAAGTGTTTGCTTATTGCTACGGAGGGGCTAGTGGTCTGAAGCTCTGGCTTTTGGCCATTTGAGTACCGAATGAGGACGGGTGGTGAGTTCTCTTCCCTTTAACTAGTGGCCCAACATTTGGGACGTCACTCTGGTGGAGCAGTGGTTCTAAGCGCTGGCTAATGAGCATTCGCCCGGGTTCGGATCCTGGTGAGGCATGCATGTTGTGTTGGTCTTACGGCACTGGCTATCTCCATTCTCTGGAACCAGTGGCCCTAAATTAGGGACGGGTAACTACTTATAGGCTATTGAGTTTCCCACGGTGGTCGTTAAACCTCCAAAAAGGCTTACGGTGGTCGTAGTCCGAGAAAGGGTCCGGGTTCGAATCCCGTGAGGCATGGATGTTTTTTTTGTTTTTTTTCTTTTATTGTAGGTTTAACGACCACTATAAGCAACTCAATGGGCTATAAGCAGTCACCGCTTTAGGATCGCTGGTTCCAGGAAGGGAAAGAACCAGTGCCGTAAGACAAACACAACATCCATGCCTCACGGGATTCGACCCCGGACCTCTTTTGGACGAATGATCAGAGGCCATCGCTTAGACCATTGCGCCACGGGGGCGGCGCATGTTGTGTTTGTCTTACGGCACTGGCTCTCTCCTTTCCCTGGAACCAGTGGCCCTGAATTAGGGACGTGTGTCTGCCAATTGAGTTGCCCATGGTTGTCGTTAAACCTCCAAAAGGATTATGACTATTCGTCCGAGAAAGGGCCCGGGGTCAGATCCCGTGAGGCATGTATGTTATGTTTGTCTTACGGCATCGGGTCTCTCCTTTCACTGAAACCAGTGGCCCTGAAATAGGGACGGGTAAGTGCTTACAGCCGATTGAGTTGCTCACGGTGGTCGTTAAACCTTCCAGAGACAAAAAAAAAAAAAAAGAGAGAAACATTACAATCCGGCGACTGTGTGTGTGCGCGCGCTTGTAGAGTTGCTCATGCTGGTGGCTTTAACCCCCCCATCCCCAAGAAGCGAAGATCATCATCATCATTGTCAACCATTATCAATCCACTGCTGGACGAAGGTCTCCCCAAGTTTCCTCCACAACGCTCTGTCTTGTGCCAGTCTCCTCCATGTCACTCCCGCATATTTACGAATTTCATCCACCCATCTCCCATGTGGTCTTTTTCTGGGTCTTTTCCTGTCCCTTGGAATCCAATCTAAAATTTCGGCTGTCCATCTATGGTCTGTCCTTCTGGCAGTATGTCCAGCCCATTGCCATTTCAGGGATTTAACTCTGATCATGATGTCTTCCACTCTCGTCATTTTTCGGATCCACGAGTTCCTCTTCTTATCTCTCCTGGTTACACCAAGCATGCACCTCTCCATGCTGCTTTGAGTTATCTGCAGCCTTTGTATGTCTCTTTTAGTTAAGGTCCACGTCTCTGCACCATACGTAAGCACTGGAAGGATGCATTGATCAAACACTTTTCTTTTAAGACATAATGGCATATTGCTCTTGAAAATTATGATGTTTCTTCCAAAAGCTCTCCAGGCAAGTTTTGTACGCCGATTAATTTCTTCATCAATGTGACCCTCACTTGATATCTGCTGTCCAAGATAAACATACGTATCTGTTATCTCCAGTTTTTCTCCATCAATCGATAAATCTTCATTTCTTGTAAAAGCATTGAACATCACTTTTGTCTTCTGAAAGTTCATTTTTAATCCCACTTCTTTACTCTTGTCAGCAAGTTCCTGGATCATACTCTGCAGCTCTGATGGGCTAGTTGCAAAAATGACTACGTCATCAGCAAAACGAAGGTGGGTTAGATAATCTCCATTAATCTTTATCCCCTTGTTTTCCCAGCTCAGTGATTGAAAGACATTTTCCAATGTAGCATTAAAGAGCTTCGGAGATATGGTGTAACCTTGTCTCACTCCCTTTCCAATTTTTATGTGTGTTGTATTTTCAAACAGCCGAATCTTTGCACTTGCATTTTCATAGATGTTATTAATAATATTAATGTATGCATCTTCAATACCGCAGGATTTCAGAGCCGTGGTAACTGCTGATGGTTTCACCGAATCAAAGGCTTTTTCATAATCGATAAAAGCCATGCACAATGGAAGTTCATATTCCCTCGCTCTTTCAATTAGTTCTCTCAGTACGTGGATATGATCTATTGTGCTGTAGCCACTCCTGAATCCAGCTTGTTCTCTCGGTTGAGCCATGTCCACTGTTACCTTCAAGCGGTGTGAAAGAACTTTAGTGAAGATTTTATAAACCACTGATAGGAGGCTGATAGGTCTGTAGTTCCTGAGATCCTCAATGTCCCCTTTTTTAAGTAGCAGGATCATTGTAGCATTGTTCCAATCCTCAGGAATCTTTCCTTCATTAAGGCATCGAGTGAAAATTTGGGCGAGTACTGTTTCAATTTCTCCACTTGCTTCTTGTATGATGTCTACAGTAATTCCATCTTCTCCTGGAGCTTTCCCCCGCTTCATGTTCTTGATTGCATGAGCAACTTCTGCTGGGAGGACTGGAAGAACTCTGGTACCTTTCATGATGTCTGGAGTACATGTATCATCCCTTTCATATAATTTGGAGTAGAAATCTTTCACTCTTGTCAAAATTTCGCCTCTATTTCTTGTTATAGAACCATCTTCTTTTTCTCAGAGCCATAATCTGTTTTCTTCCCTTACTGAGATGTCCCTTTGCTATCTTAAGGCTTTGGTTGTTTTCAATTGCTTTCCTCACTAGCTCCAGTTGAATTTCCTTACGTCTTCAGTGATACTTTTTCGTGTTGTCTTGCATAGCTCTGTATATTCCACTTTGGAAGTCACATCTTCTTTAGTTGTCCTCATCTCTCTTCTTTTTTGCATCAACATTTTGGTTTTTCCTGATAATTTGTTCACATGCAACTTGTTCTTAGACCCAGCTAATTTTGTTGCTGTTTCCATTAGAGCTTTGGTTACTTTTCTGTTAACTTCCGAAATATCCACTTCTTCCGATGTTAGGCCTTCTAAAGCAGAGAATCTGTTCTTCAGTTCCAACTTGAAAGTATTATGGTGTTTTTTAAGGTTGGTTATGTCAATACATTTTGTTTGTCTTATGAGCTTGCCACGTTCCAGTTTAGTGTTGAGGTGCATCTTACATCTCACCAATCTATGGTCACTACCTGTGTTGAACTTGTTCAGCACACTGCAGTCTTCGATGACGAATTTTTTGTTACACATAATAAAATCAATTTCACTTGTCGTCCCAATTGGATGTCTCCATGTCCATTTCCTGTGTGGCTTTTTCTTGAAGAAGGAGTTCAAGATGAAAAACCCTTCTGCCTCTGCAAACTCAACGAGAGTATTTCCACGCTGGTTTCTGTTGCCGTGACCGAATTTACCTACTGAAGTTTCATTCTGTTGCCGTTGCCCTATTTTTGCATTGAAATCTCCCATAATTATCTTTAAGTGCTGCTTACCTTTATTATTTGGATGACGAATTTCCTCATAAAATTCTTCAATTTCTTCTTCAGGATGACTTGTGGTGGGTGCATAAGTTTGAATAATCTGAGCCTGGTATCTTCTCGATAGTTGGATAACGAGTCGTGCAGCTCTGTCAGAGGAACTTTCAACTTCTACCACTTTATCCTTCAGTTTCTTGTTTATTATAAATCCAACACCACTAGTTCTGCCAGTATCTGTCCTACGATAATAGAAGAGATGTCCACTTTTCAGTTCAATGAGATCTTCTCCTTTTCTCCTTACCTCACTTAGCCCGACGATGTCCCACTTGATCCTTTGTAGTTCCTCTTCCAATTCAAGAAGCCTTGAATCAGAAGATAGGGAGCGTCCGTTATAGGTAGCCAAGGTCAGCATCAAATGGCAGCCTAGTCCGGTCCTCCGGGGATTCTTAGCACCCTCTGCCTTCATGTCGCACTGGCCGCTGCCTTGGCCAGGTACATTCCAGCTGCCGGAGACTGAGGGCCAAGATTTAAGTTGTAGAGTCATTTTGGAGGTGTTTGGCCATAACTCACCACGCTGGCCAAGCGGGTTGGTGAGTGTGGGATAGCATTTCCTCTGATCCCGATGGTATAGTTATACCGCTATTGGCGGTCGTCACAGCCCCTTTAGTGGGAACAGGATGCACCACGAGAAGGCGGAGTTGACATTTGTCAAGGTGAGGCTGTGATGTTACGCATCACCTGACCTTACATCCCTGACCTTACATCACCTGACCTTACATCAGAAGCGAAGATATATCACTTTATATCTGAGGAATTCATTTCCTATCTTTCATCTTTTTCCCCCGTAATGCTTTCCTTGTAATGCCAAAATACATGGTAGACAAATTTACAGGCTGACTTAGCAGCATTATTTATGAAGAGTCTGTGTTAGAAAGAGACATTTTTCACGATTCAGTCTTTCTGTACGGACTGTTGCGGAGGAATGGGTCTGCAAAATAAAAGAAAAAACACATCAGAACCTTTTCTTTTCGGGATTTAACGTTCACTATAAGTAACTATAAAAGCTATAAGCAGTTCCCGTCCCTGATTTGGAACCACCAGCTCCAAGGAAGAAACCCTCAGATCACTTGTGCACGGGGGAAATTTACCGTTGGCTCACGCAGTACTGGCCGGTATGGCAACTGATACTGTTTTTTTTCCTTGTATTTCCTACCGTCACTTTTTTTTACCTGGAATTTGCATACCGTCACTAATTTTACTAGTGGGAACTGCAGAAATTATTTTTTGTCCCTGATTTACGAGTACGTATTCTTAAACATAGAAACCTTACATTCGTCGTGGTCTTGAGAAATAGTTGTGTAGGAACTGTAAAGCTTCCCATAGCCAGTGGCGCCCATATGAATACTTTTAGGGGGGGGGGTTAACAAAAATTCTTACCTCATTCAAGGCGCTCAAACATTTTAGTAAATGTACAAGATACTAAAATACAACAAAAATAAAGAAGTTTGATAATTGCAATCAAGCATTAATATCTTATTATTTTAACAAATGCTTTAAAACAGGTTTAGACTATTTTAGCGTTTTAAATTTATCAAAAATTTGGCTATACCAACAGCGCCCAGCCACCAACCACCCCATGGACGCCCTTACATAAGCCCGAGATCATTCTGCTAAATGCAATTTAGGGATTGGCAGAAGCAAAATCGGTACTTTTTGGTACCCGGTACTTTCTGTATCGATACTTCTTTCTAACGAGTACTAGTACCGACATCGGTACTTTGTTGCATACTAATTGAAAGAGCAAGGGAATATGAACTTCAATTATGCATGGCTTTTATCGATTATGAAAAGGCTTTTGATTCGGTGAAAAAATCAGCAGTTATGATGGCTTTCAAATCCTGCGGCCTTTCGTCCGATATGGGTCCGGGTTCGAATCCCGTGAGGCATGCATGTTGTGTTTGTCTTACGGCACTGGCTCTCTCCCTTTCCTTGAGTTAGTGACCCTAAATTAGGGACGGGCGACTGCTTATAGCCCACTGAGTTGCTCACGGTGGTCGTTAAACCTCCAATCAAAAAAAAAAAAATCCTGCGGGAATGAAGATACATACATTATTATTTTTAAACACATCTACGAAAATGCAAGTGCAAAGATTCAGCTCTTTGAGAATCCAGCACCCATAAAAACTGGAAAGAGAGTGAGACAAGGTGACACTATATCTTCCAAACTCTTTAATGCCACATTGCAAAATGTCTTTCAATCACTGAACTGGGAAAACAAAGGGATAAAGATTAATGGAGATTATCCAACTCACCTTCGTTTTGCTGCTGACGTAGTCATTTTTGCAACTACCCCATCAGAGCTGCAGAGTATGATCCAGGAACTTGCTGACGAGAGTAAAGAAGGGGGATTGAAAATGAACTTTCAGAAGACAAAAGCGATGTACAATGTTTTTACTAGTAATGATGATTTAACGATTGACGTGGAGAAGCAGGAGATAACCGATACCTTATCGATTGACGATATCTTGGACATCAGATATCAAGTGAGGGTCACACTGATGAAGAAATTAATCGGTGTAAAAAAACTGCCTGGAGAGCTTTTCGAAGAAACAGTATGATTTTCAAGAGCAGTGTGTCATTATGTCTTAAAAGAAAAGTGTTTGATCAATGCATCCTTCCAGTGCTTAAGTATGGTCCAGAGACGTGGATCTTAACTAAAAGAGACATACAAAGACTGCAGACAACTCAAAGAACCATGGAGAGATCATGCTTGGTGTAACCAGGAGAGATAAGAAGAGGAACTTGTGAATCAGAAAAATGACAAGAGTGAAAGTCATCATGATCAGAGTAAAACTCCTGAAATGGATTCCAAGGGACAGGGAAAGACCCAGAAGAAGGCCACATGGTAGATGGGTGGATGAAATTCGAAAGTATGCGGGAGTAACATGGAGGAGACTGGCACAAGACAGACCGTTGTGGATGAAACTTGGGCAGACCTTCGTCCAGCAGGGGATTAATCATGGTTGACAATGATGATTATGATATATATATATATATATATATGTATTTTTTAATTGGGGGTTTAACGACCACAATCATGGCCGTTTTAAGGGGTGTGACAACGGGGCAGGTGCCCAGGGCCTCGCCTGAACTGGGGCCTCCAACATCCCAAGAGCCTTATGGGCCTACAAAAACTGAAACTCTTTGACATACACCAGCAGGGTTTTTTTATTTAAAGAAAAGAAGAAACACCAATTCCGAAAGTTGGATGTTCTTTTGCCTTCTTTTTAAAACCTTGTTTGTAGCTTCGATTTTCCGAGGAGGCTGGAGGTAAATTAGCTGCTAGGGTGGATCTTGTGTGACAAAAAAGAAGCAAAGAAAACCAACCTCCCAATCCCGAGTGTGGGTGAAGCCCATGAGGGCCACCTACAAATCGTATTTTTTCCTTTTTAAGCAGTTCTTTGTGTTGTCCACACGACAAAGTGCACATATGTTTATCACTGGAGTCTGCCCACCTGGGGGGTCTGGTTCACTTCGTCAACGCCACTTTGTCGACAACTCATTTCGTCGACACTATACTTTTGAAACAGTCGATTCCTAAAAAACCGAAAAAAGTTCAGAACGACCAAATTTAGTATACTATATCATGGTGCACTAACTTACATCTTACACGGCTTTTGGAAGGTGCCGGAGCCCGGGGTCAAGGGGCCCCCAAACAACATTTACGTAACATCTACAGTTTTCAATTTAGAACCACCAAATTTGGTTTACTATCTCATTGTACTCTTACACCAACTTAGACCATAGACGGAAGAGGTCGGAACCCGGGGTCAAGGGACCCCACACAAAATGTTCGTAAAATCTACAGTTTTTTATTTAGAACCACCAAATTTGGTATATTATCTCATTGTACTCTTACACCAACTTAGACTATAGACGGAAGAGGTCCGGGCCCGGGGTCAAGGGGTCAAGGGGTCAAGGGGCCCCATACAACATTTTCGTAAAATCTACAGTTTTCAATTTAGAACCACTAAATTTGGCATACTATCTCATGGTACTCTAACTTAGACCGTACACGGTTTTTGGAAGGGATCGGGGCCCGCGGTCAAGGGGGCCGTATGCAACATTTTCGTAAAATCTACAGTTTTCAATTTAGAACCACCAAATTTGGTATACTATCTCATGGTACTCTAACTTAGACCGTACACGGTTTTTGGAAGGGTCGGGGCCCGCGGTCAAGGGGGCCGTATGCAACATTTTCGTAAAATCTACAGTTTTCAATTTAGAACCACCAAATTTGGTATACTATCTCATGGTACTCTAACTTAGACCGTACACGGTTTTTGGAAGGGGTCGGGGCCCGCGGTCAAGTGGGCCCTATGCAACATTTTCGTAAAATCTACAGTTTTCAATTTAAAACCACCAAATTTAGTATATTATCTCATTGTACTCTTACACCACTTAGACCATAGACGAAAGAGGTCGGGGCCCGGGGTCAAGAAGTCCCTTTACAACATTTTCGTAAAATCTGCAGTTTTTATTTAGAACCACCAAATTTAGTATGTTATCTCATTGTACTCTTACACCACTTAAACCATAGACGGAAGAGGTCGGGGCCCGGGGTCAAGAAGTCCCTTTACAACATTTTCGTAAAATCTGCAGTTTTTATTTAGAACCACCAAATTTAGTATGTTATCTCATTGTACTCTTACACCACTTAAACCATAGACGGAAGAGGTCGGGGCCCGGGGTCAAGGGCCCCCATACAACATTTTCGTAAAATCTACAGTTTTCAATTTAGAACCACGAAATTTGGTATACTATCTCATGGTACTGTAACTTAGACCGCCCGCGGTCTTTGGAAGGAGTCGGGGCCCGGGTTCAATGGGGCCCCATGCAAAATTTACGTAAAATCTACAGTTTTCAATTTGGAACCACCAAATTTGGTATACTTACTTTCGAATTTCATCCACCCATCTCACATGTGTTCTTCTTCTGGGTATTTTGATGTCCCTTGGAATCCAGTTCAAAATTTCGGTTGTCCATCGATGATTTATCTTTCTGGCAATATGTTCAGCCCATTGCCATTTCAGGGATTTTACTCTGATCATGATGTCTTCCACTCTTGTCATTTTTCTGATCCACGAGTTACTCTTCTTATCTCTCCTGGTTACACCAAGTATGCATCTCTCCATGCAATTAGTACTAATTGATGTTCAGTTTCATGCAGTTTAGGATACAGAAATCATTATTTAAGAAGCTAAATGCTATGGAAAAAAATCAACTAACGTATTTTTCTTGTGATTTTAAAGCACGCTTAAATTTTAACGCTACATATTGAAGTCTAATATCTACGAATTATGTATTTAATATGAAAAGTAAATGTGCACCTATTATAACATTTTTGATAATAAATTTGTAATTAAAAGAATTGTACATAATTTACATTTCACTGAAATAAACAGAACTTAGCTGCTTGCGTATTCTGTTTCAAACACTAGCTTAATTTGAACGTTTCATTCGAAAGGCTTCCTCGATTTAAAGAAGTCCGCGATTTTACGTACAAGACTGTTGGTCCTTTGAAGTTCGTTAAATCGAGGTTTGACTGTAATTCACGTACGGTGTGTATACTGTAAGCCACATGTTGTATATGACCTGTATGTATAAAATCAGGGTCCCCGAAAAAAAAAAGACTTTCTAGGACCATCAAAAGTGTTAAGACTGCACTGACTACAATTAGCAAATCGATGGGCAGTCTTCCGTTCCTAATTTAGGGCCACCGGTTCCAGGAAGGGTGAAGAGTCAGTGCCGTAAGACATACACAACATCCATCTCAGACGAAAGATCAGATCACTGAAGAATCCGGACGGGACCCATCTCAGACAAAAGATCAGATCACTGACGAATCTCAGACGAAAGACCAGATCCCAGACGAATCTCATACGAAAAATCAGATCACTGACAAATCTCAGACGAAATATCAGATCAGTGACGAATCTCAGACGAAAGACCAGATCCCAGACGAATCTCAGACGAAAGATCAGATCACTGACGAATCCGGACGGGACCCACCTCAGACGAAAGATCAGATCACTAAGGAATCTCAGACGAAAGATCAGATCACTGACGAATCTCAGACGAAAGAGCAGATCACTGACGAATCTCAGACGAAAGATCAGATCACTGACGAATCTCAGACGAAAGATCAGATTACTGAAGAATCTCAGACGACAGATCAGATAACTGACGAATCTGGACGGGACCCATCTCAGACGAAAAATCAGATCACTGACGAATTTCAGACGAAAGATCAGATCACTGGCGAATCTGGACGGGACCCATCACAGACGAAAGATCAGTTCACTGAAGAATCCGGATGGTACCCATCTCTAACGAAAGATCAGATTACTGACGAATCCGGACGGGACCCATCTCAGACGAAAGATCAGATCACTGACGAATCCGGACGGGACCCATCTCAGACGAAAGATCTGATTACTGACGAATCCGGACGGGAACCATCTCAGACGAAAGATCAGATCACTGACGAATCCGGACGGGACCCATCTCACACGAAAGATCAGATCACTGACGAATCTCAGACGAAAGATCAGATCACTGACGAATTCGGACGGGACCCATCTCAGACGAAAGACCAGATCCCTGACCAATTCGGAAGGTACCCATCTCTGACGAAAGATCAGATTACTGACGAATCCGGACGGGACCCATCTCAGACGAAAAATCAGATCACTGACGAATTTCAAACGAAAGATCAGATCACTGACGAATCTGGACGAGACCCATCACAGACGAAAGATCAGATCACTGAAGAATTCGGACGGTACCCATCTTCTGACGAAATATCAGATTACTGACGAATCCGGACGGGACCCATCTCAGATGAAAGATCAGATCACTGCCGAATCTGGACGGGTCCCATCTCGGACGAAAGATCAGATTACTGACAAATCCGGACGGGACCCATCTCAGACTAAAGATCTGATTACTGACGAATCCGGACGGGAACCATCTCAAACGAAAGATCAGATCACTGACGAATCCAGACGGGACCCATCTCACACGAAAGATCAGATCACTGACGAATATCAGACGAAAGATCAGATCACTGACGAATATCAGACGAAAGATCAGATCACTGACGAATATCAGACGAAAGATCAGATCACTGACGAATTCGGACGGGACCCATCTCAGACGAAAGACCAGATCACTGACCAATTCGGACGGGACCCATCTCAGACGAAAGATCACATCATTGACGAATTCGGACGGGACCCATCTCAGACGAAAAATCAGATCACTGACGAATTTCAGACGAAAGATCAGATCACTGACGAATCCGGACGGGACCCATCTCAGACGAAAGATCAATTAACTGACGTATCTGGACTGAACCTATCACAGACGAAAGATCAGATCACTGACGAATCCGGACGGAACCCATCTCAGACGTAATATCCGATCACTGACGAATCCGGACGGGACTCATCTCAGACAAAAGATCAGATCACTGACGAATTTCAGACGAAAGATCAGATCACTGACGAATCTGGACGGGACCCATCTCAAACGAAAGATCAGATCACTGACGAATACGGAAGGAGCCCATCTCAGACGTAAAATCAGATCACTGACGAATTTAAGACGAAAGATCAGATCACTGACGAATCTGGACGGGACCCGTCTCAAACGAAAGATCAGATCACTGACAAATCCGGACGGGACCCACCTCAGACGAAAGATCAGATCACTGACGAAACCGGACGGGACCCATCTCAGACGAAAGATCAGGTCACTGAGGAATCTCAGACGAAAGATCAGATCACTGACGAATTTCAGACGAAAGATCAGATCACTGACGAATCCGGACGGGACCCATCTCAGACGAAAGATCAATTAACTGACGTATCTGGACTGAACCTATCACAGACGAAAGATCAGATCACTGACGAATCCGGACGGAACCCATCTCAGACGTAATATCCGATCACTGACGAATCCGGACGGGACTCATCTCAGACAAAAGATCAGATCACTGACGAATTTCAGACGAAAGATCAGATCACTGACGAATCTGGACGGGACCCATCTCAAACGAAAGATCAGATCACTGACGAATACGGAAGGAGCCCATCTCAGACGTAAAATCAGATCACTGACGAATTTAAGACGAAAGATCAGATCACTGACGAATGTGGACGGGACCCGTCTCAAACGAAAGATCAGATCACTGACAAATCCGGACGGGACCCACCTCAGACGAAAGATCAGATCACTGACGAAACCGGACGGGACCCATCTCAGACGAAAGATCAGGTCACTGAGGAATCTCAGACGAAAGATCAGATCACTGACGAATCCGGACGGGACCCACCTCAGACGAAAGATCAGATCACTGACGAAACCGGACGGGACCCATCTCTGACGAAAGATCAGATCCCTGACGAATCTCAGACGAAAGATCAGATCACTGACGAAACCGGACGGGACCCATCTCAGACGAAAGATCAGATCACTGACGAATCTCAGACGAAAGATCAGATCACTGACGAATCTGGACGGGACCCACCTCAGACGAAAGATCAGATCACTGACGAAACCGGACGGGACCCATCTCAGACGAAAGATCAGATCACTGACGAATTTCAGACGAACGATCAGATCACTGACGAAACCGGACGGGACTCATCTCAGACGAAAGATCAGATCACTGACGAATTCGGACGGGACCCATCTCAGACGAAAGATCTGATCACTGACGAATCTCAGACGAAAGATCAGATCACTGACGAATCCGGACGGGACCCATCTTAGACGAAAAATGAGATCACTGACGAATTTCAGACAAAAGATCAGATTACTGACGAATCTGGACGGGACCCATCTCAGACGAAAGATCAGATCACTGACGAATCCGGACGGGATCCATCTCAGACGGAAGATCAGATTACTGAAGAATCCGGACGGAACCAATCTCAGACAAAAGATCAGATCACTGAAGAATCTCAGACGAAAGATCAGCTGACTGACGAATCTCCGACGAAAGATCAGATCACTGACGAATCTGGACGGGACCCATCTCAGACGAAAGATCAGATAACTGCACCACGTTAGCAAAGAGAAAATGTTTAAGTTTGTCGCCCCAGTGGCGCAATCGTTTAAGCGCTGGCTTCTGACCATCCATCCGAGATGAGTCCGGGCGGGGTTCAAATCCCGGTGATGCATGGATATTATTTGTTGTACGGTACTGGTTCTTTCCCTTTCCTGGAACCAGTAGCTCTAAATTAAACGAAAAAGAGTGTACAAGTTTCATAACTGTCTGTTTCTTAAAGTATTTCAACCGCTCTCTTCCTGCCGGAAAATGTATTTTAAAAATTCACATCCTCTTTGCCATTAAGCAATAACAAAATAATAATAATAACAATAAAATAAAACAAATGTGATAAAGCTGGTATATATTTCATCATGGCTATCAGAGATTTAGCTTTTAGTTTTCTCGACTACTGTAATCCAGTTTTTGTTCCTGAAAAATAAAACTAAAGGACTTCATTTTATCGTTTTTTGTTTTTAGGAAAACTATTTCCGTTCCTATATGTCTTCCGTACAATTCACATCATCCGCTCAGATATAAATTACATACCTTCCGTGCACTAAGAGAGCTATTACGCACTCTTCTTCAATGGGCCGTCGTAACATAGAATTGGAATACATACGTGATCTAGCTGGTCACGATGATCTACGTGATCTAGCTGGTCTACCTGGTCACGAGACTATCCAGGAAAGCTCTGAAGGGACCTCTTTCAACCCTTCCCAGAGTACAAAAGACTACACGTTACGTGGGCTCATTAACTTTTATTCCCACTCTGACTAACTCATTAGGAAATATTTGCAAAAAATATAACCTGGGATTTGGTGTCAAGACTTGGAACATTCTGCAAGTCATTATGAACGACAGAGATACAGTTCCAATTGGTGATCGACATGGTTATACGCCATTCCTCTCGTAGCCCTGGACCCGGACAATAACTACAGTATATACATATGTAGGTTATATACAGTTCCAATTGGTGATCGACATGGTATATACGCCATTCCTCTCGTAGCCCTGGACCCGGACAATAACTACAGTATATACATATGTAGGTTTTACACTTAGAAAAGACTTGGGACATTATGCAAGTGATTGTGAACGACAGGGATACAGTTCCAATTGGTGATCGCCATGGTGTATACTCCATTCCTCTCGTAGTCCTGGACCCGGACAATAACTACAGTATATACATATGTAGGTTTTACACTTAGAAAAGACTTGGAACATTATGCAAGTGATTGTGAACGACAGGGATACAGTTCCAATTGGTGATCGCCATGGTGTATACGCCATTCCTCTCGTAGCCCTGGACCCGGACAATAACTACAGTATATACATATGTAGGTTTTACACTTAGAAAAGACTTGGAACATTATGCAAGTGATTGTGAACGACAGAGATACAGTTCCAATTGGTGATCGACATGGTGTATACGCCATTCCTCTCGTAGCCCTGGACCCGGACAATAACTACAGTATATACATATGTAGGTTTTACACTTAGAAAAGACTTGGAACATTATGCAAGTGATTGTGAACGACAGGGATACAGTTCCAATTGGTGATCGACATGGCGTATACGCCATTCGTCTCGTAGCCCTGGACCCGGACAATAACTAGAGTATATACATATGTAGGTTTTACACTTAGAAAAGACTTCGAACATTATGCAAGTGATTGTGAACGACAGGGATACAGTTCCAATTGGTGATCGACATGGTGTATACGCCATTCCTCTCGTAGCCCTGGACCCGGACAATAACTACAGTATATACATATGTAGGTTTTACACTTAGAAAAGACTTGGAACATTATTCAAGTGATTGTGAACGACAGGGATACAGTTCCAATTGGTGATCGCCATGGTGTATACGCCATTCCTCTCGTAGCTCTGGACCCGGACAATAACTACAGTATTTATGTAGGTTCTACACTTAGAAGTATTAAACAAGTTAGTAAAATCATGCAATGTGTTGATTATGATACGCTTTCCAACATACCAGAAATCATTATTCAAGTTATGAAGATAATGGCTGTGGAATAAATCTCGCTCCTGTGCCTTGACCTTTGACCCTATTTCGACTATATATAACAGAAACGGTTTCGTACATCTCCGGAAAAACATGATAAAGTTTTGTCGCAATCGAAGCATCTTTACGTAAGTTATGACGCATAAGGGCGATAGAATGGAGCGCCCTCCTATATCCTGACCTTTGACCCCATTTCGTCCATTTTCAACAGAGTTCGTCCCTATGTGGCCCCCTACCACGTACTAAAACTTCATCGAAATCGAAAAATTTTTTCGCAAGTTATGACGCATAAAGACAATGGAATGGATCCAGCTCCTATGTCCTGACCTTTGACCCCATTTCGTCCATTTGCAATAGGGTTCGTTCGCAGGTGGTCCCCTACCACATAGTAAAATTTCATGGAAATCGAACCATTTTTACAGGAGTTATCGTGCGGGCGGGCAAAGCTGGAGCATATACGTTTCTTCAACCTACGGTTGGAAAGCGTAAACAACGTGTCTATGAACATAAATATAATGTCAGTACTAACTCAAGGACTACTACCTTATCGAGATGTTGTACTGAAGAAACTTTCAGTCCCTCGTAGGAAAATACTTTACTATTAGACTCTCACAACACTCGGACTGAAGTTCTTGTGGTGGAAAGCCTCCACATATACAATCTGGGCAGTGGATGCTGTAACGACGATACAGCTGTGCAGATCCCGTTGTCATAGAAGATATTGCTGAATCTTGTTGAAATAATGCTAACTCAATTTGAAATGTCTTATTTTGGGTGTGGGGATAGGGGGAGGGGGAGTTGTGATGGGGTAAAGGGTAGAATGGAGGGGGGGCCTTGATACTTTGTTGCGGTTATCATTTTTGTCACGGTTTTAGGAGACAGTGGCGTATCTTGGGTTCGAGACCTGGGCTATCTCTTCCCTCCCCTCCCCCAGTATTGTTTTTTTAAATTGCGGTTTAATTTTTAATTGTTAAGTTATTTTTTTCTAAATTTTAGATACATGCCTTTGCTACCATGATACCAAATAATTATGAGGATTAGGATTTGAATACTTTATTTGTACATGAACTTCATTCTTCTTTCCTTTTGTGTGAACTTGAGTGTTAGTTTTCATAAAATGTTTCTTCCGAGTACTTTTTCATATTTAAAAATAATTTTTTTCTCTACAGACAAAACAGCCAAGTTTTTCGAATGCGCATGTCCTTGTGTGGCTCTAAGATATATCTTGATTCTTTTTAATGCAGAAAAACTTCTTTCGGCAGTTGCAGTTGTTGATGGAAACTTTAATATTAGGTCTGCTAATTTGTGCCTCTCACTAAACCCTATGTCCAATTTATTCAACTTTATGTAACAAATGATGTGTCTTACTGATTTGTTTTATATTCATCAAGGGAATAAAACACATTCAGTTCATTTTTTAGTCAAGCTGTATCAAAATTTGAAGCATACAATTCTTTAAGTTCTGACAACAGATGCTCAGGTAAGCTTTCACAAAATTTGTCAAAACAGTTCGAATCCAACAAAGCCACGAATTTAAGATATAATATCTCTGATTTTAATTCACTGACACTTCACAAAAACTGAAACAACTCTCGCGAAACACTCTTATGGGCGGGAGTATGAGAGTGACTGAGATAGTCTAAGTCTTTTTTCTGAGCTAACCGCATCCCAAAGCAATGGGCCAATTCCTTCTACCAGCTGATTCATTTTGTCATGGAAACGCTAGCAGGTGGTTGTACGGAAGGTCTTCGCATTAGAACTGCGAAGACTCTGGAAGAGCTGCGTGCGTTATGCCGTTGGTTTTCGCTCGCTGGACTGAATCAAAGAAGCGAATCCGCACGCGGTTTTTTTTTTCGCTGCGAAAGCATCGACATATTTTAATAGCGTTGATAATTGACTTTTATTTGTGTATGTTTAATTCAGTTTTATGTGTGCATTCTCTGGGCTTCTCAGCTAGCTTAGCTAGTCTGGAATATATGCCACTGTTAGGGGGATTTGTTTATTCATGGGGAGAGTGGGGGGGGCGAAGGGGGCTGTTGAAAGTTAATTTGTAGATGGGGTGGGAGGGTTTCCAATTAAATTTTTGCTTTGTGTAATTAAGTAAGTATGTGTTGTGCGTGTATCTTATTTATCTTGCATGCCCTTGCATCTGCGCTAAAAGTTTCTGTATGTACGCTATATAAATAAATTAGCACGCCCATGGCTATCATTGTAGTAATAGTATCATCTGATGAAGTAACTCCCGGAGCTCCGAAAGATCTCATGGTGCCAGGGCCGGATTAAGACCTTAGTGGGGCCCCTAGGCTAAGACATTTGAGCGGGCCCTCAAAGAATTATGACGCGGAACCATTATGAAGCCCGTTAAAACACGAATCTGTAACTACTAAATTATCTGCATAGTTTTCATAATAGGCACTGGGCCGCGGGTGGCCTAGTGGGCAACGTTCGTGACTGCCACGGGAAGGGCCACAGGTTCGATCCACTAATTACCCGACGTGCGTCGGATGGGCACGTTAAGCCGTCGGACCCCTGGTACTGGCCCCTCGATAATAAATAAGGGCGTCTTCCTCCCCCTTTCTACTTCGCTTCCGTGTCACTTTCCTATCGGGCACTCTAGCCCAAATCTCCTAGTTTCCTATTTCTAAGGGTTGTTTAAGACTTGGGGTCAGACACTCCCTTCCTAAAATCCTCTACATATGATCATATTAGTCTTTGTATTTTTTTTCATTGTTCTTACAAGAACATGAATTAAAAGCTTAAAATTCCTAGATTTTGTCTTGGATTTTCTAATTATTTAGCATTCAATACACAGGCGAATTTAGATCTTTTGGGGCCCTAGGCGCTAAAAGGTTCAGCCCCCTCCCCTTCTTATCCCCTCAGAAATTTTCATCCGTCAGATTAACAAAAAAGGGGGTCAAAAAAGTTTTTTACTTTTTTAATTGTCATTATATTTTCCTATTAGTCGAACGTTCTGTAAGAAACAGTGCTAGTGTAATATTTTTGTCTGCCCGTGCACATTGAACTTTTTGATTCTAGAGATATCTCAAAAATTATATTTGCGGCTAACAGGGAATTTATTGCTATTAAATTTGGCACTTTAAATACACGTATTCCATTTATACCTGCACTGCAATTATCAGGAACAGAAGCATACGAATTAAATGCAAAAGATCTGGTTTGCAAATGGAAAGGTAGGAACTGCAGGTTTTTGAGTAAGAGGTATCATTGAAAAATTTTATTGCTTTTCCAAAAGCTGGTTTGAAGTCGATTTAAGGAATAGAAAAGGTGAGAATACTTGATAATATCAGTAATAAACCACGGGAGCAGAAAGTAATGAGAAAATGTTGTTGCAATACAATATAAATTACTTTTAACACTTATTAAATAAGACAGTGTGATATTCTCAAATTTCTTTAATCTTTCAGACTAAATATTAATATCTCTTTTGGTTTAAGATGGTTTAAAGGGATTACGGCCAATAAAGAACTTGATTGTCCTAAGAAGAATTATCGTATGAAGAATATTTCTTTCTTTATTAATTAGCCTACCACGAAGGAAAATAGAAACCAATTAACAGCAAACACCCCCGATCATCAGTAAAGTATTTACCAGCACTCCTCATCGCACCTCCCGGGGGGGGGGGAGGGGGAGGAGGAAGTGGTAAGGACTCATATGTGTTCCCTTGGCTTGAAGTAGCATGAAAGCAATTTATAGCGCAGCAGGCCAGTTAAGAATTCGCCTTAAACAATGAAAAGTGTGGAAAGCGTGAATACCTCCTTTACCTACCACTAAAAGGCACTCAAAATTATTTTAACCGGTTGTTCCTTTCAAAATAAGTACATCGATAAGAACTCGAAAATTCGGAATATCAGCAACTGCAAGATAAAATATGTTGTTATTAATATGAGAAGGTAAAATATCAATTGACAATACAAAGTAGTCGCTTTAAGGATATAATTATTTGCTTCGGTCCGTAAAAACCAAAAACAAAAGTGTAAAACCAATTATATGTTTTCGGGGCCCCTCAAACAGTGAGGCCCTAGGCGCGCGCTTAGTGCCCCTCGCCGGAAATCCGCCCCTGATTGTATACTTTTCTTAGTGCATATTTTTTGATATGCGATGGGAAGTTAATGGCACTTCGGCCATTAACGGTTTCAAGTGCAACTGGAAGGTGCAGGGCCGCGCCCGTGACGCAGTGGTCTAAGCGATGGCCTCTGATCATTCGTCCGAAAGGAGTCCGGGTTCGAATCCCGGTGAGGCATGGATGCTGTGTTTGTCTTATACCGCTGGCTTTCTCCCTTTCCTGGAACCAGTGCCCCTAAATTAGGGACGGGAGACTGCTGCTAACCCAATGAGTTACTCACGGTGGTCGTTAAACCTCCAATAAAAAAAAAAAGAGTGTGTGTGCATGGTAATGAAAAAGTTGAAACTGTCTCGCCCACTTAGCATACGGCGACATGAAACCTTCATTTTTCGGTAGTCATTGTCTTGGAATTTGTCCGTCTTCCAGCTCCTGATTCTCACGAGGTGGAAATCATACGAGACAAAAGTAAAACTATTTTATAAACCTCTCTCTCTCTCTCTCTTTCTAGTATTTTCTCAGTATTGTGCCCTTGGTCATGGTGAGCCCCATATAGCCACCCCCTTAATCCGGGCCTGCATGGGTATTTTATTTATTTATTTACTTATTTTTTTTGATTGGAGGTTTAACGACCACCGTGAGCAACTCAATGGGCTATAAGCAGTCGCCCGTCTCTAATATAGGGTCACTGGTTCCAGGGAAGGGAGAGAGTCAGTGCCGTAAGAAGAAAACAACATCTATGCCTCACCGAGATTCGAACCCGGACCCTTTCGAACAAATGATCAGAAGCCATCGTTTACACCACTGCGCCACCGGGTCGGTATGGGACTTTTAATGCAACTTTTATTTTTAACTGTTTTTAAAGCTCATTAAATTTTATTCGTCTCGTGCTAAGACGGTGTACAGTGTTATTGGACGCACGGTCATTATTCATCTTTGATTTAATACTTCCTTCAAAGTTGCAATAAAAAGAAATTGCTGGCTATTTCTTTATTCACATGAAGTTTTCGCAAAAAATTCTGTAAAATGTTTTTGCTGAAAGTAGAGGCCATTCTTGGCCTAGAGGTCCGCTATCAGTACGTGCCTGATGTGGACGGCTCGGGGCTTGTGCGTCGTTTACCTCGGGACCACCAGAATACGCCAAGGAACGAAAACAAGACAGTCGAGGAAGTATAATGCTTTGAACAATGTTCTGCTGGGAAACTTCTGCAGGAAACTATCACGTCTACCTAAATATCATTGCGAACCATATACAGGGCAAAGATATTCCTTTCAAGTACTGCCTTCGTTCAGAAAGATAATGCGCCATTCCACACTTCCCGGATTGTTACAGAATGGTTCAAGAAACATGAGGAAGACTCCCAACTTCCAAATTCCACAGGTTATCAATCCATTGGTTTGTGCTAGAACAGCAAATCCGATCTGCGGCGGATCAACTTCGTAATTTACAACAGAGCCGCCCCGGTGGCGCAGTGGTCTAAAGTGTTGGCCTCTGATCATTCGCCCGAAAGGGGTCCGGGTTCGAATTCCGGTGAGGCATGGATGTTGTGTTTGTCTTACGGCACTGGCTCTCTCCGGCAGACCAAAGAAAATCAGTGACAGAGGAGGTCAAACCCTCAGGAGAGTCGTTACAACTAATCAACGGAGTACTGCACAAGACCTCAGTGCACAGGTGAGTAAAAATGCTGGAACCTTGGTATGTTCACGTACCATTCGCAGAGAATTTCATTCCATGGGTTACCGTGGTCGTGCGGCTGCTCATAGGCCTTTCATCTCCACTCCGAATGCTACATTTCTTTTAGCATGGTGTAAAGAACATTTAGCGTGGACCGTAGATCAATGAAACGGGTCCTATGGACTGATGAATCCAGATACATGATCCATCAGTCTGATGGCCGTGTGTGGGTATGGCGAAAGCCAGAGGAACGCTATTTACCACAGTGTACTGTTCCAACAGTCAAATTCGAAGCTGGCAGTGTACTCGTGTGAGGGTATTTTTCATGGTATGATCCCAGCCCATTAGTTATCGTGGACAAACCTGTTGACCAGCACGTCTACCTCGATATTCTGGACAATTATGCCCTGCCAACTCTGTGGCAATGCTATGGAACCGAACCTTGTTGGTACCAGCAGGATAAAGCAAGGACTGTTACTTAGTGGTTTGACTATAATTCCGTATCGTGTGTGGACTGGCCAGCACAGAGCCCTGATCTTAATCTCATAGAGCACCTATGGGATGAATTTGAGCGCCGCATAAGAAGTTTGGAAGCAAAGCCTACTGCTAAGCAACAGTTAGCGGCAGCATTATGTACTAATGGAAGCGCATACCTATCGCTGTGTTCCAAAACCTTGTCGAAAGCATGTCTCGAAACATCGGTGTATACATTAAGGCCAAAGGGGAACAGACACCGTACTAATATATGTCAATAAATGCTATGTAGTGTTTCTCTTCTAGGTGTCCGGTGACTTTTGTCAATATAGTGTATGTGTGTCCACGTGGAAGGGGTGGGGATTACACGAATTCCTTTGTAGCCGGTTGTGAAAAACATTAAAAATTCATTCTTTCAGTGCTTCGTAAAAAAAAAAAAAATGATGGTAACTGCCCCAGCAAAAATAATACTCGCCTACCCATCGCCCATCCAAATTGTTTTACGTCTAGCGACGTTTCTGCGTGTAAGGTAAGGGTTAATTTTCGAGTGAATGCGCCGTGTGAGTTCGTACGTTTTGATTTCCAGAACTACTTCTCTCCCCTCTGTGCAGACACTTACCATGAATTGCGAATAAGCTCCGCAGATTCTTCTACGATTTTTAAAGCATTTGGATGTCTGAGTACTGAAACCAGAATTGTTCAACCCATTTGTTGCGCAATTTTAATTTTTACGAAATGTGGGTCCAGAGGTTTGTCTGTCTCTAAAACAAACGTTTTAGTTCGCGACTGCTTCGTTGATAATTATTTTTTAACAATTTAGCCGGTTAAAGTTTTTGATTTTTAAACTCCCTGGGACTCAAATGTGCCAAAATAATACATTATAAAACATTTTACTTAATAAAATAAAGACATCACTTGTAGCAGGTAACTAAGCATAGGAAAAAAAAAACGCTGAAAAAAAATGGTGTCACGAATCTGTGGCAAAACATATTTACAAGATGGCGCGCTCCTTCTTCCACGAAAGCGTTTTGTTAGGTGACAAACATTAACAGGAGACTCTTGGCGATCACGTGACTAACTTTCCCAGAGAAGTCAGAGAAAAAGCAGGTGTTTCTGGTCGCGGAGCGTGATTGTGTGTGCGCATGCGCCAAAGATGTGAAGGACTTTATTGTTTTGTGGGCATGTTTTTGTTTTTGATGTTGGGAAGCGTGAAAAAAAAGTGTCGGCAAAGATACAAGACAAAACGTTGCTATGAAGGAGTTTGTTATTTATTTAGTTGATAGTTTGAGTAGCGATATGTTTTCGTTTTGTTGGAGAAAAATTCTGAGAAAAAAAAAATGAGCGCTTGGAGCATTTGCCGCTCCTTAAGTGTTTAAGATAGCAACAAAGGAATTAATCTTTATGCGTCTGAATCCAAATAAAAGCCATAATTGAAATACAGATTACCATAAACATTTTTTTATTGTGTATGTTTATACAGTTACTCGATGAAAACATCGAGTAAGTGTATATTACACTGCTGGACAATTGCTAAGGACGGATCATAAACGGCTATATAGCGCATAAAAAAGAAAGTGTGGCTGGATGATAAGTGAAATAAAATAATGTCAGAATGCCAGGACATTACAAGAAAGACAATTTATTCTGCTCTGAAATCCAGAAGGCTTTGGAACGGGTTCAAGGGACAAACAGGCCATTTTGTGCAGAATACGTAAACGTGAAAAAAATGCAATAACCGTCCGCAGGCGTTTCGGCGTAAGATGTCAATACGGGATATGGCCACCATGGAGGGCGATGCAAGATTCCACACGTCGTGTCATGCTTTGCACAACATTATCAAGCAGCTGTTGGGGTAATTTATCCCATTCCTCTGTCAGTACACGGATGAGGGTGTCCTTGTTTATTGGAGGGCATTGGCGATCAGCAAGACTCCTTCCCAAAGCATCCCACACATTTTCAATGGGATTCAGATCTGGAGAACGTGCTGGCCATACGAGGCGGTGAATATCCTTGCTCTCAAGACACTCCTGGACAGCGACTGTTCGATGACATGTTGCGTTGTCGTCCATGAAAATGAATCTATCACCGACAGCACCACGGAACATGCGAACATGAGGTAGCAGAACATCATTAATGTATCGTTGGCCAGTCATAGTCCCAGGTGGAAGCACATAGAGGGACGTACGGCCATTGATCATGATGCCAGCCCATACCATGACACTACATGTCGGATATCGGTCCCTTTCCCGTATGTTTGCTGGACAATATGCAGTACCACTATCACGCCAGATCAGTTGTCGTCGACAATCAGATGATAGACTGTATCTACTCTCATCTGAGAAGAGGACAGCAGACCAGTCGTTATCAGTCCAATTGCGATGTTGATGGCACCATTGCAAACGGGCGGTACAGTGACGTCTGGACAATGGGATGCACACAACAGGACAGCGAGCGAATAGTCCACCTTCATGCAAACATCTGGAGACAGTTTTTCAGGAGATCCGTTTGCCAGGAGCAGCCATTAACTGATTTGCTACCTCACTAGCTGGGCTGCGCCGGTGTCTTTTTGTTGATAGCACTATGTACCGATCTTCTGCAGGTGTCGTACTGCGAACACGACCTCCCCCGTGACGTTTGCTACACTCTCCATTTGTTTGAAATGATTTCCAAAGCCTTGAAACAACACTGTGGCTGACGTCGAACTCCCTGGCAACATCTGTTATTTTTCGCCCTTCTTCAATCTTGCCAATAATACAGCCACGCGTAAAATCATCTAGGTGATGTCGGGAAGACATACTGAAAATTGCAAGTTCATCAATTGATTCTTTCCCCTTCAACTTTGCGTTTGAACAACAACGGTCAATACGCGTCAAATCCTTTATATCTCCTATCAGCGCTATGACGTCACGAACAAGTTCGGCAATCCAAAATTTGCATACGCACAACACGTCTTACTGTATCCCGCACTTATGCTAATTTCCACATTTTCTTGCCTTCCATTTTATGGTTGCTATCGTTGCTATTGTCATCCGTCCTTAGCAATTGTCCGGCAGTGTATAATGGCATTTACGAATTTCCATTTTTATTTTTATTTATTTTTTTGGTTTGACTGCTTGACTAAAGTGTGCTAATGCTATATGTAATTAAATTCTCGTAGGATTTACATATCACGAACAATATAATTTCCCTTCCTGAGTGGTATGCGGAATTACACGATATAACACAAATTTTGAAGATGTGAATCCAGTTTCTGGTGTAAATAGAAAAAAGTAAGTCAGATAATACCCGGAAACTAAAAAATTTAATCGTCCTATAGCGGGAATCGAACCCTTGTACTGCGGATAGCGCCCGAGTATGCTAACCACTACACCACTCAGAACGACCAATTCTCAAGTTATCGCTCGGGTTCCTAGTTGGGTTCACCCGGGTAATATTGTGAGCCAAGGGAGTGTCGAGTGGATTGTAATTCTGCGATTCCCTGATTTAGGGCTGACGCAGCTTCAGGATCCACTGACGGGGCGTTGTGTTTCACACAGCAAATTTTATGAGGGGACACCAAAAAAAGAATAGGATGGATTTCCTACCTTAACATCCGAATCTGGCCTAAATATCGCGCTGCTGACCACTCCTGATCCGGTAGAATTCTCGTCCGCCAAACACTGTTATCGTTGTTCCTCCACCTAGGGTACTGGTCTGCAATGTCTTCCCAGGTCCGTCAAACTTGGTGCGGGCCCTCGTCATCCTTTGCCGGGTTCCTTTCCGTAGCACCTCGGTTTAGATCCTCCATCCATGTCGGGACACGATACGTAGTTACGGATGTCCTGCTGCAATATTTGGCAGCGATTAAGCTGACAGTCTCAGATACATCATGGCTGTGTCCACGTTTTGCACCACCAAAAAAAAAACCCCCAAGTGACAAGTCACCAGTAATAAAAAAGTGCAAGTCAAGCGCCTCGACTTAGAAGAAAAAGTGAAAAGATGAAAGTGACGAAGTTCTTCTCTTCCCTTGCAAAAATTTCGACGAACCCTAAGAAGACCCACACTACCTCAAAACATCCCATCATCCAATCACTCGCTGGCAAACGCAAGCCACCCTGAATTAAATTCCCCAGTGTAAATCTTACTGGTCGGAAAATTAACATTTTGATCTTCCATTCGTTAGGGGGCCAAGATTCCTACCCGCTCCAGTGAAATTCTGAGAACCGCTGAAGTTACGTTTCCCGCGTGATACTACTCCCGGCCGTAAATTCTCTACCCATTTAAACTGTTAGCCCCGGCTCCAAGAAGTCTCCGGTCGGCCCAACACGCATTGTTGATGCTATAGACGGTGGACACTTCTATTGCCCCCAATAAAACATACTACAAAGCCAGCTTGCCGATGGCTGTCGCCAGCGTTTACTCCTTACAGTGTCGGTCTGTCCTGTGACGCCTTGTGCTGGGACAGGGAGGACGGAGAGAGAAAAAAAAGAAAAGATTCACCCGAAAGTATATGGCAAAATAAAACGTACTCCTTCTTCAAAAACATACATGAATTAATAAAAATGAATGAATAAATAAATAAATGAATAAATAAAATAAATAAATGAATAAATAAACTAGGGAATGGGTTCTCGACTAACTGTGCTGCGCTCGAGTCGAAGCGCTGTCACAAAGTTTCTGATAAATTTGAACAGAACAATCACGGGAATCCCGTAGTAATCCATCACAGTAAACCACTACATTAATTCATACATCACAGTAACCATACATACCATCAGAGTAATCGCGTACTTCATTCATGATTTATCTGTTCCTTCGGGCAATCACGGGATAGAATTCTTAACCTCCAGGTTCGCTAAACATGAATGCCGGTTGCTTCGATTACCGAATCCTGTGATAGTTATATTCAAATTTATCGGGAACTTGAGACTTGGTCGTTCTGGGCGGTGTAGTTGTTAGCGTACTCGGGTGCTATCCGGTAGACGTCGGTTCGATTCCCGCTCCAGACAGTGCCTGATTTCTGCCCGTGCACGCGGTGCACGGGCACAGGGCCTCAGAATTTGGGGGGCCTCCAAACTACCTCTAAAAACCAAATACACTCACTTCCAAAAGTTAAGCACGCAGAGGGAGAAGTTAATTTCCGAAAGCCAATCGGAATTGGATAGGCTGCAATTCGCCGCAGCGGTAGATGGAAGTATGCAATTGTGGTAGGTAACAGCGAATCACGGTGTCTTGCCGAGAAATATGCAAAACAGGCAGTCGTATAAGAAGCCAGCACTCTGAAGAGGTACAGGAGTTGCATGGAAGTGCTGCTACAAGGTGTTGAGAACTGTCGGAGGATTTGTTTTGAAGACAAACTTGATTTTATGGCTTCCAGAAGACGATTGGAAGGTTCTGAGCGCTGGCATACCGTCGGACGCATTAAAGCAGGACAGTCAATCACAGATGTTGCTGGTTTCTTCGGCGTGAATCATTCCATCAATGATGAATCATTCCATCATTTCACGTTTATGGAAACAATTTCTAACCAGCCAAACAGTTGTCCGCAGACCTGTGGCCGGTTGCCCAAGGGTTACGACCCCCGCGGAAGACCGATATATTGCTGTTGTAGCCAAGTGGAATCAAAGAGCGACGACCACACGTGTGACATCTATGGTTACGGCGGCCATTGGTAAGACGATATCTGCCACTACTGTGCGTCGAAGGCTGCACATGAAGGGACTGTACGCCCGGGTACCAAGGGTTTATGTTCCTCTATCCGTCCAATCCAGAGGGGCACCATTAAAGTGGTGTCGCCAACATGTCAATTGGACTGTGTCTGATTGGGGCAATGTTATGTTCACAGATGAGTCCAGATTTGCGCTGCAACCGATGACAAGCGTGTACGGGTGTGGAGGGAAGAAGGCACACTTAATCGACCCCAGCACATCACCGAACATCATGCATTCCGAGGTGGAAGCATCATGATCTGGGCAGAAATTTCTTTGGGATGACGCACCGACCTCAACATCTACAGACGGGGTTCTGTGACGGCTGTACGGTATCGGAATGAAGTCCTAGACCCCACTGTGCGATTGTGCGCTGCAGCAGTTGGTCCTGCCTTCGTTTTAATGGACGATAATGCGCGTCCCCATAGAGCTGCCATCGTCGACGACTACCTGGAGAGTGAGGGGATTGCGCGTATGGAGTGGACAGCGTACTCGCCCGACCTTAGTCCCATTGAAAATCTTTGGGATGCCCTCGGCCGTGCTGTGTGTTCACGTCTCCCACCCCCAACCACTCTCACAGCTTTGGAAACTGCTCTACAGGAGGAATGGAAATTACTGGACTCTGCGGTGGTTGATCACCTCATAAAAATCATGGTCAGACGTTGTAAACTTTGTATGCAGATGAGGGGTGCTCACATACCCTATTAATGTCGGATTTTGTTGTTTGTTGTGACTTTATTACTCACTTTGTAAATGACTCCAATTTGACGTCATCTTATAATTTCTGAAAATTCAATATTATTTTCATCTCTGTCTGTATTTCTTTGATTTGATTCATTAATAAACATATTTCCTACGTTCCTGCCGCATTTCGTGTCAATCCAAGCAGTACTTCTCCATTTTTTCACATCTTACTGCTCCGTGCTTAACTTTTGGAAGTGAGTGTATATACATGCCAAATTAATGAAAAAGAGACTGCTTTGTTAATGATTTTCTGAGACAATATTGCAACGATTCAACAAAGTGAGCACTTCCTTTTCAATCTTCCATGGGCAATTTGTCGTTAGTTTTACCATTATATGAGTCAATTATTGACTTCATCCTGAATCTCGTGAGAAAGAATCCAACCAGTTGTTAGGGAGAGAAATGGATTATGAATCCTCAATGAAGGAAGAAAATACCCCAAAACCGACTTCTACATGATTCATCAACTCCAGATGTTTTTAATAATCGAGATTCCTTCATCACTCAAACTTTTTAGGTAATGTGTGACAATCTTGTTTCACAGTTGCAAACCAGAAAGAAGTCATATGAGGAATTAGACTCTAGATTTGGATTTGTCTACAAGAATGACCTCAGTGATGTGATGGAAGCAGCTGAGTTGTTGCAAAAGCAGTATTCAAATGAACTTGAAGAAGACTTTGCTGAAGAGTTCTTTCAATTTCGAATCCTGATGAAACAATTAATTCACTGAGAGCACAGATCCTCTCACTTGCCTTCCCCTCACTTGCCTTGGGTACACGGTACACAGTAAAGTTAAGACAAAAGATCATTACAGCCTCCGCGGTTTGTGTACCAAGTTTTGAGCATCTAAAATGAAATGCAAGAGACTTTCTTTCTTGTTAAATTATATATACTTATACGGAGAGAAGTGACCACCTCTTCTGAAACAACGGTGAACATAAAATGATTTCTGGCGTTTTATTTCATTTCTATAAATCTATATTTTTCTTAATTTTCAGATGAAAAAGGGAAATATTATTTAAGTATTAAAGTTTTCTTTTAAATTTCGACATTTAACGATATGTATCAAAGTTAAAAACTTTGCATATGAATATTAACAGACATTCATAAATGTTTCTAAATATTACGGTATAAGTGAATTCTGTGCGACTTAGCAGGTACTTCACCATTCCGCACTGTCCAAAAGTTTCTTGCACCTCACATAAAGAAAGTGGACAGCACACTCCTAGGTATCTGGTTTACTAACACAGAAGGCTCAGGTATAGATATTAGCAAAAGTAAAAATTGAGATACGGTATCTTGAATCAAGGATTTGCAGAAGGCAGTGATGTATTTACGCTTTACAATATTTTCATTGTGAATGATCGCTGATCTGCAGCAATATTTGCAGGAATACATAGTGTAATATATTCCCTGATCTCTTTCACATGTGAATAAAATCCGTATTGAACTCTGGACCAATCCCATTTCTAGAAACGATGGATATTGATATTTTCGTACTGGTACCATCCAAAACGATAGTGTAATATGAACGGCACACGCCTGAGACCAAAATTTTCACATTGGTCTATAAGTTCGCTTCCAGCCGTTTTAGAACAGGATTACGTTTTATTAACATGTTTTTGATCCAAACACATTACTGCTTTCGTGGTATAATAGTCTTACTAAGAATATTATTTATAAGATTTGTCTCTGTGTGTGATAGAGAAAGAGGGATCGGATGTGAATAATTATCAGTATTTTTCATTAAAGTGTCACACATATTTGTGCAAATTTGTTCCAAATAGTTTTCTGCTATGCACAGTGCAATATACCTTCTGATTATTTCGAAGACACTTTACCCCATAACACGTTACAAAGTATTCTATTAAAAAGTGTATCGTTTTTGTTTAAAAAAATATGCTGTCATAATTGTTGGTGTGTACAAACTTAATTTCGGGAAAACAGTTGTCCGATATTTATGTTAAATCAAACCTGGGTATTTTACAACAAAATTGTTCGAGTCCAAATAATATCGTGATATAAATGTTAGTCATGTAATATAATCACTCTTTATCTTGATTTCGGCGTGTAGTATTTGAGATAATATCCTTTGTTTGGCGAAGCAAATTATATAAGATAGGAGGTCGTATATCAAAGAGCATTCATCGCATAGTAGATACCCTATAGATAACATCCAAGTATATTTTTTGAAACAATATTACAGCATCGGTAGGATAAATTCGGGAAACATGATATATAAAAATTCAGCAATGTATTTAAAAGATCAGTTAAATATGAAGATGTGCAAATGGTTAATCATCCAGAAAGTTGCATTCTGTTCTCCTTTAAGCGAGTGTTTACTCAATGGAAGGTTGAGGAGAAACCGAAAAACAAATATGGTACTAATGTATCAGACTTTCATCATCTGGTTTTCGTATTTTTTGTTTTATATATATTTTTTCTCTTTCTTGCTTCTGTGACGATTGTTCTACATGGGATAACTCCAAGTCTTAACATGTATTTAGAGGCTGTTCATCCTTAATCTGTAATGTAAATAGTTTAGATTGCCTAAGTTCCTTTTTCCAAAGGTGGAGTACCTGGGTAACTATATATTCCTTTCAAATTTCCTTCCTTGAGCCAAACGCACAAACCTGTTGATCGGATTTGTTAACGTTACTTAGAAAACTGATTTAAATTAACGTGTTATTTATTACAAACATCTATGCAATATCGGAGCTATGTTTGTGCACGAGGTTTGATCGGAACCTTGACCCGAGGAAAAGGCAAAAGGAAATACTATTTTTATATATGACAGGAGCATAGGCAGACCTTCGTTTCTGGTTTCTCGGGACTGGAGTCTCGATCTATGTACCTAAGAAAATTCAAACCCGAGCACCACGGCTGAAATTTGTCAACGGAAAAACCGCAATAACCTGTGTATATGTGTCAATTCCCCGTCCGGTACTTTGTTTTATTGCCCTTCTAAAGAATTGGAAAGTTTCAAACATCAGTATACTCTTAACAGGTCCAACGCTGAATTTTTTCTTAGATTCGTGCAAGTATTTATAATCGTGATCAAAGGTCCTGCACCAGTAGAAAGACATTCAATTTTTGACCTTTGAAGTCGACTTATACAGCGTAATGGTAACGTCATGAATCCACATTATGCACCATTTGAAAGGAAATTTTATGCTGAATTCGAATATTTTTTTGCAGAATGTTGTTACCAGTAATAAATGCGAAGTTACAATAAAAAATGTGCAAGTTAGGAAACAAAATCCAGTCCTGAAAAAAATTTCGCGCCCGTCTAATGCATTATATCTTTCTCCGACGTCCACTGGCGAGACATAAAAGGATGTAGAATTGTCCCCCGACGTACAACGCAGCTACTTGTAGTCAGTCACGGACGTTTATGCAGAATTTCTGGTGATATTTGAATTTCGGTGTGTCAAAAACCCGAAAATTGGTCCTGCCTCTTGAAGCCAGGGCAAAAATTAGCACTTTGCATGAACTTCGATTCAGTAGTCGTAAAATTGCTCTTCAATGTGGACATAACCATTCCACTGTTTTGCGCACCACTAAAAGATTTGCAAAAACTGGATGTGTGGGAAACAGAAAAGAACAGGTCTACAAAGGCTGTGTGCTGAACTTGTTGATCGCATGTTGATTCGTCGCTTCTTAAAATCAAGGTTTAAAACAGCCACTGAATAAAGAAATGAGAGGGAGAATGAAGTAGGCATTATTGCATCTGTACGTTCAGTTCGTCGTAGGCTACAAGAGAATGAACTGACTGCACGTAAAGCTGCACGAAAAAATTTCATTACTGAACAACAACGACTCAAAAGAATTGCTTGGGCCAAGGTACCCAACAATTGGACTGTTGATGAATGGAAAAATGTTATTTTCAGTGATGAAACAACTGTTATTATTTCCGCTAATAATGGAAATAATTATATACGTCGTCGGGCTGGTGAAAGATAAAAGTCATGCTACACCCAACCAACAATCGAGCACCCACATTCAGTGATGTTATGGTCTTGTATTTAAGCCAGTGGTGTTGGCCGTCTGCACAGTGATGATGGCACATTGAGTGGATCTAAATATGTGGACATTTTGGAGTCTAAACTGCAACCATCTGCACAAGGCATGGGTTTGCGGAATTTGATCTTTCTGGAAGATAACGCACCATGTCATCGGTCAAATTTGGTTGACGAGTGGTTTAATCGTAAATTTATAAGAAAACTTCAGTGGCCGCCACAATCACCAGATCTTAATCCTATAGAGAATATGTGCGTGAGATTGAAGCAAAAGTTCCATCAACAAAGACCCACATCTAAAACAGCATTAATTGCAAGTCCGTAAGGGCCGTGTGGCACCTTTTTATTGCCAATGGACAACTAGAGAAGCTCATTAGTCCCGTTCCAAGAAGGTGCACTTTATTACTAAGAAACCGTGATTATCCAATTAAATATTAAAGGGTATTTTGCCTGTTCGTAAGTTATTTCAAGTCTCCTGCAAGTTTCGATAATGTACTTTACAGTAATTTTACGTTAAATGCACTATAGCCTAATTTTACAAATTACACTATTTTTTACTTTTTATGATTAGACGCTGTACATTTACTTGTAACTTCAATTTTGTTACTAGTAATAACATTCTATAAAATATTTGAATTCAGCATAAAATGTCGTTTAAAATGATGGGTAATATCCATTCCTGACTTTACCATTACGCTGTACATGTTGACTTCAAACATCGAAAATTGACTTTCGGTGTTCTGGTGCAGCACTTGTGCTACGAATTCCAATACCTATTTGTTTGCACATAACTTTGATTGTAAATCAATTGTAACTGCAAAATACCGAAACACTCAGAAGATCCAGTATGATGGAGCTGTTCTGCTGTGTTTCGAAAATATGTGAAACCGCAAAAATTGGACTTACAGGGTTAGTGCGTTTGATCTGATAAAACAAATAACGTACTGCGTCATTGAAAAAGAATAAATTTACCAAATTATACGCCGAAATAACATCATTCAATAAAGTTTCAATGAATTTCCTGCTGCCTATAAGTTACTCATATGCTGTTTAAAATTTCGTGCAAATCAAATACGACATGAACGTGAGATGACGTTTCCTTCGGAATCAACGTGTATATATAAATTTCAATTTTACATATCATCATCATCATCATCATTGTCAACCATTATCAATCCACTGCTGGATGAAGGTCTCCCCAAGTTTCTTCCACAACGGTCTGTCTTGTGCCACAAGTCTGCATACTTTCGAATTTCATCCACCCATCTCCCATGTGGTCTTCTTCTGGCTCTTTTCCTGTCCCTTGGAATCCAATCTAAAATTTGTATGTCTCTTTTAGTTAAGGTCCACGTCTCTGCACAGTACGTAAGCACTGGAAGGATGCATTGATGAAACACTTTTCTTTTAAGACATAATGGCATATTGCTGTTGAAAATTATGCTGTTTCTTCCAAAAGCTCTCCAGGCAAGTTTTGTACGCCCATTTATTTCTTCATTAATGCGACCTTCACTTGATATCTGGTGTCCAAGATAAACGTACATGTCTGTTATCTCCAGCTTTTCTCCATCAATCGATAAATCTTCATTTCTTATAAAAGCATTGAATATCACTTTTGTCTTCTGAAAGTTTATTTTTAATCCCACTTCTTTACTCTTGTCAGCTAGTTCCTGGATCATATTCTGCAGCTCTGATGGAGTAGTTGCAAAATTGACTATGTCATCAGCAAAACGAAGGTGTGTTAGATAATCTCCATTAATCTTTATCCCTTTGTTTTCCCAGTTCAGTGATTGAAAGACGTTTTCCAATGTGGCATTAAAGAGCTTCGGAGATATGGTGTCACCTTGTCTCACTCCCATTCCAATTTTTATGTGTGTTGTATTTTCAAACAGCCGAATCTTTGCACTTGCATTTTCATAGATGTTATTATTAATATTCATGTTAGCATCTTCAATACCGCAGGCCTTCAGACTGATGGTTTCACCAAATCAAAGGCTTTTTCATAATCGATAAAAGCCGTGCACAATGGAAGTTCATATTCCCTCGCTCTTTCAATTAGTTCTCTCAGTACGTGGATATGATCTATTGTGCTGTAGCCACTCCTGAATTCAGCTTGTTCTCTCGGTTCAGCATGTCCAGTGTTACCTTCAAGAGGTGTGAAAGAACTTTAGTGAAGATTTTATAAACCACTGATAAGTGGCTGATAGGTCTGTTGTTTACTAATTTCTTGGAAACATTTTATTTATGTAGCTGTACTAAATTTTTTTTTCGTTGTTGAGTGTTTTATGCACAAAATAGTAGTGTATTTGGTATTCTGTCAAGTACACTGGTGTTCAAAAATTAAAGACTTTTTCGGTTTCTCGAATGTAACGTCGTGCAAAAGTGCTCCACATCGAATCAAAGTATACCATAAGATCCCCAATTTGTAAGAATATGTTATCTAAATGCAGCGTTGCGCACTACCACAATGTGCTAGCGGATCACCAGCACGCTTTCATAGCCTTCGCTCCTCCTTCGGCCGAGGAACGTTCCCGAAGGACTATGCGACGCCCAACTGGGCAACAGCCACCTAGGCATTACTCCAGTGTTGCATGCTCAAAGTTTTATGCTCCAACCTTTTTTCCTCATTGCTTGCTCCAACTTTCATTCATATACAGAAACAATTCCAAGTTCCTGCTTCATTATCCGCATGGGATGTTGGTTTTTTTATTAATTTACTTTTTGAACAAAAGACGCCACAAATCACTTTTCTCTATAATGAAGTCCGACAGAATTTATATCGCTGGAATGTGTAAAGCAAGGGGAAACTACCACATTATACTCCCAAGTAATCAGTAATGGAAAGGTAGCAGAAGATATGAGGTGTGAAAAGGAAATTATAATGAGACTGGTGATGGCAAAAACGGCCTTGAGAGAGAATCAAAGACTACTGACTGCCAGCAATATAGATCCAAAATTAAGAAAAGCATTTTTAAAGGCCTATGTTTAGCTATTAGCTCTGTACGGCTCTGAGACATGAACATTAACCAAGAAGGAAGTGAAAGAAAATGGAGGCATTTGAGATGTAGAGCTGTAGTAGAAAATACAGAATAAGTAGGCTCGGTAGAAAGATTATTGAGGAGGTCCTGGACAGAGTGGGAGAACGTAGGAATCTGACCAACATGTTAAATGGAAGAAGAATGTTATGCATGGGAAACATATCTCGCCATAGAGGCCTGATTCTGAAAGTTTTGGAAGAAAACATTCAAGACAAGATAGGAAGAGGGCGGCAAAGGAATAGTTTTTAGGCACAGGTGTTCGAAGGCACTAATACCAGGGCATATTATGACTTAAACAGAGCGACGGAGAATAGCGATGGATAATGAGACAGAATACATTTAATGAATAATTAGACTTTAGACTCAGTAACCAAGAAGAAGAAGAATATAGTGATTTACGGCAATGGAAATTTTGTACAAATGATGTGAGGCCACGCGAATCCTTTTAGTTTTCGTTATACACTGCCGGACAATTGCTAAAGACGGATGACAATAGCAATGATAGCAACCATAAAATGGAAGGCAGGACAATGTGGAAATTAGCATAAGTGCGGGATACAGTAAGACGTGTTGTGCTTATGCAAATTTTGGATTGCCGAACTTGTTCGTGACGTCATAGCGCTGAGAAGAGATATAAAGGATTTGACGCGTATTGACCGTTGTTGTTCAAACGCAAATTTGAAAAGGAAAGAATCAATTGACGAACTTGCAAGTTTCAGTATATCTTCCTGACATCACCTAAATGATTTTACGCGTGGCCGTATTATTGGCAAGATTGAAGAAGGGCAAAAAATAACAGATGTTTCCAGGGAGTTCGACGTCAGCCACAGTGTTGTTTCAAGGCTTTGGAAATCATTTCAAACAAATGGGGAGGGTAGCAAACGTCACGGGGAGGTCGTGTTCGCAGTACGACACCTGCAGAAGATCAGTACATAGTGCTATCAACAAAAAGACACCGGCGCAGCACAGCTAGTGAGGTAGCAATTCAGTTTATGGCTGCTACTGGCAAGCGGATCTCCCGAAAAACTGTCGCCAGACGTTTGCATGAAGCAGGACTATACGCCCGCCGTCCTGTTGTGTGCATCCCATTGTCCAGACGTCACCGTACCGCCCGTTTGCAATGGTGCCATCAACATCGCAATTGGACTGATAACGACTGGTCTGCTGTCCTCTTCTCAGATGAGAATAGATACAGTCTATCGTTTGATTGTCGACGACAACTGATCTGGCGTGATAGTGGTACTGCATATTGCCCAGCAAACATACAGGAAAGGGACCGATATCCGACATGTAGTGTCATGGTATGGGCTGGCATCATGATCAATGGCCGTACGTTCCTCTATGTGCTTCCAACTGGGATTATGACTGGCCAACGATTCATTAATGATGTTCTGCTACCTCATGCTCGCATGTTCCGTATTACTGTCGGTGATAGATTCATTTTCATGGACGACAACGCAACATGTCATCGAACAGTCGCTGTCCAGGAGTGTCTTGAGAGCGAGGATATTCAACGCCTCGTATGGCCAGCACGTTCTCCAGATCTGAATCCCATAGAAAATGTGCGGCATGCTTTGGGGAGGAGTCTTGCTGGTCGCCAATGCCCTCCAATAAACAAGGACACACTCATCCGTGCACTGACAGAGGAATGGGATAAATTACCCCAACAGCTGCTTGATAATGTTGTGCAAAGCATGACACGACGTGTGGAATCTTGCATCGCCCTCCATGGTGGCCATATCCCGTATTGACATCTTACGCCGAAACGCCTGCGGACGGTAATTGCATTTTTTTCACGTTTACGTGTTCTGCACAAAATGGCCTGTTTGTCCCTTTAACATGTTCCAAAGCCTTCTGGATTTCAGAGCACAATAAATTGTCTTTCTTGTAATGTCCTGGCATTCTGACATTATTTTATTTCACTTGGCATCCAACCACACTTATTTTTTTATGCGCTACATAGCCGTTTATGATCCGTCCTTAGCAATTGTCCAGCAGTGTATTTAGGAAACAGCATAATCACGATTTGCATAAAAAGTTATTGTGATGCATGAAGACCTTCGAATGTAATTTAAGAATATATATTTTTGTTCACTAATATATCAGGCAAAAGAAATATAAATATATATAATTTATTTTAGGAAATGTATTTGTTATTGAAGTTAGTTTAAGAATCAGCAATCAGCTTCAGTGTAGCGTGTACCCACTTTAATCGAAATATCTCATAGGATGTATTTACTTACCTCACTTAGGTTATATATTATCGAATACATCGCTTCTGGAAAAGTGACGCTGTCATCCCCCTCACTAGTGGACTAACCATGGTGGTAGGAATAAGGGGAGAAAGCACTTTCCGTTGGCTCAATGCAATTCAATTGAAGCCAGCGAAACGTCACGCCTTTGACGTCACGGCAGCCATTTTACGCCTGACATGAGCAGACTAGCCAATAGCTATTAGTGCTGTGCGAGGCATGAAGTTGGCAATTTGCTTTTAATATTAATAAATTTGCGCTTCTTTATTATATTAATCGTTAATATACTGTTCTCAAGGATATTATTAGTTGATTTAACAATGTTTAGGGCGTTACGGCTACTTCCAGCTATTTAGAATTTATGAAACATTTCGGCTGACCTCTGGGGGATGAGCGTAAGAACAAGTGTTTTTCTCATTCTGTAGGTAAAACTGTCGTGTAATTTCATAGTATTCAAACTTGTGTGTATGATAATCTAAGTTTAGTGACAGGTTTTGACCTAATTTTAATGACGTTTTACAGAGATCTGCTCTGATAAAATGAAGAGAATATGATAATGTACGCGAAATTAATGTTAAGCTGTAAAACCCCAATATTACTTTAACATAGATAGATTATGATTTTTCCTTTTCACCTGCGAACACGCACATGCCTTGAAAGATTACTTTTCCGAGGAAATTACTTGGAACATACATCACATTGGTAAGGCTTTTTACCTAAATGAACAAGCATATGCCTTAAAAGATTACTTTTCTGAGCAATTTGCTTAGAGCACACATCACATTAATGAGGCTTTCACCTGTGTAAAGGAGGATGGGTTGTCAATTGTTTGGAGCATACATCACATTGCTGAGGCTTTTCCTTCGTGTGAATGAGTAAATGCTTCGTGCACTTACTAGAGAAAATCTAGAGGAAACTCTAGATTTTTCTTCGTTGATTGTAACTTTTCAAAACATATCTGGAATTTGTTACATCAATATTTAAAATATAATGATAAATTTTCGACCAACCAAATCTCATATCATCTTCCTCTTTACTGCTCTGAATCCAAAAATGTAATAATACACCATGTAATTGCAATTGCAAAAATATAACATTTGGAAAAACAAAAACGCTTTATCTTTTGAACAAAAATCTAAAAATACAGAGCAGATCAAAGTTGCCATAAAATGTGACCTTAAAAGATACTGTATTTGGAATTTTAAACCAGATATAAAGGTGCTCAAAGGACCTTTAATAAATGGAATCCTTTGGCTTCAGTTATTTATAACAAAGGATCGAAAGTTTTTAATAAAATTATAGAGTAACTTATTTTAATTTTAAATATTTGTATCTAAGATGTTAAACGATATAAATTTTAAAGATATACCATTCTCTTTAAAACATATTATTTCGGCTCCCGATATAGAGTTAATATTTTGTTCAAAACATTTAAATATAATACTAATTCAATTCTGACTATATTCAAACTTTTCAAAAATTTACTGAATAATAGTAAAATATACATATTAATTCATTACACATACGGGAACATTATGAATAAAGAATAAAAATAACTGTCGCTAATAATAGTAATGTAAGGGATCCATTGATGTTATTTCAATCTTATCTTTCATATTTCCTGCACTATAATTTTACCTCACTTTCCTGTCCTTTCTTGTTTTAAACAATTATTTTGTTTATTCTTCTTTTTGTCAGTTTTTTTCTCCTGAAATGACTTTGACAGGAACCATATACGTTTTGTAGAGTGTTGTTTAAGGGGATTCCTAGGTAAATTGTATACTTTCTGTTGCAAGCGGTCTCTCTTGCGCAGGCTTCCACCTCTTTAGTTGGTTGTCTTCTCTGAATGGAAGTATGAGAAAATTTTAGTTATTACAGGATCCGCTCTTTTGAATATTTCATATTTCAAAATAAAAAACAAAAATAATTAAACACAAAATTTTATTCTTTACTAAAATTATGCATGAATGTGCGAATAAATGCTAAAATAGGGTAAAAGATTATTAGTTTCCTAAAACAGTTCCTTAACAGTCCCTCATGCGGCTCACCTTTGTAAATGTCGGGCATGAAGTATAAATTAAAGAAACCTAACATTTTTTTTAACATATTGCTTGGAACATACATCAAATGTGTGAGGCTTTCCCCGTGTGAAAGAGTAAATACTTCGAAAGAACACTTGTTCGAACAAATCGTTTGGAGCATACGTCACATTGGTGAGGATTTTCACCCGTCTGAATGAGTAAATGCTTCTAAAGATCTCTTTTCCGAGCAAATTATTACTTTTTTTTTATTGAAATTTACAGACCCCCATGAGCAACTCAATGGGATATAAGCGGTTGCCCTTCCCTAATTTATGGTCACTGGTTCCAGGAAAGGGAGAGAGCCAGTGCCGTAAGACAAACACAACATCCATGCCTTATCGCGATTCTAACCAGAACCCCTTTCGGACGAATGATCAGAGGCCATTGCTTTGACCACTGCGCCACCGGCGGCGCAAATTTTTGAGCTTACATCACATTGGAGAGGTTTTTCTCCCGTGTGAATGAGCAAATGCTTCGAATGTTCACTTTTTCGAATAAATCGTTTAGAGCATACATCGCATTGGTGAGGCTTTCCCCCGTCTAAATGAGTTAATGCTTCAAAAGATCCCGTTTTCGAGCAAATCGTTTTGGAGCATAAATCATACTGGTGATGATTTTCCCCTACGTGTATGAGTAAATGCTCTGAAAGATCATTTTTTCGAAAAAACTGCTTGGAGCATGCATCACTTTGGTAAGCCTTTTTACCTGTGTGCATTAGCATATGCTCCGAAAAATGACTTTTCCGAGTTTCTATTAGAACGTTTCCCTCTGTAAGCACAACAAAATGTCATACTGTTCAGTGCCATTCTGGCAATCAAAATGAGAAATTAAGTTGGTCTTATCTAAATTGACTTCATATACGCGCTTTACTACTAAATGCTCTTCGGGAATTAAAAGATTTCATATTAAATGTTTCTCCTCTGCTTACCTGCGAAAAGTAACTACAGGAGGTTGTCGCCCGAAATTGTATGACGTCCGTAGGCGCAGCAACACACCCTTTCTAAAAAAGATAACTTCAAATGTCGAAAATCAAACTTCTCACGTACGTAACCCAATGGCTCCGAACCACCATCAGAGGCTTGCGATGGCCGCCACACCGTCAGCGCCATCTGATAAAAAAAAGTACAAGTTTGTGACGTCACACTTTCTCCCCTTAATCCTACATCCATAATTGTACTACATAGTTTAATCATTCCCTCCTGTCTAAGCGTGGTAGGAATTTATGCACCTTTTCAATTCATTGCATATTTTAGGTCATTTAAAGCACTCAGTGCTTTTGAAAATGTATATATATCTGAATTGCACTATGAAATTTCAACAATTCATGCATGATAAGTGCGATTATCAAAATTTCAAATTATTGATGTTTAAATGACCCATATTTGCAAAATATAACATCTTTCACTAAATTTTCCAAAACATTAATTATATTAAGAAAGAAATCCTTAGGAAGAGATCATGGGCTACAGCTACTTTACAATTTATGTTAATGAGCTCTTGCTCATCGATTCACTTCACAGAACTTTTAACTGTCTTGACGCTGCGGGTATAATGTCTTCTAGAAGAGAATCTGATATGCTAAAGCGTGCAAACATATCAAATATGAAACATACAAGACAACACCTAAAGGCAAACTGGGCTCCACGAAATGAATGAAAATATTTAATGTTGCTTCACTTTGGCATGACACATCATTTAACTTGTCAATTCTGAAATGTTCCTCTTTAATTTCACCGTAATTGCAAAATAGGTACCATTTCACCTTCCAAACATGCTCTTTCGAGTTTGCTTCCGACATGGCCTGCAACCCCTCTTTATTTAGTCTCGAAAGTGACACCAAAATTGTTTAAGGAGGAGAAGTCCATGTATGCATGGGGAGCATGTGGCTGTTCCGACCAGGATGACCAGATAGCCTTTGGAATAGTAGGTCATTTTACTTAAAACGGAGGACATTTCCAGGAAAAGGGGATGTAATAAATTTGCACAAACATGAATATGAATGCACATACTCTGTAATTAAATTTTTCAGTTCCAGAGTTCATAGAGTAAAACTTTAAAAAAGAAGTAAGGTTTTAGTCTGCTGCACTTTTTTATCAATATTTTTCGCTGGAAGGGATTTTTTCAGTAGATCGGGTTTCTTTAACAAATACTTGTGAAATTCAGAGCATGGCATATCTTTTAAATTGTATATAACTAGCAGTATACCCCTCACTGACTGATTAAGAAACTTGACTTACAGAAAGCTAATACACAAAATAGCGACTCACAACACACAAAACAAGCTGAATGAGTTGATTGTTTACATGATTACACCGCAATACAAAGTCCACATGTGGTGTGCAACCGAGGGTTCTAGTACAAAACACCGACAATCAAAACACCGACAAAATCAAAATACCGACAGTTCAAAACGCCGATAGGCCGAAATACCGACAAATCATAACACCGACAATCACAACACCGACAGTTCAAAACACCGACAGTTCAAAACACCGACAATCATAAACCGTCAAATCCTAACCGAGACAAACATAACACCGACAATTATATGGATTAATATAATTGTCCGGCGAGTAGAAGAACTTTATTCCGAGCGATGCAACAACAGAGTGGGTGGGAAAGGGGATGGCAACACCCAATCGATGGATGTGGTTACCCCTAGCGGTAAACGACGGAACTTCATACATTTTTATTCTGACCGATGGCCACATATTTTTATTCCGAGCGATGGCAACATCGGAGTGGATGAGTGGGAAGGGAGATGCATAGGTGTTGGATATGTTGATGCTTATATGCTGCCTCTAGCGGTGAACGATGGAACTTTATTATTTTTATTACGGCAGATGTCAACATGGTAGTGGATGCACAAATGGCTGGGTGATTGAAGGGGACAACAACAACGAAACGATGCTTATGTGCTGCCCTAGTGGTGAACGATGCAACTGCATAAATTTTTATTCCGACCGATGGAAACATATTTTAATTCCGAGCGAAGGCAACATCTGAGTGGATGATGGGAAAGGGGGATGCGGTGATGGATATGTCGATGCCTATGTGCTGGCCCTAGCGGTGAACGATGGAACTTTATTATTTTTATTCCGAGAGATGGCAACATCGGAGTGGATGCACAAATAGGTGGGTGATAGAAGGGGATGACAACAACCAAACGAAGTTTATGTTCTGCCCCTAGCGGTGAACGACGGAACTTTAAAAATTGTTATTCCGAGTGATGGCAACATCTGAGTGCATGGGTAGGAAGGGGGATGTTTAGGTGTTGGACATGTCGATTCTTATGTGCTGCCCCTAGAGGTGAACGATGGAACTTTATTATTTTTATTCCGAGAATGGCAACATCGGAGTGGATGCACAAATGTGTGGGTGATAGAAGGGGAGGACAACAACCAAACGGTGCTGATGTGCTGTCCCTAGTGGTGAACGGCGGATTTTATGAAGTTTTATTCCAAGCAAAGGCATTATTCCGAGCGATTGCAACATCTGAGTGGATGAGTGGGAAGGGAGATGTATAGATGTTGGACATGTCGATGCTTATGTGCTGCCTCTAGCGGTGAACGATGGAACTGCATTAATGTTTGTTCCGACCGATGGCAAGATCTGAGTGGATGTGTGGGAAGGGGTTGCATAGGTGTTGGATATGTCGATGCTTATGTGCTGCCCTAGTGTTGAACAATGGAACTTTATTATTTTTATTCCGAGAGATGGCAACATTGGAGTGGATGCACAAATGGTTGGGTGATAGAAGGGAATGATAACAACCAAACGATGCTTATGGAAGAAACTGTACAATTTTCAAGGGCATGGTTTCTCAAATACTTCAATATCTTAGAAACCAGCTATTTCTTTTTATGTGACAAAAATCATGTTTCCATGGCAAGTACCATTATCCATATATTGATAAAAAAAAAGTCAGTTTATAGTCATTTAATTTGTGGAAGTAGTAGTTATAATTTGTAATATAAATTTATTGTTTGCTGTCACCTGCCAGGAAACAATCTAGTATTCTATCCCAAAGTACAGGATCAGCCATAGTTATGTTTGCATGTAGTCTAGGCATTTGCCCCTCATTACCTCCAGTTCATCTACATACACTGAGTGGCCACTTTATTAAGACCACCTGACAGTTTTAAGCAAATGAGATATAGATGAACGCTGTTGCCGCCAGAGGAGAGGCTAATATAAAAAGGGAAACCTTAGTGCTTGGGACAGTAGTAGAATTGATTTTTTGGTGACGAGATGGGTAAAACATGCGATTTGACGGACTTTCAACGTGGGATGATAGTAGGAGCTCGAAACCATGGAGCGAGTATCACCGAAACCGCCGCATTCGTGAAGTGCTCCAGAGCAGCTGTTGTTAAAGTGTTTAAACACTGGACTGTCAGCCAAAAAACTGGGTGTCTACGTGCAACGTGTGGTCGTCATCGACTAGTGACTCCTCGGGCGGAACGGAGAGTGTCCAGACTGGTAACATACAACAGAAGGGCAACAGTGCAGCAAATTACAGAACATCTTAATCAAGGATCCCCTCAAATGATCGCTGCACGCGCTGTTCGCAGTATACTGCATCGGATGGGATAGAGGCCTTCCGCATGCTTACATCCTCATCTGGCTACGAGAAAAAATCTGACCTACTGAAATTGACACGGTAATATCAGCAGAATTGCCAGATCCCCTACAAGACCCTTTGCTGTTTGAAGTTATTACAAAAACATGCTCCACAGCCCATGTAGTGCACTCAACATGAAAGCTCCTTGCATGGTGGATGGAAAATGCTCCACGAAGTATCAATGGGAACTGCACCAGGAAACTCAAACAGGCCAAGATGGGTATCCTTTGTATAGGAGAAGAAAGCCTGGAGATGGTGGATTCTCAACAAAAATCAAAATGCACATTGGCCAAACCTACCAGGAGATGGACATAGACATCCACTCAGATGTTGCCATCGCTCGCAATCAAAATATGTTACCGTCGCTCGGAATAGATATTAATACAGTTCCATCGTTCACCGCTGGGTGCAGCACATGAACATCCACATATCCAACACCTATACATCCCACTTTCCACCCATCTACTCAGATGTTGCCATCGCTCAGAATTAAGATATGTTGCCATCGGTCGGAATAGAAATCAATAAAGTTCTATCGTTCACCGCTAGGGAAATGAACATACACATATCCAACGCCTATGCATCCATTTCCCACCCATCTACTCAGATGTTGCCATTGTTCGGAACTAAGATATGTTGCCAGATGTCGAAATAAAAATGTATGCAGTTTTATTGTTCACCGCTAGGGGCAGCACATAAGCATCGACATATCCAACTCCTATGCATTCCAATTCCCACACATCCACTCAGATGTTGCCATATCTCGAAATAAAAATATGTTGTCGTCGGTCGGAATAGAAATGAATAATGTTGCATCGTTCACCGCTAGGGGGAAGCACATCTATTCGTTGGGTGTTGTCATCCGCCATACCACTCACTGTGATTTTGCAATCGCTCGGAATAAAGTTCTTCTCCTCGCCGGCTTAGAATCCATATAATTGTCGGTGTTTTGAAATGTCGGTGTTATGATTGTCGGTGTTTTGAAGTGTTGGTGTTATGATTGTCGGTGTTTTGAACTGTCTGTGTTATAATTTGTCGGTGTTTTGATTGTCGGTGTTTTGAAGTGTCGGTGTTTTGACATGTCGGTGTTTTGACCTGTCGGTGTTTTGGTGTCGGTGTTTTGACCTGTCGGTGTTTTGATTATCGGCGTTTTGACCGGCATCAACAACCGAGAGACAACCCCATCCTGGTTGTTTAGGCAGCTGCAGGATTACAAGGATAAACTGATCGGACATTTTAATTAAAACGGAGGACAGGAGGGAGAGCGCGAGCTAGAATTCAGATATGAATGAATACATTTTAGCGGTGGCTTGATATGATATATGATTACAATAAAATAACTTTATTAAGATGTATGTAAATTATTCTTTATTGAAAAAGCCTGACATTTGGGTTATTTTCCTTAATGTCTGGAGGATAGCAGGGCATGGTAAGAAAAGGAGGAAATGTCCTCCAAAAGCCGAACATCTGCTCACCATGCTCCCGACTCCGACATCTTGGCAGCCTGACAGCGGTAAGGATATATGCGCGTGCATAGTATGTTTCCTTGTCAGAACTTGTTGCTGGCGCGTGGCCAAATTTTCGAGAAGAGTGTTTCGTGTCATCGGCATTCGGATGCAGAGAGAGAAGGTTTTGGTGGTAGTGAAGGAAGGAAATTGTTCGTGCTGCTTATGTCAATATGAATCTGTTTAATAATTTGGCAGATACACGGCACCACGTTATGACTGACTTCAGAAATCATTGGCCAACATGGATTTGGTTTGCTGTGCAGGGGTATGAGGATGTGGCATTCATTTGCTTCTTCTCAGAAAATGAAATAAGATGCCGGCGACGTGAGTTACTGAATCTCTTATTGAAAGATGGACGTCGCGCTGGCCGCAAACCCGCTTCCAAAGATTATGTACGCCAGTCAACGGCACTTGGCGGATCTTGCGGACGTCAGCCCACGAAGTGCACTTGAGGACTCTGTCTGGATAGAGAGCTACATGGTACTCAAATAACGTACATTACGTTCGAGAGGGATTCATCTCGAAGTAACAGTTGAACATGCGCCAACGAAAGAACTGACTTGCTGCCATCTATCGACTTATTGGAATCCCAATATATTGCAATAATTGTCGGAGAGCTGCCCACGATTCTAAAACAGCCTAGATATTAACAGGTGTTCACGCGAAATTCTAATAGAAATTAGGCTTGAAATTTACTTAGAAAATATTTGAAATTTCCAGGTATTCTGATTTTTGCTGTCGTGAATGAACATTAGTAGATAAAGTATGCTGAAAAGTTTTTTTTTTGTAAACACATTAACTTCTGAAGATTTTCGAACCATTTTAGGGAAAATTGTTTAATTGAGCATTTCTCAAACGCGTAGATAAAAATATATAAACCCTCCTGTGCTTTACATGAGCTATTTAAAACATTCGGGCATTTAAGTAAGTTCGCAGGAGTCTTACCGCTTACTCTGCAGAGGATTACAGCAGAGCACAAAGGATTCTGTCGATGAAGAAACTAGAAATAAAAGCTTTCAGAATGAACACGTGTTAAACACATTTTAACCGAAAACATAAAACGGAGATTAAAGACTGGGTAAGATATATATTGTTTTCGAGAGCGAAAACAAAGAGGTTTATTCCTGGAATAAATAAAAACAGGCGTTTTTTCCCTCTGTTTAGCAATCTACAAAGATTGTCAAATTACTGGACCGCTTCTTAACTTCGTGCTGTTTATTTCCATTCATGAAAACATGAACGATTCGTATTCTAGAGGACAAAGAATTGGTGGGATTTGTGCTACCAAGTGATTGTCTACCTCCGATGGTGTAACGCAATAGATGGTCTGTCATCCTTCTTTTGTGGCACCAAGTCAATCATTTACAATCGTAAAGCACCTTTCTGTATAACAGAAATCATGTGTTTCATTTATAGCAGTCGTAACAAGATGGCATACGCATCATGCAGACGCATGAACGACCGATCATCACTTTACTGTTTCATCCGAGAAGGATTAGAAAACTCATCCACAAAATAATTTAACAAAATTCCTTTTCGCAATGCACTACTGATGTTCATGTGAAAAAATACTTTTACTGTGTGTATGATTAAACTGCATAAAATATTACATTAAAATAACATGCTGTACTTCGATATTTATTAGATTTTAACAACTTAATTTTATGGAAAACAGATTAGTTGGGCCAAAGCAGCTTTGAGGTATCCGAATGTATAGCACTGGTATATACAGTATACCTTTATGCTCTTTAACATAAATTCTTAAATTGGAAAAGCAGTATGGTGATGTGGGTGTTTTGTTTTTCTCAAGATTTCAGGCTAGTAATGTGTACTATATTTTCTTACGAGATTCACTACATTCCCAATCTGGAAATCGCCGTGTGGCCCAAGTTCCCCTATTGTGCTGCGAAGATTAGGTTATTTAATACTATGGATGTGGGAGTGTTAACAGATCAGAAGTAGTCACTATGTTTCTCTGCAAACACAGAGACATGAAGAGATATCAATTCGGTGATACAGGGCTCTTGGTTTGGTGCAAATAAATTCAAGAAATAGACAAAGTTATTTCCTAACTTTTGTTTTCTTTTAATATCTCACATAAATATGATTACATGTAGATATTAATTCATTGTAAAGGAACAAATTAAACTTTACAACATACTGTGAGTATATTCGGCCTTGCTCATAATGTAACCGGACTAGAAACTCACAACGTATTTTGAAAATATTAACTTGTGCTAGGAATTTGAACAGAATAGGAACGATAAGAAATGTTAAGGACAGAATCGTTTTGTGCCTGCATGATTTAGGTGCGATGACGTTTGGTTAAACTTCCCTACTACGGACCTCAAAGTTCAAGCACTTTCGAAGTGCGACGCGCAACTATCTACCCAAGCCACTTGCCTACGTATTTATTTATTTTGAGATCGTGGGTTTTGCGATTTAAGCCACGGAAACTCAATTTGGATATGAGTTATATCCTCAACTGTGTAATTCCCCCAAGAAGGGAGATGACACATCTTAGGATATAATAAGACACCTGATAATATAGATACTTCTTCAATAGCATCATCTTGTCAAATCCAAAAAAAAAAAAATAATTGGGCAATAAAACCCCCAGTCCTATATCCAACAAAAAGCCAACCAATCCAGTAATATACGCCATTGGCTTACAAAAAGCTCTGGGAAGCCTACTGAAAATAAATATTTCAAATATGTTTTAAATAGGCTCCCATATGTTGTTACAAATGTAGAATGCCTCAATTCTCTCAATAAAATGGGTGTTCCTTGCACTCGGGCGTTTTGCATGGGTAACTCAGCCAACCGGAGTATCATGGAGTTTTTCATGTTATATTGCTCCACCAATAAAAGTCCACAAATTTCTGCTCTTTGGGTACCACATCGAAGAACAGAAATTTGAAAATGCTGTCTGGGAACGCAATTTCTTCACAGTTCACAGGACCCAGTTAGCATCAACTGTCAAGTCCACTATTCCCACGACTTCAAGGACCTTTAGAAAAGAAAGAGACCCTCATTCTCATCGTCTCAGAAAGACGAAATCGATGCGGCATTTACGAAACTAGAAAAGAAATACTCTCTCGCAGTAACAGAAGGCGATAGCCCCCTTACTACCTTTTTTTGTGCGTTTCTATTATCCCTGTTCAATGGTTTTAGCTGCCTGTGTGGGTAACAGCGGTGTTCTGGTCCACCGTGTGGGCTGCGTTCAGAAATGGAAGGAAAGTCATAGCCATTTGACAGTTCTTTTTCATAATTCCCGAAAAAAATTGGCTTTGTCAAAATTAGTAAGTACGTTTTTCAGAGTCGTATTTAGATGGGGGCCACAAGGGGCCTTGCGGTCCGACCCGGAAGGTGTTTCTTTTTTCTGTTAAAATGAGACTGACTAAAATATGAGTATAACAGTGTGTGTTTACAGAGCTCTGGGTTTTTCCACTTTGAACTACATGGCCACTCCATTAAGCCACAAACTCAAGGTATCAAGGTCCTAAACTATAGCGTATATGCGATGTGGAATAAACATAACGAAATTCATTGACGTATTTTCAGTTTTGAAAATATTTATCGCGTGCGTCATGGATCATGAATTTACCCAATAATGAAATATAAAATGATATAAAATTTTTCTGAGGATCCGCCATACGTATGGCAACTCGTACGATACATTTTAATTGCAGATTTTAGGTCTTACCAGGATCTCGACAGATTCTCTTAGAGCAGCTTCTTTTTGGGTGGTGTATTTGGTTACACGTTTTGCCTCTTGTCAAACAGGCGTGGCTGCGTCGTATAAGACCTCTCTAGGAAGAGCAGTGTACGGCTTTTCTTTTTTTCATCCCTGATATAATCTTTAATTCTGGTATTATTGATCGGGTAGTCAAACCTACATAAAACTTTACTGTTACATTTTCATAACGCAGACGGTTAGCATACATCCCCGTTCATTCTACCATGTCGTTTTCCATTCTATTTTTGAAACTGCACCAATAAATTACGGAGACCTAATGCCAACTTGCAGCCCAATATTTCTAAGCAAATTCTTGAAAAGATAAGAAAATCCTGCTGTGTATGGAACATCACTTACGAATTTGGGCTGTCTCATATTTTGTGCTGCCTGATGTCTATTCATGGGGCTCTGCACTTTTTTTATACCACGCATTCTTCCGTAGCTATATGGTGCTACTACATCTTGACTTATAATATTTGAAATTTCATTTTCCTCTCTTCTGCATTACAGCATATAGTGTACACTCTTCTTAACCTTGATCTGGAGATTGCTGTTTTGTATGTCATAGGACAAAGGGAGTAATGACACACCAAGTTTGACATAGATGTGGGTTTACAAAGCACCTTCGTCTCCATACTGCCATTACTGGGTCTATACATCCAGAAATGGCAACTATCCATTCTTCTCAACCTCCATTTCAAATTTTATGGAACTATTAATACTGTTTAGTTTGGCGAAAAATGCATCAAGTTTTGCTTTTCGTGAGCGCAGATAAAAATATATCATCAACATATCTGATCCACATTGATGGTTTTAGGGAAAATATATTAAAAATATTTTCTTCCAAAGGCCTGAAGAATACTTCAGCCAACACACTTGAAAGTGGTGATCCCATAGGTGCACCTACATTTTGTTTGTATATGGATCCTTTAAACTTCAAAAATTAAAATCAGTTACTAGATTTAGTACGCTTTCTATGTTCTGTACTGATTCTTCGTGAGCTGGATCGATATTTGAACAGCCATTTTGAGATTCATTTCTGCTTCCGGTACAGGTATTGATCGATTCAGTGAAACCACATCTCCACTGTCTATTATGTCATTTTCTTTACTGTTATGTTCTTAGTCTTGTCAATAAAGTTTCTTGTTGAGCTTAAAACCCGTTCCGAGTTGGGTAAAAATTGCATCAGCAATAAGGAGGACATTGCTTTTTCAAGATGTTATGTAGAGCCGTTCCAATTAGACACAATTGGTCTGATTTTCTTTCCTGGTTTATGATGCTTTAGGTGTCCGAACAGAACTAGAACATGTGGTCCACATGGTAATCTAGCTGCTCGTATGAGCAAATTTCCGTAATTCTGGTAACTTGGATGCCATTTTTACCTTAGTTACGAAATAATTTAAGGGGTTCGACACTTGTAGTGTTGATCCAGAAACACTTTTAAAGTAAGGCAGCTTGTTGTTATATTCCACCGTATCCATAACCTCTAATTTTTTCGTTTTATCTGTTGAGGTAAACGATAAGGATAAGTCATTCCTTAATTTTCTGAGTATACTCAAAGACTCGGCTTTCCACCTTTTGGGTTTTAGCTTAGTAAGTACTGTTTTTAATTTAGCCGCTAATATGAAGCGAATATTATTTCTGTCCTCAACCGGAATCTGAGATATGGCATTCTCCACCGCAGGGAGGATCCTCTGAGATATGGCATTCTCCAACGCAGGAATGATCCTCTGAGATTCTGGTTTATTTGCGAAACAAAATTTTCTACACATTCCGAAATGTCATTTTCTTCATTAAAAAAGGTCCTGCTTGAAATATTAAAAAAAGGCCCATTGGAATTTTTTACTCTAGGTGTTTGTGTTCGTAATAGGTTTTTGAATTTATTTTAATGCCGCGCACTCACTACTTTCCTTTGCTTTTCAACCAACATATGTACTCTTTTTAAGGAGACATCGAAAACAGATATGGCAGCCATCATTTCCAAAGTTTGATATAATCTGAAAGACTCATTACCTTTACTGTGTGAAAGTTAACAGTATGTGACAAAGTTCGCTTTATAAAATGTTTCTTCTCTTTTATCAATCACTCAACGTTCATTCGCAGAACCTAAATTTTAGGAAATTAGAAATAACTTGTGATGCTTTATCATCATCATTGTCAACGATTATCCATCCACTGCTGGACGAAGGTCTCCCCAAGTTTCCTCCACAACGGTCTGTCTTGTGCCAGTCTCCTAAATGTCACTCCTGCATACTTTCGAATTTCATCCACCCTACTCCCATATGGTCTTCTTCTGGGTCTTTTCCTGTCCCTTGGAATCCAATCTAAAGTTTCGGCTGTCCATCGATGGTATATCCTTCTGGCACTATGTCCAGCATATTGCCATTTCAGGGATTTAACTCTGATCATGATGTCTTCCACTCTTGTCTCCTGGTTACACCAAGCATGTACCTCTCCATGCTTCTTTGAGTTGTCTGCAGCCTTTGTATGTCTCTTTTAGCTAAGGTCCACGTCTCTGCACCATACGTAAGCACTGGAAGGATGCATTGATCAAACACTTTTCTATTAAGACATAATGGCATATTGCTCTTGAAAATTATGCTGTTTCTTCCAAAAGCTCTCCAGGCAAGTTTTGTACACCGATCAATTTCTTCATCAATGTGACCCTCACTTGATATCTGTTGTCCAAGATAAACGTACGTGTCTGTTATATCCAGCTTTTCTCCATCAATCGATAAATCTTCATTTCTTGTAAAAGCGTTGAACATCACTTTGGTCTTCTGAAAGTTCATTTTTAATCCCACTTCTTTCTCTTGTCAGAAAGTTCCTGGATCATACTCTGCAGCTCTGATGGGGTAGTTGCAAAAATGACTACGTCATCAGCAAAACGATGGGTTAGATAATCTCCATCAATCTTTATCCCTTTGTTTTCCCAGTTCAGTGATTGAAAGACATTTTCCAATGTGGCATTAAAGAGCTTTGAAGATATGGTGTCACCTTGTCTCACTCCTTTTCCAATTTTTATGTGTGTTGTATTTTCAAACAGCCGAATCTTTGCACTTGCATTTTCATAGATGTTATTTAATAATATTAATGTACGCATCTTCAATACCGCAGGATTTCAGAGCCATTGTAACTGCTGATGGTTTCACCGAATCAAAGGCTTTTTCATAATCGATAAAAGCCATGCACAATGGAAGTTCATATTCCCTCGCTCTTTCAATTAGTTCTCTCAGTACGTGGATATGATCTATTGTGCTGTAGCCACTCCTGAATCCAGCTTGTTCTCTCGGTTGAGCCATGTGCAGTGTCACTTTCAAGCGGTGTGAAAGAACTTTAGTGAAGATTTTATAAACCACTGATAGGAGGCTGATAGGTCTATAGTTCCCGAGATACTCAATGTCAATTTTTTTTATGTAGCAAGATCATTGCAGCGTTGTTCCAATCCTCAGGAATCTTCCCTTCATTAAGGCATCGAGTGAAAATTTGGAGGCGTACTGTTTCGATTTCTCCACTTGCTTCTTGTATGACGTCTACAGTAATTCCATCTTCTCCTGGAGCTTTTCTCCGCTTCATGTTTTTGATTGCATGTGCAACTTCTGCTGGGAGGACTGGATGAACTCTGGTACTGGTACCTTTCATAATGTCTGGAGTACATGTATCATCCCTTTCATATAATTTGGAGTAGAAATATTTCACTCTTGTCAAAATTTCGCCTCTATTTCTTGTTACAGAACCATCTTCTTTTCTCAGTGCCATAATCTGTTTTTTCCCTTACTGAGATGTCCCTTTGCTATCTTTAGGCTTCGGTTGTTTTCAATTGCTTTCCTCACTAGTTCACAGTTGAATTTTCTTACGTCTTCAGTGATACTTTTTCTTACTGTCTTGCATAGCTCTATATATTCCACTTTGGAAGTCACATCTTCTTTAGTTGTCCTCATCTCTCTTCTTTTTTGCATCAACATTTTGGTTTTTCCTGATAATTTGTTCACATGCAACTTGTTCTTAGACCCAGGTAATTTTGTTGCTGTTTCCATAAGAGCTTTGGTCACTTTTCTGTTAACTTCAGAAATATCCACTTCTTTCGATGTTAGGAATTCTAAAGCAGAGAATCTGTTCTTCAGTTCCAACTTGAAGGTATTATGGTGTTTTTAGAGGTTGGTTATGTCAATACATTTTGTTTGTCTTATGAGGTTGCGACGTTCGAGTGTAGTGTTGAGGTTTATCTTACATTTCACCAATCTATGTTCACTACCTGAGTTGAAGTTGTTTAGCACACTACAGTATTGTATGACGAATTTTTTGTTACACATAATAAAATCAATTTCACTTGTCGTCCCATTTGGATGTCTCCATGTCCATTTCCTGTGTGGCTTTTTCTTGAAAAAGGAGTTCAAGATGAAAAACCCTTCTGCCTCTGCAAACTCAACGAGAGTACTTTAACGCTGGTTTCTATTGTCGTGACCGAATTTACCAACTGAAGTTTCATTCTGTTGCCGTTGCCCTATTTTTGCATTGAAATCTCCAATAATTATCTTTAAGTGCTGCTTACTTTTATTATTTAGATGACGAATTTCCTCATAAAATTCTTCAATTTCTTCTTCAGGATGACTTGTGGTGGGTGCATAAGTTTGAATAATCTGAGCCTGGTATCTTCTCGAGGGTTGGATAACGAGTCGTGCAGCTCTGTCAGAGGAACTTTCAACTTCTACAACTTTATCCTTCAGTTTCTTGTTTATTATAAATTCAACACTACTAGTTCTGCCAGTATTAGTCCCACGGTAGTAGAAGAGATGTCCACTTTTCAGTTCAATGAGATCTTCTCCTTTTCTCCTTACCTCACTTAGCCCGATGATGTCCCACTTGATCCTTTGTAGTTCCTCTTCCAATTCAAGAAGCCTTGAATCAGAAGATAGGGAGCGTCCATTATACGTAGCCAAGGTCAGCATGAGATGGCAGCCTAGTCCGTTCCTCCGGGGATTCTTAGCACCCTCTGCCTTCATGTCGCACTGGCCGCTGCCTTGGCCAGGTACATTTCAGCTGCCGGAGACTGAGGGCCAAGATTTAAGTTGTGGAGTCATTTTGGAAGACGCTTTATAATCCGTTAAAAATTTAAGATCACAACGGTCATTTTCAAGGTTTATTCTGCACTTCTTACATTTCCTAAACAACCTACACATTATTTGCTCGGATTTAACAAATATTATTCTAAACCAAAAAATGCAACATTTAAAATGTTCTTCGAAAAACTAAAAGTTTCGATCCGTAAATTTTTTAGTGTAAAAATATAAATATGCTCTTTCTACAAAGGTATTATACAACGCACCCACACCTGTTTCACAAGCGTCAAAACGTATATCCAAATACACCACCCAAAAAGAACATTCTGTGAAACAATTTCGAGAGATTTTGACGAGACCTAATGTCTACAATGAGAATGTATCATACGAGTTTCCATACCTATGGCGGATCTTCAGATAAATTTTATGTAATTCAAAATTTCATTATTGTATAAATTCGTCATCCATGATGCTCGGGAGATATGTAAAACCCTATGACACTCGCTAAACGTTTTGAAAACTAAAAACACGTCAATGAATTTCGTTACGTTTTTTCTACATTGCACATACGCTATAGTTGAGGACCTTGAAAAAGCCACGTGCTAAAGCCGGTGTTGTTTGCATTTTTATATTTTAGACCAATATCTATAAGGATCGGAATTTCTAGTTTTACTGAAGTATATTCATTATGTATTTTTGAAAATAAAATTAATTTATTTTGTAACGTACCAGGAGATGTGACGTACCTGCCAGAAGGACGCACACGACATAAAGGCAGATAGGAATCAGAATAAAATGTCCGCGTAGCTCAATTGGTAGAGCAACTTATTCCGGAATGAGGGGACCCGGGTTCGAATCCTGGCGCGGATAAAAATGACGGAGAAATTCACTTCGTTATAATGGCGCCCGAATTATCCCGATGACCCGACCGTTCAAAATCTCGCAATGGTGTGATGTTATTTCCACACCGCGAGATAGGAAAAATAAGAGCAGCACTTCGAAAAAAAAAATAAGGGGGAGATGATGTAACGTACCAGGAGATGTGACGTACCTGCCAGAAGGACGCACACGACATAAAGGCAGATAGGAACCAGAATAAAATGTCCGCGTAGCTCAATTGGTAGAGCAACTTATTCCGGAATGAGGGCACCCGGGTTCGAATCCTGGCGCGGATAAAAATGACGGAGAAATTCACTTCGTTATAATTTTTAAAAATACATAATGAATATACTTCGTTTTGAAAACTAAAAACAGGTCAATGAATTTCGTTACGTTTTTTCTACATTGCACATACGCTATAGTTGAGGACCTTGAAAAAGCCACGTGCTAAAGCCGGTGTTGTTTGTATTTTTATATTTTAGACCAATAAATATGAGGATCAGAATTTATAGTTTTACTGAAGTATGTTCATTATGTATTTTTAAAAATAAAATTAATTTATTTCCTTTCTGCAATTTTGAACTGATACCTACAATCTTCGCTTATTATCTTACAGTACGAATATGGGATTTGTATATACCCTTTATTTGAAACCTAGCATAACCTTTATGTAAAACTAATACAATTTATTAATCTGCAGTTTATTATTTTTTAAAATATAATATAAGATCTTGAAGACGCTAAAATTTTCAAGACAGCAGCAAATGAGTTAAGAATCACAATTAAGGAAATTAAATTCTCCTTCAAAAGGAAGCTTCACTTGTAAGCAAATTCGCAAAACTGCCTTTCAGTTTGTAACAAAATTTAAAGATCCTATTTAACTACGATCTTTCTAGTTAAAGGTTTTACACATTTCAAAATTTTCCGGTAAAATACTTGTTTCAGAACCGTTTTGCTGGAGGAAGTTTTACATTATTTAAAAATAGTTTTGCAAGAGGAATTTTTTGCTTATTGCAATCTTAGCAGTGTGTGGTATTTTCGTTCCTGGGAACCGTTTGTATTTTAAGCAATTTGACCGAAACAAATTGGGAAAATATAGGGATCATCGATTTCCGTGTTATTATAGAAGTACAGGAGCACACAAATGTGAAATTCAGAGCTTTATTGTAGATGGACAGGCTGGATTTCAGAGCTGCTGATTTTTCCAAATGGATCCAAGACACTCTTCAATAAAAACAGTAATACAGTAAGCTAGAAATTTGCACAAATCCCTAAACTTAGATATGCTGTAGCGCATGAGGCGGTGGTGTTTGATGACAATGTATGTATACAGCCATTGTTTCTTACTTGCTGTATTCAAACTATATGTTTCCTGTTGGTGACATTGAAATTCAAAAAGAAATACTATGTTTAATAAATTATCTTCCCTTATATTTCGGTCAGCCATTTTTCAGAAAGAAATTAAAAATACCTTTGTTAAAAATGATGATAAGAATACTGCGCGAAATGTTTGGATTTGTTATATTCGCTTTTGCTCAAACAGTGAATGTTTATCCCATGGTTACATTGATAATTGTTTCCATAATTTTTTTTTCCGGTTAGTTTCATTCCCATTTATTTTCAAACTGCGTTTGGAGCTAGCAGAAGTAAGAGCAATGCCTCAGTAACGTCAGAAACTTCAATATCAATGGCATGAGAGAAAGAACTTGTGTTCTGTAGTTTCCTTCACAAAAAGTTTCTGAAAATGCAGATATGAAGAATTCTGCTTAAAATTTCCAAAAAAAAAAAAAAAAAAAAAATGTCAAAAGAAAAGAAGCTCTCGTAAGAAAAGAAGCGGGTATATCTTTTTTTATATAAAACGAGAGAATCGAAAAAAAAACACAAACTAATAAAAATGTATCAGCTTTAGTGATTAAAACAAGCTTTAGAATGTATGATTCTAATATAACTTTATTATTATGCTTTACTGCTTATGCTCATTATTGTAGAATTCGTGCATTATCATCTAAAGTGCTATGCCTCGCCCATAACAAGTATTAAGGAAATAGGACCAAGAATGTGATGGTGTATGCCCAATTGTTGTTCCAGGAAAGAAACCTTAGGTGCATGCATTACTGAGATATTCTAAATAATGGAAAAGTTCATGGTGTTTCTAAAAGCACAAGTCTTGGTGATCACATTGTGGAATGTCCTAAATTAAAAATATTGCTGCAAATTACAAGAAAAATACCTAACAGACTGCTTGAGTTTATCCAAATTTTAGGTACAGTAGCAGATAGAAAAAAGAAATCCCCTAAGTTGCACACGTTTTTTTCCGTCTACTTAATTTTAAAAACAAAAGAGCGTATCGTGCTGATATATTTATCTGATGGAAGCAACCAAACTCTGCCAAATATCATGAGCTCATAAGTACGGGTACGAGATATTCCTTAAAAAAGTCGTATTGGTCTGTTCGAAGGAACCACCGAGCAAACGTTACTTATCGTGATTTGTTACTAATCGTGACGAATGTAAAAAATATAGCAAATTATTAACAAATGTGTTGCATGGAGTTGATGGTTTCCAGCATTTGTAAGGAAGGAAATGTCTACCTGTGGACTACTGTATTAAAAAAAATACTAATATGTTTATTAGCAATAAAGGTTGAACTTTGAATTTTCTCGAGTGGTACGTTTTACATTATCCAACATATGTTCTTTTAAATGAGGAAGGGCAGACGCAATCCTATCCTGGAAAGTTGCAGTCGCCCATGCTAATTTAGGGTCACTTAGGCATCGAGAATGGTAGGGAGAAAATTATTCTGATTAATGCGTAGAGTCCGCGTCAGGTGCTTTCTGGGATGTGTTAGATTTGATCTCGGGGTTGCTGGCGGTTTCCTAGCAGCACGATACTATCATAGCAGGCAATTTTAATGAGGAAAGTCCCACTGGTCAAGTCAGGATGAGGCTGAGAGAGGGATAGATCTTCTGAAATTCGCCAGCTCCTCAGAACTCTCTATCAGGAACGATTCAGACAGAGTCCCCATGTTTCAAGGACCGCGCGGGTAGTCCTGTATCGATCTCACTTTGACCGGTACTTCGAAATTTTCATTTCTCTAGAATTGTCAAGTCCTCGACTACGTGAGCTGCAGCGACCAACTTGCAATGACCTTCAAGATGGGAATAGAAAAAACTCGGAAAACCGCAGAGCATGCGTTAAATATCTTTGTGCATGCTCTGTGGTACAAGTTTTGTATCTTAAATAAGTTTCTTTGCCTATTCCTTAATGAGCAACACCACTGTATGGTTCTCGTCTAAGCTAGAAACATTATGTAGAATCATAACGTTTTTAAATCAATTAAACATGTAGAGTACGCGTCTGAAAAGCATTGTCCACGCTTACAGACAAGGAACACTGACTAAGATAACATTCATATTCATGTAGGATGTACCAAAAACATATCCATCAGGTCAGTGCAGCGTAATTTAGCGTGCATGAGGTATGGGAGCAGAAGGCACACCAAAGTGCCTCTGTTAACACCACGGTATGAGATACACCTCCTCACTGCGGTCATGAACACGGTAATTGGACCTTGGAAGACTGGCAACATGTGGCGTGGTCCGATGAGTCATGCTATCAGTTGTTACGAGCTGATGGTAGGGTTCGCGTGTAGCGCAGACTCCATGATGCCATGGACCCAAGCTGTCAACAAGGCACTGTGCAAGATGGTAGTGGTTCTACACATGTGTGGGTTGTCCTTACGTTGCACGGTTTGGATCCTATAGTCCTCGTAAACACGTCATTAACCAGTAATTGCTTCTTTGCTCTGCTGGGTGACCATTTGCAGCCGTTCATGTACATCATGTACCCCAAAATTAATGAGATTTTCCAGGAGGATAATTCATCATGTCATCCGGCCCATGTTGTCCAACATTGGCTCCAGCAGCATTCTGGGCAGTTCCGATGAATGGTGTGTTCATCACGTTCACCCTACGTAGACACAATACAGCAGTTAAGGGATGTACTGAAATAGTACATTCACACCCAAGATTCTTCACCTACAAATACCAGGGAACTCTGTGTGCAGCTATTTAGACGGCATGGCTCAACATCACTACAGATATCATCCAACCACTTGTGGAATCGAGGCCACGTCCAGTTGCTGCTCTTCGACGGACTAGAGAAGGTTCTACACGATACTAGGTACGTATCCGATGACTTTTGGTACTTCAGCGTCCATGTAGGTGTGGATAGCTCTGAAACAAATATACATCGAAAGAATGATCATAGTGAAAAAACACACATATTTCAGAAGCAACGATCTCCTAGATTTCATCACACGAAAACCTCAGTTGAAATTCATAGGTTATGAATTTGACGATTGTGTGTATTCAATAGCTGGAACGAGAAAGTATGACAAATTCCGCCAAAAATTGTATTTGCGCATAAACCTGAGACCATCGTCCTTTCTCCTTCTGAAATGCAGCTGCATAGAAAGTGACTTAGCAACAGTACATTTTACATACCACTCAGATGATTGTGAGTTACTCGATGTGTAACGCGCCTGGATGGGTCAGCGCGTTTCCATCGGTGGTCGGAATGAAGGTGGGGCGATGAATTTGACTCTAACTGGGGTCAACCGCATAGTCGAATTTTTCAGGACATACCCGAAGAGCCTTGTGTTTTAGACTGGAGCACAAGACCTACATTCGGAATTGTGACATAAAGAAGTCATCGATGGCTAAACACAGTTACGAAAAGGACCCCAGATTTCTCTTTGAAGAAGAAACAGTAATTGACAAACCAGATTCAACCACCAAACTTGAAACTTTGGAAACTTTTCATATATATCAGTAGTATTCGTAACTTGTTAATGACATGGCATCCATCCCATTTCTATCAAGCGCCCGGAAGCATCTAACCAAAACACGTGAATGTAAACACCATTTATGATGTCATACAGAATTTGAATATTTACGTGCCATTCGTCGTGATGAAGCTAGGTAAATACCCAGCGAAACCATTTATTAATTTTTTTAAGCCAACCAGAAACCATGTTCGGCTTGGAAAAATAAATAATTGCGACATACTACTTTGTATTACCTTAAAAAATATTTAAGTGCCACAAGATTGTAGTCTTTGAGAACAAGAATGAGAATCATAATTTTGCGAAAATATAGATAAATGTAAACGCCTTGGAGTTAAAAAAACTATCATGTAATTTAAAAGTTTTACTTTAAACCTCAGTAACAGAAAGAATGAGTTTCATTTTGATCCTGTATCAACACCGTTTTTCACTTTTGCCAGTCACTCCAAATATTTGGGGCGAGAAGGCATTCAGATTTTAACTACTAAAAGAACCAAATCCTGCTTGGCGAATTCGATCAATTATTTTATGGGTATTCGTAAGGTTTTAATTTCAAATATTTGCTCTTCTTATAGTGCTTTTTTATAAATGCTTTTATTAATGTTTTAAGCGGGAAATTCAAAATTAAAAAACAACTTAACGGTGTGCAGTATATAAACTGTAAAAAAGGTTATACTATAAAAAGGGATTGTCACTTTTTCTAGCAGGAGTTTGGATGCTGTGTATTAAAAATCGTGGCGATTGACCACAGATCGAGGAATTTTGCATGCCAGTCAAGTTATTCCATACACTTCATATCAAATTATTCCTGCACCGATCTCCTTTTATGGATGAGCTTATTGTCCTCTTAGGGAAGTAAAGCGCCTGCACCAAACCGGTACCATAATGTAGGGACCAGAAAATTGCCTAAAATCGCTTTGCAGACGGCATTCTTAAGACTTCAGGCCATAAGAGCGCTGGACTGCACAGATTAAACTAATAAGAACCGCTTAAGGTAATGATGCCACCTCCAGCAAACTTCACATTTGGGGAAACACAATAAGGTAGGCAGCGTTCACCGGGTGTCTTCCACGCCCAGAATCTTTCGTCTGACAGCGAGATGGTGAAGCGTGACTCATAATTTCAGAGAATACGTTTCAAATGTTCTAGAGCTTACTGTCGTGGCAGTTCAGTTTTTATATTTTTTTTGAAAAAAGTTGTGTTTTTGGTCCTCTTCAAACTTTCACCTGTTCACGTATTTTCGCTGTCGTTGTAAGTAAACATTTCAATAACTACAGTCTCTTAAAGAAAATTCAGTGATAACTTTTCTGTTATAAATTTGCTCTAAAATTTGTATTTTGTTAAATCTGTGCAGATAATACTAAAAAAAGGGTTACTTGGTGACACGCCAGAGTGGGCCCAACAACCCGCAAACACTTGTATTTCCATTTGTTTTGAAAAATAACATAAAAGCTGTAAGTATTTTTTGTAATACAGCAATTATCACCAATAAGGATCTAAAATAAGTTCCTTTTTGGGGATATTTTGATCTTTCATTTCAGTATTAATTTTATTAAATTGTGTGAAGAAAACATCATTCACTTTATCTGCCTGCCACCGAACTCCTCCTTTTTAATTAAACCCCTCGACAAATTGTAAGAACACCGAAAAAGAAATTTATCACAGAAAATTTGTAAACGCACATTTGCCGCCTCAAGCTCGACTAGTAAAAACAGGAAAAGAAAAATCAATATTTTAAGTTAATTATGTAAATTAAGTAGATACTTAAAACCAAAGGAAAAGTTTAGAAATAATATAAAAAATCATACACTTGAGTAAGAAGAAAAACAAATATAATTTAATTCATCCAATCACTAAACTATTCACAACACGTAACAAATTCGTTGAAGCCTTCTTGAAAATTTCCCCTCAAGTAGTAGTAAACGTTTAATCTCGAGCTATTTTCAGAGAGAACGCTAATGAGGAATCCACCTAGGAGAAATATCAAAAATAAAGCAATGGAAATAGAAATAATTGTAATTATTATTTTCCCAAAGATTGGAGTCAAAATAAGTAAATTTAAACTCAAATTTGTAAAGAAATATCAATTTCTGAATAAAAACATCTAATTTAATTTTCCTTATGTTACTTGAATAGATTCCATTTAACCCCTAAGAACATATATATATATATATATATACACAGTACATATAACTCTTAAAGTTATCCTTAATTTGACTATTGACACTAAATTCTTAGGATTTCTATGAAAACGTTTGACCACAAGTACGGTTTTCACTCCTTCTGCAAACATAACGTTTAACCATAACGTTATGTTTGACCAGCATAGCACGAAAATCCTTTTAAATAGATAATGCAAAAGTTAATTTCAAATAGTTTATAAATATAACTTATTATTTCAATATTTTACTATAGAGTCGCATTTTATTGGATATTCATCATCATCATCATTGTCAACCATTATCAATCCACTGCTGGACGAAGGTCTCCCCAAGTTTCCTCCACAACGGTCTGTCTTGTGCCAGTCTCCTCCATGTCACCCCTGCATACTTTCGAATTTCATCCACCCATCTCCCATGTGGTCTTCTTCTGGGTCTTTTCCTGTCCCTTGGAATCCAATCTAAAATTTCGGCTGTCCATCGATGATCTGTCCTTCTGGCAGTATGTCCAGCCCATTGCCATTTCAGGGATTTAACTCTGATCATGATGTCTTCCACTCTTGTCATTTTTCGGATCCACGAGTTCCTCTTCTTATCTCTCCTGGTTACACCAAGCATGCACCTCTCCATGCTACTTTGAGGTGTCTGCAGCCTTTGTATGTCTCTTTTAGTTAAGGTCCACGTCTCTGCACCATACGTAAGCACTGGAAGGATGCATTGATCAAACACTTTTCTTTTAAGACATAATGGCATATTGCTCTTGAAAATTATGCTGTTTCTTCCAAAAGCTCTCCAGGCAAGTTTTGTACGCCGATTAATTTCTTCACCAATGTGACCCTCACTTGATATCTGCTGTCCAAGATAAACGTACATGTCTGTTATCTCCAGCTTTTCTCCATCAATCGATAAATCTTCATTTCTTGTAAAAGCATTGAACATCACTTTTGTCTTCTGAAAGTTCATTTTTAATCCCACTTCTTTACTCTTGTCAGCAAGTTCCTGGATCATACTCTGCAGCTCTGATGGGCTAGTTGCAAAAATGACTACGTCATCAGCAAAACGAAGGTGGGTTAGATAATCTCCATTAATCTTTATCCCCTTGTTTTCCCAGCTCAGCGACTGAAAAACACCCTCCAATGTAGCATTAAAGAGCTTCGGAGATATGGTGTCACCTTGTCTCACTCCCTTTCCAATTTTTACGTGTGTTGTATTTTTAAACAGCCTAATCTTTGCACTTGCATTTTCATAGATGTTATTAATAATATTAATGTATGCATCTTCAATACCGCAGGTTTTCAGAGCCATTGTAACTGCTGATGGTTTCACCGAATCAAAGGCTTTTTCATAATCGATGAAAGCCATGCACAATGGAATTTTATATTCCCTCGCTCTTTCAATTAGTTCTCTCAGCACGTGGATATGATCTATTGTGCTGTAGCCACTCCTGAATCCAGCTTGTTCTCTCGATTGAGCCATGTCCAGTGTTACCTTCAAGCGGTGTGAAAGAACTTTAGTGAAGATTTTATATACTACTGATAGGAGGCTGATAGGCCTGTAGTTTCCGAGATCCTCAATGTCACCTTTCTTATGTAGCAGGATCATTGTAGCGGTGTTCCAATCCTCAGGAATCTTTCCTTCATTAAGGCATCGAGTGAAAATTTGGGTGAGTACTGTTTCGATTTCTCCACTTGCTTCTTGTATGATGTCTACAGTAATTCCATCTTCTCCTGGAGCTTTTCCTCGCTTCATGTTCTTGATTGCATGTGCAACTTCTGCTGGAAGGACTGGAGGAACTCTGGTACTGGTATCTTTCATGATGTCTGGAGTGCATATATCATCCCTTTCATATAATTTGGAGTAGAAATCTTTCACTCTTGTCAAAATTTCGCCTCTATTTCTTGTTACAGAACCATCTTCTTTTCTCAGTGCCATAATCTGTTTTCTTCCCTTACTGAGATGTCCCTTTGTTATCTTTAGGCTTTGGTTGTTTTCAATTGCTTTCCTCACTAGTTCACAGTTGAATTTCCTTACGTCTTCAGTGATACTTTTTCTTACTGTCTTGCATAGCTCTATATATTCCACTTTGGAAGTCACATCTTCTTTAGTTGTCCTCATCTCTCTTCTTTTTTGCATCAACATTTTGGTTTTTCCTGATAATTTGTTCACATGCAACTTGTTCTTAGACCCAGCTAATTTTGTTGCTGTTTCCATAAGAGCTTTGGTTACTTTTCTGTTAACTTCAGAGATGTCCACTTCTTCCGATGTTAGGCCTTCTAAAGCAGAGAACCTGTTCTTCAGTTCCAACTTGAAGGTATTATGGTGTTTTTTAAGGTTGGTTATGTCAATAGATTTTGTTTGTCTTATGAGCTTGCCGCGTTCAAGTTTAGTGTTGAGGTGCATCTTACATCTCACCAATCTATGGTCACTACTTGTGTTGAACTTGTTTAGCACACTGCAGTCTTCTATGACGAATTTTTTGTTACACATAATAAAATCAATTTCACTTGTCGTCCCATTTGGATGTCTCCATGTCCATTTCCTGTGTGGCTTTTTCTTGAAGAAGGAGTTCAAGATGAAAAACCCTTCTGCCTCTGCAAACTCAACGAGAGTATTTCCACGCTGGTTTCTGTTGCCATGACCGAATTTACCTACTGAAGTTTCATTCTGTTGCCGTTGCCCTATTTTTGCATTGAAATCTCCCATAATTATTTTCAAGTGCTGCTTACCTTTATTATTTAGATGACAAATTTCCTCATAAAATTCTTCAATTTCTTCTTCAGGATGACTTGTGGTGGGTGCATAAGTTTGAATAATCTGAGCCTGGTATCTTTTCGAGAGTTGGATAACAAGTCGTGCAGCTCTGTCAGAGGAACTTTCAACTTCTACAACTTTATCCTTCAGTTTCTTGTTTATTATAAATCCAACACCACTAGTTCTGCCAGTATCTGTCCCACGATAGTAGAAGAGATGTCCACTTTTCAGTTCGATGAGATCTTCTCCTTTTCTCCTTACCTCACTTAGCCCCACGATGTCCCACTTGATCCTTTGTAGTTCCTCTTCCAATTCAAGAAGCCTTGAATCAGAAGATAGGGAGCGTCCATTGTAAGTAGCCAAGGTCAGCATCAGATGGCAGCCTAGTCCGGTCCTCCGGGGATTCTTAGCACCCTCTGCCTTCATGTCGCACTGGCCGCTGCCTTGGTCAGGTACATTCCAGCTGCCGGAGACTGAGGGCCAAGATTTAAGTTGTGGAATCATTTTGGAGGGGTTTTGGCCATAACTCACCACGCTGGCCAAGCGGGTTGGTGAGTATGGGATAGAATTTCCTCTAATCCCGATGGTATAGTTATACCGCTATGGGCGGTCGTCAGAGCCCCTTTAGTGGGAACAGGATGCACCACGTGAAGGCGGGGTTGACATTTGTCAAGGAGAGGCTGTGATGTTACGCATCACCTGACCTTACATCCCATTGGATATTATACTCCCAAATATCTTCATATCAAACGCAACTTGATATTCATTACTGGTTTATTCTTTGATTTACCTCACATATTTTTCACTGTCAGAGTTAGCGCTTATGTCCTGCCATATTCCGGACGATGTGAAAAGCATAAGCACGTGCCTTCTGTATGAATCTCGTTTCATATCTACTTCGGCTTGCCTTTAAAAAGGCTTTTAGGAATATCAAATACCACATTGCTCGAAAATATTTGTTCTGAAAAAAACGTTTGGTATTCTCATGAGTCGAAACCTGCCGATTTACCAGAATACATCGAATACACTGATACAGGCTAGGGAAGAACTGATAGACGATGTGCATTAACTCTGCAGACTAAAGTTTTGGGGAAAAACTATTCCTACAGAATAAAAATTCCAGAATGTTGCCTACCAACTGAGTTTTATTTACCCTGTGTTAGCTTACGTAGAGGGGATGCCTATTATCTTCCACTTGATGAGGGTATCAAAAGGAAAATGAGGATTCAAGGACTATAGAGCTATATCCAATATGAATGGGAACGCAGATTATTCGTCTTAGCGAAGTACTTCGTCCGATACCTGAATTGCCTAAACCAGTGGCACAAATCCAGTTGGAGGCTCATTGGATTATTCTGGGAACATCTTGATGTCAGAAGTAATCCCTGCCATTCACACGATAAAATAGACTTCTCCTTGTTCCTAAGAATTTCACTAAAAAGCGTCTTCCAATTCCATATGTTAGAACAAAACAACACCTATAAACTGAGTAAATAAATGCGTTGCGTGCACCTGATAGGTCAAACATGAAAACCAAACGGAGATAACAAATACTAGTATTATCTGTCCTAAAAATCCTTTGAATATTCAGCGAAAAGAGTAATGGAACATGATCAATACAGCTCTCACTTGTAAACAAGGCGTCGAAACAACTTGCATGCTCCTCTACAAAACACACGAAATAAAAAACATGTCGGAGGTAACAGGCAGGACATTTCATTTTATTAAAGGCCAGTTGCGTTGTGTGACACATTTTTCAGGGGCTGAATATTTTTTAAATTGAACTCAATCGTCTTCCGTACTTTGAAGTATTAGATCAGTAGATTGTGTGAGGCTTCCAAACGTCACCTGCTGAAATCATACCTAACCAAATCGAATGAGTAGGAAATTATATATGCTGCGCTATATAACATAAATTACGAGTTTAGAATTTTGACTTACTTCACTTATAAAGGAACTTATATCTGTCTTTATTTTCTCGGCGAGCATCTGCGTTACTTTCATTTTAATTTCTGAAATGAACTTTTCCTCAACAGACGCGAACGCATAATTGCAGTTGTTAAACTTAAAGGCGACGAGACCCGAAAACAAGTTTACGCATGCGCAGTTCAGAGCGCATCAGCTCATTCGTTACTGTTCTCTGAAGCTTCGACAAGGCGATGATTTGACTGAAATAACCTCTCCCAAGCATGCGGTATTCATCAGCAGTCACGATTCCGCGCGCTCTTGTAAACTGATATGGAAGGCTGTAAAGAGTAATCCAGTTACTCAACGATCGTAATGGCTCAAATATGCATTCAAGTAACATGGGGACTGGGTACTAATACTGATTTTCTTTCGAAAATCTTACAATTGAAAGAAGAAACCATTTTCTTTGCATTTTTGTGAGCGGCTTAGCACTGAATGTCGAGAATGAACCGACGCCACTGCGAAAGACGAACGGTACAAATGTTACGTCGTTTTACCTTTCGCATGGACAAGGAGCATTAATCCTCTGAGCACAGAGAGGGCCAGGGATGGAAGTATAGCCTTTTCCTACATTTTAGTTTACACTGGCGCGAGAGTCATAGTTAAGTTGAAATTGTGAAATTCGTGAATGCATAATGATCAAAAGGGGTTACGAAAAAAAAAAAAAGAAAAAAACACACGAAGAAACAGCATTTCACACCCAACCTACATTTTTCCCTTACATGTCGAACACAAGTTTAGCGAGCAAAAACACGCTTCACAGGAAAGAAATTTATCATGAAAACGTTAACATACGGTTGGTCTTTACTAAATAAGCATGATGTTTTTAGCAAAATACAAAGACCAATCTATGCACATATGACAAATAGGAAAATCATAAACATTAGAAATTTCAGACATACACTCTAAAATTTATATTTTCGACACTTCAATTTTGTGTGGATATAAAAGAAAAAAATATACTGTAACGTTAATATAGTGAATCTGTTTGTTGCGATCTAACATGCTACATTTTCAATAACGGTGCAGGAATAACTTCCTTGGCATAAAAAGCAACAACTCAAAACAGTTTCTTAATTACCTCCGAGGGATAGAGCGAATTCTAATAAATGCGTGTTCCGCTTGGTGGTTGGGCACCGTTAGAATGCGTAATCGTGTGAAACAAAGTCACCTCAGAGCGCTTATGTAGAACACTAGGTGCTTCCGCACTACATCTACATCAGCTCTGCAAGTGCAAGCTGGGTGTGAGCTGGCAGATTTGGTAGTAGGTAGGGAAAATGCGATGCAGACCCTTAGCTTCCGTAATGGTGTGGATCTACTCGGGCACCACTTTCGGTCGTCCGATGTAGAACTCATGAAAACTGATTTCGTTTACCACGCTGCCAATGAAATCTGTCCCCACGGGGAAGGCGATGAAGCTGTTCACGTACTGCTCCGAAATAGGTAGAAGATTTGGTTTAGGGTTCTACGAGTTTTCGGATGGACACGAGACCTTCACAGAGCAGTAGAAACTATCGTCCAACTCCTCTGTCTTCAAAACTGGGTTGGTGATCAGAGAAGCGAAAAAGTGGGCTCTGCCCATCTCCAACATAGAGACTCTAAGAAATTTTTTTCTGAGAGCCAAGCGGCTTTGAAAGTGCTTGGTCAATTCAGGAGTAAGACTCCTCTCGTCCTAGAATACCATTCTCTTCTGGAGAATGCAGGCAATATGGTGGTGCCTTTCCATTGGATTCGAAGCCATGTCGGAACAACTGGAAACGAGCGTGTGTACCAGCTTGTCAAGGAAGCAGCTGGGAAAGGGGCAGTTGACTTTCAGCTGCGTCCGCAGCTGAAAGTCAGAGATTTCGGACGCAGCTGAAAGTCAGGGATTTCGGACGCAGCTGAAAAAAGCCATGACGGTTGAGTGGCAACAGAAGTGTGATGACGCAGATACGGGCAGAAGAACACACCGTATATTTCCCCGAGTCTCCCCTACACGCATGGAAAGTGACGCGTTCCTTAACCAGGTATTTGCCGGCCATGGCTTGTCACTGGAGTACTACCGCCGTTTTGTGGTTCGGGAACGTTTGTGCGGCTTCAGGGCCCAGAACACTGAAGTCACACACATAATTATTGAATGTTTCTCTCTTGCAGGTAGGAGATAAGCCCTCGCTTCATGCCTGGGAAAGACTGAGGACCTCTCGGTCCTGCTTATATGTGTCGATCGCCTTAAATTAGCCACACTAAATTTAACATTGGTATGTGAATACAGCAAGAGTGCAGGGTGTCCCACTCGCAACCGAACCCGACATTTCTTTAATAGTATACTACGTTCAAAAAGTTCCGGAGCGTTTTATATTAAAAAGGAATGAGTACAGATAATATATGTCTATGCGGTGTTTCCTTCGAAGAGGTTACCCTGTGCAACTGTGCATTTTTGCCAGTGCTCATACAAAAATTTAAATGCAGATTGCAAGCCTTCTTTTGCCGCATCCTCCAGTGCCTCAGTCGCAGCTCGTTGCACTTCTTTGGAACTTGAGAAGCGTCGCCCCTTATTGTTTGGCACATATGATGCATGCCAAGTTTCTCTTTTAGACTGGCATGGAAACTTCCAACTGAGATGCCTGCAACTTCTGAAATTGCTGCAACAGTTTTTCGACGGTCATTTTTCACAATTTCTTTGACAATGGCGATTTGTTCATTTGTTGTGGATGTTGAAGGTCATCCTGACCTCTCTTTCATCATCCTCGATACTCTGTCGCCCATTTTCGAATCGTCGATGCCACTCATACTCTAGTTCGACTCATTTCACTCTCACCGCACGCTGACTTAATCATTTGAAAAGTCTCAGCGAAATATTTTCTGAGCAGAACACAAAATCTTACACTTGAACGCTGTTCAAAATTCGAAATCGTTGTCCTTGCGACGGAGAGCCTCGAATACCTGTAATTACGAACTACGCACATATGCTGTACGTGTTGGATCTGGAACAAACCGGTTCTGGCTGGTCGTTCACATGATGTTCTTCGCTTGCCCAGCAGGGAATGACGTAATTCACTGGCATTTGGCAAATATTGAGAAAGTTCCGGAATATTTTGAACGTAGAATTTTATGATGGAAAGTTTCAAACGAAACGGATTTAGCGAGCGCCCGGATTTAAAGAGGGTTTTCGTCTATCCCGAACTCCTCGTTGTAATTTGGTGCTACTGTATTCTGATAAACTAAAGTGCCCAGCAGCTACTGAAAATTAGAGCTTATGGGAACATCATTTTGGCATTTATACCAATTTAGTTAGTTTCATATAGATTTGAGCCCCTTTACTTTTGTGAATGGCCCGTGCAAAAGGATACTTCGCTATCAAAAAGTCTCTGGTTCTACATTTATACGTATAACTTCTATCATTAGTACTGATGGTAAATGAAGTTTTACAAAATTTCGCGAATAATTTTATATGCGTCCTATATAAACACGCCATACATCTCAAACATTGCAGTGATAAACTGCTTTGTCACTTCTAGCAATGCTATTTAAAATTCAGTACTTGTGCATCGTACTAAGAAATCGTCATTCCTAAAAAGCGATTTCCAAAGAATTTGGGAATAGAAGCATGACACAACACCTGAAAAAGAAATCATGACTTACTAACTGATATGTGCTTTCATTTTCTGTTGTGTTTGAACAGACTGAGTAATTTCGAATTTTTGCAGACAAAATTTTTGTTGCTTTGTAAAAAAATGAGAGTAAAGTCAGATATGAAAACGGAAGTCGCGGCTCAAAATAATTCTTCTTTCATGATAACCAAATATTTATTGTGAAAATGAATGATAAACCGTTAGTAATAAATATCTGGTGCTTGTAATCATGAAATTCACGGTATTTTAAAAAGCATTACATGCCTTTCTTTTTTGTAGTAATATTTCAGATAACAGCAAAAACATTTGTTTTGCTGTTGCCAAATAGCCACTTAAAGAATGCAAATTTCTTAAAACAAACAAGGCGTTTAAGCCGAACTTTACACAAACTTCAGCATTCAAAAAATTGTCTGACTCTGTAAATACTTTATATCTATAATTTATTTTTCGAATAATTTAGTGAAACCTCAGCCCAGCTATAATTAATAATGTATCTTTCGCTTGATTTCCCATTTTTTTTCATTAAGATATATTTCTGCTCAATAGTGACGATCATATTTATAACGAAATAAAGATTACACACACACAAACACGTGTGTGGGCATATATGTGTGTGCGTATATACAGGGTGATTCCTAAAGTCCTAAGTCTCCTCAATAACTTGGGAACAAAGACGGCTAGAGCTATGGAAGTAAGGTATGGTATAGTAAAACAACCATTCGCAATTTGATGAGAGTTACTGCAGCGCCCCTAGTGGAAAAATGTTGAATTTAGCACTCCTATCTCGGAAACCATTGGAGATACGGGAAAGAAATCCATTAGAAACTTGTAGATCATCAACAAATTAGTAGGAAACGACATATGGTAGAAACGGCTGGGGTAAGTAGGAGGCTGGAAACGCGAACTTGTGCGAAGCCGGTTCGTGCCGTTGTCGCGGTAACAGTCTAGCAGAGAAATGTATGACGTATGCGGCCGCACGCCTGTGAGTGTCGTAGTAAAATTCATCGACCGCACGCCTGTGAGTGTCGTAGTAAAATTCATCGACCGCACACTTGTGAGTGTCGTAGTAAAATTCATCGACCGCACGACTGTGAGTGTCGTAGTAAAATTCATCGACCGCACGCCTATGAGTGTCGTAGTAAAATTCATCGACCGCATGCCTGTGAGTGTCGTAGTAAAATTCATCGACCGCACGCCTGTGAGTGTCGTAGTAAATTTCTCGACCGCACGCCTGTGAGTGTCGTAGTAAAATTCATCGACCGCACGACTGTGAGTGTCGTAGTAAAATTCATCGACCGCACGACTGTGAGTGTCGTAGTAAAATTCATCGACCGCACGCCTGTGAGTGTCGTAGTAAAATTCATCGACCGCATGCCTGTGAGTGTCGTAGTAAAATTCATCGACCGCACGCCTGTGAGTGTCGTAGCAAAATTCATCGACCGCACGCCTGTGAGTGTCGTAGTAAAATTCATCGACCGCATGCCTGTGAGTGTCGTAGTAAAATTCATCGACCGCACGCCTGTGAGTGTCGTAGTAGAATTCATCGACCGTACGCCTGTGAGTGTCGGCACACTTAACCAACAGCGGAACAGCACTTCCTGACCGACACTTTCAGACAACAGATAATCGGTTATGGTGTCCGATAGCGTGTCCTCCACGATCCCCGGATCTAACTCCCATAGGCTATTAGCAGTCACCGTCCCTAATTTATCACTGGTTTCAGGGAAGGGAGTTATCCAGTGCCAAAAACAAGCACAACATTTATGCCTCAACGGGATTCGAACCCAGACCCTTCAGGGACGAATGATGATAAACCATCGCTTAGGCCATTCCACCACCCGGCTGGGCATTTCTGAACATTTACGCCTTGTGTCATAATAAAAAATGTACCTTATAAATTTCGATTCAATATCGCAGATCTTTCTTGGTGTTTCGTTGTCAACAAGCAGGAGACTTTGTTGCAATTAATCAGGAGTCCACACGGTCTTTCGTTACAACAAAATTATTTCATAACATCATGGCGCGAACATGCACACACTGAACGGTACAATATGTGTTGAAAGAGCACCACAGTGAACGGGAATCAATATAAAAAGGCTTCATTTTGTTTCAAGAGCCAAAAAGCTTTTTGTTACTATTAAAGGTTCACATCAGATGGAATAAAATTGTCATTTTTTCCCGTAACATAGTGTTTTCCAAGTGTAGCTGAAAATATTTTTACACATTCAAATTTTGAGTTGATCTAAAAAACTAGATTCTGTCTGATGTTAGAGCCCGATATGGGCTCTATCGCCAAATGACATTCAACGCTTTACCATTTTAAAATTTAGCTAATGAATTTTTTAATTTCATTTCAGAATTTGGTTTAATTTCGGACGTGGAGCCTTATGTCATTAAAGCTTGTAATGTACACTAAAAAAATTATGCCTTCTATCTTCATTAAACTTCAAGTGAAAAAGATATTCTGGTAAATTCAACCGATTCAAATTACAAACTACGTGGCTAGCGAGAAGTACAATCTTGTTCACGGATTGCTAAAATTAATTTCATTTTGAAACATGTGCTTCCACACAACTGAACATGATTTCTGTATTCAAGTGTACAAGTACAAAATGTTCAGACAAAACTCAACCAATTCATATTACAAAATACGAAGCTAGCGAAAATTATAATTTTGATCAAGCTTTGTTACGAATGATTCTATTTTAGAACGTATTCTTCCACACAATTGCACACGATTTCTGTTTTCTGAAATCGTGTTTGGTTGTAAATCTGCGAATAAAACTTCGCATTTCATGAAACCGTTCGAGAAAGAATATGCAAAGTTGCTAAACAAGTTTTCTTTAAATAAATTTGTTTATAAGTATTGTACTGTAAATGTAATATGAAGTGTTTGAATGTACAGCATACATCGCCAAGAAATATTTCAAAGTACTAAATCAAAAAAAAAAAAATTGAAAAACCTAAGAAACAAATTTTTCATTTTATAATTTGGCTAATGTCCGTCATGTGCCCGATTTTATGTTTGTACAACATTCCTTTGAGGGAAGTATTTGCTCTCTGTTACTGAAACATTTGAAAATAGCATTACCCAGAGAGTAAGTCCTTGAATTCGCGATACTTATTGCATGTCGTGATTCCTCACATAATCACATAAATATTTCCACCCTGTTTTTGTGAGGAAAAAAATTTCAGCGATAACTACATAAAACATTTCCTATGTAAGGCACACAAACTTTTTGTACCTGAAATGTATCAAGCGATTTGTCTGCAGTTCTTCTATGTATTTTCTCTGCTTCTGAATGAAGACGTTCCGACGTTTTGGGAGGTCCACAATTCCAGTCAGGTAACCTCTTTTGTTCAGCTGGGTAACTGCTGCAGAAATATCGCCCAGAGAGAAAACTTGTTGTCCACGCATAAGTTGTTTCAGCTAAATGAACAAATCAAGGTCTGGTGCACTCATACCTGGGATACAGGGTGAGTGAGGTAAAACTTCCCACCTGTACGTCTCCAGAAAAGCTGTCACCTCACCACTTTCCCCATGTGTTGTATTGCATCGTCGTGCAAAATGAGAGGCCAATCTCTGAGCAAGTAAAGTAGGTTGCTGCGTATTTTTCGGCGCAAGTTTTTGAAGGAGTTATGGTAATAGGCCGCAGTGACACTTGTTCCTCGTGGTTCTTATTTTATCTATCATAATGATGACCAGTTGATCATACGCGAAGATTATCAGTTGCTTAAACATGGATTATGCCTGTACGAATTTTCGGGCGAAGGGGATCGTGGGATGCATGGACTTTCCAACTCACTCGACTACGATTTTAACTCAGGTTCGGAGTCCCTGAACCCCGTTTCATTAGTAGCGACAATTCACAACGGCAAGGTGTCGCCATTAGCAAGAAACCTTTGCGTCAGCTATGCTGCATTGTACACAGCAGTCTGTTTCTGTGCGACAGTCAAGTCATGAGGGACCCACTTCATCGAGACTTTTCTTTTCTGCAAATCGTTCGTCCAAATACGAAATGAGAATAGTGCTGAAATTGGTATAACTTGTGCAATTCTCTCGCATGCTGTTAAAGGGCCTTGTTCGCCACAATCCGCGACAATCTTCACACTTAGCTCATCAGTTGCGGTTTTAGGCTTTCCTGATTTATTGTTGCTGTTTATGCTTAAACGTCCTTTACAAAAACGAGTAGCACATCGAGAAACTACTCCGGTATCCTGTTTCATCACCACAAACTTCACGCAAAACACAATGAATGTCGGATTTTTGCCAAGAAATGTTTCAATCTTGATGTACACCGTTGATCTTCAGGCGTCACAATACCTGAGGGGCATGCATGGGCAACCTTCAGCATTCGTCAATCCACAGCGACACGTACTGCAAGAGCAGTAAGGGCATGCTCTGCTAACTCAAGTACCACTGTAAAACTGACGCAAACGGCGTTGGATTGGCATCCTCAACTCTGCGGCATTGCCACGTTGGGCATTTCATGCGAAATGAACCCCATTCATTTTGTGTGGTGCATATGGAACTTCAACTGCATGAAGGTCCAAGAAATGAATGTAAAGCTCAGCATAAAAAACGCCAACTCTCGTAGAGATAACGTAAAACAGGCGACAACAGCGCCACCAGAACCTAAGAGGTAATAATCTCTGCGGAAAGCAAACATTCAGAAGTAAAACACGTTAGGGAGCTCTTCTTTGTTCCAATGTGGTTTCCTTCGATTTGATGACTAATTGCTTAGAGCAGTTTTTTTCCGTTGTTGTTGCTGTTTTCTGATATACCGCCCGTCGTTTATTTTGGTGAGAAACATATGCAATGACATTAGTATTACTATTTAAATTAAATTTTAGCAAAATTATAGTTAGGCCTAAGGATCCATACAAAATGAAAAACAATCCCCAGTAATTGGCATTACTGAAAATATTTCTGAAAAACTAAAGAACAAACAAGCCCGATTTGAGTAACAAAACTAACATCCGATTTGCGAAGTGATTATGCTACAGAGAAAGTAATAATCACGTCTTGTGAGTAGCTTGGATGACTGCTTTTTACCAGAATTGAAGTCAACAGAAATACACATGTGCCGTGCGCTCCGGCATCAGCCTGTATGTTGGCTTCTGTGCACTTGTTAAGATATGGCGGGGCTAGTTACGTCTTGCTGAGCTTTAACTTCTTCTCAGGTATTCTTTGGTTCAAGCATGACATTATTCCAAATTGTTTTCCCTTAAAATAATCTCGGTAAATATATTAAAATATTTTTTCGATTTTTTACCGAATGAAATGTATTTCCATGTAACTGCGAAATTGAAATGTAATAATAAAATACTAGTTACATTTGGTAAATGTAATTTGTATGATTTCAAGTATCTTGCATTAAATACTTTTTTAAATTTATTTATACAGATAAATTATTAGAATTTTAAAGAAGTGACGGAATAGGGAAATCTTTCTGATATTTTCCATTTTGGAACTCGTTCAATAGAAACATGCGGTGGATATTTCAAAACAGGGTATGTAGTTTTTTTTTTTTTTTTTTTTTTTTTTGGGTTGGAGGTTTAACGACCACCGTGAGCAACTCAATGGGCTATAAGCAGTCGCCCGTCCCTAATTTAGGGTCACTGGTTCCAGGGAAGGGAGAGAGCCAGTGCCGTAAGACAAACACAACATCCATGCCTGACCGGGATTCGAACCCGGACCCCTTACGGACGAATGATCAGAGGCCAATGTAGTTTTCACCTATTAATGCAGAAAAGCTCGCAAACTTTTTGTGTAGTATTTTTTTTAATAAGAATTTTTATTTATCACTTAGGAGGATTGGAAGTGGATGTATGGGCCGCGGGTGGCCTAGCGGTCAGCGTTCGTAACTGCCATGGAGATAACATCAGGTTCGATTCTGGCAGGCACGAACGTTCGAACCACTAAACACCCGCCTTGCGTCGAATGGGCACGTTAAACCGTCGGACCCAGGGTACTGCCCCCGGTAATAAATAAGGGCTTCTTCCTCCCCCTTTCTACCTCGCTTCCATGCCACTTTTCTATCGGGCACTCTATTCCAAATCTTCTAGCTTCTTATTTCTAAGGGTTGTTTAAGACCTGGGATCAGACACTCCCTTCCTAAAATCCTTTACATATGATCTGATCTGCTGTGGATGTATCTTTAGGAATTCTGGTACTTTGACGTGGCGTGGCACTGGACTCGTCCAATTCTTGTTCCAGACTGTTTCTTTACGGGTGAATGGTACATTATTTGCATGAAGCAGGTAATACTGTATTACCCCCATGTAATGTCAACCTTGCTGGTGGAATTACTATTTCGCCATCCTTTGCATTTGAGGCAATGCCTCTGAAACTTGTGTTCTGTGTCGGTGACACTCCATTGCTGATGACGTTTCTCTCCAATATCCTTGGTGAATGAGGCAACCCATCGAAAAATGTGCTCTGTGTCTTTGACACACTTGGTTAGCCCCTTCCTACACAACAATGTAGCTACGCAATAAGGCGTGTGCTTTTCGTGGATTAGGTAACTATAAACTTTGTTTACTATGCTACTTGTGCCAGAATGTTATTTAAGGCGTAAGTGACCAAGTGAGTAGCACTTTTACTATCTTATACTGCGCTTTCTTAAAATCATAAACTTCCTTTCTGCTTGTATGGTCAGCCCTCAGGCGTAAGCGACCACATCAAGCACTTTCCATTGTATTGTGAAAGTCTGCTATTAAAGCGTAAATGACCTAAGCAATACAGTTCTCTTGCTGTCAATTATATTCGTATTGCAAGGATGTTCTGAAAAATTATTGTGGAAGAAGATTTTACATGAACTGAAAGATTTGAAAACATTAAGAGTAGTGATTGTAAAACAGTATTGAATTGAAGCCTAAGTTTTTGAATTTAAAGCAATTAAAGGCAAGAAATTTAGAATACAATAAAAAGTAAACTGATTAGTATGAATCTATGGTACCTCAAACACAATCATCTTTACACTGGTAACACTAAATTTGCAATTCGGAAACTTTGCAGTAAAAACTTTAATTTTTCTACACCTATAAAAAAATAAATCAGTTTGTTGTTGTCGTTATTCGAATCGGCGGCTATTGTCATAACCAACTATCTGTACCTTTTCGCTTGTCTATTGGATACAACTCACACTGTGGGTCACGATGGCAGACGAAATTTTTACACAAGAATAAATAAATAATCTAACTGATTGAACAACAGAAAAGTACAAATTAACCCATTAAATTTACAATTATAATGAATTAAATTGCATTTTAATTAAAACCTGGAATCTAAAAGTTTTTCATTTATTCATTTTTATATAAAAAGAAGAAAGTTCTATCATTATCGGTATTCGAGCTGTCGTCTATGGTCATAATGTAGTACCTGTATACGACCACCTATATATTTGATCGATTCACACTATAGGTCGCGTTAATAAACGAATATATCAATAATTTATGAAAGTTTCAATTAGTGTGGACTGTTGACTAAAACGTTTAAGTTTTGGCATTAACTTTCTTGTATCTTAGAAAATGCACTGTAATAGTTATACTTTTCGACAAAATATATGAAATTATAAAATAAAGTTTATATTAACGGATGATCTGCTAACTGAAGGAAAAATATAATTCAAAAGTCTTGCGCGTATAATAATTTTTAATTTAAGTAACACCTTTCTGGCCGCCTCAAGAAAATAAATAAGATTATTAATAATAAATCCTTCGGTGAGCAATCTCAATGACAAAAGTTTCAAGCTACTCATTTCTCTTAGATTACGCATATCCTCTTTAACTCTAAGCTCTTCAATACTTTTGCATTCTGATCCATCCTATGCGAACAACTGTTCATTCTTATTTTTAAAGGAGACTGAACCTACGGCGTCACGTCTCTCCCATCTTCGAAAGCTGATTGGAGCTTGGGTGTTGGCGACAAAACCTGTTAGGGAACCAGTAACCGGAAGGAGTTACTTCAAAAGTTTGAGATATGTGTCTCGACAAGTTTTGAACCTTCGACTCTTGACTTCGCACTTCTTGTCTTAACTTACTGGTGATGTTACAAATATGTAGTACTTTGGTGCACACAAGAGTTAATTACATGTGTAATAAAAAGTGGATTTGGACCAAAATATCAGCCAGGTGGTAACAAATCTTTTTCAAATGAAAGAAAAAGTAAGAATACCAAAGGTGACATTCTCAGTTTAGAGTACTGCCCGTTTCTTTAAACTACGTGACTAAAAGTCGTACGTGCCGAACACAATCCTGTAACTTACATTAAATGTTCATTTTATAATAACGTAAAACATATACACTAATCACAAAAGTCGGAATATTGCCTGAAATGGTAAATTCGAAGAATTTCCATAAATCTTGCAATCAGTACTGGTAACGCCACTTCTGTGTCAAATAATCTTGACACCTACGAAGCATACTTGTTATGCCATTATTGATCTGTGTCTAGAGCATCTGGTCCCATACTACAAGCAATATGTTGCTGAGTGTTAAAATAAATTGGTTAGGTCTGCCAGTGTAAAAAAATAATAAAAATAAAATAATTTAAGGAAGTTGCCTATGCGTTAAACATTTTACACCAGGACGTATTGGACAGGTTTGACTTCTGAAACTTTTATCATATCGCTTGTGTAACTGAAATCTGTTTAGTCAGAAGAATTGGTTTAAAATCCAGAAAATACCTTTTCTTAAGTTATTGGGAAAACTTCAGTATGGAAATCGTGGAAAACCCAAATATAACAGTTACCTTGCTGTAAGAGAATAAGATACATCTATGCCTTAAATAAATTCAAAAATTATTCAAATTGTAAGAGGACATACTCCTATAACTTACTAATAATTCAGGTACGATGTGAATACCAACGGAAATTTAGCTTTTTCTAAAAAGTGGTTTGCATCCATAAAAGCCAAAATACTTAATGAATTCTAGTTCAAAACAGAACAGCAGATTACAACTACAAGTTATTTCTTAAATTCAGTGGTTTGCACCACCTTTCACGGAGAAAAACGAGTTTACGATGGACACTAAAAAAATAAATGCAGCTGCTTTAATGTAAATTATTTTTCGACTTAATTACTCACAGCAGCTTGCTCAATGTATATATACTTTTGTTTCCTAAATACCATTTATGAAATCGTCATCTCTAAACGACTAATAATATTCTAACTATGAACATCCATGCATAATTACAAAATATTGCATACTGGTTTAGAGGGTAAACAATCTAGAAGGCACTAGACATTAGTTATTGTGTTCATTCCACCGTTGGTTTTTCTTAGACATCTGGTAATGTTCATGTTCCCATCTCGCGAAATGTGAAGAAATACACATATCTTGAGCTAACTACACATCTACTTTCGTGCTGGTAAGCGAAATTAAAGGCAATGTATATTTCGCTTACGCGATAAAATAATATCATCTCCATCAAAATCAATAATTCCTTATAAACTCTAAAGAATAATTTAGCATTTATTAAATTCTTTCGACAATCTAAAAATGTACCGTTGTTAACATTTAGTCGGATGGCACTAGTGTATGGTATCACATCAAGAATGCATTTTCGAATTCAACGTATTTTATTTCTAAACATTCAGGAAAGACATAATAATTGAAGACGTACTCGGTATTTAAATAATTCTTAAGTCCGTAGCGACATAATTTTATGATGATTATAAAATGTATAAAAAGTGAAATATAAACAAAAAATCGTTTAACAACAGATGATCTGAGATAGAAAACAAATTAAATAATTTAAAATACAAACCAAATGTTTTGAAATGTGAATGGTATCCTAGGAAAGGATTATCTTCAAATTGGACTTTTATATGCAAGACATTCGGAAAAAGACATACATTTTGGCTTCTGAAAGAAAAATTGGCTGATAGGAAAGAAAATGCATTCACTAAATCTTTAAATTAGTACCTACAAACAGTATATTGACAAAAGTCACAGGACACCCTTTCAAAAGCAAATGAATGGAACCGCTGCGTTGTTAAGATGTGCGGTACAGCTGCAAAACGGTATAAAAACAAGCCTGCAGCCGATAGCGATCATACCACACTGTGAGGTTGAGTGAAAATATCGAGGCGGGAAATAACTGACTTTGAGAAAATAAAGATTGTTGGGTGTTATAATAGTGTGTTGTCCAAAAGAGAAACAGAGAGGCTTTTAAACATTCCCCAATCAACTGTTTTGAAGGTACTGAATAAGTGGAAGACGCATGGCGTGCCTGAAGTAGCAAAACGTACCAGCAGGCTAAAGAAAATCAGTGATAGAGGACGTCGAAGCATCAGGAGAGTCATTACAGCTAATCGACGATGTACTGCACAAGACCTCAGTGTACAGGCGAGTAAAAATCCTGGAACTTCGGTATGTACCCGTTCCTTTCGCAGAGAACTTCATTCCATTTGTTACCGTGGTCGTGCGGCTGCTGATAAGCCTTTCATCTCCACTTGGAATGCTACTAGTCGTTTAGCATTGTGTAAAAACATTAATGGTGGACCGTAGATCAAATGAAACGTGTCCTATGGACCTGTGATTCCACATACACTATCCATCAGTTTGATGGCCGTATGTGGGTATGGCGGCAGCCGGAGGAACGCTATTTACCACAGTGTATTGTTCCTGCTGTCAAGTTTGGAGCCGGCAGTGTACTCGTATGGGGGGTGTTTTCCGTGGTATGGACCCGGCCCATCGGTTATCGTGGACAAACCTGTTAACCAGTGCGTCTACATGGATATTCTGGACAAATATGCCCTCCCAACTCTGTGGCAATACTGTGGAAGCGAACCTTGTTCGTACCAGATATCTACCTCTAATATCCGATTGAAAAACAATATTTTACCTAACGATTTCATGTATGTCCAAGAGAAACTTTGGTAAAGTCACTCTGTCAAGTTCAGAAACCGTTTCCGTTATTCAGATTTCAAATTTGTGATGTAGTTCACAAGTTATCAACAGAGAAAGTAAAAAAAACACATTGTATATTGCAGGTAACTGAAGATAATACTGAAGAAACAAGAGAGAACTGATTTGATACTAATATCTGGAAAACGCAGTTGTATCATAGCCGCAGATTTCAACAACCGTCACCTAGAAAACTGCCAAATTCACACAGCATTCTCTCATGCCTGATACCGAAATTCCGAGAAAAAGAGACTGTGGACGACAAGCCACCTAGTTGTCGGTCGAAAACCGCTACCGACGAGGAAACCTCAAAAATGGTAAAATGGTAGAACACAAAGAGATAGTAGACACAAATAACCTAACACACAAGGAATCAATAACGTAGCACAAGACTGCTCGCAGCAGAATGGGATATCAGCAAGTCAGCCATTTAACGGATTCTTTACAACGCTTACTGGCATCCGGTCAAGATCCACATGTGCCTGCAACTATCTGAGTATGACTCTGATAGACGTGTCGAGCCCTGCACCTTGACTTACACCAACATCAAAGGGATCTTTTACTCTTACAGGGCATTTTTTTCAGTAACTATGCCAATTTTCATGTCAGTGGGGATTTTAACCTTCAGAACCACAGGTACTAGGAGTGACAGGAACCTTCAGTAGAAGGAACCATCCAACGTTATTGATAATGGAAAGGTTATGTTGTGATGTGAGGAGTATCGGTCCCTCGTGTAATAATCGGACCCATTTGCTTCGACAATAACCTAAATGCTGAGCACTACATGGAACTGCTACAGGAAACAGTGTGCCGCCTCGATGGCGCAGCGGTCTAAGCGATGGCCACTGATCATTCGTCCAAACGTGGTACGGGTTCGAATCCCGGTGAGGCATGGATGTTGTGTTTGTCTTACGGCACTGGCTCTCTCCCTTCCCTGGAACCAGTGACCCTAAATTAGGGACGGGCTACTGCTTATAGCCCATTGAGTTGCTCACGGTGGTCGTTAAAGCTCCAACCAAAAAAAAAAAAAAAAAAAAAGAAAGAAACGGTTTCCCTTCCTTTTTGAATGAAGATGGCAGTTTGGCCAGTTATTTCCATCACGATGCGGCTCCACCAAACTACAGAGCAACTGTTTGTCAATAGCTAGATGTTCAATTACCTGTTCATTAAATGGGCCGGCGTGAGGGATCCTGTGGAACGACCACCCAGATCCCACGAGTTCACACCACTCGACTTTTATCTGTTGGGTTATCTGAAACACCTGGTGTATGTGAGAAAATTCCCCGACAAACACGACCAACAGCAACGCATCTTAAAGGGCTGTAACTGCATTTCTCCCGATAATCTCGTGGGGATGCATAACGACTGGATCACGCGCCTCAATCTCTGTTTTCAGCAACAGGGACAACACATTGGACACATCAAATAGCTGCGAATCACAGGGTACTTTAGAGGTGGTTGTGAATGTCAACTTTATGTGTTGATAACTTGTCAATTGCAACACGTATGTCAAATCTGATTACGACAATCTATCACTGTGAAAATTTTGGTCATGTTTGATATGCAACATGAACCTCTTACCATCTGAAAAATGTCAATTTCATTCAAAATGCCGGATTTCAAACTGGCGGCCATGTTCAGGAAATAACCTAAAAGATAGCCCCCACCCCCTCAACGATTCTTTGCTTGGGTGTTCTGATATTTCATTTCCGCTCCCGTTTCTTAAACGCAAGAGTATCCTGTGACTTTTGACTCACCCTGCACGTTAAATATGTTGGTCAGCTTAAGAAAGATATTAGTGTCACTTTTATAACAGCGTGTAATATCATTAATGGCAAAGCTGAAATTATAACTAATAACATTATAGAAACAGTTGATAACATTCGGCTGAAAATTTGTGATGGAGCAGCTGTCATGATTCGGAAGCTTAAAGATGTTGCAAAACTACTTAAAAGATGAAACAGATGGCCTCAGGGTTAACTGTCTCGTTGTATAAACCACCGCCTGACTCTTGCTTGTGCCAAAGCAGCTGTTGGGGGTGCCTTATTTATTCAAATTTAATGTTATCTTAATACAACTGCTCTTCTTCTTCTTCCAAAATTCCTCCTTTGAAATTGCTGGTTTTTCTGAAATTTTTCTCGTTTCTCAAGTCGGCAGTATTGACCAGAAACCTGTCAACGGTGAAAAGGGCTTCCTTCTAGTCCTTTTCCTCTGCTCTTATGTGACTAGCCATGATGGAGAGTCTACGACACTAGGCATGATTCTAGTATGCCCGACATGCACAAAGATGAGCCATTACATTATCACCACCCACCCAATAACCTGTAGGACCCCCGTCAGCCTGCAATATTGCTGCCACTCGGTAAGGCATCGATTCCATGAGGTGGCGATAGGTATCCTGGGGTATATGGTACCATAATGTCGACAACAGGTCTTCCAGTTCCCGTACATATTGGGGTGGCGTGAATCCGGTTTTCCAAGTCAAACCACAAATGTTCGATTGGGTTCATGTCAGGTGAATTCGGAGGCCAGAGCATTAACAGAAAGTCAAGAGCATGTTCTTTAAAGCACACCTTGAGGATTATGGCAGTGTAGCATGGCGCATTATTCTGTTGTTAATGGCCATCACCATCAGAGAAAACACACCCTCATGAATGGGTGAACTTGGTCCGCAACGATGTTCATATACCTGACAGCGGTCAGGGATTGTGCTATTGGGATAATGGGGCCTAAAGTGGCACAAGAGACATCGTACATAGAATTACACCTCCGCCGCCGGCGAATATTTGCCCTAAAGTGTATCCAGGAGCCATAGCCTACGTTGGTAATCGGCGTATGCACGGTCGGCCGTCTACGTGAAGCACCAGGGGTCTTGATTCGTCAGACCAGGCCAAATTCTTCCTTTCATCCACTGTTCAATATCGGTGACCTAGGGCCCATTTCGTGCATTGTTGGCGATGACGTGCAGTGAGCATATAGACCTGGCTGGATCTTCATCTACGCAGGCCTACGAGCAGAAGGCTGCGATTAACGCTGTCCTGTCCCACATTTCCTTAATCTCCACATTTGTAGTTACGGATGATTTGTGGCACTGTGGCCCTGCGTTCGCTGTGAAATATCCGCTCCACTCTAGCATCAATCAGTTGCGGACGACACATAGTTGGGGTTACGATTCGTCGTTTGTCCTTCTGCGCACCGCGTTTTATACGTACTCACTACAGGGCACGTGAACAATCTACAATCCGTGCCGTTTCCGAGAACGTAGTTTCAAGGCTTCATGCCATCACAATTTGTCCTTTGCCAAACTCCGATAAATCGGGCGCTTTTTCCACTCTGACTACGAACACTACTAACCGAAAGGCGGTTCTCGGGTTGTATTTACACTGCTCTGAGCACTTCACCTGCGCCACCGTTCGGTCTCCAGGCACACTAATTTTTCTAGGCTCGATATGGTCATAATGTAGTGGCTCATCAGTGTATGTTGTGAAAAGTGCTGAACAGGATTCATGGATCACATGTATATCCAGGTAAAACTGCAGTGTGCATTAGCAAATCCGCTTTTTATATTTACAATTATATTATTTTGCTCATCGTGTAGAATTTGACTTGTGCAGACGAAATAATTTTCATATTGGATTTCGTAACTAGAAGCTAATTACGTCTTAGTTTTTCAAAACACTGCGGCATTCAGTGTTGTCTAATTTCCGGACAGGGTAATGTAAATTCAGTGATCAGCTCTTGAAACTTGCGATGCGTCATTCCCTACAAGCACGGACGGCAAAGTCGTTCTCAAACGTTAATGCGTTACTTAACATTAAATAATTTATGAAGGATTATACAGATTGTACACACCTTCATCTTCAAATATCACGTGTGTTTAAGTATTTGATTATGCTGCATTTTCCTTACACGGCAGAATTGTGTTTGCACTGCGTTACATCGAAAAATTATAAACATATATATTTCAATTTGTGCACATAAGTTTCCCTTTTGAATCGTAAATAAATTAAATGCACTATGTAATCTACACTTCGACTTTTGTAAACGTTTCCGTGAGAATATTCTGACACATGAGACTAAACTGTCAGATCTCTCATCTAGGCATTTCTTGAATCTTAAGAATTATGATTTTACGAGACTCGGAATTCTTCTCTCCAGAAAATAACAGGAACACAGACACATGTATTGATTAAGTAGCACTTAAAATTCAAAGGGAGAGGGATTGTGGGAAGAAACTTAGATATTCATACAGACGGCTCTAAATACAAAAGATTTCTTAGACCTGTTTCATGTAACTCCTGCATAAGGAAGTAATTAGACGGTGCACGAAGAGAAGAGGGAGGGTTGTAAAGCAAAAGAGGGAAACAGAGATCACCTGCGAAATTCTCATCAACCGAAAAATCTGGTAACGTAGCATTACAGTGCATGTGTCTGTGTGGCTATGTTACCTGAATATCTGCAAATTATTTTATCACTAAACATATTGGTCTCCTTTGCACGGAATATCGCATGATTTCTTTCTGTTCGAAGTCTTTCCTCAGAGAACAGTTTTCACTCTGATATGAGATTTATCAAACCGTGAACCTACAATTTCAACAGATCACTTGGTTTTGAACCCGTATTGTTGTATCCCGATTGTACTCATTCTCAATCACACTCCACATCTAGTTTCATTTCTCGGTTACTCGAGCCTTACAAAGCGGCACGGTGTAAACTATTGCTCACTCGTCTTGATGCACGTAATTTCATCCCCATGCAGTTCCCTTCTGTAAGTTTTGAAGCTCCATATTTTTAAAAAAGTAAGAGCAAAATTGAAAGAGGTGGAAAGCAAGATGGCGAAACATCATGAAACTATGAGGACATAATTAAAACAGCATGGCACGCTGGTTCCCCAAACTTGGAGATCATCTCTACCTCAATATGGGAGAATCCATGCGCTCACAGCAGCCAATGACAACGATAGCGCGAAAGAGAAGAAGAATGGAATTCGCTACTTTCTTCTTCCACAAACACATTACAAAGCAGGTTCTCCATAGCTAAACAAGTCTAATTAAATTTATTCTTTTTAAGCTGTAGCTGTTATTTCCTTCAAATATTTTTCACTACGTCGATTGATAGAGTAGTGTTTTCAGAAAAGAGCTTAATAATCAAATTACCTTGTTTCCATGTAAAATTCCGATATCTTTGAGGCAGCTGAAATTAAGTAATTTTGAGAAATAATTAATGTTGTCGGTATTGTAGATTAATGAAGTTTCAAATAAGAAAAGTGCAAAATTTCAATGTGATATGAAAAATCTTTCGGTATCTTTTCCTTCGTTTAGCAAATCTTTCCACCTCTATCTCTCTTTTTTTAAATTTAGAACCCGATTACCTCTGTTTAGGGTGTTTTTACTGACTAAATGAAAATTGGAATATGATTACAATTTGAAATATTATTTTTTGCATTAATCCAAATTTAGATACAGGTGAAGCTGATAACTTTTATTTAATATTATGAAAATGTCTTCTACCATTTAGCCTGCACTATTAAACCTTCTTAAAAAGAGAAAAATAACAAATGTTTTAAGAAGAAACATTTATTTTTAGTTGAAAAGAAATATTTTCTTTCTTCGGTTACCTATGTACTGAAAACCCTTGTGTTTCATAATGAATATCTACGATGTCACATCTGAGCTTTCCAGCAGCAGCAAAATACATATTACTCAATTTTCTAACTATCGTATTCAGGAAATTCAATTGGGTTTTTCAAGTTGTCGAGTTGATCCCAATTAGGAAAAAAGATGTGGTATGACCCCTTGCCTCACTTCTTTTTCTTATCGTGAGTGGAAAATAACTGCAAAATTAAGTGGCATGTCTATTTTCAGCATTTTCGACTGTGCTGCTAAACTTTCAAAGAAAGATCTTTAAAACATTGACATATCCAACAGTATATTAAAACCAAATCCATATTTTTTTATTTTGCATTTTGACAGGAAATGAGTCATGTCTGCATACGTAATTCACCATTTTGGGTTTCGTAGGAAAATATTGAAATACCTTGTACAAACTTTTACCTATCGAAGCAGCAAAAGCATAAAGACGTTCATGATTGATTTCGATGGAGTGGTAATAAAAAAATTCAATTAAAAGAATATGTAAATTAGTGTGGATAAACCAGAGTTAACTAGATACCAAAAGTGCAAGACTTCTAAAGATAATCTGGTTTTCATAGATGTAAAATGAGCATACAAGATCTGCCAAGCTTTCACTCACCTTCTGGAGGTTTTTTCAAGGCACAAGAACAACATGGAATAAAATCTGCAAAATATAAATAGAACCGTGAATTTCAAATGACATAAATAATTTAATATTACCTCACGTGACGTTTATCGCATTTAAACCACTTGTTGTACTCACGCTTTAGATTGCTTAGACAATGTTGTTGTAACGGCTTGAAAAAAACTCCCATTGGTGAGTACAGCTTTGCAGATCATATATGATCATTTTACCATCATAAATTCCGGATCACATTTAGAAATCGTGCGCTTATTTATTTTTAGTTAAAAGAATAAAAATGTTATAAACCGTAATTTGGCAAAACGCGAATCCCGCTTCAACAATTTAGTGTGGCTTGATGCTAGCACTTTGATTGGAGTGCACTTGTCTTTTTTCGTTTTTTTTTCAACAAACAAATATTTGTGGTAATATACTTGAAATTGTGGTTATATTAATTTCAAGATAAAGTTTCTAAATAAAGTCAATCTCATGTTGATGTAGCAAATGACTCCAAAAATCTACTAAAAGCCAATCTATTACTAAGAAAAAATGGCAGATATAGAAACTATATTTGTATTTGATGTTTAAACGCAAATTATTGGCAGACATTCATTCTGTCCTAATAATATATGAATGTTTGGAAAAGAAAAATTTAATCTTAGTGACTGCTCAGATATTTCCAGATCAAAATGGGCACCACTCTTTCTTTCACGGAGATTAAATCCGAACACTTAACTTAAGAATTTATTTATAGAAATGTATGTCCTTCTTAATATATACAATCATTCCAAAGAACGTTGTGACAGATTTCTTGAATATAGTTAAGTTACTTTAAAATAAATTTACGTAAAGGCCTTTGTAGATTTCAGATAAAAGTTATAAAATATCTTTGCGTTTCGTGCTTTTAGTTTAGAACTGAGGATTGTTTAACCAGTATGAAAGAAAAACATTTCTACAGTCATTGTCTTAAATATAAAATTATTTGGTGATTTTAAACTTAAATTTAATTTCCATAAAATTTATAATACTGTACTTTCATAATTCTGCTGTCACAACGATTTAGCTTTCACTATATCTCAGGAACTACAGACCTATCAGCCTCCTATCAGTGGTTTATAAAATCTTCACTAAAGTTCTTTCACACCGCTTGAAGGTAACACTGGACATGGCTCAACCGAGAGAACAAGCTGGATTCAGGAGTGGCTACAGCACAATAGATCATATCCATGTGCTGAGAGAACTAATTGAAAGAGCGAGGGAATATGAACTTCCATTGTGCATGGCTTTTATCGATTATGAAAAAGCCTTTGATTCGGTGAAACCATCAGCAGTTACCACGGCTCTGAAATCCTGCGGTATTGAAGATGCATACATTAATATTATTAATAACATCTATGAAAATGCAAGTGCAAAGATTCGGCTGTTTGAAAATACAACACACATAAAAATTGGAAAGGGAGTGAGACAAGGTGACACCATATCTCCGAAGCTCTTTAATGCCACATTGGAAAATGTCTTTCAATCACTGAACTGGGAAAACAAAGGGATAAAGATTAATGGAGATTATCTAACCCACCTTCGTTTTGCTGATGACATAGTCATTTTTGCAACTACCCCATCAGAGCTGCAGAGTATGATCCAGGAACTTGCTGACAAGAGTAAAGAAGTGGGATTAAAAATGAACTTTCAGAAGACAAAAGTGATGTTCAATGCTTTTACAAGAAATGAAGATTTATCGATTGATGGAGAAAAACTGGAGATAACAGATACGTATGTTTATCTTGGACAGCAGATATCAAGTGAGGGTCACATTGATGAAGAAATTAATCGGCGTACAAAACTTGCCTGGAGAGCTTTTGGAAGAAACAGCATAATTTTCAAGAGCAATATGCCATTATGTCTTAAAAGAAAAGTGTTTGATCAATGCATCCTTCCAGTGCTTACGTATGGTGCAGAGACGTGGACCTTAACTAAAAGAGACATACAAAGGCTGCAGACAACTCAAAGCAGCATGGAGAGGTGCATGCTTGGTATAACCAGGAGAGATAAGAAGAGGAACTCGTGGATCCGAAAAATGACGAGAGTGGAAGACATCATGATCAGAGTTAAATTCCTGAAATGGCAATGGGCTGGACATACTGCCAGAAGGACAGACCATAGATGGACAGCTGAAATTTTAGATTGGATTCCAAGGGACAGGAAAAGACCCAGAAAAAGACCACATGGGAGATGGGTGGATGAAATTCGTAAATATGCGGGAGTGACATGGAGGAGACTGGCACAAGACAGACCGTTGTGGAGGAAACTTGGGGAGACCTTCGTCCAGCAGTGGATTGATAATGGTTGACAATGATGATGATGATGATGATATCGCTTGGCAACAGGATCAGAGAACACGCTTTGTGACGACGAGCATAGTGTTTTCGATGCTTTTAGCAGCACACTTATTGCTGTGGGAAAAAGTATTTTACTGAGAAACATTCCGAGTAATCCTAAATAAGTACAGTTTGGAAATTTAAATAATATTATTATAAATATATTTTAGGTCAATTTAAAGAATCGTTTTTACAAATATTCAGAATTCATTTTCATTTTACTGTGTTTACCGTGGGTTCAAGAATCGTGTGTCTGCTTGCTTCTTGAAAATAGGACCCTCAAATAAATACTAGCCGGTATGCAATTCAACTAAATCTTGACAGTCGGGGAGGATATGACTCCGTAGCTTCAACCGTCTTGAAACTAGGAAGGAACAATTTTTCAGATATGCTTTAAAGTAAAAGTAATCAAAAATTAGAGTGTATGCATTGCGATTGGCAAAATGCTAAATAGTTAAAAAGCTGAGTTTCATGCTTTGATTTAAATTACTTCTTGTAGGTTTCTAATTTGGCGTTTTAAATTAATTTGCGTAATCGTTAATTGTTATGAGTCGTTCTAACTCAATTAATTTTATTTACAATGTGTTGGAAAGATGATACTGTGTTAGCATTTATTTATTTATTTATTTATTTATTTAATTTGTACAATTGTATCTCCATGGATCACTTAGAGCTTTGTAAGCAGCTCTTTGCAAAGCACGAAGATATTCCAGAGATGAAGAATTGCTTTATCTTGAGTGTACAAGAGCTATCATGAAGCTGCCTTGTGCAAAGCAAGAAAAAATCCTTCATTAGGCTGTAGAATGATTTTCCTTGATCTAATAGCGGCAGCTGAAAAAAAAGATGAGTACTAGAAGGGAGCATTGGATTTGCCATAATGGGCGGAAAAGCTTATAGAAGTAGTGTTCCTTAAAGTCAAAATTTGCTTAAAAGATACTTGCTTCCCAGGAGGAGCGTATCAGTCAAACAAGGTTGCGAGAAGACTTGAGCGTTAAAAAAAAGTTCAAATACCAGGAAATTGTGACACCATTTACCGCACTAGTTAATATTTATTTTGTTTCTGTGAGAAACTAAAAGCAAAAATGCCTACACTTACCTTTATGTCTCTCTATTAAGTAATCTGAAACATGCAATAAATTGAATATTTGATTCATCCCACACAATAATTCTGTTTCATCTATAGTTTGCAAGATCCGCGAGACAAGGAGTTGGACCCTTTTCGAAACGCATTCACTATGGGCTGTCAATTATTGATTTGATTCTTATTGTTGATAGACGTACCGTTTGTTTAAGACAGGAAATGAAAAATTAATAACATAAAATATTGCATAAATGCACTAGCAATTCCGAGTTTCTTTTCGTCAAATATATATAAATAAGCATTTCCAAGATTTTGTACATCAACCAGATGGCCGTTTAGAGGAGGATAAACGAAAACTCCAATTTGTATAATATAACACTTAAACGTGTTTTTTTTCTACGCCAATAATTCAAATTGTTAGTACAGATCTATTGTTTTCCACTCGAAATGACACTTAAGTTGTCAAAGTATCAAATTAAGTTGTATTTAATTTCCTTTATTTCATGCTTCATGATTGCATTGATTTCAATTTGCGTCCCGACTATCATAGTTTATCTACTTAATAAACATTTTGGCCTTGGTACAATAAATTCAATGGATTCTACAAAACATTTCTCTGAATTTCAGTGCTTAACCAGATGTTTGCAATATTTCTACAGAGGCTGAGTAGAAAGTTTTGTAATATTTGGATCACTTCAGATCTTCATGAGTATATTTATGGCGAAAACTGACTAGCATTCAAAGTATAAGCGATCCTGTTGCACCCGTCTTTAGCTATCTGTCTGCCAGTTTTCAGTTCCGCGGCAGTACTTTTTCTTTACTTTCCAGGTGATGAACTGATTCTCTCCAGCTGTCACCTTCCCTGGTTGTTGAAGTGTCACCCGCGAGTGAAGTGAGGTATGGACTGGAACAAATAATTAGCCATGGAACGGAACATATAAGTGAGCTATGGACCGGAACATATAAGTGAGCTATGGACCGGAACATATAAGTGAGCTATGGACCGGAACAAGTAAGAGTCGGGACCATATGCTCTGTGTGGCATCAGTTCGATACCCTCAGGTTTTTGGAGATTCGCGCTGGTCGTTCGCGCGGTATGGGCCCAGCGTTGTCCTACTGTAGGAGGGTGAGCTTTCTATTCACCAGCGCAGGGAAGTTCTCCTCCAAAATAGCATATATCCGCTCCAACTGATCACAATAGAGGATGGCGTTGATGGTCCCACCGCCTGAAACAAATTTGTAATGTATTATCTAATCGAAATTCTACTAGACGCAGAGAGCATCACATTGTTCTCAAAGCGCCCACGATTTGGTAACAGGTTCAGCAAGCTGGCCTTGGCTCAGCTGCTGCCGTTGTTTTCTAGGGTTACGGAGATTGACCAAATTTTTGTCCCATGGAAGAATTCTGTTGATGAATCGCACATCGCGCTAGTTTCCTTAGAGTTTCGTGCAACTTCCACTCTGCGGTTTGCTTAAGCTTGCGTTAGTTCGTGATTGACAATGCGGTAGCTCCTGTTTGACCTTGCCGAGGACCTGAAGGTGACGAACCACGGTGGTCTGTGATATTCCCAGCTCGCCTTATATTCTCTGAGTGCTGGTTGTCTTCCTGGTTCACGGCATACGAATCCGCGGTTCGCGGACTATCTGACTTTGGCTGATCGTCGAGGTTTCTGTCACCGGAGCAAAATTTCTTTATCCATCTGGTTGCGGTGCTGTGGTTCATGAAACCTTCCCCTTTTGCATGGCAAATATTTTGTGTTGCTTTAGCAGCATTATGGCAGGTTGGAACTCGTAAAGCAAAAGTTCCCTAATCATCCTTTTGTGGCCGTTCACCTTTTAGGCGTTCCAACCACTGACAGAAACACGACATTCAATGCTGTTCACAACAACGACTACCACTATAAATCCGTTTCAACTGACTGCACTGCGTGACTTGAAGTAGTTTAAACACGTGTTATGCCCGCCTCAGCACATGCGTTTGTGCAAATATTACAAAACTTTCCACTCACCCTCTGTAAGTTAGATATTCCGTTTTCCTACCGCTCTTTAAAGTTGTGTTTCAGATAAATTGTGTTAATGAAATCTATTTTGTCATTGGTTTTCTTTCTGTGAGATATAGTTTCTCATCTGAATAACATAATTTCCTTTGATGTGTAGTAAACGTTCTTCCAACTGAAGCACTTCTGCATAAGAAAATGACCTAATCGCTATAGCAGGCTTCAAAATAACATCTGCGACATTTCTCATTTGCACTCTGCATCAGTTTGAAAAACAGAATTGACATGATACAATATCCCTGAAGAAAATAGTCAACCTAAAAGGTCTGTCATAGCTTCGAAAGCCAAAAGACCTGAACCCAACATTTGAATAGAACGTTATCAAAATTCAATTAAAAATTTTGAGTTTCACTTACAAATGACTGACTTAGCAAATGGCCAAGTTCCCAAGAATTTATTAAGAGCATAGTTTTGCCGTCTTTACACGATTTAAAAAATTACGGTTAAAATGATATATTGTGGACCCGTCATCAGATGGTGTGGTTGCACTATGCCCTGGGAGGGTATACATTATGTAGTATGCACACTGACGAAATAGTATGTTTTGGCATGCGCATACTCACTACATAATCATGTCGTTTCATTAGAGCAGTCTGTATTGTCTCTTTCGTTGTAATAGTTACAGAGTAGTTTCCATGGCAACGGTATAATGATAGGGGTATCGTCGTTACAGCATTCAGCCCTATGTTTATGTATCAATAGGCTTTCTAACAGGAGGATAGATGAACATGTAGTTGGCGTATGTAACATAGTAACATCGTCCCAGATAGGTTGGTGTTGACCTTTAAGGCATAGTCTTGAAAGGGCGGTGGAGGTGGAGCATGTTTTAACATTATATCTATGTTCAGAGACACGTAAATTAATATTGCGACGGGTCGAACCTATGTACATCTTGTCGGTTACGTCAGCATTCATAGCTTCTAGTGGGATTGCGTATACACCGAATTTGGAAGCATGGGGAATCCGATCCCTGTCATTTTTAATATGGGCGAGAATGTTGCACGTTTTTATGCCAAAATCAAAATTAAGTGGAAGACATGCGTTTTTAGGATATTTGTGACAGCAGGGATGTATGGTAGCTTGCCGACATATGAAGTGCTTGGTATCGTTCTTGGTAATGTTGAGTATGATGCATTAAAGACACGGCGCATTATGGAATTAACTGTGGTAGATGGATAATTATATAATGCTGCAATATCCATAATTTTTGCAACTTCTAGGTCTTTTTGATCGGTTGAGGATGAATGTGTAACTGCTCGGTGAAACATAAAGTGAAGGGCTGAGAGTTTTTGCCTGAGTGGGTGGTAGGAGTTATAGGGAATCATAGATATTGTTGCAGTTGGTTTTCTATAAACAGAGTGAGTTACTTCGTTCGTATTAACTCACTCTGTTTATAGAAAACCAACTGCAACAATATCTATGATTCCCTATAACTCCTACCACCCACTCAGGCAAAAACTCTCAGCCCTTCACTTTATGTTTCACCGAGCAGTTACACATTCATCCTCAACCGATCAAAGAGACCTAGAAGTTGCAAAATTATGGATATTCCAGCATTATATAATTATCCATCTAAAACAGTTAATTCCATAATGCGCCGTGTCTTTAATGCATCATACTCAACATTACCAAGAACGATACCAAGCACTTCATATGTCGGCAAGCTACCATACATCCCTGCTGTCACAAATATCCTAAAAACGCATGTCGTCCACTTAATTTTGATTTTGGCATAAAAACGTGCAACATTCTCGCCCATATTAAAAATGACAGGGATCGGATTCCCCATGCTTCCAAATTCGGTGTATACGCAATCCCACTAGAAGCTATGAATGCTGACGTAACCGACAAGATGTACATAGGTTCGACCCGTCGCAATATTAATTTACGTGTCTCTGAACATAGATATAATGTTAAAACATGCTCCACCTCCACCGCCCTTTCAAAACTATGCCTTAAAGGTCAACACCAACCTATCTGGGACGATGTTACTATGTTACATACGCCAACTACATGTTCATCTATCCTCCTGTTAGAAAGCCTATTGATACATAAACATAGGGCTGAATGCTGTAACGACGATACCCTATCATTATACCGTTGCCATGGAAACTGCTCTGTAACTATTACAACGAAAGAGACAATACCGACTGCTCTAATGAAACGGCATGATTATGTAGTGAGCATGCGCATGCCAAAACATACTATTTCGTCAGTGTGCATACTACATAATATATACCCTCCCAGGGCATAGTGCAACCACAGCATCTGATGATGGGTCCACAGTGGACTTGAAAGTGCTCATGTATATATCATTTTAACCGTAATTTTTTAAATCGTGTAAAGACGGCAAAACTGTGTCCTTAATATCCTTCAGCACGATAAATCGACTTCCTATGGTTCCTAAGAATTACTTAACTGAGGGTATTGAAGAAGCTATAATATGGTTTATTTTATAATTTAATTTTGTTTCCAATAAAATAGTGTACACTTCATAAATTACTTGTTAGACCTCAATGATTTTATAAATGAACATCAATCTTATTTTCATGAAATATTTGAACACTATACACGAAAAATGAATAAACAATAGGCAAAATATGATTGATATGAATGTTTGTCAATTATATTTGGACGAGTAATATTTCCAAAAACTTTATGCTTAAGAAAATACGGCGTGGTAGAAAAAAATCTCATGTGCCATGAAATTCAAGTATTATTATTTACTGCACACATCTTAGGACCGAAATCCAACAAAAATTTGGTTTTACTGAGAAAAGCGTTATTTAACAATTTAGCGAAACAGATTCTCTATTATTTCATCCCAACAGATATTACCTCACAAAAGATTTTAAAAGGCAACACATCAGATGTCACATTCAGTTATTCAACTTCGATTTGACCTTCATTTTTATAGAAACGTGCCAACACTTAACCTTATACATTCTACTTTGTTGCGTTCTAGTAAATAATGTTTAACTACTTAATTGTGACTAATCTTGATTGAAAATAAAAGGGAAATTATTTCATACTTTTCCGCAGGGAAATGATTTGAATATGATTTCAACCACTTATTTTATGCCATCAGCGAGCGAACAGGAGTCGTTTCGCTAGCTAGGTGACGCTGCTTGGGCCTCAGGAATTTTACATGGATGTAATTCCTACGCCATTGACAATATTTCGGTCGGTCTGTACAAATATGACGATCGGTCTGTACAAATGTGACGAACGGTATGTACAAATATGACGGTCGGTCTGTACGAGCCTTGATACTCTATTTCGACCCCATGGGCAGCCGCCATCTATCATTCGCCGACAAGATGTCCACGATCAAAGTATCTCAGATCACCATGTTGGCCATGTTCGTCGACTGCGAGACACTGTTGAAAAGCTCTGCTGTCTACATATTTATCGCCTGTCTTCGATTTGGATCTGTTCTACTTTGCAGAGAGTTACCCATGTCAACTGCCCGTCACCCTTTGTCCCTAATGTTTTGTGTTCTGGATGTAAATGTGCAGTGCATTTGAAGGAACTGCATGATTGTATTGGAGTCAAACATATTAGAAAAACTGCAAATATATCTCCAAGAAATATTTTTGTCTTTGTTAGTACATCTGATTTAGTTCGGCAGACATTTTTTTTCTGATTTCGTATCTAATGACCGTTATGTCTTGTTTTCGGTATGGTAAACAAAACTGAAAGAAATGTTGCGATTTAAAGAAAAAGATGTTAATTGCTGTTTACTGCTAAATTATGAGCTGACATCTTATCGCCAGTGACGATGTGCTTAAAAATAAAGTCAGTGCATTCATCAGAATAACGTTGCAAGAATGAAAGACTATACGCACACCGCTGATTTTTGTGTTGTTTCCTTAAAAAATTTGGGACACATTTGTGCACCCCCTATCTGAAATGCAGGTGCTCGTGAATACATTGCACATACGTATAGTATGTACACTACATTATGATACGCCTAAACCTTTTACAGTTTCATGGACTTTAAATGCGGAGGTTATCCGTAATCAGTACCTCGAAGCGCGAAATGGGATTAGTCTTTTTAACGTTAAGAAACCAAATTTATGTAAGAATACAGGAAAATCATAGGATATGTTAAATTTGAGATATGCGTCATAACGTTCAGTGCCTTATCGTTTTAGTTATCATAAAACACTGAATTTTTTGTTTACAAGCGGAATAATTTCCTATATGATTTGAAAGAACCATATTAACATTACTTATTTCTCGGTTAACAATTAAGTGCAGTTATTTATTAATAAAAGTGGCTTATAATGATTCAAGTTTATTTCTTGCTTTTTGCATCACAGTGGTGCCGAATTTTACTCGGATCCAATTATACGCAGTAAGCTTGAGCTACGAAAGAATCAATGAATGTGTGCTGGCGGCCCTTGCGGTGTTTATGTGTCATGATCTTAAAGGTTTTCCTACCATCAACGAGACATCAAAATACACTGGTGGCCACCTAAAATACAATACCAAGAAGGAAGCATCCGATTGGCCTAAAATTCGCTGCATGCGTCGTGCGCGAAAGGAGATGCAAACGATTAGCATTGTAAGGCATATGCAAATCATGTGCGCCCGGCACGCCACCGAGAAGCACTATAAGAAGGGTGCACAGAAGGCGGTGTGTAAGTAGTGGAAGTGTTTTGTGCGTGGAAGCTTACTGATGCCTCGTCGCAGAATACGGCAGTCATTCCAGCACGTTTCGGAGTTCGACAGAGGACGCTTCTCGCGACAGCGGTTTATCGCACCGAGACATCGGCGCCCGTGTGGGACCACATCCAGCCACAGTGAGGTGAGTATGGGTTCGGTGGGTGAAGGAGGGCCGGACGAACCGACGTGAGCGATTGCCGCGGCCTCAGCACACCACCGAACGAGAGGACCGCAATATTGTGCGGCGGGCATTGACCGCTCGCACCGCCACATCACGAACGTTAGCACAGCACGTACCGTTCGACGTCGTCTGCAGGAGCGGGGACTTGTCGCACGGCTACCATTGCTCCGATTACCATTGACGTTACACCACCGGCGAGTGCGGCGGCAGTGGGCCGTTGAACGCCGCACCTGGACTACGGAATGTCACGACATTGTCTTCTCCGACGAATTCCGCTAATGCCTGCAACACCGCGATTGTCGGATCCACGTGTGGCGGCACCGCGGCGAGAGACTGTATGAAGCCTGCCTTTTGCGTCGCCATACCGGTCCGTCGCCTTGCGTTATGGTTTGGGGCGCAATTGGAAACGACACCCGTACTCCTCTGGTACGCATCGCCGGTACACTCAACAGCCACCGCTACATCTCCGGCGTTTTGGAGCCTGCAGTCATTCCTTACCTGCAGGACCTGCCAGCGGCTACGTTTCATCAAGACAATGCCCGCCCGCACGTGGCACGCATCGTGGAATAATTCTTGACGGCCCACCAGGTGTTACTGCTGCCGTGGCCCGCATCTTCTCCCGATATGTCGCCCATCGAACACGTCTGGTCGTTGATCGACAACCGAGTGGCCCGGCAAGCACCACCCGCGAATACGCCTGATGAACTGTGGCAACGTGTGGAAGCACCCTGGACCGACATACCCCAATCCCACTTTCAAAGCCTCTTTCGTTCGATGCCGCGACGTGTAGCGGCCGTTGTTGCCAGCCATGGGGGCCACACGAACTATTGATGTCTGCGTGTTCCGCAAGTCGCACGGGCCTGTAAGCTCAATCGTTTCATCTTTGTATCTGTTCTTATGTGTCCAGTAAATCTGGCTTTGCTATCTCGTGTCCTTCTTGGTATTGCATTTTAGGGTGGCCAGCAGTGTAAATTACTCAGATGGCCAACCAGATTGGGGTGAAGGCTTCGTCGATATTCTGGAAGAAGAAATAACAGATTTGATTGGACATCATAAACCGTTGACGAATGAAGAGTTAGAAGAACTTGTGAAAACTTCCTCAGACGAAGATGATGATGATGACGACGCCGGCGAAGAAGGTGAACCTGCCAGCGCTAATCTGCACAAGTTTGCCGAAATTTTCCCAGCAGCAAAGCACTTGAACGACTTAACGTAGCCTTAACATAAACCGAAGTATTGCGGACTATGTAATGCCATTTTATGGGATTTAAAGACGCAGCAGCAACTGTTTGCCGATAACGATGTTTTTCCAGTAAGATATTCCTTTTACTGGCTCCAGACCGGTCACTCTGATGCCGACAGGGTGAGAGTTTCTGTGTGTGATTTGGTTGAGCTATACTGCAGTGTCAAGCAGAACTGACGATTTCAACCGCGAGACGGGTTTCATCCCGATCTCGCGATTTTTCTTTTAAGAATAGGTGTGACTTAGCCTTCCTATTAAATGAGCAGTGACGTGACTTAGTGAAAACGCCCTTGTGACGGCGAAGTTCCGTTCAGCCCGCTAAGAGACTCCTGCATCAGTTTCGGGTACGTCGTCGCCGTACCGGTCCCGCGGACGAAGGGACCCTTTGATCTTTCGTCAGCCCAAAGCCCGAGCGCCCGGTTTCTAAGGTTTGACTTGAGTGGAAGAACCTCAGGGTGCCCACTCTGTACTTAGAAGAAATTTGTGTTTTGCATCTCTCTCACAGAGATGTCAGCTACCCTGAATGGTAAAGCGAAACCTAAGGAGCCCGTCCCCAAATCGTCCGGGTCAACCCGGACGCAGAAGGTAGCGGCAGAAGCACTACCAAGCCCTGTCGGCAGTGCTAAAGGGCTTAGCCCTTCTTCCGAGAACAGCCGGAAAATAGAGCCCATTGCTGGGGGAAAACTGTCAAACACGCTTCCCCAGGCGAGAGGCTCTAAAGCCGCTACACCCACGAAGGGAGCCTCGACTGAGCCTTCTCAGTCAGCTAGTGGTATAAGCACGCCCTTGCCAGTTCCGCCCATGGCAAGGAAGGGTAAAACACCACCCCAGCCCGAACCCTCTCGGGCTCCTGAGGTGTCGTCCGCTGGTCGCCCAGAGATACCTTCGGTGGGATACAAGCATCCCAGGGACACCACCGCTGCTTACACCTGAGGCTTGTTCATGAGCTGCATTTTCACCCTCACCTCGGAAGTACAGTCCGTTCTCAAGAACTCGCGGGTCACTTCCTCAGTGAGAGAAAAGGTGAAAGCGGCCCTGAATAGTATCAATAAGGCTTGTTACGAGCAACCCGATCGGGTAGCCTATATCGAAGGCAGGCTGTCCGTTCGGCAGGAATCGAGCTGCGAAGCCGACGCGAAAGTAGTTTCCTATGCCGAAGTGGCTAGGAAAGGGGCTATCAAGGCGAAAGGGTCTTCGCCCGCCCCGATTGAGATTAAAAAGAAGAAGAAAAAGTCGGGAGACGGGAGACACGTGCTTTTGGTTTACCCGACAGTCGAGAGTGCGTCCTCAGAGGACACGAAGAAGACCCTGAAAACTGCAGTCAACCCAACTAAACTGCAGATAGGGGTCAAGAGCTTTCGGAGCATTAGGAAAGGAGGGGTCGCTGGGGAGTGTTCCCATCCCGGGGAGCTCGACCGCCTTGCCCAGGAGTTGAGAAGCAATCCGCTGACCAAGGATTGCACACTCCCGACGGCCCCACGAAAGAGATACCCCCGGTTGATAGTTTATGGGGTCGACGAGGGATCTCTCAGGGAAAGAGTTCGAGCAGGCGGTTTGCGGGCAGAACCCAGAGCTCGAGAACGGGTTCCAAGCCTGTTTCCCCATCAAGGGCAAAGGAGGTAGAGTCCACTGGGTGGCAGACGTGGAGCCCAAATCCTTCAAGCCATTGGTGAGGCGGAAGACACTGAACTTGGGTTGGTCAGTGGTCCGCCTAAAGGAATTTTTGAGGGAGGTCAGGGGGTTTCGGTGTAATGGCTTCGTTCATTTCCGAGGCAACTGCCTTGAGACAGAAGCAAGGTGCAGCAATTGCGGTGAAGTTGGGCACCTGTACCACCAGTGTGCAGCGGCACCAAAGTGCAGCAACTGCCCTGCTGCGAATGCCAAGTTCCGCCTGAAGTTGGACGTCACTCACTCCAGCTTCAGTAAGACATGCCCTATTCTTATTAGGGAACGTGAGCAAAGGAAAAGCCAGGTCAACTATGGTTAACATATGGAAGTACCCTCGGAGATACGTCGCTCTTGACATTGAGCTTTTGGGTCCATTGTCCACGGTGATCCTGATTTGACCCTGGCCCGGGGTCATCACCACAGCACTGACCCTAGCGCTGTGGACCATGGTGGTTTCAATGTTGTGATGTGATTATCCTTAAATATTTCTCAGTGTTTGAATGTTTGTGAGAGGGGTGCATGGGACCCTCATAGTGAAATGTGCATGTAAATCCGTTTTGAAACCTAATAAAATACTTTTGTCCCAAAAAAAAAAAAAAAAAAAAACTCGCGTTGGCAGGCGATCTCCTGGCCACTAGATGGGATATTTTTGAAAAAGTTACTTGCCCCAACTGCCCATAGCACGTCGCACACACGGGTTGTGAGAGAAGGGTGTAAGGTACCTGTCCCGTGGGGGAGGCAGATCCCCACAGGTCTCTAGACCGAATCTGTCCGAGTGGAAGACTGTGGTTTCCGGTGACTGACAGGCTAGCTGTCGGAACGCCGTCTAGGGATCCTATTAATCCCAAACTATTCGAGAGAGTTCCGCATTTCCCTGCGAGGTCTACACTAAGACGGTGCAGGTAAAGTCATCAGCTAGTATTACTGGCTCCAAGGCCGGTCGTTCTGATGCTGACCGGTTGAGAGTTCTCAGTGTGTGACTTGGCTGAGCAATACTGCTCTGTCAAGCAGAACTGACGATTTCATCCGCGAGACGGGGTTTCATCCCGATCTCGCGATTTTTCTTTTCTAGAAAAGTTCCAATATACAATACCCGTTCAATCAGAGGAGTGACGGGACTTAGTGAAAATGCCCTTGTAAGGGCGAAGTTCCGTTCAGCCCACATAGAGACTCTGGCATCAGATTCGGGTACTTCGATGTCGTTCTGGCCCCGCTGACGAAGGGACTCTTTGATCCCTTGTCAGCCCAAAGCCCGAGCGCCCGGATTTTAAGGTTTGACTTGAATGGGAGAACCCCAGGTTGCCCATTCAGTACTTAGAAGAAAATTTTGTGTTTTTCATCTCTTTCAAACAGATGTCAACTACCCAGAAGGGTAAAGTGAAACCTAAGGGGTCAACCCCAAATCGTCAGGGTCAACCCGGACGCAGAAAGTAGCGGCCGAAGCACTACCAAGCCCTGTCGTTAGTGCTAAAGGTCTTAGCCCTACCTCCGAGAAAAGCCGGAAGGTGGAGCCCAATGCCAGGAGGAAACCGTCAAAGACGTTTCCCCCAGCGAAGGGCTCTAAAGCCGCTACACCCACGAAGGGAGCCTCACCCTCGACTGAGCCTTTTCAGTCAGCTAGTGGTATAAGCACGCCCTTGCCACCTCCGCCCATGGCAAGGAAGGGTAAAACACCACCCAAGCCCGAACCCTCCCGGGCTCCTGAGGGGTCGTCCGCTGGTCCTCCAGAGACACCTTTGGAGGGCCAGCACGCATCCCAGGACACCCCCGGTGCTAACACATGAGGCTTTCATTAGCTGCATTTTCACCCTCATTGGGGAAGTACAGTCCGTTCTCAAGGACTCGCGGGTCACTTCCTCAGGGAGAGAAAAGGTGAAAGCGGCCCTGAATAGTATTAATAAGGCTAGTTACGAGCAAGCCGATCGGGTGGCTTATATTGAAGGCAGGCTGTCCGTTCGGCAGGAGTCGAGCTGTAAAGCCGACGCCAAAGTGATATCCTACGCCGAAGTGACTAGGAAAGGGGCTAGCACGGCGAAAGGGTCTTCGTCCGCCCCGATTGAGAACAAAAATAAGAAAAAGACGGGAGACAAGAGACATGTGCTTTTAGTCTACACCACAGTCGAGAGTGCGTCCTCAGAGGACACAAAGAAGACCCTGATGACTGCAGTCAACCCAACTAAACTGCAGATAGGGGTCAAGAGCATTCGGAGCATTAGGAAAGGAGGGGTTGCGGTGGAGTGTTCCCGTCCCGGGGAGCTCGACCGCCTTGCCCAGGACCTGAGCTGTAATCCGCTGACCAAGGATTGCACACTCCCCATGGCCCCACGGAAGAGACACCCCAGGTTGATAGTTTATGGGGTCGACGGGGATCTCTCAGGGAAAGAGTTTGAGGAGGCTGTTCGCGGGCAGAACCCAGAACTCGAGGACGAGTTTAATGCCTGTTTTCGCATCAAGGGCAAGGGAGGTAGGGTCCACTGGGTGGCAGACGTGGATCCCAAGGCCCTCAAGCACTTGGTGAGGCGGAAGACACTGAACTTGGGTTGGTCAGTGCTCCGCCTAAAGGAATTTTTGCGGGAGGTCAGGTGCTTTCGGTGTAATAGCTTCGGTCATTTCCGAGGCAACTTCCTTCGGTGACTTCCGAGTCAGAAGCAAGGTGCGGCAAATGTGGTGAAGTTGGGCACCAGCACCACCCGTGTGCAGCCTCCCGAAATGCAGCAACTGCACTGCTGTGAATGCCAAGTTCCGCCTGAAGCTTGACGTCTCTCACTCCAGCTTCAGAAAGATGTGTCCCAGTCTTTTCAGGGAACTTGAGCAAAGGAAAAGCCGGGTCAACTATGGTTGACAGATGGTAGTACCCTCGGAGGTACGTTGCTCTTGATATTGAGCTTGTTAGGTCTATTGACCAAGGTGATCCTGATGACTCTGGCCCGGGGTCATCACCACAGCACTGGCCCTAGCGCTGTGGACCATGTTGATTTTTGTGATGTGTTTTAATATTTTTTTAGGGTTTGAATATTTGTGAGAGGGGTGCATGAGACCCTCATAGTGAAATGTGCATGTGTTTTGTAATTTGCTTTGATACCTAATAAAGGACATTGGTCCCAAAAAAAAACTCACGTTGGCGGGCGATCTCTGGGCCACGAGATGAGATAATTTATTGGAAAATTGCTTGTCCCAACTGCCCATAGCACGTCGCACACACGGGTTATGACAGAAGGGTGTAAGGTACCGGTCCCGTGGGGGAGGCAGAACCCCACAGGTCTCTAGGCCGAATCTGTCCGAGTGAAAGACTGTGGTTTCCGGTGACTGACGGGCTAGCTATCGCAGCGCCGTCAGGTATCCTATGAATTCCAAAATTTTCGAGAGAGTTCAACATTTCCCTGCGAAGTCCACACTTTGACGGTGCAGGTAAAGTAATCAGCTAGTATTACTGGCTCCAAATTGTCCCGCCCAGGGTCTCTAACTATTGTTCCTAATGCATCAATTTTTTTAACCTCAGCGTTGACGACCCCACCGTGGTGTTAAGTAGTGAAGGCAACGATTAGGTAGATATGCATAAGGATTTGCATCATGCTATCTCACATTTTAACTGTAACTGTTACTGAAGTACGTATCCATTGTTCTTTGTAAAATACACATTATGCTGTAGATATATGTAAGTGAATAATACCGTACATATATAACGAAAAAAGCGTGTGAAGTGATATACTGTATGTAATTTTACTGTTGGTTTTGAATACAGGCGGTTTCGGCTTTACGCGGTCTCGTCGGAACGTAACCCCAGCATAAAATGCGACACTACTCTATGCACTCCTCGTCACTTTCTTGTAAGTGTGTGACACACCACTAACGTAGTCAATACCAACGGCTCGTCTGTGTGTTATACAGAGACATATACACTGAGTGGTCATTTTATTATGACCACCCACTCAGTACTTCGTTGGGCCACCTTTTGCCTTTAATACTGCGTCGATTCTTCGTGGCATGGACTCCACAAAATGCTGATAGGTAGTTTGTGGAATCTGAGACCATACTTGATGAATAGCACTTTCCAGGAGTGTGAGATTGCACGGTTGTGGATTCAGCTGTCTGATGGCTCGTTCACCTTCATCCCACAAATTCTGAATGGGATTTTGAGATCTGGAGATTGTGGGGACCACCTAAGCAAAGTAAATTCACCGGCATGTTCCTGAAACCAATCCTGTACAATACGAGCACTATGGCAGGACGCATTATCTTGTTGAAAGTAGCCATCGCCATTGGGATAAACCATCCACATGGCAGGATGCACTTGGTCCGCAACGATGTTTAGATATGATGTGCAAGTCAGACGTTGATCAACACGAATTAAAAGGGCCCAAAGTATGAAAACGTGATTCATCGGACCACATAATTTGTTTCCAATTATCGACTGTCCAATCCTTGTGCTCCTGTGTGAACTGGAGACCTTTTCTCTTGTTAACTGCAGACAGCAAAGATGTTCAACAGGCCTTCGGCTGCCATATCACATCCCATGCAGTGTACGGCGAACATTGCGTGCAGAGATCATTTGAGGGAATCACTTATTAAGATTGTCTGTAATTTGCTGCACTGTTGCCCTTCTGTTTTCTGTTACCAGTCTGGACACTCTTCGTTCCGCCCGAGCAGTCAGTAGTTGATGGCGACCACAAGTTGAACGTAGAGACCAAGTGTTTTGGCTGACAGTCCAGCCGCTCTGGAACATTGCAGGAATGCGACGGTTTCGGTGATACTCGCTCCATGGTTCCGAGCTCTACAACCATCCCACGTTGAAAGTCCGCCAAATCACATTCTTTACCCATCTCGTCACCCAAAAATCACCTCTCCTACTGTCGCAAGCACTAAGCTTTCAATTTTTATACTAGCCTCGCCCTCTGGCGGTAACAGCGGGCAGTCATAGCTCATTTGCTTAAAATTGTCAGGTGGTCATAATAAAGTGTCCAATCAGTGTATAATCTGGTTTAGATACCTACAAGCTACTATAATTCAAAATATTCACAGTAAAATAGTAAAACATTTGACTTGAGTGTTTTATGATTTTTCATAGTTTTTAAATTGAAGCCAACGTTTTAATTATTTCGTACTAATTCGTCGTTGGCCGCTACACGCACCGTGCTCTCGCTAACACTGTTTCGGCCTGCGATATTTAACCTTTTAAAGTCGATTGGATTTGCTCAGCAGTTGCCATACGTTCGGTCTATACTAGCCTGGATAATATAATTTGCGTCGATTCCGGTCATCAATGGCGTATGGTTGGGCACAGCTTGTTTCTGGGCACTGGTTCATCCGTCAATTTTATACCCTTGATAAGGTTGTCATCTGGAATCTAAGTGTTGCTTCTGTGAATATTCAAATGTTTTACTATTTTACTGTGGGCGATGGAATGAATTTCTCCCAAAGGACCAAAGGAAGCAACACTAGAATTGCAAAAATGGTAATCGTAGTTTGAGATCACAACGTTTACCCATGTTCGTAGATCGCGTACACTTTTGGAAAGCATTGCTGTCCGCCTATTTATATCTTGCTTTCGGTATTGGTCTGTTCTACTCTGCGCGGGGATGCTCAAATTTAAACTACCCATTATCACCGTCTGAAATGTTTTCATTCTGAGTGCAAAGTGATTCAAATTTTTCGGTCTTTGATTAACTGATTGCTTAATAGTTTGTTTGATTTTGTCATTAAATGAGGCATGGTCCGTTGAACGCAAGGCACTTATGAGTTTTTCATGTGCTTTTGTTAAACACACGTTTCACAATTTTTCAGAAGATAACTAGAAAAGCATTTCCACCGCACGTTTCATATTGCGCATTTCAGATAACTGAATATCGTAAAATATAATATATTAAACATTTATTGCGCATTTCAGATTGTTTAAAATTATTGAATCCTCAATTATTTGAATGCAAACAAGACTCTATATGTTTCACACTGCAACGTTCGTGTTCTGGCGCGTATAAATGGAAACTAAGAATTTGTACAGAACTTCATTATACTACTGTCAACTAAAAATGTTAAATACTCAGAGCTTTAAAATATAAAGAAATTATCAGAAATTCCATATTTATGGCTTTGTGCTTTTATTGAGATTTTGAAGCTGTTTATCTGGCAACAATATATATTTAAAAGACAATACTGCACTGTAATATTTTGCATAAAAATGTATACAAAATAATTTTGCGTTTGTGAATAATTCTTTGAAGATTTTAACATTATTGATGCCAAATCAAAATTGTGTAAAACAAATATAATTGTTTCAAAACAATGAAATTTAGAAAGTAATATCTGAAGAAATTCAGTAAACATAATTAATCCATGCATTATTAGGAGAAACATAAATAAAAATAAAACACTATTATCCGTACAGTAATTTGAAGTTGAACTTCTGTTGTAGGGGACTTCATGGCATTTTCTTGCACATACGTTTATATATCCCAAATGAACAGATTTTACACGTATATTGTGAATTGCAGGAATAGTAGTCTTTAACAGGTGAGCTTACGTAGTTTTTAAATGTTTTGACAGTTTTTTTTCCACGTGAAAGAAAGCTCTCAGGAAGATAAGATAGAGATAGAGAGACACACCCAGGGAGAAAGAGATAGGGTAGTATTACTAGTTTAGTTCAAAAGAGAGATCAAAATGTGAGAGATAATTTCTTGGGAAGGAAGAAGTCTTTTTCTCAATTTCACTTCATTTGCAAAGAGAAGATGTGTTAAATAAAAAATATTGAGCATTTTAGGAAGGAAAAGATGGATCGCTAAACGCATTTCCCAGCAGGTTCTGATACACATTTGCTCTACTGACAGTTTCAGATATGATTAGATTACATGCCCAAGTAAAATCCTAAGTAGGTGTCACATACTCGTAGACCTCTGCAATTGTTTTGTTGAGTGGGTGTCATATGACATATACTTCAACCTAATTTGTGCTAAACGTATCATCCACATAGATTTCATGTCCTGCTTTTTAGCAACCCGTTTGGTATATTACACAGCGCCCGAGTTTAGTGTTTTTTTTTCAATTGTCGAGAAAAGTGCTGGACATTTCTTTCCATCACAGCTAGGGCAAAATGTCATTTATAGTCGTTACATCTACATATACAGTAGCATATTCAATAACATACATTTTTTAAACCAGGAAACATACAAAAAAATCTTTCTTTGTAAACGTGGAAAAATTCGGGAAAATACTCATATATATTCAGGGAGGACAATGCACCTTAATATATATTAAAATCAGCATGGAAATTTACTAAATAATCTCAAAGATTTCGCCTTTTGTTTAAATCGAGAAGGACACATACATGTCTTGTGTTTATTTTATTTAAAAAATGAGTATGGCCATTAGCATAGGAACGTCTCTGAGTGAAGATCACAAAATAAGATTGAAAATGAAACATTTGTTCGCAATTTAATATATTTGGGCAGGGGAGATACACTTTGCGTTCGGTATATAATTTAATTTTTTTTTTTTTTTGATTGGAGATTAACGACAATTGTGAGCAATTCAATGTGCTATAAGCAGTCGCCAGTCCCTAATTGAGGGTCACTGGTTCCAGGGAAGGGAGAGAGCCAGCGCCGTAAGACAAACACAACATCCATGCCTGACCAGGATTCTAACCCGGACCCCTTACGGACGAATGACCAGAGGCCTTAGACCACAGCGCCACCGGGGCGGCAATTTAATTTAAAAATTACTCTTACATATGTAAGAAAAATTGTGTTACTTCCTTTTCAGATCCAAATAACAGTTTAATACTGCCTTTAGTGGCCTTTGCGCCATGTTGAAAGTATGTCAGGTTACGCTGACGTAATATATTTAATGAAAAAAAAACAAATATTATGGAAGTACACGAAGTTACCCAACAAAATTACCGTATCGAGTGTATGGATACAGCTTGCTTACCTGTAATGTATCTAAATTATTTGGTAAAATTTTGTTAACTTGCTCCACAAACCGATTAGGTCAGAACAAAGTGCCGTTCATATGTGGGTTGGACCGGCTCATGTATTGATTGACAAAGAATATTCCTAAGAGAGATGATATTTTGCTGGAGGTAAGTGATTATTCATGCGATTTAACCATTTTAGGATTTTTGATTTCGCATCGAGAAGATATGCATTTTCCCCTCAGCATTTGCTTCATATGATATATCTCAGGACAAATCTGACGTATTACTCTTTTATTTGTTTTTTTAACAGTTTTGCCAAACGGGAAGGACGTGACGCTGACGGAACAACCGCTGCTGAAAAGAGGAACGGACAGGTGTTCATAAAGGACATATAATGTAAAAGGTGACGAAAACTTCAAGTTCTTTAAAGTACGCTTTAGGCTTTTGCTAAGTTCTGAAGAGAAGCTACGATTTTATAACGTATTCCTTTAATTAGGCAAATCATTTTCCTGTTTTAATATTTCCTTGTCAACCTGTTTTATTGAACTGTTTTAGAATGCAGCCTAAATCTGATAGGAATAACCCCACTGGCTGAAAGTTCTGCACGCCCCTTCCCCTTCTTAATGAATTAGCCGTAATGCCGTATTTTTCGTTCGTGAGCATGGGAAAACTCTCATAGCAGGGTAGATAAACGGGGTTGTGTTATAAAGCTTTGGTGTTTTCTAACAGCCGAAGAAGCTGCACAATTATATTTTACTGACAAAAAGACGTGCTACTTTAATTGATAGTTTTACAAATTTTCTACGTAGAGAATGTGATAAACTGTGACAAAAGAGTCTTTAGTTCACTGCTTTTCTTGTAGGTGTTTGAATGCGATATCCGCTTCCTGCAGAACAAACGACCTGATTTTCAAAATGAGATGGTAAAACAGTGCTTCATTCGAATCCTCATTATGCAGTGTTACTGGAAAAAAACCTCAACGTCATCGATTGTTTGCACACAAGCAAATCGCCAAAAAACCTGTTTTCACCAATCAGAACACCATGCTTTAGGAATGAAGTCTGAGGAAATTTACTGTTATTCTTTTTTGTCCCAGTAATTCTGCTTGCACTATATGAACAAAAATAGGAAAATATAGTTTAGGGTGAAAGTGACCCATTTATGTATTTAATTCCTGTCTCATTCCGATTTTTGTTGAAAAACAATCCAATCTGAATTTCAGAACAAAAGCTCACTTACAGCAAAATGGAAATTTGCAGAATTCATTAAGCCATTGATCTCACATGGAAGTTACGTCTCAGCACAGCAAAACGTTTTGATTTATAAACTGATTCCTTTCACGTTACTTTCATGCTGAGGTACATGTATGCCATACGGACGTTTTGCTATTCTTGCAGGAAAACACCTAAAAATATGCCATTAAGGCGCCATGAGCCAAACTTGTGCCAGTGTAGTGTCCCGCTGCGTTCCACGAAGTAACTAACATAGGTGCTTGATGATGTTACTTGAGCAGCTGGGAAAGTCGAAAGACGAAACGGGGTGTTGTGTGATGGCCGTGAATTTTGATCAGTCGAAAAGTGCAGGGACGTTTTATAGAAATAGAAATCTCACGTAGACGAATTGCCCGCCAGTGTTGCAGATGACTGCGGAAAACTGGGTTCGCATTGTCCCGTACAGTTTCATACCGGTATATAAAACCTTAACCGACTGTTTAAAATTATTAGAATTTACTGTTAAGAATGGACCAAAATTGATAGCAAAAATATTGTTCTTCCCCTGATGAAAAATTTTTCAGAATCATATAATTTCATGCTGAAGAACATCAGCTATAAGTTCTTCAAATGTATGTGAGACGTTTTGCACTTTAGCTAGAGTGGTTTACGACAAATGACAGATAATTGTGCGTTTTAAAAAGACCACAATTTTGAATGTTCTCTGGAATCAGTTTGTAGATTAGAATGTGATGCATTCCTGCAAATATGAAAAACATACTGCGTTCGTATTACAATACAAAGAAAGGTATTTAGAAATTTCTGGTTAACACGCATCATTTGGAATTTATCTCACACTAATTTGTTGCAAAAATATCATATAATTGTTTTGTCCCATATTATTTAATTCATTGTGGTTTGCTTTATATTTCATCATAAACCGCCAGAAATGGCCTTTAATTTAATTACTGTTGCAGGTTATAGAAAGGAGGGAAATTATGGGTGGGCCTTCAACCATAACTACCTCGTAAATCAGTTTGCTTTTATCTACTCCAAGATATAAAAATAAGTGTTCTTTTTAAACATTGTAGAAGTCGATGAAGTTTGGCAGGAGAGAAATAAGGTCATTCGTGGTGAACAATTTAAAAGAGACCATACAGCAAAACTATGGAAAGTCAATAGTTGTATGAAAAACAAAATGATGCTGGGCTAGAAACATCTTAGAAAAGAGATGATGGCCAGGTCATTCCTGTATGGAACTAGCAAGAATCCTTTGTTCCACTGATTTTAATTGTCCAAACTAATTGAGGAATTTTGTTGATCTTTTCTGTTAATTGTGTTAACTGTTTTCTTTTCCTACACAGGGGAATGAGATCATGACTCACTTTATTAGGTGCTGTGTTTTCTTCTTTCCACTTTGGAGCTATCTTTTTTTCTTTCCAGATTCGAGATATGGAGGAGCCTTCCCTAGAGTATTCACGGCGTGTGAAAGAGAATGAAACAGAGTAAAAGTGCGAAAATGTTTATTATTTAGTTTTTTTCAGTTTTGTATGGGTACAACTATGCTGAATTACTTTCACAAGGCACAACCTGTCCTTATTTGAGTGAATGGTGCTTTTTTTACTGATTTGTGACCGACGTTTGGACCGTTCCTACTGGGGAATGGCTCAAAAAAATTTTCATTTCTTGTGAGTTCACTGTAGTAATCTTTGTGTTCCCCTCGCCATTTGGGGAAGGGATACAGGGACGTTTGAGACCCCGACTGAGATGTACCTTGTAGTGTATTTCGCAAGGCAGCCTTGCATTTTAGCAGACATGGTTGATAATTATAATGCCAGTGAATAAAAGAAAATAGGATATAGGGTTTTACACTTCCTGGTCGTAATGTTTTACATGTTAAATATACCGCCTATGCGTATGACGTAATTCCGTATTCAAAAAGTTGACATTCCATAAGAACGGCCATGGGAGAATGTTGAGGTATCACTGGTGCGAAAATCGACATTAAATGTCAGTAGATCCTATTTGTTAATAATGGGTGGATTAAACAGGAATTAACCGTTAAGCAGACGTTAAAATGTTTGGAACACATTTTTCACACAATGGTCCATGTCATTCCACGTGGGATAAAACCTTATGTGGTCACGAAAATATACATACAGGATTTCAATGTCAAATAGAGCAGAATTTGCTAATTCATTAACAGTTTTCAAAGTATGGAGGTGTCTTGCAATCCCACTATGATCTGTTCTTGTTAAGAGGACACGTTTGATGTTCACATCCCTATGGAATAGGGAAAATCAGAAACATCGGGCGAAATGTTTTGCACGAGGCACCAAGCTTCGGTTGACTAGAAGAAATTATCTCAATGAGTGAAATACGGGATTACACAACACAAATTTCGAAGGTGTGAATCCGTTTATTGGTGTAAATATTACGTAGATATTAAGTCAGATAATATCCGAAAACTTGAAAATTTCGTCCTCCTGGAGCGGAAATCGAATTCGGGTCTCACGGATAGCGCCGAGTATCCAGTGGTTATATTAAAATTAATTGGAAATTTGGTAGTTCTGGGAAGTGTAGTGATTATCATACTCTGGTGCTTCGGGATTCGTGGCGATTCCCACTCGAGTACAACAAAAATTTTCAAGGTTTTGGATATTATCGGATTTAACATCCATCTAAAATTTTCACCAATAAACGCATTCGCATCTTCCAGACTTTTGACTGACTAAATATTTTAACACATTTATGTTTTTATATATAAATAAGTGGATAACAAATGAAGACTTTCCGAACTATAATGCTTTATGCTATATGCTGAGTCCGGACAATAAGAAATATGTAACGAAAAATTCACAGTGGAAAATTCGTTTGTTATATTATGAAATTTGAGTCAGATTGATAAATTTGGTGAAAGAATAAGTGTACAGTACAGAAGAGGCTTTGCGATTAAGCTCTCTTAAGATGTGCTTATAAGTTTACAAATAATGCGTCGTTGAGCACGTGGATCTGCCACTGAAAGAGCTGTGGTCTTGTCGAACGCAGGCTTAATATTTTTGTGAAGTGCCAATTTGCAAGAAAGATATATAAGGGAATATCGTCGTGGGTAGGTTTTACCTTCCCTCAAATTTTTAAAATGTGTCAATTTCCTCTGGGAAAAATGTTCTATATTTTATAACAGTAGCTGGGTCAAACTTTCAGATCTCAGCAGAAAGACAGAGTGATTCGTGAAGGGGGGGGGGATCAAGGAAACTTTCAAGAGGTTACATGGAACATGAAGCGCGTTATATGAAACAGAATGCCTACGAATCGTACTGACCTCACTGGATCTGATTTCCAAGAGAAACTGCAGATGTGGCGTAAAATAGTCTTCCGAACTGCTACAGATCTTCGTTTGTACGGACATAATTTTTCTAAATTCTCTGCATATACACTGGCGGAAGGTGAAAAAAGAACACCAAGAAGGAGACGTCTGATACCAACGAAATTTATACAGCATAATAACGGAATACAGAGGATAACGTGATCAAAACGTTATGGCAAAATACAACTGTATTTTCTGGTAAACTGAAAAATAACATTTCCAGGTAACGTGGTTAGTACGAGGTTGAACAGCCATGAACTGCGTCACACTATGCAATTCTGGCATGGAGTCTGTCGTATTGAGTTCCAAGCATCCTCAACCTGGACGCGTAAATCGGGGATGGTCGTGGCTGGCCGTGGAGACCGGATAAGTCGTTGTCTTATAAAATCCCACACGTACTCAATGGGGGACAAATCCGGTGAACGTGCAGGCCATGGAAGTTGTCTCACACCCTGAAGTGCATGCTGCATTCACGTGCCGTGTGTGGGCGTGCGTTATCTTGCTGGAAAACACCACGATGGACCGACCTTACAAATGGCAAAACAACGGGCTGAATGATGTTGTTCATGTAGGATGTGCTGTTTAAAGTACCCTGTACAAACACTAGTTGTGTACGGGAGTGATAGCTGATCGCTCCCCACACCAAGAGACCAGGGGTAGGCCCTGTGTGTTTCTGGCGGATACAAGAAGAGTGAAGACGCTCCCCTGTGCGTCTGCGAACACGCATACGGCCATCGGAGGCTCCCAAGCGGAATCTGCTTTCATCGTTGAACACGACAGATCGTCATTGCGTTCACCAGTTTCTAAGTGTAATAAGTGTAATATGAATTTCATGAATGCTTCATAAAAACATATATGAATAATATGAATGCTTCATAAAAACATATATTAATGATGTGAATACTTCATAAAAACAGAATGCGGTGGTTTTCAAACATTTCAGACCGCGTTCCCCTTGAAGAACGGATTCGTTGGTCGCGGCTCCACATTACGTTATTATTATTAATTGGTTTTTGGAGGTGGAGTACAAATGGAGGTCGGTAGTACTTACAGTTTTCTCCCTGAAAATAGTTGGGATGTAGGCATTGTGACTATAGGGTGTAGGAAAATAAACATATAACAAAATATTTATTTGATTAAGAAACAATGCAATATTTTTAACAAAAATGTTTCCATAAGCTGCCCGAACAAGTTTTTAACACACGTACACATACAATTGTAGTAAAAAAAACTTTCTGTACAAAGATGTTTTTTCAGTTAACAGGAAAAGGGCGAATTCGCTAATTTAAAAAAAACATAGAAAAAGGTCGAAATTTATTTCGAAAATCCTAGTGAGCTTGTTTTTTTCCATAGTTCATCAAATAAGAAGTTTTCTTCACAAAGGTACGTATCGGCACACAGGATCAAAACACGCAGGGCTCTCTTATTGTTCATCGTATATCCATTTTCAGTTTGGCACCAAAATTCAGGCAGTGACTGAGAATAGAACCTTACTTAAATTTGAGCCAGTTGAAACGTCCAGGGTCTAGTCTGCTTAATCGTTGTTCAAATGCGGAAGTCTGTCGGGACTGGAGGGGACTCCTACACATTTCATTGAAAGATTAATTTGAATGGTTCTGTTTTTTTTTTCGATATTGCTATTTACAAGGGTCATGGGGTATCGTGCTTCAGTGGCCAATTCGGTAACGTCTTATAATTCGCGTTGTCTAGAGCGAACATCGTAGGAGACTGCAAAGGTTTTTCTTATTCGAAAATGGAAGAAAGCAGTCATGTAATCAGCGGGGCAGAATGATCTGCGGAGCATTAGGTTTGGGACAGATGTTAATTTATAATAGACCTGCGTATGAAGGAGATTTTCTGGCAATTTGTTCAGTAAAACACTCAGATAAGGCAAATTACCATTATGTTCGATCTTTAAAATACTATAGCAATACTATTTTTTAAGAATAACAATTTGAGGATTTTTTTTTCAAATTTGGTATTTTTAAATTGCTTCTGTTCACTTTTTTCTAAATAAAACTTATTATGAATAAAATCGCACTTTAAACCATTGCTATTTACCCTTACATTTTCATGTTTACCTTTAGCCTTTAAATTGGCTCGGTATTTGCAGGTAACACTTCTCCTTGAGTTATACATTAAAGATTGTTAAAACCTAGTTGGTATATACAAAGCGGTTGCGTTGCTGAGTCCAATTTATTTGACCTGTATTATTCTTCATCGTTTAATTTGGCTCGATATTTTTAAGTATTATTTCTGCTTGAAAAATATACGAAAGTTTGCTAAAACGTTGTTCATGTCTAATTATAACAGATTCTGCCAAATCATCCTCCACATTAAGTTCTGTAACTCCGTCCAATTTTTTCACCCTTCAGCATCATAAACGCAGTATTAATTAAGTTGTTCGCAGAACGAGCGGAAAGTGGTGTTTTCATTTACGTTCTTAAAAAAGGAAAATAACTATGTTACTTTCTATTGATATGTATGTTTTCGAATGTCCTTGAAGAAACGAAAGTCTCTGGTATTTCCCAAAACTAAGTCTTGAACATCAAAATGCATGCCACAGAATCATTTATACACTGACGGAAAAAAATCCCAACACCACGAAGAAATGGTTGTAGAGGAATGAAATGGCGGCAATACATTTCTATAGGTAACATATTTAATCGATTAGGGTTTCAAGATCACAGCTTAATGTAAGCGCGAGAAGAGCCATTTTAAATGTGAAATGCTGGTACATTTATAACCGGTGTAACTGCCAGAATGTTGAATGCAAGCACGCAAACGTTCATGCATTGTGTCGTACAAGTGCTGGATGTCAGTTTGTGGGATGGAGTTCCATGCCTGTTGCACTTGGTCGGTCAGTAAAGGACGGTTAATGCTGGATGGAGGTGACCCCGGATTTGTCGTCCAATTACGTCCCATACGTGCTCGATTGGAGAAACATTTGGTGATCTAGCAGGCCACGGCAACATGTCGACACTCTGTAGAGCATGTTGTGTTACAACAGCGGTATGCGGGCGTGCGTTATCCTGTTGGAAAACATAACCTGGAATGCTGTTCATGAATGGCAGCACAACAGGTTGAATCACCAGACCGACGTACAACTGTGCCGTCAGGATGCGTGGGATAACCACGAGAGTGCTCCTGCTGGCATAGAAAATTTTTCCCCAGACCATCACTCCAGGTGTAGGTGCAGTGTGTCTCGGCCACAGACAGGTTGGTTGCAGACGCTCACCTGGCCGCATTCTAACCAACACACGGCCATCACTGGCACCCAGGCAGAAACGGCTTTCACCAGAAAACACAACAGATCTCCACTCCGTCCTCCAATGAGCTCTAGCTTGACACCACTGACGTCGCAAACGGCAGTGGTTTGGAGTAAGTGGAATGCACGCTACAGGGCGTCTGGCTCGGAGCTGTCTTTCAAGTAACCGATTTGTAATAGTTCGTTCTGTCACTGTGGTGGCAACTGCGGCTCGAATTGCTGTCGCAGACGCAGTACGATGCGCCACGGCCAAACGCCGTACACGGGGGTCTTCCCTCTCAGTAGTGCCACGTGGCCTGCCGGAACCCGGTCTTCTTGAGGCAGTACCTTCCCTTGACCACCGCTGCCAACAATCATGCACAGTGGCTACATTCCTGCCAAGTCGTTCTGCAATATTGCGGAAAGAAAATCCACCTTCTCGTAGCCCTATTACACGACCTCGTTCAAACTCCGTGAGCTGTTGATAATGGCTCCTTCGTCTTCTTAAAGGCATTCTTGACTAACATTAACACACTACGTTGAATCTCAACGATAACTAACGCTCACGAACGTTACAGCGCGTATTTACAGCAAAATGTTCCGAGTGGCGCTACTAGCGACACACGTATGCGCCGAGCGCGAAATTTGCATAGACGTCATGTTAGAGATGTACTCTCACCGCCTACCAACTGTCGTTTAACTAACACAACCCTTTCTTGGTGTTGGGATTTTTTTCCGTCAGTGTATTTGCTACTTCTTTTTTCGTGTTCCTGTTCCCATTCTTACATTCATGGAACAATCGTTATCTCTGGCAGCAATTTTAACACACAGCGGTATTTAACAACATAAAGTTACATTCCCTTCCGTAAATTAAAATTTCTTGAAAAAAATCGCGTTAGTTGAAATTTAAGGAAAGGTTATTTTTTTAGTCCGGGAAGTACCTTCACACCGGACTCACCAAGGAAGACATTTGAGGTTAGATCAGTTCTTTTTAAAAGGGCATTTTTTTTCCTAAATAGTACGCATCACTCTTCAGGTGGTTTAGCTTGAAAAATATCTTCTTTAAAGAAGGCACTAAATAATAAACGATCTTGATTATCTCAATGGAAACTAGAGCTTACAATTTTCTGGCGAATTTCTTTTCTATCTTTTTTTTTATTATAATATCTGCTAAGTAATTATGTTTATAGATGTGTCTTCCGAAGTGAGTGAGTAGAAGTCAGGAAAAAAATGTTTTGCTTAAAGAACGAGCTAATTCGTGGATCCTTAATTCTCATTTTCTGCTTGTAATGTACGAGTTTTTTATGTTTCTCTTCACAAGAGCTAACGAAGAACATTCTACAGTTCTGTATACAAAAATAATTTTTCTATAATGTTTAGCAAAATCACGGTAATAATTCGTGAGAAATTGAGTAAATAAAGTTGTGAATAAGGTTGTCTCTCAATTCTTTTTTCTGGGATCATTTAAAACGACAGCAGCTGGATGCTGTCGTTTAAAATTACCCTTAACATTTGATGTATTGCCCAACGTTTTTAGTTCTTTCCGGAAAGGCTATATTTTGTGTAGACCTTACCCTTACCAAAAGAAAAATAAAGTTGCACGAAATATATCTTGCGTTTACCCATTTTGTACCGATGACTTACTGTGAACAAATAACTGTTTCAGCAACTCACGCACCTTTAAACTTCCAGTACAAGCAAATGGAAAACTAGAGCTTACAATTTTCATGAGAAGCTTACAATTTTAAATGAGAACAACGCTTTTGACTACCCCTTTATTTGACTAGAACCAACACTTTCGCTTCGAGCTTGACTTGACGAGAAGAGCAACAGAGAGCAAAACCACACTCCCTCACAGTTTACTGTTTTGATTACAATTAACTTTAGTTTCGCATTGCTATTATGTATCAATATGGCTGGGCTCAATGTTTACGACACCAGTAAAAATGAGGTGAAAGTGAATTTTCCAGTCATCAAAGCCATCGACGGAAGCTGAATAGTTTACAACATCGTGATTTACAGTTTCAGCATTTGAAAACGTAAAACGCAGCCCCGGTGGCGCAGTGGTCTAAGCGTAGGCATCTGATCATTCGTCCGAAAGAGGTCCGGGTTCGAATCCCGGTGAGGCGTAGATGCTGTGTTTGTCTTACGGCACTGGCTCTCTCCCTTCCCTGAAACTAGTGACCCTAAATTAGGGACGGGCGACTGCTTATAGCCCACTGAGTTGCTCACGGTGGTCGTTAAGCTTCCAATAAAAAAACCCGTAAAACTATCGATAGTTACGAAACCTATCAATGTACTGATTTTTAACAAATCCTCCACCTCATACTTCAAAAAGGAATTAGAGTAAGTGTGAGATATTTAGTATGAATCTTGTTAGTGTTTTTGGTGAGTCACATCTTTAACGACACATGTTCACTTGAGTGAAAAATTCCTCATATACCGCAGGGTGGAGATTTTTTTTATTACAATATATGACGAAATAATTTATAATAATATGAAAAGTTGTAGTGAGCCCACGAGAAAGTTAAGCAGCAGATTATTATTTTTCCAGTGTTCAGGACAAACAACTGAAGAAAATTTTAATGTAAAGGATGCCAATGCGAACCGTTTAATTCCATTTCTGTTGGTGGACAGATTGGGTCTCCGATGGTTTCTAACGTATCATACGACGTCAAAATGTCTTGAAACTTCCCTGCTAGCGCTAAATGAGGCTGCTACGTCTCTTTGCACACTTTTCACTGTTTCCTTTTGCACCAAAAAAAAAGCGGGGCTTTTAAAAGCAAGTCAACTTTCTTCCTGCTCTGAAGAGGTGGTATCAGGAGTGTCACCGTGGTCGTTAGTCCCACCGTTTTTCGCCCGTCCACTAATGGCTTTTCGAGGTGACAACCAGATATAGGATTTTGGCGATCATTTTTAAACAAACCCAGCGTTCTCTTATTTTCTTGCTAATTGGTTGAGACTCTACTACGTACCGTTCCCTACCAAGTGCGCATTAAGCTGAAACAAAATCTCCTTCTTCAGCTATTACTGAAGTTCTAAACCTTCCTTAACATCAAAAATTCGAAAATATCCATTAATAAGAGCTGCTTCGATTGGCATTACTGTATTTATTTATAGCAGGGATGTGGCTAACAAAAAAATTTACGTTGACGTTGTAAATATTTTAAATCAAAGCAAAATACATTAAAAACTATACCCGCTTTGAAAATCATTGAGGTTCATTCGGAAAGGTAAGTGATGGAATGGGTGTGTTTTTTTTTTTTTTTTTTTTTGATTGGAGGTTTAACGACCACCGTGAGCAACTCAATGGGCTATAAGCAGTCGCCCGTCCCTAATTTAGGGTCACTGGATCCAGGGAAGGGAGAGAGCCAGTGCCGTAAGACAAACACAACATCCATGCCTGACCGGGATTCGAACCCGGACCCCTTACGGACGAATGATCAGAGGACAACGCCTTAGACCACTGCGCCACCGAGGCGGCGGAATGGGTGTGTGTGTGTGTGTGTGTGTGTGTGTGTGCACTGGATCACCTTGGGGTGCTTCTGTTGAGACTTTTCGTGTCTTAATCAAGACCGTTTCATGTTGCAAAAAATATCGATTTTCAGAAGGTAAGTATGAATAAGAGGCTTTGCAATAATGGAGAACTGGAAGCTTTGTCGGTGCAGAAAAGACGTTATTCGCAAACGATCTGGCGGTCTAGTTGTGCAAAACTACATTATTACTTATTGATAATAAGGTACAATACACCAACTGTATTTAAGTAGTATAACTATACTAATGATCTGAAATTTCTTGGCGTAGAATAGAAATAAAAGTTTCCAAGCTCTCGCACATCAACCAGATGGCTTTTATAAGGAAAGTAGAAAGCTAGTTAGCTGTCAAACTTCCTTTGTTTTCAGAAAAAATACTGACATCCAATTTTATTGTAGTTTGAGAAAAGAAATCCTTTTCGCATTAAATTTTTAATTTTGGTACGTTGATGCTATTTACCAAGAATGTAAAGAATTTTAATAAAGTCTGAATTAACATCGAACAATGTTGGGAACTATCGTGGAGTAATGAAAAACCTCGTTGTTATTTCAAGTAGTTGAACATATTCCCTTTTTCCACAATTAAAAATAAACATTGTTTCCTACATTTTGCTTGTAAATAAAATTAAAATAACTAAGTAATTAAACCGTATCATATATCAGTAGTTAATCATTCCAAATATAAATGTACTGACTGACCGGTTTAGCTTTCTTGGCAAAAACTTAATCACTTGCTAAATTGTTAGTCAGCACTAATACGAGTTCCTAAATTCACCTCTTAACACTTTTCAAAACTTTAATTAATGTTTCTTCGGTGTCTTTCCAAAAAATCCTCAGGCTCTGAAGAACATTTTTAATTTGAATTCCATCAGGGAAAGTGACACAGTTGGAAAAATTAATAATGTACTTTCAATTTGAAACTTTTGCCAAAGGAGACTCTTTCGACGTTTTCCAGAAATGATGGATACGAAGCAAGAAACACGTCTTGATTTTTGAACAAAAAAAAAAGAATTATTTTTCGTGTTTTGAGAATTTTATTCATAAAGTATCTTTTGCAGGCAGATTATGTTTTCTTTTTTTCTTTTTTTTTTCGTGTGTGAAACGTCATAATTCTCTTTAGATCCATTAGTGAAATGTTATATTGTTTCTTTCTTATTGTACAAAGACATTTCTTGTTTTCCTGAACACGAAAATATTTCATAGAAATATTGTGTTTCTCGTAATTGAGCAGAAGAACATATTGAATATACGTCGGGAAAAAAATTTAGGAATTACCTTTTCTACAAAGATAAATCCCCGAAATACCAAATTTATTGTTAAACAGAGTGCTAAAACTTGGAAAAGATACTAAACAGCACCTGATAATCGGATAATGAAAGATGAAAAAGTAATGTTTTGTGATGCATCAAAAAGTGTTTATCTCTATATTTTAGTAAGAATACTGCATAAATATTTTCAGTGGTGCCTAAGGAGTGTTATTCTTTTCATGAAATTACGAGTGTACTTATAATATGATTGATTTATTTCAATTAACAACAAAGAAGATTTGGTGCGTTTCATGAAATAGTACAGCATACGCTTTTGTGTCCAGTATATTTCAATTAAAGAACTACTGGGCATTTCCCGTGCAGCAGTCATAAACTTATCGCCAGTCTTTCCATTCGGCCTTTAGGTGATAGTTGATTTGGTATGTATTGATTGCGCTCAGAAGCATTTCAAAGACGTGACTTCTCATGTCAGTTGTATGAACTGAAGGGCCATCGGTTTAATATCTTTTGTTCGATGTAAGTTACGCGAAACTATTTCCAATATGTTTTTATCACACACTTTGGATTGTGTCCAGAACGAAACTGAATTACAGAATTCCTTTAAATGGTACAAATGTACCGAACAATTCTCGTGAAGTTCGTTTAACTTATAGTACCCTAACATTTACATGCCATGTATCATTCTGTGTGTTGACGTTGGCACATTTTTATGAACCCAAATATCACACAGTGGCAAATGCACGCTTTATCAGAACTCATGTTAACACCTAAAATGTTGCTAAGTAAACTTGTTGCAGTTGGCATGTCGCGACAGGACGTGTTTATGTCCCCACAAGCTGCAAAGTTCGTCTGTCTGCCACCTGCTTGTATATATTTAAAAAACTGGGGAAAATTACATAACCAATTGTGACAAAAAAAGTCAAATCTTTAAATATATTTAATAAAGAGTTTCTTCACAGGAAAAGTGTGGTTGATAGAAAACTACAGATACGTATTTGAATTCTGTGTGGAAAGTTATGGAAAATATTGTGTTGAGCAGCCAAATATTGTGTTGAGCAGTGTGATTGACAGAATATTGTTGTTTAACTTTTTTTGTCCGATGTGTTCAGCAGCGGTGTGTATTAAAATCTGTTAGATATGATTTCTCGATTTCCGATTACGCATGGAATTAAATGCGCTATATACAGTATAGTGTTTCCGAGTTGTGTATATCTATTTACCGGGACAGCCACCTTCTCTTCTGCTAATTTAGAAATATTGTCGATTCGTACTGACGTGAATGATTAACGACCAACATCAATCAAAATGATATACATTCTACAACAGAACCATTTAGTGCCTCCTGTACCTGCTGTTTTTACTAAATTTATTAGAAAAGCCCTACATTTATATTCTTGAATGAAGTGAATTTTTCATCTAAAATACTAAAAGCTATGAAACCAGACTTTCAGAAATTGTACAGCCTTTATTATTCCGTTGTGTGAGTATTTGAATAATCACTAAGCAAATGCCATGGCATTGTTGAACTAATATATTTTCTGCTCGTGGTTGCAGACATTTCTTTAACATAAATATATACAACTAGCAAAAGTTTAGCCCTTAGGAGAATTCGGTTTTATGGTTTGAACTAAAAAAAAGTTAATCTATCACATTAAAAATCTGTCTATTTTTCGAAAGCAGGAGTACTAGACGAAGACTCTTTCAACTGAATTTTATTCAAAGATAGTGAGTGTTTATTGAATATATCTCACAAAATTTCACAAAATATTATATTGGCATATGGAAAAGTGTGAAAAATTTTGACTGAGATAAAAGATATTTGATTGCTAAACAGAGGCACTCATAATATTTTGAACAAGATGAGAGACACATATAACTTTCCTATTACTGGAAATTCATTCTGTAAATGTCGGTGCGTGGCAAAGAGTCAAAAGAATTCGATCCTTATCTAAGAGCGGAGTTTACTAGGGAACTAGGGTCACAATACAGATTGCTACCAGTTGTCCTGGAAGATACCGACCAAGTTTAAACGCAAAATACATCACAGCGGTTAATTAAAATGAAAAGAAATTTTAACATTGCATTCTTAGATAGTTGAAATTTGTGATATACCTGTGTTCCACTTTCTTAGCAGATTCCAGAAAATTAAAATGTGTAGTATATTTTCATCAAGGAGGAGTATTATCGATTATCGGATAGTCCGGAAAATGTAAATATGGCATTCCATAAAAAGTGAAGCGTCAAAGCCGGAGCAGACAGGCACACTATAGGAAACTTCGTCGCCAAATAGCATACCTATCAGGAACGAAACCAATGTTGGAATGGTAAGAGAAACTTTTGACAGAAGAGCGAAAAAGCCTATGGCTTCGCAAAAGATGTAGCTGACACGCAGATGTAGCTTGCATCGCATTATCGCAAGAGATCTGCATTTGTTTCCTTGCAAGATCCAGACTTAACATCCTCTAACAGCAAAGAATACAGGTGCAAGGCTGACATTTACCGAGACAATGCTCAACAGAACTGAAACAACATATCTACACAGGACACACCTGGTGTGCGGATAAGGCTCTCTTCCATCTCGACGTCTTCGCCTACACACAGAAGTGGCCGTTTTAGGGTCCACAAACCCGCTGCGTCCCTTCATCCACAACGTGTGAGTGAATGGTATGCCTTGTCAAGGAGCTAAAGTTGACTAGTACCGTATACATATATACACTGACGGAAAAAAGATCCCAACACCACGAAAAAATAGTTGTAGAGGAATGAAATGGCGGCAATACATTTGTATAGGTAACATATTTAATCGATTAAGGTTTCAAGATCACAGCTTAATGTAAGCGCGAGAAGAGCCCTTTTTAATGTGAAATGCTGGTACATTAATAACCGGTGTAACCGCCAGAATGTTAAATGCAAGCATGCAAACGTTCATGCATTGTGTCGTACAGGTGCTGGATGTCAGTTTGTGGGATGGAGTTCCATGTCTGTTGCACTTGGTCGGTCAATACAGGGACGGTTAATGCTGGTCGGGGGTGACGCAGGAGTTGTCGTCCAATGAAGTCCCATACGTGCTCGATTGGAGAAAGATCTGGTGATCTATCTAGCAGTCCACGGCAACATGTCGACACTCTGTAGAGCATGTTGGGTTACAACAGCGGTATGCGGGCGAGCGTTATCCTGTTGGAAAACACCCCCTGGAATGCTGTTCATGAATGGCAGCACAACAGGTTGAATCACGAGACCGACGCACAACTGTGCCGTCAGGGTGCGTGGGATAACCACCAGAGTGCTCCTCTTGTCATAGGAAATTGCTCCCCAGACCATAACTCCAGGTGTAGGTCCAGTGTGTCTCGGCCGCAGACAGGTTGGTTACAGGCGCTCACCTGGCCTCATTCTAACCAACACATGACCATCACTGGCACCCAGGCAGAACCGGCTTTCATCAGAAAACACAACAGATCTCCACTCTGTCCTCCAATGAGCTCTAGCTTGACACCACTGACGTCGCAAACGGCAGTGGTTTGGAAGTAAGTGGAATGCACGCTACAGGGCATCTGGCTCAGAGCTGTCCTTCAAGTAACCCATTCGTAACAGTTCGTTGTGTCACTGTGTTGACAACTGCAGCTCGAATTGCTGCCGCAAACGCAGTACGATGCGCCACGGCCATACGCCGTACAAGGCGGTCTTCCGTCTCAGTAGTGCCTCGTGGCCGGCCGGAACCCGGTCTTCTTGAGGCAGTACCTTCCCTTGACCACCGCTGCCAACAATCATGCACAGTGGCTACATTCCTGCCAAGTAGTTCTGCAATATTGCGGAAAGAAAATCCACCTTCTCGTAGCCCTATTACACGACCTCGTTCAAACTCCGTGAGCTGTTGATAATGGCTTCTTCTTCTTCTTAAAGGCATTCTTGACAAATATCAACATACTACGTCGAATCTCAACGATAACTAACGCTCACGAACGTTACAGCACGTATTTACAGCAAACCTGCTGTAACGTACCAGGAAATGTGACGTACCTGCCAGAAGGACGCACACGACATAAAGGCAGATAGGAATCAGAATAAAACGTCCGCGTAGCTCAATTGTTAGAGTGACTTATTCCGGAATGAGGGGATCCGGGTTCGAATCCCGGCGTAGACCAGAAATGACGGAGAACTTTACTTCGTTATAATGGCGGCGGACCTATCCGGATGACCCGACTGTTCAAAATCTCGCAATGGTGTGATGTTCTTTCCACACCGCGAGATAGGAAAAATAAGAGTATTCCTTCTCCAGCACTTCGAAAAAAAAAAAATAAGGGGGAGATGATGTAACGTACCAGGAGATGTGACGTACCTGCCAGAAGGACGTACACGACATAAGGTCAGATAGGAATCAGAATAAAACGTCCGCGTAGCTCAATTGGTAGAGTGACTTATTCCGGAATGAGGGGATCCGGGTTCGAATCCTTGCGTGGACAGAAATGACGGAGAAACTTACTTCGTTATACTGCTTTGCATGTTCCGAGGGGCGCTACTAGCGCCACACGTAAGCGCCGAGCGCGAAATTTGCATAGACGTCATCTTACAGATGTACTCTCACCGCCTACCAACTGTCGTTTATCTAACACAACCCCTTCTTGGCGTTGGGATTTTTTTCCGTCAGTGTATATATATATATATATATATATATATATATACACTGAGTAGCCAGTTTATTATGACCACCTTACAGTTTTAAATAAAATGAGCTATGATTTCACGTTGTTGCAGCCAGTGGGCGCAGCTAGTAATAAAACGGAAATCTTAGTGCTTGCGACAGTAGTAGAAGTGGTTTTTGGGTGACGAGATGGGTTAAAAAATGGGATTTCACGGACCTTCAACGTGGAATGATTGTAGGAGCTCGGGGCCATGGAGCGAGTATCACTGAAACCACCGCATTCGTGAAATGTTCCAGAGCAGGTGTTGTTAAAGTGTTTAAAGACTGGACTGTCAGCCAAAAAACTGGGTATCTACGTCCAACGTGCGGTAGTCATCGACTAGTGACTGCTCGGGCGGAACGGAGAGTGTCCAGACTGGTAACAGAAAACAGAATGGCAACAGTGCAGCAAATTAAAGAAAATCTTTATCAAGGATTCCCTCAAATGACCTCTGCACGCACTGTCCGTCGTACACTGCATCGGATGGGATATGACAGCCGAAGGCCTGTTCGAACACCTTTGCTGTCTGCAGTTAACAAGAGAAAATGTCTCCAGTTCGTACAGGAGCACAAGAATTGGACAGTCGATAATTGGAAACAAATTATGTGGTCCGATGAATCACGTTTTCAGTTGCATCATGACGATGGCTGAGTGAGAATTTGGCGAAAACAGCACGAAAGCATGGATCCCAAATGCATTGCTACAACCCTTCAAGCTGGTGGAGGCAATTGTTTGGTTTGGGGAATGTTTTCCTGACATGCTTTGGGCTCTTTAATTCGTCTTGATCAACGTCTGACTCGCACATCATATCTAAACATCGTTGCAGACCAAGTGCATCCTGTCATGTGGATGATTTATCCCAATGGCGATGGCTACTTTCAACAAGATAATGCGTTCTGCCATAGCGGTCGTATTGTACAGGATTGGTTCCAGGAACATATGCCGGTGAGTTTACTTTGCTTAGGTGGCCCCCACAATCTCCAGATCTCAATCCCATTCAGAGTTTGTGGGATGAAGGTGAACGAGCCGTCAGACAGCTGGATCCACAATCCTGCAATCTCACACTCCTGGAAAGTGCTATTCACAAACCACCTAACAACATCTCGTGGAGTCCATGCCACAAAGAATCGACGCAGTATTAAAGGCAAAAGGTGGCCCAACGAAGTACTGAGGGTGTGGTCATAATAAAGTGGCCACTCAGTGCATATCTAGAGAAATTTTGGGTCATTCCAAGTCTGAAATACTGAGAAATGTTTTCAAGACCGTATTAACAGTTATTGCTCTACATGCATGTAGTAAGTGGCCGATATGTAATAACATTATTGACAACATAAACGTATGTGCAAAAATGCGATATTTAACGTACGCACGGATTTCTCTTATACCCCTCTTCTTTCAGATAATTTTTTCGATATATATAAATAGACAAAAGCCTACTCAATGACTTTTTTTGGTAAATTCCGGTTATGGCTCCAAAAAAAAAGAACTGTAACTAATATTTATGAACTATATTTTATAAATACTGTACTGTCAGCTTTTTGATTCTCAAAATCAGTACGCTCTTAAAGTGTAATGATTGGAATTCGCTTTACTTTTAAAGTAAGGCGAATTTCAATTTCGCACACAAATAGAATGGAAGAAATACGAATAAAGAATATTATTACACCTTGCACCAAAAATACTGTTGTTGGGAATATATTATTTTGAAGAATTTTTCAAATTTTTTTAAATGGATTTTCTCAGCCATTTATTTCTTTTAAATTAAGAAATCCTATGGAGCTAATGGAAGAAATTGCACTATTCCTGGAAAACAAGTTAATCTTTAAATGATATCGCGAAAAGAAATTGAATCACTTAGAAATAGAAACATGGTGTTAGTTTTAATGCAAGGAATTTTTAATTTAATCTGTTCAAGGAGACCTCTTTCTTTTTGTATAATTTTGTATTACAAGGAACCCTGAATTATTTGGAGTACACTTCTTATTGTGTTAGAAGTATAAATACCTAAATAAATTTAGTAATAATGAAAGCTCCCGTACATATGAGAATATTGGTAATTTCTGAAATCGCAACTGGGAGAATGACAGAAAATTATCTTCCATCCGTTACAATTTTTAAATGTGATATGTGGATTTTTTGTCGGTAGATAATTTAATAACACTGTCGCTTTTCCTTCATAATTTTAAAATAATTTTCTTTGTAGTGTACTTATATTGTTGTACAGATATGCAAGGGAGAAATGTGAAGTTTGAAGAGGGTCTACTCTTTTTTAAACAACAGGGTCAGGTTGTGACTATTCTTCTTCTGGTTCATTCACATGTTGAATACAAGTAATATGAATAAAATAAACTGTTCTGCTTTGTCATCTAGTAAAGCTCCTGTCGCTTATCAAAATCAAATCATTACTTCCTCAATGTAGCACTGATTGCACGCAATGGCTTTTTGTCAAGAAATTCCAAATGATAATGTCAAGAAATTCCGAATGATAATGAAGCAACCAGAAGAAAATGAATCTGGCAGTTTTCGCAAAATAATATCAAATAAAACTGAATCCCGTACACAGAAAATTCACGTATGCTGGAAGACCACAATTTCAATATGTTACCAAAAACCGTCGTCCCCTGCGTCGACAATTACATTGTTCATCAATAATTTCTGAACACATGATTATCTATAACTGACTTGTATTTACAGAAAATGTATTAGCATTTCTGATAACTTTGGATGTTCCATATACATATGATGGTCTTTGCTGAATACTAACCGCTAATTGTTATTAAATGCAAGTCAATATGTTTAGCCATTCGGTTTTCAATTCAGTTCATGCTTTGCTATTCAGTTCAGCTCCGTTTGTTTGAGATATATTTTTACAGGCATCTAACGATTCTTTTCGTCCGAGATATTATCATTAGGTTTCAAATTAGCTGACTAGGCAAGACAATGCAATTTTTTAAAGCACATAACTTTAAGCCAATCTGTAACTATATGAGAAATGTGGCTTGGTGCGTTCTTATTCTTATGCACCCCAAAGCTCTGTCATAATGTTGGTAGTAGGTATTTATCCAGAGCGTCAAAACTGATCTCAGCATTCGCCTCTTTTCCGCAAGTGCTAATGAAATCACAGAAATCAACTTCATACTAGTGATGAAATCAGAGAAATCAACTTCATACTAGTGATGAAATCAGAGAAATCAACTTCATACTAGTGATGAAATCAGAGAAATCAACTTCATACTAGCCATGAAATCACAGAAATCAACTTCATACTAGCGATGAAATCACAGAAATCAACTTCATACTATCCATGAAATCACAGAAATCAACTTCATACTAGCGATGAAATCACAGAAATCAACTTCATATAGCCATGAAATCACAGAAATCAACTTCATACTAGCAATGGATTATTCGTGAACAATTCGTTTACAACGATTGACTCTCCCGTGAATAATTAAATGTTCATTCTCATAATTTTTAAATGATCATTCAGTCCGCCATTACTGAGGCACACACCAGAAGTACAGAGGTTCAGCTTTAATTTGCCCTCATCATATTAGAGAAACTAATATCCAGCAAGGAAAGTAATGTGAATAATTCACAAATGCCGACAGTTGTCTGTGCAATGAAAAATACTCGTACCTACACGATGAAAAACATTATTTCACTGACAAATGAATTAAAGTAGATTTTTTAATAAAAATGGCTTTCTTTCTGATCTTTTTGGAAAACTGCAATTTTAAAAGTCCTTGAGAAGAAGTATACATCTTGCAGCTTTCACTCTAGGTTTCCGGGTGATCTTCTGAAAAGCAGTGTAAGTAAATGTGATTATAAATTTATTCCTTCATTGGACTAGTTTCTGCAAGCAAATGATATGGCATGAAAGGAAGAACTGGGAACAGTATTATTTCTGTATTTATCACAACTGAGTGATTACTTAGAAAAATATTTCCCAGAGGAGGAAGTGGAGCCTCCAGCAGTTACGCTACCTGGGCTCCATTCCCTACATAACGAATGTTTCCTATCAGCTCAAGAACGCGCTCAATAGGATGAACCTCAGTGTTGGAATAAGGTATCCGACGACTTTTTATGAAGGGAAAGATTGGCAAGCACCCAATTTCTAAAGAAACAGGTGTTTATGCTATTTCTGTGCAATTTATGGAGGGCTCCAAGCGCTGCTACATTGGAATGACCAAAATTTCATTTAGAATTAGAGTTAAAGAGCATAAAAGAGACAAAAAGGACGGCAACTTAACCTAAGCCATATCTAGATAAGTCATATTCAAGTTAGCTACTCATATGTGGGATGACGTACAGAAATTAGACTGAAAGCAAGCGTGGGTTCCTTACTTCAGGAAATGGTCCGTGAGCTAATATATTAAAGAACGTTATTGCCATATACAGTATAATGCTAACTACATTACGCATCAAGTATTTGTACTAATGAAACATTTATAAATGTGTGCGTGAGAGGAATGGGGAAGAGCGTCACAAAATAATAGAGCTTTGTATTAGACAGATGCAGGGGAACAACGTCACAAAATAATAGAGCTCTGTATTAGACAGATGCGGGGAAACACCTCGCTCTTAGCCATTAGGCAAAGGAGAGACTGAAACGACAAAACAAAAAATAGCTCCTGCAATAAGCGTCTGTCTGAAATATACTGAGGGAGTTGCAAATTATGTCCACAGTACTGTAATCTACAAATCGAAACAAAAAATTTCATTTCCGAAAAACGCAAGTTTTAACTCCCAATATACTGTAGTTCATAATTGTTATATTCCTCGGGTTTGCACATCGATTAACATTTGCAACAAGTCTGTTCGACTCCAAGTATCGGCTTACTGCATGCGCCGAGAGAGGGCGTGAAACCTGATCTACTGAACATGGACGAGCTTGCTACCTACAGTCAATGGGAAGTTTTGCTTACAAGATGGAGTTAACACCACTTCAGATAAGGTGCACGTTAGATAATTCTGTGTTAAAGAACTGGTTACTCCACTAGAAATAATATGAACTTTTCCCCATATTTCTCCGACGTACCACTGTTTTTCAACCTGTGGTGAAAGAACGTAGCTGCATGCTTCCATTACATTATTGGTTGTAACTTACTAATTAGTATTGGTAGTAACGTCGATATTTTGTTTCATATAGCTACGTGAAAATTAGTGCTGGGAATGTCTTTTACCGTTTACTACTATTATTATTATTTCTAGGTGGTCGTCCGTTATGAAACGCTCTCGCGTAGTTCCCAAGCTCCAAATAATTCGGAAACATTCATGTCGACTGATTTGTTCGTGATTATTGAAATCAGTGTTATAAGATGTACTTGAAGTTCAGTGATTTACGTGTAAACAAAAGTGGTACGAATTCGTGATGCCCTGGTGGAAGAGAAATTAACTTTTCCTACCTGTAGCGTAAGAAGCCCTTAAATATTAATTGTTCATTAATAAAATTTGTTAGAAGTGCGTCCTAAATATTTATTTTAATTTCCATAAAAATAGCCCGAAACATCATCCATCGACCGGTCGGCATTTTCAAAGATAGATGTTAGGCAGTGCAAAACAAACCAAACATAGTTTTTTTTTACTTATTCACGTTTGAAAACATTTTTCGGTTCAAAGAAAGTGCAACTGCGTTAACGTAGCTCAGTGTAACTCTTTTACAAAAACGAAATACTGGACCAAAAGTAAACTGCTTATCTAAATACATGCGGCACCGATAGCAGTTGGTTTGACATATGTCATTACAAATTCCTGGTTTTAAAATATTTCGAGTTTCATGTATTCTCCACGACAGGAGAATCTCCTGAATGGTGGTGGTAAATGGGGTTACTAACATTGAATCCGTCAAAGGTGGAGCTACGGCATTGAAAGTGATCTTCCTAACAAGGCCAGTGGTGAGTTTCCCATCTTCTATGTAATTTCATCATAATGGACTTATCTATATCATATATAATTTAGCATCTTTAATGTCTAAGTTACTGCATTTTTAGACTTAAGGAATATGTAAACAAAAATAAGAGCGCAAGTGTGATCACACCGCCTTTAAGCATTTTGGAGAAGATGATCGTAAGCGCTATGGTGAATATTATTGTTAACAATTTTCTCATAAATTATTCTTTTGGTGAACATACTTTTCATGATGTCATTTCCAATTGGCCCCCTGCAAAGCATAAACTAGAAATATTTTCCACTAAACTAAAAGTATTAAATGTTCCATTAAGTTTGAAATGATGCTGGGGACGAATAGATCTTTATGAATATTTGAGGTATTGCCTTCTAGATTTAATAGAGGACGTAGCTGATACATCGCAGACTACAAACCCGTAGCATTTTCAACAGCACTTCAGTTTGTTACCTTCTACGGAAATGTTTAGTGAATGAGGAATAAAAATTGTTTACCTAAATGCGTGCAATATTTATAAAACGTCAAAAATGTCAATACCTACAAAAACATTGGAAGCGAAGGGAAAATATTTATATAATAAAAATCAAGAGTTATTAATCGAATTTATAGGTATTTAATGCTTTACTTTTCTAATGTACGACGGAATACTTCGCCCGTCATATCGAGAAAAAAAAAAAAAAAACAGTGGTCCTCATATGTGCTTAACAGAAATGGTCCTTAGTGAAATAATTCGATTCAAATTAAGTTCTTGTGTCAGATTATGAGACACCACGAAAAATATTAGCACAGATTGTTTGGTTAAGATAAATGGACGATTCATTAGATGGAACGCAAATAAATAAAAACTGAAAAGGTGCATGTTTTCTTGTTGCATAAAAGCTAAATTTCAATAGAAAACGTCTCGAGACTAGTAGTGAATGTTTTGGATGTGTTTGCTCTGTGCTGCTTTTCTCATTTTCATGTTGCGCAATGTTAAATCGTTTGCCGACGGTAAATCGTATGGCTATCTTTTCGCCTCCGCCTGTTTCTTCAAACATATCGTTGTTTAACAATGGTAAGAATAATTTATTTAGTTGAGATGAACGGCATTCGCTGATTACGTTTTCCAGTCCGACTATTACCTTCACCATCTCTGAATATGTGAGTGTGTGTGTGTTTGGGGGGGGGGGGAGTTGGAAACCAAGAGTGTTTGATTCAATTCACAATTTACTACAGAAATTACGTACGAATAATGTTCGCGTACGACCCGTAAACTTTCTAGACCAAATTGCAATCAACAGGTGCTCGTATACGACAAAAAACAAACCGGACAAGTAAGCGGGGAAATACGAGGCTGTATCGCGCTAAGCCATATGTACATATACACACCGCAGAGAAATAAAACGGATAGAAAGAAAACTACTGGACAGTAAAATTGTGGCGCACATGCGCTTAAATCTTAAAGATATGTCAAAGTCTTAATGATTTTGATCTTAAATAATAGCGCAAACAGGTCAGCATTCTAGTCTTTCCCAACAATGGTGGCTTTTAATTTATGGCAGAATTATCATGAGTTTTTGCCGGCCTGTTCTCCTTCGATGATTCACGAAGGAAAATTAGATTGACAGCTGGTTTTTTATTGGATAGTTACACTGATGGCCACATAAAATGTAGCACCAAGAATAATACGAGATAGCAAAGCCAGATTTACTGGACACATAACAACAGATACAAAAATGAAACGATTAAGCTTACAGGCCCGTGCGACTTGCGGAACACACAGACATCAATAGTTCGTGTGGCCTCCATGGCTGGTAATAACGGTGGCTACACGCCGCGACATCGAAAGAAAGAGGCTTTGGATGTGGGCTTGGGGTATGTCGGTCCAGCCTGATTCCACACGTTGCCACAGTTCATCAGGCGTAGCCGAGGGTGGTGCTTGCGGGCCCACTCGGTTGCCAATCAGCGACCAGACGTGTTCGATGGGCGACATATCCGGAGAACAGGCGAACCACGGCAGCAGTGACACCTGGTGGGCCATGAAGAATTGTTGCACGATGCGTGCCACGTGCGGGCGCGCATTGTCCTGTTGAAACGTGGCAGCTGGCAGGTCCTGCAGGTAAGGGAGGAATACAGGCTCCAAAACGTCAGAGATGTAGCGGTGGCTGTTGAGTGTACCGGCTATGCGTACCAGAGGGTGCGGGTGTCATATCCAATTGCGCCCAAACCATAACGCCAAGCGACAGACCGGTATGGCGATGCATAATGCAGGCGCCATATAGTCTCTCGCCGCGGTGCCGCCACACGCGGATCCGACCATCGTGGCGTTGCAGACAGAAGCGGGATTCGTCGGAGAAGACAATGTCATGCCATTCCGTAGTCCAGGTGCGGCTTTCAACAGCCCACTGCAGCCGCACTCGCCGTTGGTGTAACGTCAGTGGTAATAGGAGCAATGGGCGCCGTGCGACAAGTCCCCGCTCCTGCAGATGACGTCGAAAGGTACGTGCTGACACAGGTTAATGAGAGGACCGGCATGTTGTCCGTCGCACAACATGCCGGTCCTCTCGTTCGGTGGTGTGCTGCGGCTGCGGCAATCACTCACGTCGGTACGTCCGACCCTACTGCATCCACCGAATTCATACTTGCGTCATTGTGGCTGGATGTCGTCCCACACGAGCGCCGATTTCTCGGTAAGATAAACCGCTTTCTCGATTAGCAACTATTCGTCCTCTGCCGAACTCCGAAACGTGCTGGAATGACTGCCGTATTCGGCGACAAGGCATCAGGAAGCTACCCACGCACAGGTCCGGTAGCACAAAACACTTCCACTACTTACACCCCGCCTTCTGTGCACCCTTCTTAGAGTGTTTCTCGGTGGCGTGCCGGGCGCACATGATTTGCATATGCCCTGCAATGCTAATCGTTTGCATGTCTTCTCGCGGGCGACGCATGCTGCGGATTTCAGGCTAATCGGATGCTTCCTTCTCAGTCTTGCATTTTGAGTGGCCAGCAGTGTGGTTGGTTTTGTGATTTTTTGTACTTTGGTATGTGACTGAGTATTAAGAGTCACAGATATAGGAAATAATATTGACATAAAGTTCTTAACGCTTTTTATGAAATATGAACAAAATTACAGGAACAACATATCAAACGTATTTTTTCTAACATAGGTATAGGGTTAAATACAGTGTGTCTATTTGCAGCAAGATTTCAGATTTAGCAAATGCCAAAGTGTCATACTAGAACGAAAATACCATACTTATCTAAACAAAATTTACTACAAACAATCAGCAAAAGCCCATGACATGAAACTGATTAAATCTAACTAGTTCCCACCTTGTAACATATTGTAAGCAATAACCAATACCCGCTGAATAATGATGAGCTATCAATAGTAAACTAATATCTACATTAATAGGAGGCCGAAAATTTACGGTTTAGCAAATTTTAATGCGTCGCTGTCACATAAATCAATGTTTTTTTTTAGATCCTGGATTTATGCCTTTACTAAAATTTAAGATACCTACAAAAAACTAAACGAAAAGTGGCTGATGATATAAATTTCTAATAATAATATTTTTCGAAAGGCACTCCTTTCGTCAGAAAGAGAAAAGAAACGAAATTCTACCTCTGTGTGCCATAAATGTTTCTAAAGAAATTGCTGTTATTCAATACAGTTCCTAGCAGAGTAGATGATCAAGGAAATGAACTAATTCAAGATTAATCTAGAATATTTAATTCATTGGAAAGGAACGTTAGTTACATTTTCAAACGCTTCATTGCAATTGCCGATTTTATTCCAGTGAGTTATATTCCTCATGGGTTAAAGTTCTGGAATTTGAACCTGAACTACAGACTCCTGTTATAACAATAGCGAAGTAATGGCCGGCAGTAAAGACATTACAATAGATATTTTATGTCGAATAACCATTTCCGTTCGTAATTTGAATAAAATCCCGAAAACTGTTTTCAGAAAAGTAATAATATGGTCTCTTATTTGAAACCCAAGATTTCTGGAGAAATTAATTTTTATTTTGAAACAAAATTTCTGAAATAATTAGATTATCTGAGTAGTTAAAATATAAATTTATATGTGGTGAATTACCCCTTTAATTTCTCATTGTAAAATGAACCCTAGAATCAAATTTCTGGTTCCATGCCGTAAGTCCAGCAGAATATTCATAAAATTGAAAAGGAGTAGTTAAACAAGCTGTGAATGGAAGGTTGTTTTTGCTTCTTACAAATTGTAACATTCGTACCCTAAAATTAAAACACTCAATGGAAACCATGAAATTGCAAAATGTAAGCTAAACAATATTAATAATGATCGTGAGGAGAAACGTCATGCGTTGACTTTAACTCGGAAAAGAACGCCAAATGGATATCCAATGAAGCAACGTATATTTACCACTATTTAAAAAGTATGATGTCCGGTCTTAAAACAATATCCACAGACACAAACAGTAATCGCTCAGTCGTTAAAATCATTGTATCAACTGTAAAGAACCTAATAACAGGGATCTGAATCCCTAAAAAAAGAAATAAAAATAAAACGTAATGCTCACTGCCTTTTCCCTAAGAGCGTGGGTGAGAGCAGAACACGGTGTAGACTTTTTGATGAGTATCATTTAGTCGGAGTTAATCAAGACCATGGATAATTGGCTGATTTGTTATTCTGTAGTTCTGTTTGTAGGAAGCGATTTCAATTTCGCTACCAAACAGAAAACGTTTTAGATGTAGTTTAACAGGTACTGAATTGTGTTTTAGTCGCTGCGATATTTAATTTTATAGAAACATTAAAACCAGTAAATGAAGTTAATTAACAGTGCGTGGCCGGGTTCCCAAATAAGGAAAATAAATGGAAGTCTTGCAGATACTCCAGAATTAATAATAGATCATAGCCGTCGGTATTTACAATAATGTACATTGACTTACGGTAGCACATTTTTCTTCCAATACCGATTATTTGTAGCTTTCTTCTGAACTCATATCTTACAGCTACAGTTCGTTGCAATCTTTTAAAAGACTTAATTTGTTGTAATACATATTTGGGTGTCTTTGCTGGTGCACTTTCAGTTTTGCTGTTTTTTGGTTTTTTTAATGGAGGTTTAACGACCAGCGTGAGCAACTCAATGGGCTATAAGTAGTCTCCCGTCCCTAATTTAGGGCCACTGGTTCCAGGGAAGGGAGAGAGCCAGTGCCGTAAGACAAACAGAACATCCATGCCTCACCGGGATTCGAACCCGGACCCCTTTCGGACGAAAGATCAGAGGCTATCGCTTAGACCACTGCGCCAACGGGGTGTCCAGTTTCGCTGAACATTATTTAATAAATTATTTGACAAATTACTGGGTAATTTACCGACTTACTTATACTATACCAATAAGTAACTATCAGTGAAATCCTAATCGCTCTAGACGTAAACTGGTAATTTTGAGATATTAATGAAAAAAGTAGTTTCGACTATATTGCTTTATCTGTGGTTCATTAATCGACTCATTTATGGCATTCCAGTAATTATAATGTATAAAATTATTATGGAAATTGATCAGCTGGATTCTATACAGTATGCTTGTAAAAAACTTTGGCAGTGATGTTGGCGCATGAGTTCATTCTTTTAGTTCCTCTAACATAGATTTTCGTGACAGATATTTCTTCACATTAACAAATGTGTTGCTATAAGCCACATGTTTAGTCATTTTCTTTCATACTAAATTTCATATTCTCAGAGATGCTTGATGTTTATTATTTTCGACATGGTGAATTTAGCACGTAGCTGTTGAGTTGTACGTTCACATCAACGTATTCATTATCTAAAATCAATGCAGAAAATTTTTTCAGTTTTTTATTCGTAAAATGCTTTATACTAAATTACAAAAATTAATTAAATTTTTATTTTGTGATATGAATCCAGCCTTTAGTTCCGCATTTTATAAGGTTTTTTTATTTTGTAGAAAGCATTCTTCTGTTTGATCTGTGAACAAACACAAAGGTATGCGCAAATTGCCATCAAGAATTTTTTATGAATTCAGAATATAGAATTCGTAAGGTAACCCTGTAGATGACAGCAAAGAGTTTCGCATTTGATGTAATTGGCATTTTGAAGAAGTCGCTCATCCTAATCTGACAGGAAACATTTCTGGTAATATAGCTAATACATGGCAAGGGTTTGCGCAAAACCTCACCTGAAACAACGGGACCCATTGCTTCCGTAAATCTTGTTAGACCTTCGGATTCTCACTTTGAAGTAACTTTATGTTAGAATTCAGGCATAATAGATCTTGATAGCAACGTTGCACGGATGTAGATATATCTCACCTGAGAATCACAAACCTTTCTTTTTGCTTTTGTAATTAGTTTCACACATCGCTCTACAGCTTGTGTGTGATACGAAAAGTCCCAGTAAAGGACTTTAGGTGACAAAGTAGTGTCACGTAAGTCCTTACTGGGAATTTCGTATCACATAAGTGACAAAGTAGTGTCCTCCCTGAGGTCATGCAAAACTGGCGGGGGTTACAACTTTACGCGATTGCAGCGGTCGCGCCGTCTCATACTCCGTAACGGTTTGTAACTAATGCAGTAGCTCTCACATGAATTCTCATCTGCCTTAGTAATGTTGGAAGTTTTCTATTAGATATGCTTGGTCCAAAGTAAATATCGGGAAAATTACCTATTTCAGTTTGAGGTGATATGTTTTGTTCAGTGCACACATCAGGAGGTTAAAGGCAGTAACTTTGCTTCATGTCCTCGTAGTCAGTTGTAGAGCCTGGCTTACTAGAATTATATTCATATGTCAAATAATATATAACTTTGCATTATTCTCACCTCAGCATCAAGCGGCACGAGGAGGGAAATATTACCAATCACTCCAATCGCGATTGGTTAACCATATCAGATTTTATTTCTGCTACTGATGTATTTACAGCAAAATCTGAGCTGCTGAGAACTCGACTGAAATAATTCTTCGATGGACCGATGCTACTCACATCGAAAAAACTTTTGTGAATACTTTCATTTTAAAATACTACATAGCTTTTCCGCCAGGGGCGTTGAGACATATCTTATTTTTCGCAATATCTCTGCTTCTAAGAATCCGATTTGAAAATGTTTTTCTTCAATGGAGAGCTTTTCCGCTGCGAAATATATCTTATATAACTTGAAATTTTTCTTGTTGCACAAGTCTGCCAACAAAGGGCGAAAGATCACGTTTCCTTTTACAGCAATATCTTTGGGACTAAAAACCCGATTAAAGAACTTCTTCCTTCGGTCAGATAGTGCTAACTATGAAAACTGTGCGTGCGCATTTTCTTCCTAAAATAACGAACAATTTCTCCATTAGAGGGCGCAAAAGCTTAATCTGTTTTTTTCAATATCTCTGCTTCTACATGTGCGATTTAAAAAAATATGTCAACACCGGATGTCATTTACCATGTAGAACACCTTACGCTAGTATATAAGGAATTTTGTAGTTCACAGTTCTGTCGGTAAGTGGTGTTTGTGCACTTCAGTTTACAGCTGTAACGCCGCTCTAAAATCACTATTGAGAAAATTATTTTTTTGCTGTATGCCATTTGCTACACTTGAGATGTGTAGCATTATCTGTTTTAAATATTGCACAGATTTCCCGCTAGGGGCGTAAAGGTCGAAACCCTTTTCATGCAATTTCTGCTTTAGGAAGACGTATTTAAAAAAACTCCTTAGCATAGCTTTTCCATGCAGAATATTTTTCGCCTATTTTTGACTTTTCAGTTATGAAATATTCTTCTGCTAGAAGGTATAGAATTATATAATGTTTCATTCTTTCGTATAGGTTTTCTTTTAACTGTTCTATCTGAAAATATTTTTGTTTCTGATGCATTCCTTGTTTTATGAGATACCTTTTGTGAGTAATTGGTTAATTTTCGCAACAAGCTTTTAGCTGTTGTGGAAGTTAGCAGATGTTTCTATTTCTAGATGGTTTATCGAGTGTTGAAACTAATTGATTGCTTTCCTAATCGGGTCCATTTACCCTGTATAGTTTTGTTAAATATCATTCTCGTCAGAATGGATTCAAAAACGTGCTCATTAGAACCGAAAATTTGGTGTCATCTTCCTTGTTAAATATTATTAGAAGCAGCAACTGACATTTGTGTTCAATGGAAAATAAATATTTTGTGCTATTTAGTTGTACCTTATTAATCGAAAAATTATTATATATATAGAAACCATAACTTTCATATTAACTTCTCTGGTTGGTTAAGGATCACATTATATGAAGTGGTTGTTGCACTAGCAGCTAACTGTAATGTGACTTGCATATGCAAAGCAATTCCGTTAGCTGACGGTGCTCAGTGGTTAGTGCTTAGATGTAGAAACTGTAATGGTTAAATGATGTGCTGATTGGAGGTAGCCCGTCACGTCCGAAGTCAAATGGTACCAATTGGAGTCCTTCTCTGGGTAGCTAAACTTTTGATCGGTGGAATGAAACAGCTAGAAATTACGGTGCACAACAATAATGTGACACCCCTTCTCTGTAGATACCTGAAAAGCAAGAAAAGAACCGTTTGTATTGACTTACACCGGAAATTAACAAGTTTTCATTCTTACAATTCTTAGTTCTGCATTGCATTATACTAGCAATTCGAATAGAAATTACTCTTGAAATTTACTTGGAAAGTCGTTGAAATTTCCAGGAATTCTGATTTTTGCTGCAGTGAATGAAATCTAACGGAAAACGCCATGCCTTGAAAATTTTTGTTAAGAATACTGAACAGCGTTTCTTGTAAACCTTTATTTCCGAACAAATTTTAGAGAAAACAGTTAAAAGCGTTCGGAAAAACATTTTTGAACATTCCACTACCCTTCATGGTCTTTTTGAAAAATTCGGATGTGTAAATGAGTTGCAGGACCCATGAATAATTACAGTGGATTACGGCAGATCACAGTAGATTCCGTTGACATGGCGATTCAGTTCAGCAAATTAAATAACCTTTTAGGCGGGCAGAAAGCAACTTTGTGTTCCTTCCTTCTATTCAGAAGTCAGCAGGTTTCAGGTAAGCTCGCTGATTCATGATAAATTATATTTGTACGCAGGACCGATCCGGATGACTAGCTGAGCAGTCGCCATTAGCTCTTTCTCAGACGGAACAATATGTGGCATTAAGCAGAAAAAGCCCCCAAAACAAAATAGGCATGAAGAATTTTCCCAGAACTTGTTCCCGGATTTTGAAGAATTCTGGCAGATTATATGTATCTATCACACTACTGGTACCACGGGCGGTAACTGATGTTTTCTTTCACATCCCTCAGATGAGGATCCTAACAACCACGACTTGCATGCGAAGGTAGTGATAAGCTTAGGTCTTCTTGCAGCGGTTTCCATTTTCGTTTCCTTCTCCGCTCTTCCTCAGAGGGTTTGTGTTTTTTGCTTTCAGCCATATGTTGGGTTGAGCTGATATTTCCCTGACTATTCTCACTGAACAGGGATTCTGGGGTTGCAGGTGACTGCTCGAAAAAGTGGAGGTTCTTTCTTCACCTCGCTCAGGCTTTTTTTTTCTGATCCAGTCTTTTGTGGGAAATGCTCGGGACGTCACTGAAGATTCAGGGTTCCAGATGCTGGAATGTTGGGGCAAAACCAGGCACTTAATTAACGGAGAATTACAATCCTCACGGCTTTTTCATCTCTGGCGGAAGATATCCTCCAAGTTCAGACTCTGGTCCTTTCTGCTAAAACATTCCATGTTTTCTTCTGTTCTTTTCTCCCCAGGAGACTCTAACAAGCCAGGTAACAAACTCCACGCTTTTTGCAAAACACACTCCAAAACGAATAACACAGCCACATCAGAGGGCACGCACGTGGTTCCAGGCCTCTGATTCGCTGAGCTATCACTGGTCATCGGTCCACCTAATCACGTTTTCGTCTGTCTGTCAAAAAAGTTATATATCCGCTTTAAAAAAACAGAAGCCTCATTTCTACATCAAGACAGACAAATTATCGCAGGGAAGAATTAGCCTTAGGAATCTTTGCGTGTCTTCTGTATCGCGCACAGGAATAATTTTTATATCCTGATATCTAAAAATGAATGGAGTGATATCGAAATTCTTAAGCTCATGTTGTTTCTCCTGATGGAAAGAGATATAATTTTAACAAATCGGCATTCTTTTTCTTTTTTTTTACTTTGGGCTGCTCTAAGGTGCTTCATGACCGCCGTCAGCGAATCGCAGTCCCCGATTCTAATTTATGGCCACTGGTTCCATGGAAAGGAATGAGCCAGTGCCACAAGAGAAACACAACATGCAACCCTCGCAGATATTTGAACCCAGACACATCTCGGAAAAAAAGTCATAAGCAAACTCTTAGGACACTGGGCGACAGATGCGGATCCGGTATTTCGAAGAACAGGTTTAGTTTTTACTAACGGACAGAGCGGAAGATGAATGGCAGAACAAGAAAATACCTGCCTTCGGTATCAATCTCGGTTAAGAATTCCTTTGGTTGGCAGTTAGAAGCTGATATTCAATTTCGCAAATCTGATATACGGATCAGCATGGAATTGAAAAAGGGATGTTTTTCTTCCACGAAAAAAGCGAGCATTTCAGTAAATGAACATTTCGAAGCAGGAAAGGCCTTCCTGCAAAAGAGAGAGACTGATTTGGTTTTGGTAGTTTTGATGACAAAATCAGCCTTCTCTATTCAGTTTTTGTGAGAGAAAAGCTCGAGAGCGTAGAGGATGGACGAAGGAGACGACAATGTCCTCCACGAATAACGAATGTCAAGACTTCAAGTACAACGAATTTTAAAGGACCTTCACATACCTCATTCTGAGCATCATTACCGCCTTTCCACACACATTATTGATAAGTTTGGAACTTTATTACAGAATGTACACATCATTGTAATATATGGATTACCTAAAAGCGTTTTTATCATGAAGCCTATTAAATGAATTGGTCATAGAATGATAAACTTTTTGATAGTTTTAACATTTTATAATCTAGATTTTAGGGTGTAAAATTCATGATACAATAATGCTTTTTTCTTGAGAAAACACAAAACGTTCTTGTTCTCAAACATTACAAAAATGATTGCCTGTAACTAGTCTAGCTAAACGTCAATCCGTTTTTCACCAGC